>OY728138.1:218303435-219543011 GCA_963277665.1 Viscum album
AGTATGTGTTCATGTATGAAGTGTCCATTGATTTTTAAATGACATAATGACCATGTATTGTTTGGTAGAATCATTAATCCTTGTGTTACTAATTGTGGTATTCGGTAGTATATAAAGTATAGTAACCTTGGAATTAAATAAATCATGTTCCTACAAATCCTTGGGATGACATCCAAGTGAATCTAGGTTTTTGACATTCCTTTTTGGTTAGGTTGGTCATGGTTTCATGCTAGATACTTTGATGTGGTGAATGGGAATCAGAGGAGTGACACACGTATGTTTAAGAAGGTTTTGATCTAGCACACTTATGAGCATTTTTTCTCTCCCTTATTTCAATAAATAGGAAACTTTTATGGTAGGTAGCATAATGTTACTTCTACTTAATGGGTTTACTTCTTATTAGAAGGAATATAACTAAAAAACCATATGGAAATATTTTTTCTCTGTTGAATTCCATTGAGCCATGAAGGTTTCAAATCACGTTTGATCTTGATCGGCGACAAAAATGTTGATGTAGTTTGACATGTTTTCAATCATAGAGAAACAGTGTTGGATTTGGAGGACCTTCAATGGTAATGCATGATTGATCACATGATGCCTTGTGTGGTAAATGATTCTTCATTTGAATGACGTTGTGTCAACAGGTGAAGTCACGATCCTTTTAAGAATCCAATTGACAATTGTGTGACCATTCATTCTTATTTTTTATTTAATGGATTCCTATTATTGTGAAATTTTTAATTAGAAGAGAGTTTCCCCTATCTTGGCAACATACACAATGATCACAGAGAGCATAGGACTTAAAAAATGAAAATTTTTAAAAGATGTTGTGTTTTTTGGATTGTATTCCCTATATTTCACACTAAACAGATTATTTTTTTCAAGGTTTGGATAGTCTTGAGTGAAACTAGGATTCCTCTATTGGAGTGACTTTGATAGACTACTAGGAACCATCAATTATCCTTTGACAAGAATACCTTGAAGATGATGCTTTGGGATCATCCAATGATCGTATATAAACTTCTTGGAATGATTCAAACATCTTCTTCTAAATCTAGAGTATAGGATAACCTAGTCCAATTCTGTAGTCTCTCATTTCAATGAATTCTTGGTTATAACAAGTTTTTTTGGCCTCATGTATGATGTTTAAAATAGGATGATGATTCCAGTGGGATGGATATCTCTTTCCCTCTTTTTCATGACGATACATGAATGATAAATAACCAGGTGGTGGTTTGACAACGGAATATCACTAGAAGTCAAGTATGGACATCCAAAAGTTAGCGTGCTATAAATTCTATATTACATGAATGGAGGATTTGTAGTTCGATTGGAGTACACCAGCCATCTAAGCCAGGTGTTTTGGGATAAGTTATCCAATGAGAATTGACTTATTTGTATTATTGTTTCATGAGTACTGTTGGAGAATATTTTTTTAATCATTTCATTGGGATAATGAGATTTTGGTTTTAAGGGTGGTTGTCTATTACTCAGAAATAATTCATGTAAATTTTTGGTTTTGACGATATAGATTCAAAAATTCCATTTTAACAAGGTCACTTTTATGATATCAGATGTAATCATGACTTCCCTGTTAAAGAAACCACATTGAGAGTGTCGTTAGAATGCTTAAGGAATGATTTATAGGAAATTATAATGGTCAAGGTATCATGAATCTGAATTGTCAACTTATGGTGCTAAAACGGAATATGAGAAGAACCATTGGCTCAGTGATTAATGATATGACGAAATGATCATGTCCTAAAATAAGGAGGCTTGGGAAATTACTATTTTAGTGTTTCATTCATAGGATGAGTGATGGATCAGGTTTTTATGGAACAAGATTCGTATGTTTATTTGATTCTTAAAGGTGGTTGGAGAAATTGAAATTAAATGTGGAAGTTTAAATGGAAAATCATGAACCTTGAAGGTCATGTGGTTTTTAATTGTTCCCAAAGGCATATTGGTGGTGATATGTTTTAAGGTGGGGTGGTTCTAATGACTCATTTTTTTGAGCCTTGGTATGTTTTAAGGGAATATAATGTTGTATGTTTACTGGTCGGTCTGATTCTAATCTAAGATTTAAAACATAATATTGAAATATTAAACACCTTATTACAATATTTTTTTGACTTTAGTAAAGGAATATGGATTCCTCAGGTGTCCGGTTGAGTTTCTGGAGTACTGGACCCCAGAAATCTAATGTTTGTGGGGGTCTGTAATAGGGAGAAGATTTTTTTTTTGACACAATGGAGACTGTAGTAGAAATTTGTTCATCTTAAGGTAGTGATCATATGTGATTTGCATGGTCTTCACATATTTTACCCAAACTGTGCAGCTAGAATAATTGATTAGTTCTTCTTAAGTAGTTTATATGCACTATTCATTGTATGGTTGGTGGATGGTTTGCATAACAGTGCGACCCTAATCGTGTTTATGGTTTTTAAAGTAATTATATTAATTAAATTAAAAATAAAATAAAATAAAATAAAACCTAATCAACCTCTCCAACTTGCATGATCCCTATCATCCCCTCCTCCGTGGGCACATGCCCCTCCAACTATCATGCTCCTATTCCATGAAGTCTCACCACAATTCCTATAAGGCCTTATACATTACATGTCGATTTTACATCAAAATTGAAAATATATATTACATTACATAAAACCCACACCAGGATGGTATATGTTTAGTGTCATTAGAAACTGGGAAACATAAACAACTGGTTCATAAAACATTTACATTGTCTCCTACTTATTTATTCAAAATTAGAGTCCTTTTTTACATATCTTACTTAATACCCCTCTTCATGTCCTGGTAAAATGAATGATATGAAAGGGTGATCTCGAATGCTCAGTAATGGTAAACAATGTAAATATCAATCATATTATTATCCAAAGAACAAAACTATTTAAAATAGTATCCAACATATAAAAGATCATAATATATTGTCAGGGGGTAAATCATAAAATTGAAATTTAATCCCAGTAGTCATAACATAAGACATTTAATTTGTGGCATAAGAACATAATAATATAAAATCATTTCATATTATTCAAGGCTCATTTCCAATACCATCAGAGTAGAAAATCTATATTACTTAACCGAGTACACTCTTCATTTGAAACCTGTATTTGTCGACCAGATTTAGTTTCCATTCCTGTCATGTCTATATAATTAGAGATAAATATTAACCAAATTAATTTTAGGCATATAGAGTTCCCACTCATCTCATAATGATATCATTCTTAAATGTTCCACAAAATATAAACCATTCACTATAGCATAACCCAAGGATAAAAATACGTTTCTTAAACATCATTCCATCATAACATAATTCATATATAATAAAAGGATTTAATAAAAATATTTCCATAATAAAAACAATCAAATTAAAGTAATAATAGAGATATAAACAAAACCCTTTTTCATCATAGATGGGAAACAATTTTGATAAAACACTTGAACTTAATTCCTGAGTAAAATATTTTTTCCTCTTCTTAAACCATTTCCTTCCTCAAAATGACACACAATTTTAAAATAATTAATTTTTTTTTGAAAAAAACTGGTAATTTTTAATGGGATTATTAAATTAAAAAGGAATTATGAAAGTGTAAATGTCCTTTCATATCGTACAAGTCAAAAAACATTCTTCTCGTATTGTTTCCGGAAAATTCAAAAATCCCCTCAGAAAAAAAATTGACAAAAGATTCCATTCAAACCATTTAGTAAAAATTCACTAATGGTTAAAATTTACATTAAAAAATTATATAAGGATATAGAGAATATTTTGAAATACATATTTAGGAATCATGGACATTTAAGATTAATATACCCCATTAAATACTAACGAATATACAATCTCGAATAAAAATTAGATTTTCAATGTTACCCCTACCTAAGGTCTGATATGCTTTGTATGTATCCAAATCTCCAATATAATTATTTAACTAATTTTAATTATTTATTCCTGAATCATAATAATTTTTTACAACATTTATGATCATATTTTTATCGGTTTGTTAGTAAAATTTCATTGTGACTTATTATTTAGGTATTAACAGATTTATCTTCTTATGCATGTTTTGTCAGATATGTTCTTATCCCTATTTTTAGGTTACATTTATATCCTTTATATAAAGGTATTAGTATAATATATATCATATTTTTTCATTAAATCCATTTATATTATCATTATTTAATGAATTTTGTTTTGAATGAATCACATCGCACCGTGGAGACGATATGCTGTATGTACGGATTAATGATCATATCGTTCTGATAATTGATAAATGGTATTTAATTGAATGATGTATATTATCATAGAATCAATAAAATTTTACATTAATCATATATATTTTTGTTAATTATATAATTATACACATCCATGTAAGGTGTTGGTGAAAAATAGATTACGCTACAATGTGGAGATGGAAAGTCATACATATGCACGCATAGTGTTTTTTTTCATAGGATGGGTAAAAGGTGTACAAAGGTTCTTTAATAATAATAATAGCATCTAATTATATAACTATTATTGGAGTTATTACTTTAAAATATAACAACTCATTATGTTTATGTGGAATACAAATTTGGTTTGGAAGGATCAGAAAATGATATTATCTTTTATTCGACGTGTCACCCCTGAATCATCTCTTAGAGAACTATAGTTGGTATTTGAGGAATCCCAAAACCTCTAAAATGTTTCTATAGAAGTTTTTGATGGAAATTTTTAGTGTATGGTTGATCATCAATGCACAAAATAAAGTGAAGAGTTGAGGGAGGAAGTGCTCTATTATAGTTGAGGTGAGGAACACTTTTGGAAGCCTCAACAATATTAATTTATAATAAAATCATACTCCACCTAAAAACATCAAAAATACAATGATTTAGAAAATGAGATTCTATTGAGTTTTAATATAATCCTCCAATAAATTTTAGACAAGTTTATATTTCAATTTAAGATTCATCATTTTAATTAACACTTACTTATTCTATTTAATTATTAAACTATGGACAAATATTTCAATATTAAAATTGTGATATATTTACTTATTTGAAGTAAATTAGATCATAAATGAATATTGATGATTTTTTTTCCATATCATAATTATTATATATTTTAAAAATGTTCTATTATTTTTACATAATTTATGAATACATTTTTAAAAAAAAATATCACAATTTTGAATCCAAATCTAGGAAGGTGGATCCTGTGAGACATATAATTCTATATAAATTCTTTCAAATTAATGGAATGAAATATTTCTGATCACTGAGTCCATCTTATGTGGTATTCCAATCAGTATGGAGATCGAAAAAATGGAAGACTGTTTGAACAAATCACGTGAAGGACCAGGGAATCCTATCCAAACTAGAAAATTGGGAGATTCCCTGTAGGGGTCAAAATCTATGGTATATTTAATAATACTCATAAAACATCCCCCAAAAAACCAAGATCTCCTTGCCCATATGTGATAATAATCATCTTCAAAAGAGAAATTAATGATAACATTTTAATAGTTTAGGAGGCTAATGTGAAAACTCGTGAAGTTGATTGCTTCAAGAGATTGTCATAAGAATTTTAACGATTGTGTATTATTATAAATGTTTCCAATAAGATAAAATCACAAATCTGATGAAATAAAGCTTACCTTGGTTTTTGAGAAACAAATCAATGAATTTCCATAGTGGCACAAATGCTTTGTTAACTATTTAGGGTGTTAATTTCCTAGTCTTTCGAGTATCTTTTGGCATGATACTTATTGTAATTCTTATGTATTTCATGACATAATAATATCCATATTGTAGAAAATGATGTATTTATTACATATATTCATTATATATGTATTTTTAATAATATTTAGTATTTGGATATAAGAAATGAAATGCACTTTTCATGGATATGGTAGGTCTTACATATGCATGAACACTACTTTTATTTCATTGTCGTATTAAGATAATTAAAATGAAATTATTTATATTTATATTTATCTTTTAATTCCATTATCATGGTTATATTATATATGTGAAATATTTTTATTAAAACCATCCCATATACATTCCAAGTATAATGTGAAAGAATCGCATCGCATTGAGGGGATAATAGTCCACACTTCCACAAACGCTGTTATAATATTACAAAAATGTGGTGTTCATAAAGGTATGTTTAAAAAAATAAATGAATATTAAAAAATATGTTATAAATATTATATATATATATATATATAATTTTTAAAAATATATTCCATCCTAATGACAAACATGATAGGCAGTAAAGGATCAAGGAATAGTCATCGTTTCATGAGGTGGAAGTTCAACTTATATATGAGCTGTTAATTCGTTAACCATTAGAAGGATGTCTATGTAAGTATAAGTATAAAAATTAAAAAAACAAAATATCATTATACATAGGATTCTAGTGTTATTATATTATAATAAAATAAAAAAAATTTCAAGAGTGTGGAATGAAATAAAACAATATAGATTAAATAAGAGTGATACCTTTAATCTCGTGACTCATTTTATTTTACACCAAAGGGCCAACATGTATGGATTTACGATGAAGTTGAGGCTTCATATTTGAGGGGATTTATTTTTAGGATCAATTTGGAAATATATTGGTTGTTAAAAAGTTTCTTCATTGGTGTGAGGAAGAGAGAGTCTTCACTGTTTGTTTATAGTGGAGGAGGAGTGGCCGTCCTAAAAATTTTGGAAATGGGAATTCCACCCACTTTATTTCCATTGAAATTCACTCCATTAATGGGACCAATTATAAAAAAAGGATTATAGGGTAAAAATATGACCATATAATGGCTTCTGGATAAATTTCTAGGTCATGTTTTCTTATATTTAAGGTTTAGTCTATTAATAAGAATAATTTCACCTTAATCATTGTATATAATTTTTATTCATTTCAAAGATTTTTTTAAACAAATATGTTAAACATATTAGATATTATAAATTATTATTAATATAAATTTGTAATCCATTAATTGAAAATGAATCACTTTCTCTTGACCTTGGACATATATATAGATATTTGTTATTAATTTAGACAGATTACCTATAAATGGAATTTTTTATAGATTTCAAATGATTTATATCTTTAACGAACATACTTTCTATTGGTAATGAAACCTTTTAAATCACACCTCTGAGTTTTATTGTAGTTCATGACTTATGTTCAATAAAAATACGGTTTTTGATAAATGCACAGTGAATCAAGAATTATATGATATAAAATTTTAATTATGGATGCGAAATTTGTAATTATATGGTTTTATATCATAATGCATATAGAAAGGGACTCATTAGGTTATACTTTGTTTCATGGAAAAAAATTTATCAATGAATTATAATACCGAGAAATGGATTAGGTCAAGAGGGACATGTCCCTTTATTGAGTATGGGCTATTTACTAAGCCTGATTTGTTATGATGTGAAATATTTATGTGAGTTTAACTTCTGTGATTTCATGATATTGGAGGTCATTATTATAATTTCCCCAGACTAGTTCACATAACTCAAGTGTGTATGCAAGCCTCGACCTCTATTCCATTTGACTCAATGGGTCTATATGATATATAATAAATTTTATTCCATAAAATAGTGAGTTAATCATTTTCATAGGTAACTAATATATCTGTGGGAAGTGTTAATTCCCATGGGGTTAAAAAAGTTCAAAATATAAAAAATTAAGAAAACTAAACAAAAATTATAGTCTAATATAGGAAATGCATGTCTAAGGCCAAACCCATAGATTCATATATGGAGAAAACAATAAATTAATAAAATCTTATTAATCTTATTTTCAAAGGAAGTCTATGATAATTTAATTTCAAAGTAATGAATCGTAATGTTCAATAAATTGGAAAACATTCGGAATAATTGAAAATCCATGTTCATGAATAATTAGGGAATAAAAAGTTTTCTTTTCAAACAAGAGTTGTTATAATAAAATTTAGTCGAATATAATTGACTTAATAAACAATATTCATTTATTTAATTCTTATTTTCTCAATGATCATAGTACTTCAATTCATTATATAATTGGGTGACTTGAGAACCTATTTAAAATAGCAAAAAGTCCAACCAATGACCAGGGTGACGATCTTCTACTTGAAAATTGTTAAATTTTATAACTTCCTCAATAATAAAACAATTTTCATATATGATTTAATTCAATGAATATAAGTTGATAGTTTTTGGGGTTTCTACAAAATAATATATTAATTGAATCAAAACAAATACCATAAAAATAACCCTTTTTCACTAGAATAATTTTGTACAATGCATATATTTTAATTCCATTCAAAATAGGGTACTAAAATAATAGTTCTATCATAATAATCTCAAAAAATATAGTCCTCATATCCATTGTTGGAATTCCCACTATTAATATCTTTTGATTGGAAACATTTTCATCTATTAATAAGCATTATAAGTGATTATGTTATAATAAATTCATCTATAAATGTTGAAATAAAGTATCTTGGTTCAATTCCAGTGTTTGACTATAGTCTATGAAATAAATTGTGTCTTTCATTGGAAATTACATTTAAGCAAAACATCAATGGTCATGTCTGGACACATTGAAACTGTAAAAATATTTTTCACACCAAAAAAGTCATGATACCTATAAATATTATATTTTTTTCTCCTTAAACCTTTTTTGGCATTAAATTCTCATTTTTGGCCTTGAATTGATTTTTAAAATCCGTAATTAATTCAATGAAAACCTTTGTGGACCAAAAATTATTTTTCTGGACATGAATTTACTCCATGAAAAGTGTTCATTCCCTAAATTCTCTTTTTTGGCATTGAATTTAAATTGTATAGAAGATTTAGTATGTTTTATCATTATTCATCAGTTGCAATCCTAGATTCATCTTATAATCTACCTTTATCATGACAATCCTTATTTAAGAGGAATTATCAGTCAATTTATCTTTTTTCTAATTTTTAATAAAATATTATATCTTAACAAATATGAACAAATCAATATACATATGATTAGAGATAAATAGTTTAATCCACCTAATTTGTGTATCTTTATATTAAAAATGATTGAAATAAATGATCATATTAAATACCTATAACATTTAATTCATTTTTTCATTGAGGATAAAATCATAACATACTATGAAAGATGATCACCAACCTCATCATTAAATTCAACGTCCAAATAATAATTTGATTAAATATGGAATTAAATAGTTAAGAATTAGATAGAAACATTTTATTAACTCCATTATTTTCAATGAAACAGTTCAATCATATATCTTACATTTTATCTTTTGAAACATCCATGCCCTTTAATTCTTCAATTCTAATCTTTTCAATTCATAGCTAATAAGCAAGAAAATTTTTATTCACTTCACGAAACAAATTAACTCATTATCAAGGTATCTTGTGTAAGTGAAATTTAGCTCATACCTTAAGAACAGTTCACTTGACTGAGGGTTAGACGGAATCAAACATTTCCACCATGTAAATGAAAATTCAGAAATAATTATTAGGTATTCATCATTGTGTTCAAAATAATATGGGGTTTAGGGTTGGTTGGTAAATGATGTATAATAATTAAGTCTAAAAATGATGTTATATCTAATGTATTTTACATGATAATAAAATATAGATCAATGTTAAATTCTACCTCTATAAATATCATATCATATTTACTAAAATCTAAAATAAGGCACATGAAGAAATAAGTAATAATGAATGAAAAAATTAACTTTTATTTTTGACTTAATAATTTTTTTGGTTTAAAAGTAGCAATTGGAAAAAAATATCACATCCACCACCCAACCACAAATGAACTCTATAGGATCCTATTTTTAATAGTTATAATAATATCACAAGTTTATAAAATGTGTTTTTTTATTTCTCATGGATGGATCCATCTTTTCATCTTTTTTATGAGTGTGTAAAATTAATACATTGAGGGCTAGAATCCAATGAATTTTTTTTCAAGGCAATTCGGGGATTCTACTATTTTAAAGAAGATTAATGTTAGGTGGATAAAAGGTTAAATAGATAAATAGAAGTATGCCTCAATTATATTAAATGTGATCCTATTTAGTTATATATTTGAAAATATTAAAGAAATCTTATAAATTAGAACAAGCCTGAGTCTATGAAGAAATATAAAAAAATGGGAATAACTGGTTCATGAAATAAATTAGAAATGAGATGAATGGATGTTACAGTCACATTGGAAAATTAATATGAATAATAAAATCTATTGATGAAAATATCATAATTTCAAGGAATGATATATCTCATAAAATTGGTTTAAAAAATTAAACCAGTTACCTCAAATCCTGACTTGTCAATTCCAAATCCAATTTCTTATTTATAATAATTTTTCCATCATATTTTCACAAAAAAATATACTAAAAATGAAATTAAAAACATGAAATTGTAACTATTATATATATTTTAGGTCTTCTTGACCAGATATTAAATAAAATATTATATATAGATCTTGGAATTATAAGATAAATTCAAAAATAAATAATTTATAATTATGGGGGTAAACTAAAATAATAAAATTGAAACTCATACCCCCCTTTAATTAATGCTTTATAACTAGGTTGTGTCTATTTTTCCTGGACATTGTTATTGAATTTAATCATACTCTGAGTGTTTATTGAATAAACTTCATAATGGTAATTGGTTTTATATTGTTAGTTGGTATTAAAACTTATTTTTATGCTTCTTTCTTATTGGGCCTGAAAAATAATAATAGACAAGTTAAAGAACACGAAATTAGATCATTATAAAAAATAAATATTAAATTAAAATTAATTTATATTATAAATCTATATCTAAATAAAGTTTAAAAAATATGGTCTTCCTCCTGTAATATTCAATTTTCAATATTCATTTATCTTAACCATTCCCGAATTAGTTTATTAGAGGGTGGTATAATATTAACTATATTAGGCTAACCCAATTCAAACTATATTTCAATTATAAGGTATATTTTATTCATTTTTATTAATTCTACATGATTTACATGGGAGGTGACCAATGTATGGATTGTAAAAATACAATTCAAATGTTTTCATCAAATGTCTAGTATGGTAAGAATATTCTAATGATGGTTGTGTGTGTTCAACTTCTAAAACGGTCACTTTTGGTTTAGTAGTACATTCCCTAATAACTTCTTCTACCACGAGATCATTTTATTATGTGTAGTAAATTTATAGTCCAACTACTTCTTCTCATACTTCTTTCATCTCTCTAATATATTCAAAACCATCCATGATAAATGTTGTAGCAGTGTCCTCAACTTATTTTTATTATTTCTTAGGTTGTAATACATGTTTTGAAATTAATATAAGAAACTATTGGCCGTAAATGATCTTTCCTCTAGTTCTTTTTTTTATACTATAATTATTTGAATTTTTTATCTTGTGTGAATTGAATAAGAATAAATCTTATTTCTTTATCCTACAAAAATAAAAAATGATCATGTTCATCATAATTAATAACAAATTCATCTTCTTAAGCGGAACATATATCTTCTTTATTGTATACACATTTTTTATCATGACACGCCACATAGAATTCTAGTTCCAGTCCTTGATTATTGTATATTACTCTATTTTAGAGGGTTGTATGTAGTCTTTTGATTGATTTTATAGCATTTGTAGTAATTAGAGTTATTTCATCAGGTCAATTTGAGTGAATGAAAATATTTCAATAAATTTTATTCTTATAATCTCATCCAAAATATCACATGTTCATAAAAAGTATTAAAAATAAATAAATATAAATAATATATTTAAATAAGATAAAAAAATATGAGTGTTGAATTTTTTTAAATTATTAAACTAAAAAATCATCAATCCTATCAAAAAATGGGATTCTAAAAATTTTAAATCCCTGTTGGAATCATTAATTCTCAAGTTTTTTTTTATATTTAGAAATTTTAATCACAATGAAAGTATGTTACTAAACTATAGGGTATTATATAAAATTCATGTCTGATGTTAAACCCGTAGATACAAGGTTAGATTACAAAATAATTTATTATAAGAGATATAAAATATTATGGAAATGAAAACAAAAAAGTATATTTCCAATGACAATACTGGTGGTTTTCATGTTCTTGAATATGGAAAATGTACTTGGAAAATAAACATAATTTTCATGATTATTTATTTCATAAAATAATGAAATGTATAACACATGTTGTTGAAATCATGTATAAGTGAATCCAATGGTCACAATAAGCTATATCCAACATTCAAATTCCCCTTTTCTGAAGGGTCATGGTATTTCGGTTCATTCTGTAATTAGGTGAATCAAAACCATGTTTTAACATATTAAAAAACTAACCTAATGGTAATGGTAAAGATCATAAAAAAGTAAATGAATAATTTTTATCTCTAATTAATGAATGAAACAGTGGTAATGCATGATTTATTGAAATGAAGTGAATTTGAGAATATTTATGTTGTGGAAAAAGTCTCATTTGAATTTTATTGAAAATTAATTTAATCCCTTTTTTATTTCAATTTTTTCACGCAATGTATACCCCCTAATGATATTCATGAGAGGGAAGGAAAATAAAATATTTTTCAAACTCATCTCAATTGTGGTGATCCTTGATTCCTTCACAAGAAACTCTTGATGAATATCTATGGAGAATTACCTTAATATCTATTTATATGTATTAGTGATTCATATATTTTATTGTCGGACTATAGCAGTGGCAGAACTGTAGAGGCGGAGAAACGGTTGTAGGTACTGATGATGTGGTGGTACTGTAGCAGCACGGGTACTGAAATAGTATTGTTCACCGAGGGGTCCTTTGGGCCAAAAAATGGCTTTCTATCCCTGTATGTAGGACACTTAGCCTTGGGCCTTCGGGCTATGTAATGGGTTACCCTATACCCGGTCTAAAGAGGTCTTTTCATTATTAATTAAATTGAGGCTTCGACCCCAACCTTTACAAAATATATATTGTATTGAACACTTGCATAAAATAATGTATAATGTTTATTGGGAAAATTATTATCTCTAACAATCATTTGATAAATAAATTGTGTCTTCAGCTAAAATTTATATCAATGAAAGATTTCAATAGGTTTTTCCAAACACTCACATGATAAGAAATAGTATATATAATATAAAATAAATAGGTTATATCAATTTCTATTATTTAACATAATTAATTCACATTTTAGGCCATGAATTCATTTTTTATAAAATGAATTATTTTTTCACATCTTGAATTCACTTCATGAAAATATTCCATCACTAAATTCACATTTGATGTCTGAAATTTACTCCATGAAAAGTTTCAAGGTCCTGAATTCACTTTTTGGGACATAGATTTACATTTTCCAGTTGTTTCACTCTTTCTTATCCATTTTCTTTAGGTCCATTCCTCTAATTTACCCTATGATTATTATCATTCTTAGAATTCCATTTTTAAGAGAAAATACAGATCATGTTTTCTTATTTCCCCATTTATAAAAATATATCATATATTCAATACATGGAGAAATATCTAAATGTATTTTCGGGTATAAATAGTTTAAACCTATATAAAATATTTATTCTAATATTAAAATCTAAAAAATAAAGGTATTTATAAGCTGAAAACATGTGTGTCGGCATGATAAAACTTATTTCACATATATATAGAAATTAAATAGACATTAGAAAGTTTTTCGAGGTCACCCACATAATAATAAGAGAATAAATAGAAAACATCTAAAAATCTAATGTATAATTTAGTTCATTATGAATTCCCTTCCTTGAACACAAAAAGATCTATGAATATAGTTTGGTCATCTTGAACTAGGGTTTGTTATAGTAAAACCAATGAAATAGAAGGAGAATAAAGACTAAAATTCATTGATAAATCTCTTGGTTTGAAAGAGAAATATCAAACAGGTATTCCTTCTTATTTGAAAGAGGACTATATATATCATTTATGGAAGGGTCGGAGTTCATGAGTTTTGAGGTATGAAATTATATTATAAGTAGGGAAGCTGAGATTTAAAAGGATAGTTGGTGCAAATATTTCATGGTGTGAATAGGGAATTCACATTTTAAATGCCTCAATTCTAATATATTCTATGAAATTATTCAGATTTTATGTAGAACTAGTAAAAATACATTTCATTTCATGAACCATTCTACCAAAATGAGTATCAATTTTACAGATATCCCAAAAACATTGAAGTAACAAATGAAGGTCAATGGATCTAACAAGAACTGTTCATTTCATGTATGTATTACATGGGGTCTTCCTTGAATAAATCATGTGCTAATATGACAATTCCATGCATGAATTTTATCTTTATCTAGAATCCTCCTCCTTTGTCTTACTTTTCACATCATTCCCAAGTGGAAAAAATCACTGATTAATAAGGACCAAATTGATGTTAATGAACACGAGGAGGTTTATGCAAGACATATGGAAGGAAATATAAAGAATATATGAAATCTCATGACCTCCCACAATATTATATATCACTCCAAAGATATTCTATATAGTGTCACGATGTGTATCATAGAAATAGACTAGACATTGTGCCCTCATATCATATTACCTTTACTAGGGCTCAACTTGAACATTCCCATGATTCCATTATACAATCAATAGTAGACCATTCTTCACCCTAGATATTATTCTCACTATGATCAATGATATGGATCATATTATCCTTAATGGACACATTAACATCTAACTCAATATCATAGTAAATATTTTATATGACAAAGTTCAAGATTGTATCTTCAATGAATTTACACATGAAACATGTCGTTCATGAAGCTCTAGTACTATCAAAAGGCCAAATGGAATACCAAAGGACCAAAAATTTAAAATATATAAAATGGACCAAAAAATGGTGTAATGTTCCACTAGATTATGATATCAATTTTCCCCATCCTAAGAAACAACTGTTGAAAAAAAAACAATAATAAACCTAATACTCTTAATATATTCTCTGGTGGTAAACATATTATTTCTATTAACTCTGAATTATCTAGAACCACTTCCTAATCAACTAAAATGATTACAAATCTCATACACGGTATATAGTCCATGTAGAATTGAATATAATTCCTTTAATTAGAAAAGAGATGATTGTTATGGCCTTCAAAAAAAGTTGTAAAAATGAACCATTTATATTGATACAAGAAATATGTTATAATAATACATCTTTATGAGTGTCAGATACTACTACCAAGAACCATAGAATTTTAAGACATAGGCTCATACCATATTATCTAGATTATTTATAGTTTTTATACTATAATTGTATCCACGGATGATAATATATACATAGAATAATTATTTTTTACAATGCATTATGAAAACCCTTCCAAAAAATAGATTTGAAATACAGATCGTGATAAAAAATAATACTCCTCAGAACACCATTATAATGTAATATCTCCTTTATTTAAGGAATACCCAGATCATTGATGGAGAAGGTATCTCTGATCAATAAGATATGCTCCACCTTATTCATTCAATCCATTATCACCCACAATCCATAATCTCTGTATGGTTTATAGAGAAATAATATCATGAAATCTGTAGAAAAGTTACTACACATCCAATCTATAAAGGGTGGAGGATACAACAGCCTAGCACGCCTCTGATGCTCATGAATTACCTGCTAATAGGTGAAACATTTCATCAAAATCCACCTATCTACATCTTCAATCATGTACACTAATATACATATAGAGAACATGGTCTTCTATATGTGGTGGTGTTATTCTTATATTTGGACATATATGTGTTTTTATGGGCTTATGAAATTTTATTTTCATAGAATGTTAACCTGATAGAAGTTTGATGATTAAATATACTTTAATCACCAACTCTATTAATGGTTCAGTTATAACTAAGAAAAGATGTACTTGAGGATATTGTAGTCCATGAAAACCATAAAAACTATCCCAAGTGGTAGTGTATCTATCATCTTCATGCATGTAACTCGTTATATTACTTTGGATCATTAGTAGGGAAATTCCTCCCCTATTCTCTCAGCCATATAAGGCAATAAGAAACCACCTGACCCCCCTATAAAAAAACTACCCCAAGTTTGACTCCATATGTATAACATTAAATTATATATTCTTTACCCTGTATAGGTAGGGTTAAGATTAGTTATAATTTAAAACTATTATTCAACTCCATATAATCTCTATAAAATAAATCAGATCAAACAAAAATCACACCATTCATGGTCATCTCAGACATCAATTTGGGAAGATAGTATAATTTTTAGATAAAATGTTGGTAATATTTTGGCAGACTGAAAAATCTCTAAATATTAGAGTCATACTTATGACATTCTCATTCTACCATGGTTATATCCTTTAATGCTTCCACATCCACTATAGCCTTTGAGATGACATGGACAAATCTGTTTAGACTTTCAATCTGGAATATTTATTTGGATAGCATGGTGTAAAGTTGATTATATATATATATACTATAGATGATGTAATTATATTTTACATGATCATCTATATACTATAATTACACTATTATATGGTTTATAGAGACCACAAAAAGTCCCAAAATTTATGAATGACCTGATTCATCTTTGAAATAAATACTACTATTATAATTTTCAGATCAAACAACATTACAATCAACTAATTCAAGACATATCTACTCATGAATGTAGTCTAAGGTATGTTTGATTGGGTCACCAGTCACAGATGGAAACCTATCATCACATACTCCTTAAATAAGATATGGGAATCGCTCACCTGATCGAAGATGTTTTTATTTCACGGAAGGGGGTGCTGGTTCATAGCATTAATTATATGGTGTCTTTTGAAATAGAATCATAAATTTAATTTCATTTAAATATTATATAGTGGTGAATGGGAGAAACCCAAGGTGATTGTTTCATTCATATGATTCCATTGTCATATAAACATTTTACTTATATTTCAAGTCATGAATATATGTTTTTTTCACCCAATATAGTGGAAATAAAACTGGATTATCACCCCACACAAACACATTCTTGAACTCGATCTACCATATGGGTTGTAAGCTGTATAAGGATCCTAAAAGGACAAACTGAAAACAGTATACCACTAAATTAAAATTATCATCATGTATACTACAATCATACAAAACTATATATTCTATCTATTCCATGTGACAATACAATCTGCATTGAATTGGTCCTGTATGAAAAATATGAAGATCTATCCCACAATTCTTATAATAGATTCACCTCTTCTAATGATGGAACAAAAAAACCTTATATAAAATTCGATATGATCTTGTTATATTTTTAAAAAATATATTCTCGGAATAAAATTGAATCCTTTCATTTCTATTAAAAAAATATCATGATGGAAATGTTAGTGACCAATTTCAATAGAAAATTGATTGTATATTTTGACACCCTCTCATCAAAATCTTAAGAGTGTGTCGATGGTATCAATCCATTTTGAAATATCCATAAAAAAATAAAAACCATTTTCAATTTAATATGATACAAATTAATTTGATGATCGTATATCAAACCAAAAATTGGAATTGGTAGATGATACAATAATCATACCTCTGGAATTGGATGGTCCTCTATCTAGACTTGTTTGTGTAGATTTTATAAAAGGAATATGAATCATCCCTTAGTGAATGGTCCCATTTTGAATTCCCCATGATGCACCCTTAATCTAGTACAACATCCATATCATTGGGGTACAACATTACCATCCATAGCCTTATCATTGTCTAGAACTTAATCTACAAGTCTACTATGAGGTAGCTGAGTCATTCCCAAACATCACTTCCTATCTTGATCCCCTACCATTTTTCTTATATTGTGACATCATAAAGAACCTCTATATATAACATATCCTCCAATAATGGAAATGATCTACATTAGGGGATTAATATTGTGGGAACTTGTGGAAAAATATACAACACTGAGAGACCTGTAATGTTTTGTTATTATGAGAATGTTACCAAATTATGTGGTTTCCCTATCTGCTAATACCTTAGAGATAATTTTCATTGATTCACATGCATATCCATGAATAAGTGATCCATATTTTCCAAGTAAATACTACCTATCCTCCACATTATTCCTCTCTCAGGTTTCCCATGTTGAGGATGACCATATTTATCTTGTTTGTAATGGGGCTTAGGTGAAGGATGTTATCCTGAAATATCATCTCGAAAAAATCATGTCCCAGAAATAATTTTTCATGGTGATATCATCTATTTATAAAAATGTTGAAAAAACAACCAGGTCTATGATATTTATAGTGTAGTCCATCACTAACATGGTACCCTATGTTAGGTGAATAATTACAATTTACCTCTCATCTCACAACATATCAATATAGATGTTTCTTAATAGAATTATTTTATTTTTCATTTTAGTAGATCTCTATTACTTGAAAATATTTCTCTATACTATCTCACATGCACTATCCTAGTCCTCAAATAATTCAATGAAGAATATTATCCCTCTAATCTATGGGTGTTTCATTGTTCTTTATGATTATGTCAAGAAACATAATCCAGAACTCAACATCTTGGGTGCCTTCTACACTAGTGAACTCAAGTGGATGCTTCATCAGGAAAAATCCATTTATATAAAACATTAAAGTTATAGTTTGAGTTGATTCACTCTCCATAGATAGTATGAACATTAAGAATTTCTTATGAAACTTACCATCCATATAATTCTCCATATCTGTATGATGATTTACAGCATCTGCATTAGGAGTGTGCTAATTTACACTCTGTCTATTTTTTATCAATGAAAATAAGGATTCATTTCTATTGAAAATGATAAAAACTACTTAGAATAAAGGCTATATAATAGTGTAAAAACAAAATGGTGATGAAAATAATGATCTAATGGCTTATGGTTTCACAATACTTGGATTTTAAAACTGACATGTCATTACAGTTTTTATAATTTCATTTTTCATATATAAAATAATGGATTTTATTTCCATGATTATATAGATAAATATTTTAAATTTGATAAATATTTCCCTAGAATTAAAAATACATGTTCACATATATCCCTATGTTCCTTCCATGAAGCCTTCATACTCATCACATTCAATAGACTATCCTATGTAATATCTCAATAAACAATGACATCACACAATAGGGGAATCACTCTTGGTGAAGTAACATAAAGGTGAAGATAAGAAAACAACATATGGAGAAACACCACCCATTGGAACTTGGGTACTCCCATGTAAATAGGTAAGCTAATCCCATATAAAATCTTAGTAAAAATTCATGATACATTATAGTTCCCTATATATTATTTCCAAATAGTAATGAAAAAATAATTCGAACCTACCTTTAATACCACATTGTAACATCCCCAACTCTATGATCCCTCGCATGACCAGGATGTGTCATATCATGGACATTAGGTGCACCTCCATGTATACCAAAGGCTACTTACTATTAGTGATGGTATAAGAAACATTATGTGTATATAATACCCTCTATAATAGAGTTCCAATAACCATGATAGTCATATAGATAATCAGAAAAAAATCCAATATAAATAAATTGATAGAATAAATATAACTAATAATAATATAATCATGTAATGAAAGTATGAATTTTACTAAAAGATTTCTTAATGTCATGTTGATAAAAGATTAAAATTGCTATAAATTTAATACTCTATAAAGCACGAATCTCAAACACTATGTTGGAAAAGTCTACGAGATATTACCCATCTAAAATGTAATCGATCAACAAATAGAACATTACATATGTCCAACTATGAACCATGTAATCATGTAGTGTAAAA
This sequence comes from Viscum album, assembly GCA_963277665.1. Taxonomy (NCBI): domain Eukaryota; kingdom Viridiplantae; phylum Streptophyta; class Magnoliopsida; order Santalales; family Viscaceae; genus Viscum; species Viscum album. The sequence goes on from OY728138.1 coordinate 218,323,250, forward strand.
AATGTCTCCAAAATATGGTCTGGGTATAATAATGATGGAATATTCTACTGGGGTGTAAAAAATATATCATGAATATATATTTCAAGTGATATTATGAAAATAGAGTTATTAATTTATTAATTAAAATATTACATCAAATAAACATTCCAAACCATGAGATCTAGTTTGAATCCCTGGTCAAGAAAAAAAGCATCAGCATTATGATCGATATCTCTATCAAGTGGGGGATCTTTCTATATTAGGTTGGATCACCCATGCTATTTTCATATTCTCTAGAATATTATGAATCAACCTTATCATGTATTATGTAATCAAGAAACATTATACACCATGGTAACTAACAATGTTGTGTAACTTACATCTCTACTGGGTGAAAGACCATGGTATGGGGAATTTATGAATTTCATACATGGATTCTTTGGAATTATATATGATAGTTTGACATCCATATTCCCATAGACCACAATATAAGTAAAAATATATAATATCATACTAAGAAATATATAAATTATTGACAATGGATCCACTTACTTGTTCCCATGGAACACATCCAACCCAAGGATAAAATTAATAATATCATTCTATTGGATTCCCTAGGATATAATGAATCATCTATTGTACACATCATGTGATATACTTGAAAGTAAATAAGTTTAATCTCTTATATCAGAATTTATCATTAAAATTAGGTATCCTGTAACCAAAATTGAGTACCATTATTCCAAAAACATACCATAAATTCAATATATCGAATAATAAATGTAATCCATAATGATCAATTCAACCAATTAGTACATAATAATAAATTTTCTCTCAATTGGTGGATTCTTCTATACAAATTATTTACCAATGTAGCATAATTCCATGTTACCTTTTCATTGCAATTCATATGTTATTCAAATTTATATTTTCAATATAATTATCCAATAATTATAATTTAAATATGTGGGTTGGCACAATTCATGGGAGGATACATATCTTGATCACTATATCATCGTACCCAAAAAAGATCTCCAGGATGTCATAAAATATTAAATTAATCAAAAAAATAATAATTAGATAATTGGTTCAGTCAAGAGGATAGTGTGTTATAATAATCATGCTTTATTTAAATACTAGAGTAAATTATACAAACATTAGGGAGCTTTTATAGGTCACCCACCTCAAAAAAATATAATACATACAAAATTATCAATGTACAATGTATTGATTGGATCCTCTTTCCTTCCATTTAATGATTTCCAAAAGATCTATCACCACGAGTTTGTCACCTTGGACAAGGATTCCCCAATTGAAAACCAACGAAACAGAAGGAGAAAAGGGTTGAAAGGCTTACCTTCAATCGGTATGTATGGAACATCATGATCAAATGTGTCTTCCTTTTGGTTCAAGGAGGATTCCTAATATTAGGGGTGAAAGGCATGTAGTTTTAATGTATGTCGTGAGGTATATGTAGAAACAAAGGTTATTCCAAATTTAAAAGGATTTTGGGAACAACACCTTCACCAAATGAATATGGAATTTATATTTTTAATTCTTTGACTCCAACATACACAAAAAAAATCAGTCTCCAAGGATCAATACGTTAGTCAAATCTATTTCACAACATGAAAAATTAAAATTATGTGATATTTCATTTCATATAATTCCTTGAAATAATAATGTTATTAATGAATTTCATCTAGTATTCCTAGATCCATTCATGTCTTGTATAGATTTTATGGGGTCTACCCAGACTAATTCCAGTCATGAAATAGAGAATCATGATTTTAATTTGTTCCAGTATTATAATTTTTCACCTTTCTCCTTATTCTACACATCATCCCAACTAGAAAAAATCGCTAATTACGATTGTCAAAGACAAATGTTAAAAAAAAGCAGTTTAAAAAATAATTTAATGAATTGAGTACCAGGAATAGATGGGGTCATTGATTCATAGCATGATTTATTTATTATTTGACCTCTATCTATATGATTTCATAGTATTTTGACCCTATTATGTATTTTTAGGTCATATTATTATTATTTTGTGCATACTTGTCCCAATTTTAGAAGAAAACATTTTATTCACTAAGTAATTGAGAAATGGTTATATACAGACCACCCTCATAAGCAAATTGGTTCATAAGAAAACATAATTTAGAGTAAATCAAGTTAGAGGGAGATTTCATAATTTTCAAGAGGATCATTGGGATGATTAATTTTTATCCATTAGTTGTTGATGCTTTGATATAGTCTTCTGAAGATTGATCATTGAGACACGTTTGTGCCTTAGAGTATTTTATGTCATGGAAAATTTTAGACATCATAATATTAGTTTTTATGTATTTTTATTATGGTATTACATTTTCATTTTGGTTTCTATAGATTTTATTATAATAAATCATATTTATTTTATAAGTTATTAATAATATATTACATATTATGTTATACATGTAAGGTAAAATTATCCCCCATAAAATTTTCAGTATATTTGCATTTTATTTATATCCCTATGTTTCATAGGGATGTCCCCAAAAGATAGGTACATCTCGATTCTTTGGAATCCCAAGGGTTATGGTTGGAATATTAAATTTTGGGGGGAAATTATATGGTATTAATAAATCATTAATGTTTATATATCCAACTATATTATAATTTTATTAACTATAATGCTTATTTTGGATGAATATTATTAAATTATGGATAAATGAAATATAGTAAACATGGCCTTTATGATTAATATGATCTAGTATATTAAGGTAATAATTAATAATTTAGATAAAGGGTTATTATTTTTTAGAAACATATGTTTTATCATTTGTATAAATGTTGTATAAAAAGAGATATTTTCCTATTTTGTTTTTAAGTATTTTTTGGATGTTTTTTAATATGGTTTGGAGAATTTTATAGGAATAATGCTAAATGGGATATTTTTTCTCTAGTAGAGGATTTTATTTCATAGGATTTGATATTAATTAAAAAATAATAATTATAAGAAATTTTAGAATCATACATGACATTATTGTGGATTTATGGATATTTAGATTACATATTTGAATGATTTGTATAGATATGACTAAGGAATATAATTATTTTGTATATGAGTTTATGAGTGTGTGATATTGTTTAGATATAATGGATACTTTATTTTTTGGAACAATATGTGATCATATCATTAAAAGCACTGTGTTTAATAATAATTCTAGAATATTTTAATGGGATTTTCTGTTAATTGTTTCATGAATGATATTTTTTGAAATTTTGGTGTTATTATTAAGGTTTTATATATTAACTTAATTTTTAATCTTATCAGGTTTAATTCGTATTTGATATTATCTTACCATATATTAACCATTTGGTTTTTTTAAAATGGATATAATTATGTGGAATAACATTTTATCATTTTGAGTCATTTGATCATATAAATTTTAATATTGGTGCTATAAATCAATTCGATTTATTTATCATTTATAATATAATGGGATACAAAGATTTAAATATTTTCAAAAGACAATCAAAGGATAAAATTACACTTCAAGTATCGAAATAAATCGAATAATTATATTTTAAAAAATTATATATATATGTGTTAAATAATTTCCATAGAATCTTTTAATAATATGAGAATTAAATAATTTATTATATAAAAAAATCACTCAACTATCATGGTATACTTTTCTAAAAACATTCACTTGAATGAGAATCAAAATAAAAAATTAATTTTTAATGAAATATTTAGGTAATAATTATTTCCTTACAATTAAATTAACATTAATATTATTTGAAAAGGGAATTTTAATTAATTTTGTAAAAAAATAAATTTATTTGACCATACATATATTATTTTCCAACTACTTACTCATTTTCATTTCCTCTTTTTAATGGTTCCATTAATAAATTTCCTTTTAAATTAGTATTTTTTTAATTCCACTTCCTCTCCCTCAAACTGAATTTGAAAATTCATTAATCCCATACCTATACTGGACTTTAAAAAACATCAAGAATGTAATTTCATTATGGGGTAATGTGAAAAAAATATATTTTAGAATGTATTAAATTAAAAATATATATTTTTGAATGACATTAGAAATTCACGGCACTAAACAAAAGTGAAAAATAATATATTATAATTCCCCATAAAAAATTAATTATTATTAGAAAATATTAAATAAATTTAATTATAACACATTGGTTAAAGATACTAAATAAGGTTAATAAGAAATTATGTATAAAATTACTCTTTTTTTATTAATATATTTTTCCTTTTAATTTTTTATTTTTATTTAAAACATATATTTCTAAATTATTTATATTTAATATCACAAATTTAATTTAATTTTTTAAATTAAATTAAAAAAACATAATTTTGTTTATTTTTTGGTCTTTTATATAAGTATATTTTTTCCATAAATAATTTAAAATATTTATTTTACCAAAATTGTCAATTGTATGAAAATATCAAAAAATAATTATTAATTAAAAGATCTCAAAAACTATTTATGGAAAAATATTTATTTGAAATTTTTACTCATCATTTAAAAAGTTAATGTTGAAAATATACATTTGGATTTATGGTTTTTGAAATCTATATAATTTTTTTAGTTAAATAAAAGATATTTTTGTTTCTTCACTTTTAATAAAGTATTCAAAAGTTTTCTTTTGAATTTGTATTGTTTTGAAATTAAAATATGTATTATTAGATTAAACATACTAAATCCTTTTTAATCATATTTATTAATTTTTTATAAAATCAATAGAATTAATAAAAAGGGATATTTTCTATAAAATAAAATTTCATTTCATTTGGACAATATATTCTAAAAGGAAATATTCCCTCCTCTATAAATTAATCATTGAAACTGAATCAAATATTTTTTATAATAATGGAAAAATTTCTAATGTAGTGTAATTATATTTTTAGTCATTATGAACTAATTATCATGGTTAGAGTTTTTCACCATGGTAAATGATATAGCGGTAAAAAAGTGGGGTTAAAATTGATGATAAGGCATACAATATCATAAAAAGATGTATAAATTTGATTAGTTGAGTTTATATCAACAATTTATTTTAATATATTCAAAATTTATAAAAATATTATCCAATTTCATTTAGATTGAAAATTATTATAAATTAAATTTCAAAATATTTACAAAGGTGGGATCCCATCACTTGTAATTGGGAACCTCCACTCTTCAATTTTCAAGACTCTTTTAAAACCCAATATCTACAATTTTATTCCTAAATCCCTCATCCTCTCTCCCCACCGGACCTTGTGTTCATTGAATCACAAAAATTACAATACTAGAATGATTTGGGGTTATTACAAGGGAAGAGTTCCATAAATGAAGTATAATTTATAACTAAATTCTATCAAAATTATATCTTCCTTTAGCAACTTAAAATATATAATTACTATAAAAATATAATATTATATATAATATTATAATTTTTTATTTTTATGGACCATAATTTTTCCATCTTATTTACAATATATATGAAATAAAAAAATTGATCATGCATACATGGTGAATATGGATGACATTAAATAAAAGACAATATAATTATTATAGACTTAGAATCTTATAATAAAAATAAATTTATCCATGAGAAAAAAATTTGAAAATTAATTTATGGAGGTTGAAGTCATTAAGTAAAATCGTGCATATATGTAGTCAAAGTATGGAACACTGGAATGTATGTTATAATGTAATTTGAAACATATTTGTGGAATAATATAATAATATATATCATATCACAATGAAATTATAATATATTCATATTAAGTAAATTTATTTATATTAATTTGATGATGTAAGGTGTTGGAATAAATAAAATACATATATTCATTAAGAATTGGAAGAATTTATCTAATTGAGACGCATCCTTTGGAAAACATCATTACTCTTAATAGATTTGTATATTGATTTGACCGATGCTTTTAAAAAGGGAAAATGATGTTTGGAAATGGTTTTTTGTATATTTATGAAATGTATATTTTTTGGATATGAATATAAATTATTTGAAAAGGGTAGTACTTATAGGTGATGGGGTGATTAATTTTTCGTAAAATGCTGATAAATGTATAATTTTTTAACTATATTATGAATAATACATATTATTTTTGAAATTTAAAATTATTATTTTATTTTATTCATATATTTTTTTCATACCAAGAATATATATTTTTAATGATGATTTTACATATTAATTTATATTGTTATTAATTTCTGATAGAATATGATTTCCAAATTTCTTTTTATATATATATTTTTTTAAAAATTAATAAAGGTCAATATTTTCTAAATTATAATGTACTAGATCAATATGATATATCCTTCTTTCAACAATGAAATAAAGTATTTTTTTTAATTTTAATATTTACTATTAAAAAAATATTATTATTTATTTGAATATTGTAAAACATAAATTACAAAAAATGTACACATGTATATACATTTTTATAACTATATTGAGTAAATATTTTATTTCATCTTTATTATTGAATTTAATTATTTTAATGATTGTAAAATGTTTACGGAATACTAATTCATCATCAACCATAATATTCAACTTAAGATTCTAATGGTTATGTTATAAATCAAAAACACTGGTTCCCATTCAAAGGGCCATTTTTAAAATATACTTATAATTTTACACAACTAAAAAAATAATATCTTACATAATTCATTCATCATTTACACAATATTCACTCAGTTTTATTTATATTTCATTTATAAAAAAAAATATTATACTTATAATCAATTATATACTTTCTAAAATGTTGTTTCTATGTGTAATTTTTTAATTAGACCACGAAAATATAGATTTTCAAATATAACTAATATTTGTTATTTTTGTTATAAATTTTTTTATATTTATTTTTATAGGATATATTTTTCTTGAATATGTTATTATCTATAGAAAATATACTGTATAATAAAATTTTTATTATATAAGTCATGTGATTTATTAGAATTATATATTATATATATATTAATCACATTTACATTATGAAAGAAAATTATATATAGAATAATTTGGTTTGTTACATTCTACCAGCAATAAAATATTTCACTACAAAATAATAAATTATATACCCATGATGAATGTATATGTGATTAATTCTACTTTATTGTTTCTCTATGTTCTTATGTGTTATATTCATTTTAATGAAATTCCATATACTCTAAATATTTTAGTTTTTTAATTCAGTTGAAATTTATAATAAGGATCCATGATCATTAGTGGTGTAACTATTTATGGAAATTTGGTCCAGGTACACCACCATTTAATGTTTTATATCCATGGTAACATATATATATATATCCTCAATAAGAATATATAGAATAAATCATGTATATGAAATATGATATGCGGGAGGAAATTTTTGAAGGATACAACTCTCATGACTCATTGCATTTTTTTTCCTATAATGTGTTGAATAGATTATTTTATTGAAAACCCCAAACATAATGAAACAATAATATATTTATAGATAGGATATTTCAAAGAAATATAAATACTAAGACAGTATGATAATTTAATATGTAATTAAATTAATAATCTACAAGATGAATAAAATAAGAAGAAAATAATAAGCCCATGACAATAAAATCTCCATACTCATGATTTTCATTGGTGAACCATTCACTAAATATAACTATGGAAGTAAATAAAATCATTATAAATATAATATAAAGTAAATTAATGATGAATGGAATGTAAATAAATGATTCTATATGTGTTAGGCTAGATATTGGAATATGAAATGACTGTTATAATTTTTCATTGGATATATGACCATTATAAATACATTCAATGTATATTATTGTATCTAATATATATTTTAATGTTGTGGAATTTTTATTAAAATATAAAAGTAATAAAAGTAATAAATCATAAATAAATCGTTAGTGAAATAAACTTTATTCATGAAATATATTTTCTATAAAAATAGGTTTTTTCATTAAATATTATTATTATTATTATTATATTGATTATTTATTAGAATAATTATATGTGATTAATATAAAAATTATAATTCCAATGCATTGATAAAAAAGAATGATTAGAATAGAAATAATCAGATATTACTAAATCCATTTAATTCTACAAATGGATATTTTTTAATGGATTTTTTTTAATGTTTTTATTATTTATTTTCAATAAATTAAATTGATCACTTTTTATTGATGGTTTATAAATTATAACAATTAAATGTTTCTATATATAGATTAACCTTCTTTCAATAAGTTATTATTATGGAATAATTTTTAACATACATAATTATTAAAATTGTATTTATTCAATATCGATAAATTTTGAATATATTTTTTATTGAAATGTTAAAATTTATATATTTGGATTCTATATTACTATTTATGAATTTTATATTTCCAAACATCATGTTGAGATTGGGTATGATGATCAGATTCACTTTTAGGCATAACAATATGTTTCAATGTTTAATTGTGTAAGACATTAGTAAATTGTAAAAATATTATAATAAAATTTAGGATAAAATGATGATTAAAAATTTAAAAAATATATATAAAATAGGATAACATAGGTAATGTATATACCATTTATTATTTCCACTTATAGAAAAATTTATTTATAAAACCCAACATTTTAAGGAAATAATTAATATGAAATTAAAATAAATCCAATCTAACTCATCTATAAATGGTCCTACAAAACAACCCTCTAAAACCACTCATACAGTTTAGGTATATCTTTAATTCATAACTATTTAAAATCATCTAATTTTTTCAAATTTTTTTATTATATTATGGTACTAGGAAGGAACTTTAAATCATTCAACTTTAAAGAACTCATATTGAGATGGTGGAAATTCCTTAATGTGTAAATCTACATTATTCTATTTCTCATTCAATTTAAATAAAATATGATTTTTTTACAAATTTTTTTTCTATTATAATGATTAAATATTATGAACATTATAATTCTATGAAATTATATTATTATTATTAAACTATAATCTCTAAATGATTTTTAGAATCTACATGATTTGGTCTAGTCACCTACCTACGAGATTGATTCCATTCAAACATCATAATTTTCATAATAGATAAATAATTAAGAATAATAACTATTAACAATAATAACTAAGAAATAATTTTCATTACTATAATTATCCAATATGTTTTTTAAATAAACACTACTAATTATTTTAAATTAAGTTATTATTATCGATTTTATTCATGAATCCTTTTAATCATGGATTCTATTTTACTAGATCATACCCACACAGTTAATCCAATGACTATAGGAAAATATAAATCACTATCAAATAATTATGAAAATTCGTTCTTCAATATGGGAAGGATGAAATTTTCATAAATTAACAAGGATTGACAACCCCATTATGAAACATGTATGAAACAGTCAAAATTAATAAAATTTGATGAAAAATGTAAATAATAACATGCTTATATATCTATAAAAAGTCACTAAAATTTTATAGAAGAACTTATAATTGATATTTATATGGTTCATAAATAAATTATAAATTTGGTCATAATTATTTTATATGACTTTAAATATCCTTAATGGATGATGAGAGTAATGGTAATGGTTTCTTTTTATAATATCACATTGAAATAAAAAAAATATGTATAAAAATCCATTGAGGGAAACTATATGTTCTTTCCATATAAATAAAATTTTCCTCTTATTATTATACATATTTAATGATATATTATATAACATTTTAGTTTTATTTGGTTCAAAATTCAATAGAATTGGAATGTTTATTTAGAGCAGGCTATATCTCATTTTTTGATATTGAATAATTCTCCTCCATGTACATATATCTAATTAGATTTTATATATGTATTTACTTCCATATATATTATTTTATAATTTAATTTTATATTTACTTGAATATAATTAAAAATATATTAAATTATTTTTTTAGTTTTTTAATACGATAATTTCATCAATCATTTAATTTTTGTTTTTATAATGATTACTATAAAATATTCAACAGTTTTACATAAAATATTTTATTTTTATTCTCATTAAATGTCCAATATATATATATATATCATTCCATTTTATAAAGAATTTTAGGGTATTTCATTTTAATGTACAGTGAAATTTAATAATTCCTATTTAAAATCTGATTTAAACTTCATCAATATCCATTAATGTTTTTTATGATTCCATAAAGATATTATATAATCATCTCATCTAAATAATTTATCTTGATGGATTATGATTATTTATAATGGATGCTCTTATAAACCCATTTTATTACTCCTGGGATAATTATTTTCGGATAGAATTCTGAATGTTTTCATGTTTCTATAGAACATAAATATATAATTTTTAATTAAAAAATTATTCTCTCTCAAATTATATAGACTCATGAGAAAAAATATCGTGGAATGGAAACTTTAATAAACTTCCAATAGGAATAATTCCATTATTTAATCATGATATTCATTATAAACCATAACATAATTTTTATATAATTATTATTTCTGTGAAACATTCATTTAAAACATATCTATGATTACAAACAGTATTGTGTTTGTTTTTTAATGTCTCGGGATTATAGGTTTGTTTTATTATATAACTAAAACTCTTATCATAAGTCATATATGAACTCTTATGTATTAACACATGACTTTTGATCTATTTTTTGTTTTATACAATTTTATTTTGGTTTTTATTCACCGTTTTTTTTCACATGCCCACATTATCATCTTGTGGTCACTTATGATCTTTGATTTTTTTCACCTATATTTACTAATACTGGAAATCTGAGATGAGCTTCATAATTTATTTTAATTCCCCTAGAATTGAATATGTGTATTGGGTGAAATATTTATTAATGGATGTCTTATGAGGACAATTTGTTCTAATATGATTTTTACTTGTCCATAAATAAGATGTTTATGCAGATAATATCCACTCTTAGACAACATAGAGGTTTATGGTGTGATTTATTATGATTATTAATGAATATTTTTATAAAATTGTGTAATATGTGTGTGTGTGTGTGTTATCGTTGGGTCATCTAAATTTTTATCAAAGTGTGGTTTGTTATTTTTGGGGACTATATTATGAATAATAAGGGGATACACCATAAATCATTAAATGTAGAACAAAAATTTCTATAAGATAAACCTGCATTGTTTATGATTAAATTGGATGTTTAAAAATTTAGTCCATAATATGATTTACTTTCTCAATAATATTTGTTTTACACTTATAATTTACTAATACTCATTCAAAGAATTTTGAATTTCGTAAGGTATAAAAGGTATAAAAATAAAATTGAGGTGCTGACAGATATATTAAATATTGAATGAATAATATTCTAGCATAGATCTATGAATTATTTCATTACATGATATAAATATTACATTATTTCTCCATAATTGCTAAAAATTTATATTTTAGGATTATTGAAAACATATATTTTTGCGGTGATGGAATCCCATGTATATAACTCTTTTTTGATTAATTTTTGTGGGAATAGAAATAGTGTAAATATAATTATTCTCCCTTTAATTTAATTGAATGTAATTTGGTGCATGGATTGTCTCTCACTACATAAAACTCATATTAATTTTCAAGACATAGAAACGAATATTCAAATCCAAAATTGACCTACAATCATCAAGATTTTTAATGCTAATTATGAACTCACTATAGAAATTAAATCCATTATGTTGGAATTAGCACATTATCATGATATTTTTTTCCAAAATGAAAGGAGAGAAGCTCAATATTGGGGATATTGACATTTTTAATGAATAAATTAATTTTTTTCATATGGATTTTCCTCAACATAAATATATTTATCATTAATTATTAAATTAAAATAATTCATGATGAACTGCTTATAATAGAAACTACATAATAAATGTCCATAACTTAAGTTGAGGAATTGAACAAAAAACTACTAGAGAAAACGGAAAATAATTTTATATTACCATGTGATTCATAATGGGGTGAAAGAGCTCTATTTTTTATGAAATAATAACATATCAATAATATATACATTAATGACCATGAATGTAACAAAATCAAAATCAACATATTGTATCCATTGTCCAATATTAATGATTTTTTAAAAACATGTTTTAGGATAAATACCTCTCAATCATAATCCAATGTTCAATAAATCTTCAATTAAGGGTGAAAATAGAAGATGTAGACAAGGAAGTATTTATTATAAGATATGGACACTATAAAATCATATTGATTCCATTTGGACATGTAAGTTCCCCTAGTATCTTCATGGATATGTTGAATATAGTATTTATATAATTCTAAGATCAATTTGTGCTAGTATTGACAGATGGTTTTCAAAAATATTCCATGATAAACGACGATCATGATGATATTTTTTGGATTCTGATATATTCCTTGTGAAAAGAGAAATTGTCTTTCAAATTTACATATAGTTAATTATGGATATATAAAATATCATTATTGGGTAATGTTATTATAATAGAGGGTATATCTAAAGATTATTAAAGGATAGAGGTGATTGGGGATCGACTAATAAATTAACTATAATATAAATCTATAGGTTTCATCGATCATTTGGATATTATCGATTGATTGTGAGTAATTTATTATTACTATCAAAACCTATAACAATATAAACAATGAATGGATTCATGATTCTAATGGTATATAAATGTAAATAAAAATTTTAGGAGTAGAAAAGGATTATGAACATAGTAGTGATACTAATATTTACTTACAGTGTAGAACTGTTTATGATATATCTCTCATTTTTTAATATAGATTATGCCTCACATCAATTAAAGGATCATTATAACAATTTCTTAATTTGAGATTATATATATTTTAGGGTTAATATTAGTTTTACATATTTAGATACATTTTAATTATGGTGAAAAGTGTGGAATAAATAATTGTCAAAAGATCATAAATTAAATATTATCACATAAGAATTTTAATATATGTAAATTTAGAGGTCTATAATTGAACACAGACTATGACTAATCTAAATTTTCTCACACTACAAAAAAATGGTGGCTAATTACTTGAGTAAGAAGGTTTATTATACCACATAAAATATCAGGATTAATAGTGACACAATATTTAAAATTATTTAATTAGTGGAACATGAAACCATAAGGTAAGGGGAGTAATTTTCCCTTTCCCAGATGAAAACTCAATGAACCATCCAGTGATCATGGTGAACCTAATAGATGAAATTAAACTATAGATACAAGGATTTTATTAGAGTTTAACTTTAATAGTGATGGAATTATAAAATTTAGGAAATGAAAATGTATCCCTTCCAGAAATTAATAAATGAAGGATCTCATGGATAATTTATATCTTATTATTAACTATATTTATAGGAAGAATAATATTATATAGATGCCTCATGAATTATTTCAATCTTTAAAATATAAAGAGGGAGATATGATATTACATATATATATGATTTATTTTAAAATAATTTTGGAAAAAATCATATGTCTAAGGGGATGATGCAACCATTTTCTATACCTATATAGAAATGAGAGAAAATAACTATTTATTTTTTTGTATGTATCATTATGATTTCTAAACGACAAAATCTCCCTTTGGTTTTAGTATATTTACTAATGAAATCAGCCCACTCCCTTACTATTTAATATGTTTTATAACTTGGTTAAGGTACCATGATATATATAAATGAATTAGTAAGGGTTTATAGAGTACTACTCTCTACTTAATTTGATCACAATATATGATTTAAATCAATATTTTAGTGATGTGCTTAATAATAATTTGATAATTAGATATGTATCCTAACTATTTATATTAAATTGTGTTAATAAAACATTCCTCTATAGGTACCCCTCCTTGGTTGGGAATGATATTATCAAGATAATGAACCCAAATTCCCACCTAAAGTAGGCCCTAGGTTGTTGAAAAGAATCGAGGTTATAAAAATTTCATAAATGGAAGGAATTACCCTCATTAAAAATATAGGACCAAAAGATAGATTAAACAACCAGAAAAAAATAATGTATACTTAGTAGAAACATACATGTGGTCTAATGTGCACATGTGAAAATAACATGATAATGTGATACTGAATAAACTATCGAAACAAGAAGCCTCTAAACAGGTCAACTAAATAATATCATCTTCACCATAGCCCACTCACCAAATCACACATCTAATATAGTAACATTGTATCATAAATAAAACAAGTAAAGGTGCTTCACATATACTTCCCAACATATCTCCAACCCTCACGGCTTAGATTTGAACGACCATTTCTCTCATCCCTTCCATTTTTATAACATCCCAATCTTCCATATCTGATGTGGGTTGAGACATATCCATACCTTCTTGACCCTCACATGGTCTAGAATATTATTCAAGAATCGGTCATCATCACATCATATCTCACCCGCAGGACCCTAATCAATCACACCACATCATACCCATAGACACACAGTTCATCACATCACATCTAGTCACATAATCATTGTAGTGTGGTATCATGGACATGAAAAAAATCAACCTCCTTCCCTCCTTTTATCATTCATGACCCAAAAACCTACCACATAAAATAACTACCACGTCACATTACGTATCATATTGATCGAAGGCACCTAGGAAAACACTTCTATTTAATCTCCAAAACTAACATGTATCATCATTTCTTGTGAAGGAAGAGTAAGGAAGTGGAATACAACAATCCATATAACCAGCATCATAGATACTGGGGAAACCACTGAAAATCCAAAATTTCTGACTATTTTTATGTTTATCTAACTTGTTTGTGGTTCATCTTGATGTGACATAAGATACATTTTATACATATGTCCCCCAATTCTAAAGCTGAGGGTTCAAAATAATGTCACTAGTGAACACCACTATTTAAACATTGCACCAAATGTAAACTATCAAAATCCCTGCCACCAATAAATAAACAACACCGACAACCATGACACAAATATACAAACTACACATTTCAATTAAATATTTGACCATTTATTAATCCTTTACATTCATATTTATAAAAACCAATCATGTATTAAATTAAATTGTTCCAATTACTAAATTATAGTTTCTAACCCATTCCCCATTATTTTACCAGATCATGATTTTTCATTAAATCTATTAGGATAATTAAACAACTGAATAGGAAACAATTACAACCAAAACACACAACAACTCAACCACCCAATCTCCAATTTATCCACAAAAGTAAATCTTCCAGGGCCACATCATAGAAAAACCTCACATCACAACAAATACAAATCACCACTAC
The DNA here is from genome assembly GCA_963277665.1 of Viscum album. Taxonomy (NCBI): domain Eukaryota; kingdom Viridiplantae; phylum Streptophyta; class Magnoliopsida; order Santalales; family Viscaceae; genus Viscum; species Viscum album. The sequence goes on from OY728138.1 coordinate 218,338,527, forward strand.
ATAGAACCACCACGTCATGAATCACCACTACACGTCACAACCACTGCTAAAATACTCACAATACAACCCATTTCAACCATAAACATCAAACATCATAACTAATACACCACTATATCACATTATATCCAACAACATTACCCTTTTTTGTACAATGATATTACTATCCCACACTTCTCAAATTCTAATAAATCACCACTAGGACCACACACCAATGCACCACAGTCACAGAAACCTATCAAACACATCAACACAAAGAATCAATTAATGAAAATCAGGAATTAATCAGGGTATTTCATTCATTTCACTTCTTTATTTATATGGGGTGTTGTCACATGAATTATATTTCAATGGGAAAACTAAATATCCCAATATATGTTCTTTGTCATTTTATTTAGGATGTGACAATAAACCACACCATAAGGGTCAAACATACATATCTGATACAACAAAAACAATGCTACCAATAGTTATGTTTTTAGTGTTGGAAACAACATTCACTATATCACTTGTAATAACATCAAAAAATGTAAAACATTCCACTATAGTCCATCCCCTTATATTTCGATTATTTCAATTTATTTTCATTAGTAGACTACCCATTATAATACATCCAATGGAAGGAAATATCATGAATTCAATGTATTTTTCTCATAAAATGTTGTAGAATGACAATACTCTACATCAATGATACATTTCTTATTCATTGTGCACTATAGTTTGAAGGAGATATGACCAAAAGAACATAACCATACAAGGAAACTAAATATTATCATAGTTCACAACACGGGATCATAAAAATATTGTAAAAAATCTTCCAAGCCCTAAACAACCACAATAAATATATAAAATAATAACAAATGAAAAAAATTTGTATAGACTTAAGAAATCACATAACAACATAAAAACCAAAAATCCCAAATCCATGAACCGATGTCAATGTGGAAGGGCTAGATGATCCTCCAAATGAGTCTTGTGTTAATCTAGAAACATTGAGAAATAAAGGATAAATGATGAAGTTATTCTGAATTATATATATATAGTATATATGTGTTGTATTTAAAGACTTGAATATCATATTAACATTTTGAATTCAATGGGGTTTGTGGATTACAAATTGTGAATCATATTTAGGTCATGCATTCCCAATTCCTTCAGCTTCTATTAAAAATATCAGTTCCTTTGATTTAATTAAACTCACATAATGAATCCCATTTCACTATATGAAACTATTTAAAATAATTCTCCACATCTGCATAAAATTATTCTATTATACTTCTTCACAATCCAGAAATCAGAATCTCTCCATTTGAATATGGTTCATGTCATGAACCACCTATTAGAGTGCTCATGTAGCTCCAACTATATCAGGACCTTCAAACATCTTTCAAACACCTCTACAAATCATATTCAAATAGTTTTGGACCTCTATGAAACATAATATTAAAACTATACCAAGTTTATACCTAAAAAACTATTAATAAACAATAATAAATACCATTATATAGCATGTTGGATTTAAAATTGGGTTGGGATAAACACATTCCCCTATTATATTTCTTATAAAACCATTTATTTTATTCAAGTAATCATATGAACTATATGATTATTTTTATGAGAGATGGTGAGAAACTAAAATATATTTATATGCTATTATAATGTTAATGTTCCTATTATTGAATTTTTCAAATCAAATTTTATATAATATTCAATCCATTCAATAAAAAATATAAATTATACATTATAAAAAATAGTATGCCGATAGTCAAAAAGAAGAGGGAAAAGCCCTATTTACTAAAAATATCCCACGTTCATGATATATTACATGCATAACTTTTGAAGAGGTATATACCTGACCTATCAAATAACTAAACTGATATGTGGTATAACAAGAAAATAATTTATCTAGTGAGGAAAAACTGTTAAAAATAATGTATTTTAGATGTAATTTACTATAAAACAAGACATACTAACTTAATATTATTTGCTTTGATCGATTTTTTTATGATGCTACTTTTGAACCCCACATTTAATAAGGTAACATTACCCTCAATTTTTTAATCGAGTAATAAAATTTTATTTGCAAAATTATTCTAATTTTTGAAAAATATAACACCCCATATTTTGTCACATAACATGCTTACATTAACACCCTATGACACTATAACATATATATATATATAATAAATTTAATTTCATCGATATCTTTTTATTCACACTAGGTTTAAACAAAACACCATTTCATCACATTTTTCATAGATAATTTAAAATTAAATCCAAAATTTTTTAGAAAATTATAATTACATACAAAATATTAATTTCTAAATAGGAATAAAAAAATTATATTAGGGTTAATTTTTAGTATTTTTTGATATGGTACATTCTTCTATGAAAAGTGAAAAATAATTAATTTATGTTGAAAAATAGAATTTAGGTCAAATTATTTATAATGATAAATTTTAATTTTAATTATTGTTAAAAAATTGTCCAATTTTATATTAAATAATGTTTTTTATTTACATGATTTTGATATTTAATTTATATATAAAAGCATTGTAATCTTATGAACATTTTCATTTTAGAACCCCGAATTTACAATCATGTCAACGAGATTAATTTTAAATTATAATATTCCACGTATATGAATTGAATAATGAAAAAATGGATTATATATTTGGAATTAAAATAATTTATGACTTCAAAAAAATTCAACTTAATTTTTGACTGAATTAATGAAAATTGATTAGAAATTCATAAAGTTTGATAAAGTAAAAAAATTATTTTCCATGTGGTAAAAATAATAAAGATAAGGGTAAAAGTAGATAATAAACTTCTTAAAAAACTGATTTATAAAAACAATTCAACCATTACACCTATAAGGTTCAATAATATAATTTCTTTTACCATTTTTATATAAGAAATATATTAGTATAGCTCAATTATTTTCCATATTACCAAATGTTACCTCTCCCCCGCATATAAAAGGTCATACCATATCCTCTATTATTCACAACATTAAAACACATTGGATCCCCCAATACCTATCCAAATATAATCCTAAAATCCCTATAATAATCCTAAAGTACTTATATTTATAATAAATTCAACCTTTAAATGATTTAGCTCAATCCTAATGAGGATACACGAATAATAGGTAATCTTCTTCCATATGGATCTTTATTTTTCATATTTATACAAATCCTTCAATTATTATTAAAAAAGTTTATATGACAATGTCAATATCTATAATATACAATGATTTTTTATATAATTAAGAAATTAAATTAACCAATCCCCACTTATATCAAATCAGATATGAAATAATCATTTGCGTACACAGTGGACAACCTCCATTCTAAAAGATTCATTCCTGTAATTCATTTCTACTTTTCAAGGATGGATTTGATAATAGAACTAAAGTATATATATATTATATTTGAAGAGTATTTGTACCTAATGAGTAAATATATCATAAATAACCTTTTACTCTCTATTTTGTAAGAGATACTATAATGAATCTCATGTGTACGACGAACATCAACATTTCAAAGCAATGTGAAATGTCTTTCACTAACTCCTCACACAAAATTTTATAAAAATATAGTTAATGATTATCTATGATATAAAGTAAATAATTATGTAATTAATGACATATTTAGGTTTTATAAATATGATATATATATATATAATATGATTCCATTCCTTCTCATTTATTTAAATATGATAACATCGTCTATCTATGTGTGGACTAAAACCTTCACGAAGCAATGTGACTCTCTTTTCAGCACTAAAACACATGTACGATATATTTAAGTAAAAACTGAAATATATGATTTTATTATTAGTATATAATTTCAAGTAATTTATTAACATATTTGAAAAATGTTTATTGAAAATGGAGGCGTTACTCACACTTACGTATGTGCTACAGTCTCTATTATCATAACATATATCATTTTTCATAACCATAATTCATGAATTATAATAAAAATATAAATTATGTAAAAAATATGATATTTATTTCATGGTTATTATTTTGAATATGATATAACTATATAATCTTTGAAATAAAATGTTATTTCATTATTAAACATGGAATATAAAACAGGGCAATTAACCCCCAAAATAATGAAAATAACGAAAAATTATTAAAGATTAGGAAATAAGATGTTATTAAATGATCATGTATAATATTATAAATATTAATATGGTCCAGTTATAAGTTAATTAAATGTTTAAAATGACAATACATGAGGTTAAATAACACTCAACCAAAGTAGTGTGTAATTAAGGGATTTTGTTTCAATTTACACTCCATTGAGACCTTTTAGGAATTATAAACCAATTAAATTTAATGTGATGTATATGATACTCCATTTAACTGAAATACCTTGAATAATCAATTATTAATTTTATCTTATGTTTCAATTTTAAATAATTTACCCTAGGTGATTTTACATAAAAAATACCAAATTGAAAATTTTGATGGGTAATCTCACTTTATTTTATGAGTGTTAACTTTCTAATGAAATAATCACTTTCTTAAAATTATTTTTAATTAGATATTAAATTTATTTTAAATATAGATTTTATTTTTTTAATTGAAATGGTTATTAACTAAGTGATATATTATTTTTACTTATGTTGTTTACATTAAATGTAATTTTATTAATTGAGGAGATATTGATAAATCTATTTCATTTACTCAATAGGTATATTTCATACATTACAATGTTTATGAATTAAATCGATAATAATATATATGATTAATGATTTAGAAATTAAACAAATGGGTTGGTGACTTGTTAATGCAATCCCCCTGATGAATTAGTAGTCTAATGTGACGAATCAGTTGGAAATAATAGATGGGTTTTTACCCTGAATGATTTAAAGAGCTATTATTATTGATCTTGATGGTAAAGGTACAAAGTTCCTTGGAAACATTAATTTTGATAATTAATAATTTCCATCATTTTGAATTTATTTTTTATTATTCTTGATATTTCTCCAAATATTATCTATGGATTTATTTCATCCTTGGATTATTGACTAAAATGAATGTGTTCTCCATTATTTACCTTTTTATTTTGATTCTTGATATCGTTATTATGATAGTCATGTTATTTAAAAGGAATGTGTTTTATTTATTTACCATTCCATGTTGATTTTGGTAATTTATTTTTGATATATTATGTATTACTAAAACCATACTATGCATTTGAGATCACCCTTATTTTGTTTTTGTTACCAACATTAAGAAGATAAATTCTTTGAATGATTTTTCTTAGATATTGATGATTTTATTTTATTATGTATAATGATTATTTTTATATTCACATTATAAATTGGGTATAACATACTTATTTAGTTCTCCATAACTACTAAATTGTTTGGTGGTTCATGATATATCCCTTTGTATTTATGACATTGTAATAAAATAACACACCAACTATGGGAAAAAAGGGTCCGGGTCGTTACATTTTGTATATGAGTAATTTTACTAAAAAAATTGAGAATTTGATTTATGTATTCATATTTTAAGGATCATAGCACTATGATGTACTTTGAAGATATTCATAGAATAAAATAATAGATTTTTTTAAAAAAATACAATACATGGGTATTCCTAGAAATAAAACCTTATTGGGATATTAGAAGTGGAATTTGTTCTATAATAGAGGTAAATAGGGGTAACAACTCAGTAAAGTATAGTTAGGATTGACTCGAGCATTAATTATTACATGAAAATATTCCTTATGATGAACCTGGTGTTACAATTACATGGAATATTCTTAGAATAATTCACATTTTATTTATAAACCCTTAAGCATGATTTGAATGAAAATATATCCCCAATGAAACCAAATTTTATGATTCTAGGATTAAAAATGCATAAATATTTTTTTTGTTAAGAGTTACACCATATTTGGAAATATATGATTTGATTTAAAATTCCAAATTTAATGAGCTAATCTAGAATATTCCATTGTTTATAAATGGAATCTGGAAGGTATAAGGTTATTAATAATTGGGGTAGATGTAGACATTCCCGTACTGAGGAAGCGAATACATATGGAATTGGATGACATAAAATTATGTCTATTTTAGGGTAGAATAATCGGGTAATCAAAAATAACCATTATTTTTTATAGAAACATGGTCTACTATGATATTATTCTATGTTAGGAACTTTTATGCAATATAATCCCCCAATATTTAGTGGAAATACAAATACAATTTCACCTTAGAACTTGATTAAATATCTAGAGAATATATTTAGAAAATTGGGATGTAGTAAAATAGAAAAGGATAACTTTGTTGTGTATTATTTCAAGGATGATGTTGATTAATAGTGGTCGTTGGTCCATAACACTAGGGTGGAATAAAAAATATAACTCAATGGATAGAAATCATTTAAGGAGATATTAATTGACAAATACACCCCCTATGATAAAAAATTGTAATTAGGAGAATCCTTCATATCATAATGATAACATAATGATAATGTGTATCTGATTATGAAGATAATTTTAATAGGTTATCTATGTATGAATTTTAATACATGTATTAAAATAGAGTTCATGATTTACCACTTATTTGAAGTGAATAATCCATGTCTCTAAAGGGCATCAGTTTCTCATAATTTTTCATCATAAAATGAAATAGTTTTTATTTTCCCACAAAATGGAGTAGTAAATTTGAAGATATTACATATTCAATAAAAAAATTAAATGAAGAGTACATACTAACACCCTGAAAAGGAAAATAATTCAATTAAGATGAAGGGAATGATAGAATTTCAACCTTTGTAGAACTATATAAAATTTATACAGATAAATTAATGAATGAATTGCATTTTTTTTATAATTATGATGTAAAATTTAATCATGTTAAAGAATTCATGTGGATGAAGGAAAAATTTTATTCAATTTTTCAACAGTAAGGAAATAGGGTAACTATGAAAAAAAATTCTCCAATAGTTAAGTGAATCGACTATAGAATATGTCATACGGATGTGTCTAGGACTATTTGACCACTACAACTAATATGGATGTAACCAAACATTTGATTGAAGATACCATAATAATATCATTAAATTTTGATAAATATTTAGAAGAATTTGGATCCTCACCCTCATTTTTATCTACCCAAACTTCCATGAAAATTAGAAATTTCACTTTTAAAATTAAGAATGTATTTATTATGAAAAAATCTCATCAGAAGAATCACTACAATAAAAGTTATTTTGGATACCCCCATTATGACATGAAAAATATATATTCGGTAACCTAATTATAATACCTATATTTTAATTTTATATAATCCTTGGTAAAGACATGCATTTCGTGTATGATGAGAAATTTATTTCAATAAGAAGGATATTATATTATTTGAGAATGGTATATAATTTAATATCATTAAAGAAGAGTCTTTATCATTTTAGTCATACTTCAATCCACCCCCCATTATCTATACTAAATTAGATTTTGGGGGAATAATTGAAAAAATATATAATGATGCAGAAAGGAAATATTAAATTTTGGATATATATATTGTTCAGAAATATATTGATATATTTTCATAGTAATTTCATGGAAATCACCTGGACAATTAATTTAAGTTTTCTATTAATTTAATCCCTGATAAAATACCAATATAAATGACTCTCTATGGAATGGAAACTTTTGAATTTTTGTATTGGAAAAAATAATAAGAGAATTTGGTTGATAAGGGATTTATTCTCCCTATTATATCACCATGGGTATCCCATTTTCTCTCTATTAAAAATAATAATTAAAACATGAGGATGTGAATTGATTATAGTGACATTATTGAAATTAAGATAATGAAAAAATATCGTGTAACTCACATTGAAAACTTATTCGATCAACTTCATGGAGGCCAATATTTTTCAATGATTTAATTTTGGTCTATGTATCATTAATTTTGACTAATAATGAAGAGACTAGTAAAATAGATTTTTGAATAAGGAATAAAAATTATGAGTTTATAGTAATTCCTTTTTTATTAACTATTACATCCACTATTTCAGTGGAACTAATGAATAGATTATTCAAGGAGCACCATGACGAATTTTGTGTGGTATTCATTGATGTTATTTTGCTGTATTATAAAATATATGAGGACTATAATATTAACATAAATATAAATCTAAATATGCATATAATTAAGTATTTATATAGTAAATTTAGTAACTACTATTTATGGCTTCAATATGATTCATTTCATGTCCATATTGTCTACATGGATGGAATATCAGTTGATCTTGGATAGAAAATGGAAGTGGGAGAATGGAATGAACCAACCAACATAATTGAGGTATATAGTTTCAATCATATTAGAGGATACAATAAATGATTCATTTACAATTTTTATTAATTGGATAAGGAATTAACCAAACATATATATAAAGGGTTTATGTTTGTGTATACAATGGAACATGGAGAATGTTTTGATGAACTAATGGGGTGATTGGTCAATTATCTGATTTTGACTCTACCATATAGAAGTGATGGGATTTCTATTTATAGTTATTCTTAAAAAAGGTACATTGATGTGTTCTAATTTATAATGGTAAAGTTATTACAAATTCATTAAAGAAGTTAATGACTCAGGAATAGAATTACGCAACCCATGATACTGAGTTGTAAGCTATAATATTTTTTTGGATATTGAGACATTATCCCTATGGAAAATTAATTGTGATATAAATGGATCATAAACTTCTAAAATACATATTTTCATAGAAGGTCCTCAATATTAAACAAAGGATATGGATTAAACTACATAGGGACTATGATTGATCAATACACTACCACCCAGTTAAAGTAAATATTGTAGTGGATAATTAATTAGGAATTATCATGGAGTTCAATTCTAAATGATGATTGAGATGGATCTTATGTTCATGGAACTAGAAAATATGGATAACAATGTTACTATGGAATTGTATAAATCAATAGTTTTTTTTCAAATGATAGAAAACTCATCTTTATTATATATGAAATTGAACTTATCATATGATTATAAAAAATTTCTAAAGAAAATTATTGTTTTGAATTATGGAAAATTACTAGATTTTGTTTGTGAATATTTTATTCTAAAATTAGAATATATATTATCTATTCCATCCATAAATTATCTAAAACGGAAATTTATGAATGATTCACATTGCTCAAATTTCACTAAATACCCTCTTATGACAAATATTTATATGGATATGATAGAACTATTTTTGTGGGATAACATGATATAGGAAATTTCTGATTATATGCCTATATGTTTGACTCATTAACAAGATAATACTATGGGATAGTATTCTAGAGGATCCATGAATCCTCTTCCTATTCCTATATATAAATTGGATGAGATTACTATGGAAATTGTTATAGGACTACTAAAGACTCCTAGAAAGAATGATTCCACATGGTTTGTTGTTGATTGCATAAAATATATAAAAATTTCCATTATATTAGAGGATATTTACTTCTTGAGTTCCTCACAAGGATCTATATAAATTAAGTTGTAAGACAGCATGGTTCACCTCTATCAATTGTGTATGATCGTAATCCCTATATTATATCAAAATTCAAGAATATTAATCATATGGTTCTTCATATTATGTTTTATTTGACAACCAACTTACCTTCCAAATATAAATGGACAGTTCAAAAGAAAATTTCATTCAATTTAATCCATTTTTAGGTCACAATCCATTGAATTCCTATGTATTTTAGACTAGTATTTAACTATGGTATATTTTTCCTATAATAATAGTTTCTTGTCAAATATTATAATGGTGTATTATAAATAATTTTATAAAATGATATATCATACAACAAAATGTGGGGATGAAGTTAGTGAATGGAAATTCGAAGTCCATGAAATTGTTTAAGAGAAGAAAAAGGTAAAGGCTATTCGGTCACTTGTTGATGCAGAACATAGTGGTAAAAATAGTTATTCTAATAATCATATGAAATATTTGGAATTATGTGGGGTGATCATGTTTTTATGAATATATGTGTGTGTGTGTGTGTGTAAGGGAGTTATAAGGTTTTATAAGAAAGGTAATCTAAGCCCTAGGTACATTGTAAGATTTTAAATTATTGAAATAATTATATTTGTTTCATATAATTTGATGATGCCACCAAATCTCTCAAAAGTACAAGATGTTTTCCACATATCACTGTTAAGTAAGTTCATACCAGACCCAAATCATATTTACACCTCTTATGAAATATAAATTTAACATTCTATATATTTTTTATTAACACATAAATATTTTTGAATCTATTGAGAATGTATAGATAAATAATATGACTCATCTGGTAAAGGTACATTGGATAAATTAAAAAATGTTTGAAGTATTGTGGGAACTAGATTAGGTTATGATGATGAACTACCCTAATCTATTTATCAGGTAATATCCAAAAAAACAATGATTAAATTTTTCTTAGGAATGAATTTTATAATACTACAATAAATTATAATATATTTCTGTTAAAATAAATTTAATTTCATTGATAGATTTGAATGCACACCAGGTATGAACAAAACCCTATTTATTCATTCCTGGCTCACTTTATTTGTATGAATATAGTTTTTCACTCAGGTATAGATGCTTTAAAAATTTGGAATAATTTTTTACTTTGGACCTAATATGGATTTCTAATCGGTTAGTAAATCTCTGTGGGGTGTTCGGGGCATGTATGAATCCTGAAACCCATATTTTTGGGGAAACACGCAAAGTCTCATAGTCAACCAATGGTTTTCCACACCATGAAAATGGTTTCTTTTAGAATGAGTAAGCTTTCACACTTGTTGGATGTCCATCTGGCCTATCCATGATATGAACCCTTCTTTACAAGTTCCCATGTATGGTTTTCATATGGTTTGTAAAACCGTGCGGACAAGCAGTGCACATGTTTTTTAGGGTAAACTGTTCTTTTTCCTTAATGAATTAATTAGAAACCCCCTCCTTCCCTGATCCTGGAATTAGAAAGATTACCCCTTTATCTCTTAAATTGGAGATGGTTAAGGAAAAATCTAGAGATTAATAGATCTCCATTTTCCGGTATCTGATCAAGATTCATTTCGTCACATTGGATATGCAATAGTAAGTAATCGAGCCCTCTTGATCCATTCTTCTTCTCTCTTTCTCTTGACCGAGTTATTTGGGTATGAACGTTTCTATCTCTTTTTTAAATCTAATCAGATCTGATCCAAATTGAGGTCCAATAATGGAGAAGGAGGATCATACAACCCTAAGGTGGTCGGTCTATAACTCAACACTTATGTTCATTGAATTTTTATTTGTCATGTGGGGCCAACAGATATCATCATATACTATTAGTAGAACTTATATGCCATGATTATACTAATTATAATAGTATGGATATGATCCTTCCATATATGTAATTATTTTTTGGTTGTTATGAAAACAACACTCTCATTTCCATGAAGAAGGTTAGCCAAAAAAAATTAGTGTTATGACATGATTCCCCAACGTTCTGGTGTGCCTTGGAATGACTTTCCTAAGGATAAGTGTTTCTATATTTAATGGATTGATCAGTATTTTCAATTATATAATGTCAATTACAAATTATGATCATCAATTCACCATCCTAAGGTTTGTTCATCAATTAGAAATTGAAATGTGATTCTTGAATTGGATTATATACTATTAATATGGCCTGGAAATAATTGTAAATGAGTAGTAGGTTGCATATCCATACCACACTGTACCAAATAAATGGAAGGTAGAGAAACAAAATTTGAATTTGTGATATGATTTAAGTGAATTAAATGAATGTTTTCATGATACATGTCCTTGAAACACTAATGAAATGAAAGGCATGAACAAGATGACTTAATTAAAATGTTTTATGTTACATGATCTTATCACAATAATGAATGAAAAGGCTTGAACCAACGGTTGTATAATACTTGAACTTATCACACAAATGATGTAAAGTATTGCACAAAAAGAAATATTACTTGAATTGATAATTAAATAGGAATTTAATAACTCAATCATGCCTTGGATTCTGATCAGAGAATGCTAAGGGTACTCAAGAACCCATTCTAATTCAAGGAAATAACATGCTTAGGTTGAGACCCACCTTGATATGAATCATTGTCTATTCATGGATGTATGGTATGACACCATATGATCCCTCATATAGTACTATGGGATTCCTTGGATATACACCATGGATCCAGCATTACCAAACATGATTCCTTGGACACAATCCTTGAATCCAGTATTAACAAGTAGGTTCTATTTTTAAATCCCATCGTGACCAGTCATTCCATAGCACAGGTTTACCTTGGATGAACTCCATGGGCTCGGTAGGCTACTCATTGAGGAATTAATTGGACTATTCTCTGTGGATTACACTGTTACCCCATTCTAGGTTGCAGTATTACTGAGTGTCAACCCTTGATATATATGTCACCTTGGATATTACCTTAGGACATCACTACTTCGTATTAATACAAGTTTCCTAGTTTTAAATTGGAAACATTAAAATTATTAATCTTTGACTTATTTAAAAACTAGTAATAAGGAAAGAACTAATTTTTTGACATGTTATGACAATAGCTGAGGGTTGAACCAGGTACATCGGTATTTATTTACACTTTATTACATTACATTATATATGCATGCATGCACACTGTTACATTTCCATTACATTGGACGAATGTTATAGACACTATTGGTGGGGTCTCATTGAGATTTATCTCACACCCTCTATAGGCATCTTTTGGTACCCAGGGTAGATCATGTGGTTGCAGGTGTTGACAAAGGGAATCATACGACCTCAAAAAATTGATTACATTATGTTTAGGATGGATCATGAAAGAAGATGAGTGGGCCAAATCTTGGGATTCTTGGGGTAATCTATTATTACTATTATACTATTGTGGAACCTGTTATGATAGCAGTCTTTTATCCACCTTATCTTGTTTTCTAATGACATGAAATATCATAAGTTGTTAAATACTGTTCATGTTGTTTTAGTTATTGTTACTATTGTATATATTTTCCCCCATGCCTTATGATTATATATATGGATTCCCCTATTTACAAATATTTAAATCCATCCACTACACTAAACTTTGTTATTGAGGGGATAGTCTCCCGACAGACACAACATAGGCCCTCACTTATAGTTGGAAGCCTCTCGCGTTTGTGGATATGCACTTGATTCCATGTGTCCCACCAGGATCGAGGCACCATTTAGTGGAATTCATTTCTAGGATGTCACAAGGTGGTGTTTGAGGTGGTTTCAATTCTCTCATTCCAATTTGGATACAATAAATGGGAGATTATGAATGCTTGGGACTTGGTCATAAACCTTGCTTGGGTATCCTGAACCCATGTTTGGGGTAAAAACAAAGTTTTGAAAAATAAAATTTGAGGTTATAATTTTGCCTATTAAAATGGATATTATTTCAATATTGGATGAAGATCATGTTGTGTGGAGTTATTCGTTATTTCTATGATTGAGGAGTTTTTTAAAAGGTTAGCCCGATGATATGAGGGAAAAGACCAATGATGCATGAATCATATCAAGAAGCTAGATTTCACATGTCATGAATATTTCCATGATATATAGGTACATTTCACTACTTTTCATTACCAGATATGCTTGTGATTTCTGAGTGATGTTGTGATAGTTTTCTTAAGATTGTATTACTCTAGGTTGTTATTTAATGATTGTATGTCCCAATTAATACGGTGTATGGGCCCTCATGGTTTTGGAAGAGTTATATACCGAGTCGAGCAAATATTATATAAATTAATGGGCTTCATTTGTCGTGATAGGTGTATGAGAACTAATTCATTAGAAATGGATATCCATTATGAAATTAATCATTGAATATAGAAAAATTGGTTTCAAATTCTTATCCCATGTCTTTATTTTTATGACATGGAAAGGAGTGAACCTAGTAATTAAATGTAAAATGAAATGAAACATATACATTATTACTTACCGATACATGGATTTCTAGATAGGTAGTTGGGTTATTATGCCCTAGTTAGTGATTTTTATTATGTTTAGTTTTCTAGTGATTCTATCTTTTTTGATAAATATTTTTTTGAGGCGTGTTCTGGGATATTGTAGACCAATGTGACTGTGACATCCTTATATTTTATGGCAGGAGGCTGGCAACGACCATGTTACAAACATCGTGGGATATGATCCCCCAGTCTTACCACAAAGAGTGCCACATTAGGAACCATATAATGTACCTTATCTAGGATATATTACCCATGTTTGTGATTGTTTTCTAGGTCTGATGCAGTATATTCATGGTGTTCCACAACTTGCAGCTACGATGGATGATCTGACTCATGAGTTCAAATAGAAAAATCCTCCTACTTTCTCAGGGGATGGAAATTTGTAGGATAATTAGTCTTTTCTAGAATATATACTCTCTATATTTTAGCATCTCAAGACACATCCAGAGTGTGGGTTCATTCTTACCACATAAATGCTTCTGGATTCAGCTAAACATTGGTGTGATGTGATTACCTAGTCTAGTCGACATTAGAGCATGTTATGGGATAATTTCCAAAATTATTACTCTGATAAGTTATGTACTCACATTCTAATAGATGATAGATCTAGAGAGTTCATTCTCCTCGAGTAGGGTTCTATGTCAGACCTGTAGTATTCTGCACTTTTCACAAACTTTTACTTATTTTCACCACTTCAATCTGGTGATGGGATTTCGCGTGCAAGACATTTTGAGGATGGGCGCGAGTAGGCCATCTGTATGCTGGTGAATTTGTATCACCTACCCACTTTTCCTAAGGTATTCAACTAGGATCTTTTCACTGAGTGTAACCTGAGGGTTGAAAATAGTATCATTTTCAATGGATCAGTGTCGCATTAGCATTGTAATTCTCCTGAAGGTAGGAAGTGTTCCTCGAGGTTTCTCATCATGTCAGCAACAACAAGAGTTTTCTTTTAGATAGATCTAAAGTATGATATAAGTGTGTATTATAGGGGAATTCAAAACCTAAGTGTGAAAGATACCCACTGTACTATTAGTCTTGTGGCCGTATGGGGTATCTTTTGTGTTTCTACAGTAATATTCTAAAAGATTCAAGTGGAAAATAATCTACACAAGCTAAATATTCAGAAGTGATTTCTTTTACAAAGAATGACGTGGGGTCTTGGAATAGCACTAGTAGGTCTAGAAAAGGATAATTTTATGGTAGTGGTAGCTAGATCCCAGATTACAAGATTTGACAATAGGGCCATTATGATCGTGATAGTCCATCGGTTGCACATAGCCATGGATCAGGCCGGTTTAATGCACTACAAATGCTTCCCAAGGGTCAAGTTGTAGTACTATCTACATTGTGAGGTTTTATTCTTGTGTATTCTACTATATTATCTGATTATTATGATATTGTTGCTTCATACTATTTATCTCTATATCTATTGAGGAAAGTCTCATACTGGAGATACAATATCACTATGGTGTAATGACCCTATATGCACAATTTTGGGTAAAAATATAGGGCATACTCCAGTGTTGGGACTGTCCCCTTGAGGTATTTAGTTACCCCTTTATGGATCCTATTTGTTCTAATGATAATGTTCTTCGAAATCATACTCCGGATGCCCTGGTTGGTTCACTATCATGCTTTTGTAAACTGCTATCCATGTAGGGTATCTTCTACATCACCAGAGGGAAGAAGAAATCTACATAATGGTCAGTGGGATGTACATGCTGGTAGAGATGGACCAGAGTGTCAGGGGATAGGTGGAGTGAAAACCTAGATTTAAAATCACTTCTTAGAGGATGAGGGATTAAGACATGGTGATTTCCCTCCATGAGTGGATCATTTCCAGAATGTATTTCATGATGGATTTTACATTACCTCCCGAGTGAGAGGTATATATTACAATAGAGATTTATTCGATAGAATATCTAGTTTCCATTCTTCTATATAAGAAGGAACCAATAGATATTCATGAGCTCATGTGGTATTTAGATAATTTAGATGTCCAATGTTTTATACGGATCAGTACATCCTCTTAGGGTTCGCCCATGATTTTTTCCAAGAAGCCGAATGGAACAATACATCTAAGCATGGATTAGAGAAGGTTGGACCAGCTTATGGTAAAGAATTTATATCCACAATATCTAATAGGTGATGTATTAAACAATCTCTAATTAAAAATGGTATTCTTTAAGATCAGCCTAAGATTGGTTTATCATCATTTACAAGTAAGACAATTAGATATACCTTGTACAACATTTGGTATATGGTATGGTCTGTATGATTACCTTTTTATATCACTCGGTCATATAAATTCACCTAAAGATTTCATTTCATTGATGAATGGGGTGTTCCACCCCTATTTGGATTCATTTTTCATGGTCTTTATGGATGACATCTTGGTGTTTTCTCACAGTCATAGCTACCATGACAAACTTCTTGAGATCATTTTGAGTACACTGATAGAGCATCATATTTTTTCCATGCGTCTTATATGACACTTATATATCAAATAAGTTGACTTATTGGGTCATATAATCCTAGAGTCAAGCATATCCGTTGAACTATAAAAGGATAGAGCAATAGTTTTCTAGGAGAATCCCAAGATCGTGTTTGATATACTGAGATTCACAGGGTGGCTAGATATTACATGCATTTCATACAGGAATTTTCTATCATTTCATCGCCTCTTAATCACCTTCGAAATTAATTTTTTATGTTCATATGTTTAGAAGAATTTGAGAAAGCCTTTCATGAGATGAAATGAAAGATTGTATCACTCTTATATTGACTATTCTAGAGCTATAAATAGGTTATACCATCCTCTATGATGCATTGTCAATTAGCCTAGGAGCTGTTCTAACACAAGAGTATAAAGTCATTGTGTATAGATCTCGACATTTGAGGAATCATGAGAGATATCACATGGCACATAACATTTTTCTAGTAGTAATTTTCCACGCCATACGTTGTTTGAGACATTATCCGCTCGGTGATTCCTTTGTGGAGTACAAAGACCAGAAAAGCTTCAAATATAACATTTCTCAGCATGAGTTCAACCTCAGACAGTGAATATCAGTTGAATATTTACAATCCATTGATTCTGAGCTTTCTTATAGGGTAGGGAAGGGAAATGTGGTTGCATATGCACTAAGTCAGAAAACAAATGCACATGCCATATGGGAAGATGGTGATGAATGGATGTTAATTTCCCTTTTTTATCTGCATCTAGAGTTTCATGATAGTCATGAGGAGTCTTACACATCATCCTTGACAGTTACCTTTTCCATATTTGAGAAGGTAAAATATAGACAGTTTTTAGATCCTAAAGGATTGGAAATCAGTGAGAGTATATAATGAGATAACCCACCTCTAGATTGGTTTGTGGACATAGATGATGTACTGATTCTACATGGATGTATCTGGGTTCCTACAAAAACAAAAAGGTAGTTGATAAAAGAGTCTTATGAATCATAGTGGGTAGATGATCTAGGCATCTCAATGATTTACCAAGATATATTATGACATTATTGGTGGAGTGGGATTAAATGTTAGATAACATGGTTTATAACTAGGTTTTCCACCTATCAGTAGGTGAAGGCAGAGCACTAGGGACCTATTGGACTATTACAGCCACTTCAAGTCCCAGAATATAAAGGGGAAGATGTGGGTATAGATTTCATATTTGTCTTACATAGGGAATTGATGGGTAGTGATGCTCTCTAGGTAGTCATTGATAGACTAAAAAATGAATCCCTATTCATTCCTATTTGGGATAGATTCTCTATTCATGATCTGGGAGGACTACATGTTCATGAGATCATACAAATCCACAGGGTTCCTCATACTATTGATTTAGATCTGGATTCTTGATTCACATAACAGTTATGGAAAGGATTGTATAAGGATATGTGAACTCAGGTGCTTCTAAGTATTGATTTTCAATCTAATATTGAAGATCCATTGGAATGGAAGATACTAGTTGTAGATGATTTGATTAGATCATGTGTTCTTGATGTGGACTATTCTTGGTTGATGTATATCCCTCTCATCTATTTCCCCAATAATAAATGCTCTCAGGTGACAATCCAAATGACTCTTTTGAGGCATTCTTTGATAGGACATGTCGTTCACCCATGTTCTTTCTAGAGGGAGGTGAGGTATCCCTACTAGGTACACATCTCGTTCAAGGGACTTCAGAGCAGGTTAGAGGATCAGAAAGCATATGGGTACTGCTCGGTCTAGATAGAAATATTATATCCACTGCTATCAAATAAATTATGAGTTCATGGTCAAGGATCATGATTTTTTTCGGTATCTCCAAAGAAAGGACATAGACTATTATCAATGTTGGGAAAGTAGTAACCTCGTTATGTATGGTCCTTTAAGATTAAAGAGAGATTTCGTCCAGTAACCTATATGTAGATACTACCTCAAAGGTATTGTTCCATGCACGAGATATTTCACATTTCATAGCTTTTCTAATATTATGTTGATGGATACCATTCATTTTATCCCAAGGATGTTGAGTTAGATGTGGATGCTACATCTGAAGAGTATACTATACACATCGTTGAACAGTGCATGAAGGAACTCTGAGGCAGGTCTGTCACTCTAGTATGGGTGCTACTAGATGCTATGGAATATGACTGATTACATTATGACACTTGGGATAGGGAAGAAAAAAGAACAAGCCCAATGTCAAGGGTTGTTCTCAGACAATGTTTTTACACCATTAGGTAGTGAACTCGAGGACATGTTCTTTTAAGGGAGGTAGATCATTAGAATATGATTTTTTTACTTTGGTATGGATAATTTAAAATTTCAATCTAAATATTTACTTTGGACATATTTTTGATTCCTAATGTGTTAGTAACGGACTCAGGTGTGTACGGGGAACGTTTGAATCCAAGAATCCATATTTTGGGGAATCTAGCCAAGTCGCACAGTAGGTGCCAATTTTCCAAACATTTCTCTTAACCATGTAGATAGCTTTTTTTAAACTGAGAAACCTCACATGGATGGAACATGGTCGTGCAACCTAAATGTGTGAGTATCCCTTCTTCCCAAGTTCTCATGCATGGATTACGTGTAGTTTTTTAAATAGTGTGGGAAACCCTTGGAAATTATATTTTGAGGCAAAATTGTCATTTTCCCCCTTAATGTTCTAAATATAACACCTCTTCTTCCCTAATACAGGAAATAGTCGGATTAACCCCTTTCTCATTCATATTGGAGAATTTTGAGATCCAAATCTAGGGATTAAATTATTTCCTTCATCCAAAATCTTATTGAGCTTCCGTTCGTCATCTTTTATGATAAATGGTAAGTACTAGAGTCCTCTTAAAAAATTCTACATCTCTCTTGCTTTTGACAGAGTTATTGGGGTAGGGGCATTTTGTCCATCTTTCTTAGATATAATCTGATCTGAGCCAAATCAATGTTCAACACAGGAGGATGAGTATATTAAAACCCTAAGGTGGGTTGTCTATAATTCATCCATAATGTTTGGGTACTTTTTATTTGTTGTGTGGGGACGACCGATTTCATCGGGTGGTGTTAATAGAATTTATATACCGTGATTATACTCATTAGAACCATATAGATATGGTCATTCCATGTACGTGATTAATTGTTGGTGGTTATTACCAGAACTCTATCTTTTACATATTGAAGGTTATTCCATAATTGTATTTTTTTTGTTTTGGAATGTTTGTTCCACCATTCGGGTGTTCCGTATATTGACCATCCTTTGAGTAGGAATTTCTATATTTAATAGCTTTATATATATTGTGAATTTCCTTATGGAATGAACCATGTATTCTCACCAAATTACCCAACTAAGTTAAGTGCTTGAATAGGAAAATGAAATGTGAAACGTTAATTTTCAAATATACTAAGAATATGACTTCGCCTTAAATGTATATGAATAGTCGGCTGCATATCCGTAGAACCCCTTACCACATTAATGGAAATTAGTATAATGAACCTTGAATATAGAATATTCATTAAATAGACTAAATGAATGGTTTCATTATACATGGCATTGTTACACAAATGGAAGGAAAGTCTTGAACCTAATGATAGAATAAAAATCTATCATGATACTTGACATTATCAAACTAATGAAATGCAAGGATTGAACCAATAGTGACATTCTACCTTGATTTATCATACTAATGAAAGTAAAGGATTAAACCAAAATAAATATTTCATTAATTCATAATCAAATAGGAATGGCCTAAATCTAACTTTCCTTTGATTCTGATCGGATATTTCCCTGAGAACTTAAGAACCCCATTCTGATTCAAGCATACATATATCTTAGGATGATATCCACCTATGTCACGACCCGACCTCGGGGCCCGTGCCGTGACTACCCCATGCCCGCCTTCCATAGGCCAGGGGCTGGCGACTAGCACCAAGGCGTAAAATCCCAGTAAACAGGGAAGGCATTGCCTTTATAAGTAACAACCGCACAGAGTCAGCAAGCGGAAAGTAAAGTGCAGAAAAGTAAAGGGGCCGGAAATACAAGCCCAACTGTAAAGTACAACTGAAAAGTAAAGTACAGCAACTGAAGAAAAGACGGCGGCCTCGTGTCGTCCACTGGTAATCCCACCTGAAGGGTGGGTACAGATAGCCTCCAGGCTCCTTGGGTCCCACGTCCGCTCCGAGCACGTCCCGCCCAGTGGTCCACCTCCAGGTACCGTCCTGCTCCACGCCCCAACCGTGATCAGCGCTGTCCGTCGTCTGCAACCAACACAACAAGGTGCGGGCATAGCCCGTGCAGGGGTGAGTACAAGCTACTCAGTAAGGACCCCGAGACCCCCGAAGGTCTCCCGAAATCCACAAAGGATATAGCACAAAGAAAGATGCAATCACGAAGTAACATCTGACTCGACTTAGGTATATGCCCATACATATACCTAAGTCCCCATTTCTAGCTCTGCTCACGAGCTCAAGAACAACTCAATCCAAAAAGGAAAGCAAGACTCAAATCCACAAGGAGAGTAAACAGTAAATCCACATAGGATAGTTCAACACAATCCACAAAGGAGAGTAACATAAGATTCAGCTCAACCAGGTATACTTTTCCAGATGACGTCAAAGATGATCACTGATCCATCTAAGTCGTCGGACCCACGAAGGATCGATAGGTACTAACCCCCGCAGAAGACCCACACAGGATCGGGCTCACACAGAACCTGTAGGCAGTGGCTCACACAGAACCGGTAGTAAGGACCCACATAGGATCGGGCTCACACAGAACCTGTAGCACTGATCCACGTGGGATCGCTGAGTGCAGTAGTCGACGCAGTCCACTGAGGATCTCTGCACAGTCGTCGCCGCAGTCCACGAAGGATCTCTGCTCTGCCGTCGTCGCAGTCCACGGAGGATCTCTGCTCTGCCATCGTCGCAGTCCACGGAGGATCTCTGCTCTTCCGTCGTCGCAGTCCACGGAGGATCTATGCTCTGTCGTCGAAGTCACAGCCAGCGCTAGGGTTCCCGCACATAGCGAGCTCGTTTAGGAGGGTCCGCTCCACGATCCGAGAGGCTGATACATCAACTGACACTTAGTCCGAAGTTGATGTATCCAAAAGTTCCGTATCGACAACAGGATCTCAACGTAACAGACGGCGCGCCAATCGGACGCCCGGTCTGAGAGTTATTGGCATTTTCGTCCCAGGGGCCCGGTTGGTTTTTAGGGAAAAACCGACCCGACCGTACTCCGCCTGTATCCGATCCTCGGGTGGAGTATGCCAAAAGTTCCGTCTCACTTAGAGGAAACTACCACAGCTGACGGTACGTCGATCGGACGTCCGTAACTCAAGTTATGAGCGTTTCCGCTCCGAGGGCCCGGTTGGTTTCGTGTACGAACCAACCCGGCCGAACCCAATGTCTTCCGAAACCTTGAGTATAATATACCGAAACGACCGTCTCGATCCAAGGATCGCGTAGCCGCTGACGGTTCGTCAATCGGAGGTCCCAGGCCCAAGATATGGGCAAAAGACCGAAGAGGGCCCGAAACGGGGGTTCTGGGCCCGGGGCGACCCGGCCCGAACCCCCCCCCCCCCCTGGGGTCGGCCGAACCGGGTCGGCCCGACCCGGCCGCCCGGACCGGCCGGCTCGGTCTTCGGCCGAGCGGCCGAAGAGCCGCGGGTTTGACCCGCGGCTTGGAGAGGAACGCGGCCCCGTGGGGGGCCGCCTGTCACGCGGACGCGGCCGGGCCGCCGCGTCCGTTTCCGGTTCCGCGCGGCCGCGGAACCGGCCACCGCCGCCGCGGCTTCAGCCGCGGCGGAAATTCTCCACGGCGGCGCGCCGGGCGCCGCCGCCTCCGGTCGCCGGCGCCGCCTTGCCGGCGACCCGCGCCGCCGCCGCCTTCCGCGGGCCGCCGGAGTTGCTCCGGTGGCCCGTTTTGCCTCCCGTCTGCGCCATGATTCCTCCCGGGACGCGTCCTTCGCTGCGGAATCAACAATTGGCCCTTGTGTCATGCTTTTGCCGTCGCCCGCCAAATCCGCACAAAAAGTGAAGATCGGCGGAGGGTTGCCGTGTCTTGTTCGTTAGACCCGCACCCTCCGCGTTAGTCATAAAATCATCGGGAGGAAAAGAATTAACCAAATCAACAATTTTAAATAAATTAAAATTGTTCCGATCGGGTTCTTTATTTGATAAGAATAAACACGGGAAAAGAAATAAAATATTCCAATCAACCCTTACCTTGTCGTCGTCGTCGGACGAGAGGTCGTCGCGGAATTGCTCGTCGCGGAAGAAGGGGGATCGTCGCGTCGTCGCGGTATCCGGCGTCGCGTCGCCAATCTCCGGATCAAGATCAAACGAATTTAATTAATTTAAATCCGTTGATATCGAAATTAAAAAGGGAGAATTCAAACGATTCATTTCTCACCTTAGTTGCCGAACGAGGATCGGCTGTGGAAGAAGAGGCGTCGCCGAAGAACGTCGCGGGTAGGGCTCATTGACGTCGCAGATCTCGGTGTGCGTCGTCGAATTCCGGTCGCCGGCGTTCTTCGCGTTCTTCGCGTTCTTCGCGTTCTTTGCGTTCTTCGCGGAGAGGGTGGAGGCTCAGAGGAATTGCACAACGATAGCAATCCTCCAAAATAGACAAGTTTGTCTATTTTATTATTTTGCCAACAAACGTAAAACGCATAAGTAACGACCCATTTAATTCGTTGAATTAATTCAACGAATGAAACAGCCCAATTAATTCACGAAAGAAACAGCCCATTTAATTCACGAAATAAACCGCCCAATTAAATGGTCTGTTAAGAATTAAAGAAAACGCGTCGGTTGACTTTTCAGTTTCTTTGACGGGTTTTCGCGGGTGCGTTACTTAGCGAAAGAAACGGCGGGGCTCGTGCGGGTCCCACCGCACAAATATCCTACCAAGGGGTAGGATATTTCTGGATAGCATCCTATCCAGTTCAACTCAGTTCGAGCCGCCTTTAAGTGACTTCAAGTGGCTTCCAAGCAGCTTAAGTGAAATAAAATAAAGTTGTCGCACAAACTTTATTTTATTTCTGACTTAAAGCCGCAAAAATTTAAAAAACCACGTCTGAGCAAACACAACCCTGGAAGAGGCGTTTCTAATCAAATACCGGCGCTGCGATTTCATCGGTGCCCTCAGAATTCGATTCCGGGCACCGGTTCAAAAGATAGAAAAACCCGCTCGTCCGTTCACTGAACGTACCCGAGCCAATCTTTGGAAATTGATTCCGGGCACACCGGGCCTCAGAATCAGGTGCCGTCTGAAGCTGCGCTCTTGTAAAATTCCAAAGAAAATTAAGAAAAAAATTTCCTTGAAATTTTCGGGTCTTTACAACCTAGATCCTGATCCTTGTCTGCTCTAGGATTATCAATATGATTCGATAAGATCCATCATGTATTACTTCAAGATTATTTTGTTACACTCCTTTGATAAGGAATTATCAAATAAGATTCCTTGGAAACACTCATTGGATTGAGCATTAACGATTGGGTGGCATGGTTAAAGACCATCAGGCCTAGTCATTTTTTATCTTTGTTTTATCTAGGATGAAATTATTGGACTCAGTAGGCAACTGATTGTGGAATTATTTGGACTATGCTCCTTGGATTACAATCTTAACCCATTACATGATATATTATTACTTAGTTGGTGACCCTTGTGGTCTGCATCGACTTAGTTATTTCCTTGTTACTTTAATACTAAATATTTCTACAGGTTTCCTAATTACAACTTGGATTCGCTTAAATAGAGAAATTATGACTTATTTACAAACTAGTAAGACTGAAAGAATGAATTGCTGACGTGTTTAGACACCAGGAAATGGAAGAATCTGTTACTTGGTTATTTAGTGACATTGTACTTCTTCACATTATATATGCATGCCTCTACACTGTTACATTTCAATTAAATGGGACAAATGGTATACAAACAGTTGGTGGTGACCCACTTATATTTATCTCAAACCCTCTCTTGGAACCATTTGGTACCCATGTAATATAATATCATTGCAGACGTTGACAAAGGGATGAATACGACTTCAAAAACATGATGGCTTACTATTTATGATGGAACTTTATAGAAAATGGGTTAGCCAGAGCTCAGGATCCATGGGGTAGTCTTTTATTACCTTCATAATATTGAAGAAAAAGTCATTCTTTCTATCTTGTATCCATGTTTTATTTTTTTCTACTAACATGACATATCATCAGTTTTTTAATGATTTTCCAGTTGTTTTAGTTATTGTTAATGTAGTCTCAATTTTTTTATTATGCCTTCTCTTTACATTCCACTATTAAATGATATTTACATCCATACGATGCTCTACACTTTGGTAATTAGGGAATAGTCTCCACATAGACACACACTAGGCCAACACTGTAAGTGAAAATCCTATGGCATTCTAGAAGAGGCGCTTCAGGCCATGTGGCCAACAGGGAATAAGGCACCACTCAGTGGCATCCGGGTCTGCGATGTCACATAATTTAAAATCAATTTTTAACACATTCATAAAATAAATTTTAAAAAATAAAATTAATTTTTTAATTGGAATAAAAAAATTAGAATAGGGTGAATTTTTTCTATTTTATGAAATGTTTTTTTTGATCAATAGTGACTAATATCGAATCTTAGTTGAAAACTACATTTTCGTTACTATTATTTATAACGTTAAACTATATTTTGATTCAGTTTATAGTAAAATTAGTTCTATATTTTATAAATTAATACAATTTAGTATTTCATTAATAATTATCATATTGAATTCATGTATGAAAACATTGTAAACATTTGAACATTTTTACATTACAAACCCAATTTCCCGTCACACCTATGTGAGTAATTTTAAATAAAAATTTTCAACTTATGTTATTTCAATATTTAAAAACTGATTCCATATTTGGAATATATAAAATTTAACTTTCTTATAAGCTCGTTCTAAATTTTTACCAAAACTAATTGTGAATACATTAAAAATTAATTCCCATAGTTAAGATAAATATTGAATTATATAGGGGTTAAACTAAATTGATACAAGTAAATATTTCCAATATAATATCCCCAAAAAAATATTTTGGCCATATTTCAACTAGTACACATATATGGTTTGATAATGTACCATTTTTTCAATTTTGAAATATGAAAACGCGCAGGCACGATATTTTATTCAAAAATATAGAGTGGGTCTTCTCCCCCACTTATATAAGATCACCCCCTCTCCTCTCTTGTTCACACATTCAAACAAAATTGTTCATACCAAGATTTTCCATAATAATATACCATATTATCTCCACTCATCCTAGAATCCTTATATATGGAATAAGGAAAATCTATGAAGTCTTTAGTGAAAACCGCAGGATGATACCAAAAAAAGAGATAATCTTCTTCAAAGAGAGTCCTTATTTAATCTTTTCTCCATCATATTTATTTATCATTAAAATATGAATATATAATATATATATATAAAGTATAATTAGGTGTTTTTATAATAAGGGAATAGCCTAAAAACATATCCACTTCTATCAAGAAGGTTATGAAATCATTGTTCGTGTCTTAGAAAAACTACCACTCACGAACAAATGTCTTTATTTTTTTAATTCCATCCTATCAAGGATGGGTATAATGATATATATAAAGTATATATCTAGTATTTATAAAATGTTTATATGTATGGAGTCCCCATATCATATATATATATATATATTTATTTATTTACCTTCCATTCGATAGGAGATACAATAATGTTGTATGTGTGTTAGGAAGACAACCGTCTAGCTATGTGATGTGATATGTCCTTCAATAAAACATCACATGGAAGGTGATAAAGATATGCATTTTAATAATATGTTATATAAATTAAATAATAATGATATTAATGAAATATTTTTTATCCTTTAAAGATATTATTTTTCATTTTATTTCATTGTTTACACTCATGTAAAGATGATAACAATGTTCTTATCCATGCGGACTACCCCCTTCCCAAAGTGATGTGACTCTATCTACATATGCACACCCCATGGAGGATATTTATATATATATATATAAGTATATAATATAGTATATATGATATTAATAAAATTATGAAATGATAAAACAATACTTACCTTCTTTCAATAATTATCCTTGAAAAATGGAAGCATTACTTATCCCTACGTACAAATTACCATCTTTATGATCAAAAGGTACATCCTTTTTCATAACTATTATTAATTATTTATCTACAAAGTATAATTGATAAAAAATATGATTTTTATGTCCTGATTATTATTTTTTAGATGATATAATTATATAATAATCATAATAAACATATCTTTCATGATGAAGCATGCATTAGAAATCAAGGAAATTAACACACAAAACCGTGAAAATATAGGATGATTATTAATGATTGAGTAATAAGATTTAATTAAATGAAAATATACAATAATATTATTATTAATATTGTGTCATTATAATTTATTTAAATGTTTAAAACAAATATACACGACTTTAAACTTTATTGATACAAAATTCATCATAATGTAAGGGATTGATTCTTAATTTACATTTCAATGATATTTATTTGTGATTATGCACCAATTCCCATTTATGTGTTAAATATACTTCTATTTTTTTCATGTTATACCATGAATAATCCATTATTCAGGTTATTTTATTTTTCAATTTTAATTGTTTTAGGAAACGGTATATCACTTGAAAATTACCAAATGGTAATAGTTATTGGGAAGACTTACTTTTTTATTGTTAAAATTATCTGGAAAAAATCACAATACTTAATCATTTTTCATCGATAATTATATTTATCTAAAATAAACATATTAGTTTGTGTAGGATATAATTATTTTATAAAATGTATAATATTTTTACTTAATGTTGTTATTTGATAATTATTTTTTAATAGGATAAATATTGATAAATCTATCTACTTTACGCAATTTACAAATTTGATACGGAAGGTTCTAAATAAATGAAATCGATTATTTGATGTATGATAAATGACTTGTACATATAATAAATGGTTTTAGGACATGATGAATCAAGCCCCTTGATGCATTGGTAGTCTCGTGAGACAAATAAAATGTGTTTTTACCTAGTATGCTTTAAACTATTATGAGGATAGATCTTGACCAAAATGATATCATATTCCTTAGAAACGCGAAGTCTATTAATTATTCATTCCCACAATTTAGAATTCTGTTATTTTTATCAACGTATTTTCTCTATGATATCATCGATGAATGAATTTCATTTTTACCTTAATGATTAAATTGAATGTGGTATCACTTATTTAACTTTTTATATTGATTTTTCTTTTTCTTATTATGATAGTCCTGTGACTTAAATTTAATATGTTCTCAATTAATTACACTTCCTTATTGGTTATTATTATTGATTCATGAAATATTCCTCAATACATTACCGTTAATGAGAATTTGACCTCACCCTTATTTTATTCCTTTTCCAGATGTTATGTAGATGAATCATTTGAATGTGCTTTCAAGGATGTTGAGGGGTTTATTATTTTATATAATATGTATTATTTTATATTCCCAACATAAAATGGGTAACATATATGTATTTATTTCTCCAAAACAACTATACTTATTGGTCCTTCAGGTTTTTACCCATTGCATATATTCCATTGTAATAATGTAGGGCACCTAGTCCAGGCTACTTGGATCAGATTTTTTATGTAAATATATTATTACACATGAAATACCAAAATAAAAAGAACCGTGATATATTTTATTCATATAAATTAATAAAATGAATTATAAACATTACTATTTTATAGTGAAGAACCATATAATGTATTTTTGAAATCAACATGAGGAATATTAAAACATGTAAATAAATGGATAATGAATATACATCATCTACCTCATGGTTTTCAATAAAGATAATAACTTCAATTAACAAAAAGGAATTGAAGAATAAAATGAGAGATATCATTGATATTTTTTGAATGATGTATGTGAATAAGATGATTAGTGTTTCAAATTATATATATAAGAAGGTTATTTTGCTCTTATTAAAATGGTCATGGGAAATATATCCATAAGATTAATGATCATTGTATATATGTTAATTATTTGAAATAAAATAAAATTAGTATCGTAAATTATATGAATTTATAATAAAAAATTAAAACTAACATAAGTCACAAATACTAAATAATTATTCATTTAAATTAAAATACTTTATTAAAATATTTTATTATAAAAATATGTATTCTTTCATAATTTATTATTATTATAATTTTTAGTTTGAATCATTTGGTATGTTTATAATTAAAATTCAAATAACAAAATATTCTCAACAATAAATATTTTTTTTATAAATAATGGGATATAATTAAATTCATTTAATTGTAGAGTTAATATTTTCAATTTTTAATCACTACTGTGAATATTTATCATCATGAATTATAAAAATATCTTGTAAAAGATGATTCTAATAATTTTTTGAGTTTTAATTTTAAAAAATATATTAATACTCATTTAATAGGTAATATATATGAAAATACATTACGAATAATTAATTATTAAATGTTATTTTTTATAGAAATAATTTTTTCTATATATTTTAGGATTTCATATAAATATAATATTTATAAAATTTTTAAATTAATTATATTCAATGGATTTAAATTTTTTTAATCAAAATGAAATTATATATTTAAAAATTTTATTTTCAATTTTTCACATATAAATAGTTATTGTGGTAACTATATCATCACATCAATAAACTATGAAATCTATATATATATATATATAATGTAATATAAAAACCAATTAAATTAAAACACAATTTTATAATGATTGGAATATAAATAAACCTTGGTTTCTCTTTTTGTTCCCTCTTTAGCTTTGACATGACATTCCTTAACTATTATGTAAGATATAATTACGACAATTCCACTAATAATCAATTATAAAAGGACCTATCCATCACCTAATTCCATAACTCATATATCATTTTCTCTATATTTAGTCCTAATAAAATGATCCTATATTACATTATTCCAATATTTATTTTTTCTTTTGGTCCCAAAAATGAGGCCTAAATCTTTTATTTCGATGGGACACATTTCGACCAGCAGATTCATCATAGTATATATCTATATTGTTATCTATATTTTTTTATTAACTTTGTATAAAATTTTTATATATATATCTAATTCAACCATAGAAATATATTTTATTAACATCCTAAAAACTATTCATAATTACAAAAAAAATACAAGTTATACATGGATATTTTAGTTTAGATGTTAGTAATACCATAAGAAATGGTCGACTCAATCATTGTCTGATAATGTGAATTAATTCATCGTATTCCATCAATATAAATTCACTGAAAATCAGAATTATTGTTTTATTTTCTCCTAAAAAACATGTACATAAATAATTTTAGTCATGGATAATGCTCCAACATCATTGGATTTATAACTAATATTATCAACTCTATATAAGAGTCCATTAATATGACTTATATATAATGAATTTGTCCGTCTTCATGTTCATCCGTACTATTAACACATAGTCATTTTTCTACCTTTCCATCAATGAGTATTTACATGATTTTCTAGTATTATTACATAATCGTGATTTTTTAATTATTTGCATTGGATAATATCTCATTTATATCTCTTGATTTTTCTCAATTCTTAAAAATTTTCATAAATTAAAAGTTTAGTTTGTAATCACAAACAAAAAAAATAATGAAACATTTGTTTGAAATCGATCAGTGATTTCACTATCATATGGAATAAATTCTAATGAATAATAGAAATATAACATTGTTCTACCATTTCAACGATCAAAAAGATATTGATAAAGAAAAATATCACCACAATGAGAAGAATATTTTTAGGTATTACTTGATTATACATAAAAAAGAAATAAAATAGTTAATGTGGGAATATTATTGTATTGAATATTTTATTATTGGACTGAATATTTTATTATTGGATTTTAAAACTCATTTACGGGAGTAACATATTAATTTCCTCTCAAATAAAAAAATTCAATAATAAATATGAATTTCCAAATTTTATATGTTAGTTAAAAATATTATTAAATTTTATGGTATTTGGAGCAGAATTTTTGAATGATAAATGATAAAATAAACATAAATGATATTATTTTACAATCATATATATACCATTTCATATTAAAACGTTTTCTATGATTTTCATATACCCTGAAATTTAAGAGATATCGGCGAAAATGACATGTGTATAAAAAATTTCTATTATCATATAAAAGAAATTTTTTTTATTTTATTATATTATATCAATCATATTCAATATTTTATGTTATATTAGTGTATTGTAATACTCATATTTCATGTATTAGAATAATTATTATTCTTAAACATTTTTTCAATATTTCACCTATGTTTCATTCTTGTGTTCCGTAAATCTATTTTTCTCATCACGTGAACCAATTTTTTCTCTTACAATGATATTTTAATCCACCATTTACATAATTTCCATTATGTCGCTCATAATATGATGTTTCATTACAATCACCTTATCCCAAATTATTTCCTCTCTATTACCCAATAGTTAACTGTCTAATTGTGAAATAATGACCTATAAATTTCCCTCCCCATTTGATTAACATTTCAATAAAATAACTGTTGTTTAATTAATTCTTTTAAAAAAAATTGATATAACTTTTTATAATAATCTATGATAATTCCAACAAGGGAATCATTTACGTGCTTCTTATGACTAAAATTACAATGGATGATGACTCTATTACGGTTTATGTGGTGAAATAAATATTATAATAGTTTGTAAACATGAATTCATAAATTTTATCCTTGTGGTATTGTATTTATTTTCATTTTTTCACAAATTATAATGAGTTTCATCATTAATTTAATGAGGGATTTTCAATCCCTGATTTACTATAACAATTTTTTCATTATTCAGTTTTTTTATAATATACACTATTACAATCGTGTGATTTATTTAATTACATTCAGACGTGAAATTATTTTTATGATTCCTTATAATACTTTGAATATGAAAATTACATAATCTTGAGGTTTAGTCAAGAGTTTTACATTCATTCACTATGAGGATATTTTAAGGATTATATTTTTAGAGATTTTGGATATAACTCATACATAACAAAACAATATAACACAATGTATAAACATAAAATTAGTATTCATTTTTCCAATAATATTAAACTATTAAATCAGAAAATAATTTCTTGCTTTAAAAATATTCATGAATTTTTACTTTACTTCTTTAATTCCATTAACCATCCTTAATATCACTTGAAAACATTTAAAAAATATTAGATGAGAACAAAAATACCAATAATGTATATAAAGAATAAGAATCTATTAGTCAATCTAATATCATTAAAACCCATGAAAACCCATATCTTGAAAACATAAATATATACCCACAAGTGTAAATATCATTCATTTAAAATGTTTATTTATACTACCATTTAAATAATTATTACCTTAAAAAATAATTATTATTCATAAATAATTCAAGTAGTTATATTGAAATATCATCCCAAATAAACCTCATAGAACCCTTATAGAACACATAAAAATTAGAATAACCCTAAGACCAACATCCAATATAATTCTCCATTAATCATAATCATTATCCAATTCATTGAAGAACTATCTTGAAACACCCATCATTTTACCTAAAACGAGCTCACTTAATGATATATATAAAGACCCATCAAATATAATGTCTGAGAACCACCACATGAATAACACATTACATTATTTGAAAGGATCTTTTAAACCCGTATGTAAATCATATTCAAATTTAAAAATTCTATTTTATTTCAAAAAACACATTTTCAATATGATTTAATTTTAAAAATCATTTTCAATACCAAAATTAAAAAATATAGGAAGTTGTTTTTTATTTATTAAAACATGTATCCATAAAATGGAATCTATAAATTAGATAATATTCATGGTGATATGAAATTATATTTTCATGATACATAATAATTGACATTTCATTTGACATTTTCCAGAATTTATGATATAAAACATGTAAAAATATTCATTTTCAATGACATTTAAAAAATTTAAAAGTGTCATTAAATGATGATTAATAATATTTTATGTCTATATAATCATTTCAAGAATCATTTTAAAATAACTATGTAGAAGATTAGAATATTGTGAATAATAACATTATAAGATTATTGTTTTCAATGAGTAGCCCATTATAACATGACAATCACAGGAATCATAAACCCCAAAAATGAATGAAATCTACAAAACATGAATCATAAATAGAATATATAAATTATTAATATGTGATGCATAAGTGTCTGTATATACTAAATATTAGAATATAACGGTTTATAACATCAGTAATTTAATTAATGGCATTAGATTGAGATAATGTCCATTTCATTAATTATGATTCATCATGTGTGTCATCTTTATCCCAAATTATTAAAAATTAAAAATTATTTACTTTATTAGAAACATTTTTTATATTTATTATTACTTTAATTTCACTTCTTTGCATTATACAAAAAAAAATTATATAAATCAAATTAAGTTGGATGTTTTTACTATATTTGGATAGTGTGGTAAAGACAACTTTGTTAGGTACAATGTCACACAATTACCAGCCGCATATATTTTATTTTAATTTTTTGATATAATTTTATCTTCTTCATGATAGGTTTTTTTTTTCAAATGTTGGTGGACTAATGTTTAATTTTTTAAGGATTTTAGTAGTTTTAGGGTTATCCCACACGGTTTGGAATAATCATGGGGGGGGGGGGGTCTGTAACTTTATAGAGAATATTTCTATAGATGCCACATGGTTTTAAACCATGAATCATATTATGGGTAACCATTTAGGATCCCTATTCTTTTCTATGGGTAAAACATGGTTTTCACTTGATTGGGTAATCTATGCCGCTAAATCATGTTCTATGTTCTATTTAAAAAAAAATTAAAAGTAATATAATTAAAATAAATAATATCTTTAATAATGATAAAATTATTTTGATGAAGATGATGATGATGATTATAAATATATATATGTTACCATTATTTTTATTAAAATCTTTAAGGCTATCCC
This sequence comes from Viscum album, assembly GCA_963277665.1. Lineage (NCBI taxonomy): Eukaryota > Viridiplantae > Streptophyta > Magnoliopsida > Santalales > Viscaceae > Viscum > Viscum album. The sequence continues at coordinate 218,372,175 of OY728138.1, forward strand.
CACACCTCCTCTCTATTCAAAACCCTAATCTCTTTCCTTTACATCATGTGACCCCCACAACTAAGGCCCCTCCTCAGGCAGCTGCCTCCTCTCCTCCACCATGCTTTTCATCTATTATCGCCTCTGATTATTTTGTATTCATCACACTAATTCATCACCTTCCTTATATCCTTCACTTCATCTCATTTTTTCATCTATCTGTGGTGTCTTTCAATTGGACAAACTTGAATAGATGTTACAGTTTATGACTTCATTTCAGCATCAATGTGTAGGGTTCTCAGGCACTATTTGGGACAGTTAATTCCACAAATGTTGAAGAGAGTTGGTTTGACACCAGTTTTGTGCAAGTATTATTTGGTTTTTATTCTTTTTATCAAATTTAAATGGAGTTTTATAATTTTTGGGTTCTCAATATTGTTATAGAACTTATTTTACATCATTGTGGTGGATTTTATCTGTTCTTTTCAAAGACATGTAAAAATATGTATATAAATAATTATATATTAATATATAATTCCCCCATTTATATATATTCAACCATGGTAGGATTAATATATATAATGGGATTAGATGTTCTTATTTATGAATATGAGAATGAATACATTTGTAAGTGTAAAGCGTTATATCCTTGTATGTGCATAGATATAAGCATCCCATCGAACAAATTTGGCCATAACCATATGTACATATTGTATAGGTTTATTTATATATATATGGAAAAATGAACATAAATGTTAGATAAAATGGAATACTCAAGATTTGATCATCAAGACAACTGCACCTTGAGATTACAGTAGGTTCCCTATACCTGATTCATTAATTTTAATTCTATTATTTCTTGATCATTTAAAAAAAATGTTTTCTATATTATTGCGGTATTTTTATATGTTATGTAAAATTTATTTCTCCTCTGCTAATTGTTTTCATATTTATCTACCTAATCTTTCTAAGTTTGCATAAATTTTTTACATTACATTTGAATTATCTTAAAAGTTTAATGTAGTTTTCTAAATGATTCTTATCATGTGATGTGTGTATCTTGGAACTCAAAAGTTTTTGTTTAATGTGTTGTCTAATTCTTGGAAAAAAATTCACATTGAGGAATTTTTTATTTCTAAATAAACTAAATGACCATTTGTAATCTTTCGTACATGGTTTGTGTTTTTGCCTATGTTTTGGGAGTGATTTTGGAAATGGATTTGGAATTCTAAACATTAAAGAACCTAATTGTACTTTATTGAACTTTTGGAAAAAAAAATCAAAGGGATTAATGTGTAGGCCTGGTTGAAACTTGTGTATGTCGTTATGTGATATTGGAACCTCTATTGTGGACTCTTTAGAGATAGTTTCATAACATAGTTGGTGTTGATGTTTGTTCTCGAAAAGCATTATGGCATGTGGTTTATTGGTTTATTTTAGTATTGTGAGGACCTTCTCATCCACCATGTACAATTATCATTATATTCATGGGAATAAACTATAAATTCAAGTGAAAATTATATATTTTCCTCGATTAGATTGGTTGGTACCTTTGGATTTTCCGAGAGTCTAAGTGGGATGTACCACAAGTGACTTTAAATAATATACATCAAGGATTTCCTCAAAATATGTTTAATATATTCCCAAGATTACATATTTTTATGTTTCTATTTCATTTTTTGGAACCTTTGGTACATTATTCCATGATTCATTTTTCACACATATGATAAATTCCTCATTTTTCTAGAAGTTTATAATGTGACACACTTATATTTTATTTCATATTAAAAGACATGCTGGAACAATTTGTTTCCATTAATGTAATTTATTAAAATGATTTTTCATGTTTTGGAAACTATTTTGTTAATTTAGTAGAATGTGTTTTTTTAAATGGAATCTTGTTACACAATATTTTTAAAAGAGTGAAAATCATATTTTTAGAAGTCCTATATTCAAACATGAATGACTAAATTTTCTTTTTAATTGTATGTCTTAGGGAAGTGTTTATTCTTTAAAACTAATATAGTTTTGATACTCAGAAATATATAATTATCTTCATTTTAGTATCTAGTGATGCATTTAGCTTAGTCATGATCGTTGTGGTATGACATTGGTTTTGTGGTTCATTGTGACCCTCAAGGTCACATATAGGTATGTGCATTTTTCTTCTAATGCTTTTGTTTATTTATATTGTTCTGAATATATTTTTTATTATATATTTTTAAAGGATATTTTTTCAAAATTTCATTATATATGAATCTTGACATTAGTTTCTATCCCTGGATGATTCGGAATGCCTAACGGTCCTTGTTGTTGGCTAAATTGGGTCACTAGTTTGAGGTTGATAGTAATTGGTTGGTGAAAAAATACATACTAACGGAATTATAGAACATGTAATTTATGTATGTATGGAAGTTTATATAATTTAATTTTGATATTTATATGGTCATTCATGGGTAGGTTCTTGATCCCCACTTATCTGTAAGGACACTTTAATATTAAGGGTAGTATGGAATGGTTTTCCATCAAAACATGATCATGAATCTTTATTTAATTGTGGATTTATGTTTTTGTTTGAATATATATGATTTCTAATAAGGATTTATGAATATTTTTGAGAAACGCAAAAGGATTGATTGAAATTATTTTTGGTATTCATATAGCTCCTGGTATTTGTTCACGATCTAGAAAACCATGTGCAGACCATAAAACATCCACTGATGGCCTCTTGGGAGCCCACCCGGTTGGTACATGGCCTGCCAAAAAAATTGTAGAAAATATCTGTTTAGATATTTTTCCTTTTATATTTGGTGTGTTTCTATTTGGTTCTAAAATTTCAATTGGTCTATTAAAATGGTAATTTCAAATTTATAATGTTGGATTCATTGAAAAATTAAATGGATTTCTTCAGAAAAGGGTGTTTTATAAATAAGATAGGTTTGAAAAGTTTTTGTTGTTTTTCAAGGATTTTTTAAATGGGAAATAGTTGATATCTTGAAATTGGGGTGCGGAGATTTTTTTTTATAATGATAATGGGTGGTTTTCAAAATATATTTGGAATTTTTTAATAGTATTTTGAAAATAGATTTTCTTATTCGACCATTGGTATTCATAGGGATGTTCACATGTATCTAAGTATATAGCTAGTGTATAGTTTATGGTATCTGTTTAGGTGCAATATAATTGTAATTTATGTATATATATGTGTGAGTATTCATTGAATACCATCAACGTGTTCCAATTGTTTTCATTGGATTTATTAAATATTCATTAAAAAGGTGATTGGAAAGTTTTGATAATTGGTTGTGTTTGAATGATTTTAGACCAAGATGATATGGAATATAAAAGTTATTTTGTTTAAAAACAATTTCTGTTAAATTGATTTTGATGTTTATATTGTTTTTAGTGAATATTGAAAGTGGTGGTTTCAAAAATCAAATTTTGGTCTTGTTGTGTGGTGATTGGTTTTTGATTTAGTGTTTTGGGATGAAATGATGTATTGTGGTTGGTTTGTTGATATGTGATTTGAATATAGAGAATTATTTTTTGGGGGTTTTTTGGGTTTTTTACATTTTTCTTATTTACCGTATAATTCTTAAAAAGGATCAATGTTTTCAGGGGTCCCCTCTCGTTGTTTTATTAGATTCCCAGTGATGTAGTGGAGTTGATTTTAATTAATTTGTAGTCTATTTCTCAAGGATTTAATTGTTTGTTAGAGGTTTTGATTAATCATATGTAATTTGATTGTGTTTTTGGGTCATTGGGTACTCTTGATTTTCTAATGATGTGATCTATTCTGGTTCTATATGAAAAGCCATGTTTCAATATCTTTAGGCCATGTACTCATTTACTTCTAATTTGGTTGTTTGGGAACCTCACGATAATTTCCATAATCTTGATAAGTCATGTCTATAGTTTTACTATGGATAGGTTCTTTAAGATGTGTTTCTAAAAGAGGTAACATCAGTCAGAGGTTGTCATCTCTCAAATATGTGAAAAAAATTCTTAAAGACATCAAGTCTCTATCCATAAGTTTGAGAGTAAATACTTTCACAAAATTTGGGGAATTCCTAATTGTGGGGGGATAAAAAACCATCCTATTGTCTCTAAAAATATATAATAATCCATCTTAGTTATTCACTTAACTTGTATTTATATATTGGACTCTCCCCCTCTACACACCACATTTTATATTGCAGTTGTGGTAGCTTTTATTTGTTATGGTTTTTGTTTTGGGAGGTCCTTGTTTGGACACTCTTCTGTCCAATTGATATTATGATTCATGGTTCGGTCTGATGTTTAATTTTCATCTATTTCAATAGAGTCCCCTTGTGTTGGGGGTTCAACCATTATAGTAGGTTTCTAAATTGTGGGGATACCCACAACGGGTTTAACTGATATTCTCTTTCATGTTGGTCATGATTTATTCAAGATATTAGGAAATCACACCAGTGTTTGAGGATCTATTTAAATTATGAGTTGTTTCAATTTGAGAAACAATGTTCAGATAACATCCTATTATTGTGAGGATTCCACTATATGAAGATCTCATAGAAAAATCATTTCGTAAGGCGTTCTTAATGAGGGAATTCTCTATTTCTGATCTTCTCGACCAAGATCATAGTTATATTTTGGACTAGACAGTGGGACACATGAAGAAAGTTCATGGAGGTCCCAAAAACGGTCATGTAATTTCTAATTTATGGGTATGCATGTTTTATTTATTATGTTGTTTTTAGTATTTTTGATTCTTTCTTATATCATTATTTGGAGGCTTGATTTATTGGGTCTTGGTTGTTCTCTCTTTGGGTGTTGGTCAGTTTCTTTGGAGAGAACCTTTATAGTTTTTCTTTTCGGATATTGATGTTTTCAGTTTTAGGTCAGAGTGAGTTCTTTATTTTTTATCCTCATCTTGTAGAGATTTTTGTTAAGAGCAGTTGTGTCCTTATTTTATTATTTGAATAGTTGAGTATATTTGGAATTTCTAGCGGAAGAATGTGTTCTGGTGGGGAGAATTAACAAACCATGAACAGACACATCTATTTTATTTTATTTCTTTTATATTGTTATATATTTGTCTTTATAGTGTTTGGGTTGTAGTATTTGGAAGACCAAAGTATCATTATTTAACGCATTTATATATTACACAGTTATCCCACACGGTTAGGAGTAACCATACGATTCCCATGCAGATTGGGTCTATCACTTGACAGAGCCATTTTCATAGATCCATAAAATATTTTTAAACCATGAAGATTACTATGGGAAACTATGGGGGCGCCATGTGCTAGTCCTTTGTGGATAGAACAGTTTGTACACAATTTGGAAAACTGTGCATATAAATTGTGATTCATGTGCTCTATAGAAAATTAATAGAAAAATATGAAAAAAATAAATATATTTGTTTTCATAATAATAAAAATAAAAAAAATATTATTAATATTATTATTACTATTATTAGTAGTATTAAAAACAATTAATGGTTCCCCCCTCCTCTCCACATGTGAACCCCCTCCTTTTCCTCTTCATTTTATGACCCCACAGCCAAAGCCCCTCCTCACGTACCTCCATCTTCTCCTCCGCCATGGTTTTTGATCACTATCTCTACTGATTTATTAGGTGTTTAGTATAGTCATACATCCCCTTCCTATTATCCTTACCTTCCTCTCATTATTTATCCACTTATTAGTTTGGCTCACAATTTTCAAAACCCCAATGGGGGTTTATGTATCTAATTTCATGCCATCCTCAATATATAGGGTATTCATGTCTCATTATGTTCAGTTAATGATATATTTATTGAGGGAAGTTGTGTCTCTATATGTTTTGGGTAATTTGTCTTTGGTTTTTATTCACTGAATCAATTTTATTTTAGGTTTTTATAATGTTTGGGTTTGTAATATTTTTTTAGAATTCCTTTTATACCATTGGGGTGTATTTTAATTCAGTTTATGTTGCGTTATAACCGTTTTCATAGGTAAGAATTTATATATGTAAGTTATCCATTTATATATTTTTGTTTATGGTAGGATGAAAACATATAATGGGGATAGGTATTCTTACATTTGTATTTGAAAACAAAAAAAATTGTATGTGTAAGCGGGTAACAACATATATAAGAATACTCTCTAGGATCCCCTTGTACATATTTATCCTTGGAAATATGTACATAGAGGACATGTTTCCATATAAATATATTCTCATGTGAATGTGCATGCAAAGGAAAGGCAAGACTCGAGTTTTCATCATAAAAATAAATGTTCCTTGAGTTTGAGATTGGTCCCCTATTCCTAAGCTTTCAATTTGAATTCCTTGATTTTTGAGCATTATAAAAATTGGTTTTTATATTAATGTGATATGTTTTCATGTTAAGTAAAATTGATTACACCACTTTGAATTGCGTTCTTATTTATCTAAAATTCTTTTCTAAGTATGTATATATGTTTCCATTAAATGTGAATTATGGTAAATGGTTTAAATTGATTTCTAATTAATTCCTATCAAGTGAAATGTGTTTATTGGTACTCAAAGGGTTGGGTTATATTTGTTATCTATTTCATGGTTTGTTTTTAACTTTGATATGTTTGATTTATAAATGATATAAAAACTATTCAACACTATTAATACATGATTTGTGTTTCCACCTTGGTTTGGGAATTAATTTTGAAACCGATTTGGAATTATGAACATTAATGATCATGTTAGTACTTTTTTGGATTTTTTTTGGAAATTGATTTTAAAGTGATATGATATGTTGCACATGTTCTAACTTCTGTATGACAACATGTAATATGGGAACCTCAATGGTATAATCTCTAAGGAGAGGGTCATATATAGGTTGGGTAAGTGTTTGGGCTAGGAAATAATGGTGGAATGTGGGTTATCAATTTATACCACTCATTTATGGAACCCCACGTTCCCCATGTGCTATTATAATTTGATTCATGGGTGTCATATAAAGGGTTGAGTGAATGCCTCTTGTCAACCGTGATTAGATGAGTTGGTGCACCTAGATTTTTGGAGATTACATGTGGGATGTTCCACTAGTGAGGCTAGTTTAGTGCATTCAGTTGGTTATTTACTGTGGAGATACACCATAAACCAGTAGTTATGCCGAATGGAGAACACAAATGGATTTATACTATAGTTTTTTTAAAATTACCATGATTATATAATTCTATGTTATGGTTTCATTATGTGGAACAATTTTTACATTATTCTATATCACTTGTTTCACACATATGCTAATTTACTCTATTTTATAGTAATTGTATAAAGTCGAACTATTGCTTTTCATTTAATATTATAATAATTATTCCATTACAATGTGTATTATAAAGGAAAATATTGAAATAAATTTTCAGGTTTTGGAAACTATTTTGAAAATGGAATGGAATAGTTCACTACTTCAAAAATGGATTCCTATTACTTTTTATGTTTAAAATAGTGAAAACCTATTTTTTGAAATATCCTATTTTCACCTTGAATTACATGGTTTTATTTTGAACGATATGGAATATGGAATAGTTTATTAATCTATTCTTATTGAGTATTAATACTGACACATGTATCTTTATAATTTTTTTTATCTTCTGGTGTTTCATTCATCTAGGACTTGGTCACCAGGGATTAATGATGGCTTATTAGATGGTGGTGAAATGTAGGTTAATGATGAGGTATGTATAGTTTTATTAATTTCTATTACTAGTGTTTATTTTTAATTTTCTATTTATATTTATATAGTTTTCATTATTATATTTTTAAAATAACTTAAAATTTATTTTGTTTTGATGCCTTACACTAGTTTCATACCCAAGAGGATTGAAAAAGCCTCGCAGGCCTTGTTGTGGGTCGCCTCTGTGACTTGTTTGGGGTTGAAATGGGTTGGTTAGTGATATTGAAAATGGTCAATGATGCAATTGTTTAAAAATAGGTAGAATAAAAATTATGAAATAATTATCATATTTATAAAAACAATTGTACTCTTAAAATAAATTATAAAATATTTTTAGGAAAAATGATCCAATGATATGACCATCAAGATGATAGGTTGTATATACGCACAAGTAACGTTCAAATTTTTCAATGATCATTATGGAAATAATATATTAAATATTTTATCATTATGTAGTGATATTTATATATAAATACCAATATATTAAATTATATATAATCATATGTATTTCATTTTTGTGATGTAGTGATGTCAAAATATGAATCACAATGCTTTGAAGAGGCGGTATCCAACAAGCCCACAAAGATGTAACACCTTTTCAACATCTAAAATGGTAAGAAAAAAGTATATATTATATCTGTATAAAGATAATTATTTAATTATTATAATTATTATGGTACATATATAATTGATAATCATTATAGTTACCATTATTTTCTTCCATGTCATGCTTTAATGAATAACACTTCACATCGCATCGTGTTCCGGTAGTCTACCAAACACATGAGCATTGTTAATGTATACCTTACTGAATAGAATATAAATTGGGTGTATATGATATAATAACTCAAATGGTAAAATTATGATATAAATATCATAAATATATTATATAAATAGTATTCCATTGTTATTTCTATACTTGAGAGGTGGTAAGGAAAAACAACGTAAATCGTTCCGCAAGGCGGTAGTTTTCCATGCACACGAAGGATGATTTAATAAATCATATGATGGTAGTGAGTAAGTGTTTTGGAAAAACAATTTACATAATAAAATATCATTATTTTGAGGATAATTATTTTATCATATTATCATTATATAAGAATAATTTAATGGGATGGTGAGCTAAATATAACAAAATGAACATTAATGAGCATTGCCTATTTTTCGAGTATCTCCTTTTAGTTTGTACAAAAGGAAATTATTGGATGGATTTATTTGAAATGTAGGTCTTTTAGTATTAAATTATATAAATATGGGTTTCTTTTTGAAGGTATTTTCTTAGGCAATTTATTTGTTTAATGTGTGATGAGATGAGGAGAGTGGTGTCCTTTTGTAAGTGGGGAAGAGGGTACACATGGTATTTAACCAAATAAATCAAGGTTAATTAGAATTTTTATGTAACAAAAGTATTATATAATTCACCAAAATATATAACCAAAGTTATATGGTCCAAATAGTTTAATCTAATGGGTTATTTACATGTTTCAAGGTCATTTTAACCTTATCAATAACGTTTTGTCACTAACTAAACTCATATTTACATAAATTTTGTAACTAATTATAATTACATTCACTAATATAATTGTTCTAAAAATTAGTTTAAACTCTTAGGAATGATAAATTATTATGATTAAAAATATTTAATCCATTTAACCAAATTCATTTCACATAAGTGTAAAATTCTAATTTAATATTAATATCACATATGTTGCATGGCAGTGGGTTGCTAAGAGGAGTATTTTTTCTAGAAAAAGATGATTCTATAAAAATTCGGTGACTAATAATAATAATTGTATAAAAATATATAAATATTTAATGATATATGATTTATACATTCAATTGAAAAAATTACCCATCATATATTATTTTGATTAGGTAATAAATTGAAACATTGTTATTTTTAAAATAGTTTTTCTAAAAACTATCTTTTAATCCCAAAAAATACTATGTTGACAAAAAATAGATAGTTGATAAAAATTAATTAAGTTCATTAAATACAAAAACAAATAATATTTAGATTATGTAAAATCATATTTTGATCATATTTGATTCATAAATTACTTAATTTTTTAAAAAGAAAAAATGTTAATATAAATCGTTAATTTTCACTATTCACTAAAAAAATATACATATTCCTAAAAATCCTGATATTTCACCCTAAGTAATGATTTACATTATTTTTAAAAAATTACTTTCATTTTAAAAAATTAAAATTATAAAATTTATAAACTAATATTTTATATAATACCATGTATAAAGATAGTTTTTTAAACTATTTTCTTTTTTATTTAAAAATTACGAAATATTTTATAACTAATATAACAATCTAATTCATATTATTAAATATGAAAAGAAATTACTAGATAATTACATGGGTTTTTATATAATTCCCCATTTTATAAATTTCATCCTCCTAATATTATTTACTTATTAAAAAATTGTGGATATCATTCCCCCATAGCATTTTCTGATTCCAACATTGCATCTTCAACAATATGGGTTTTTGATAAAACCAAAACCTGATGAATCAACATATTCTATGACAAATGTACTATAAGGTTGAGTACCTAAACCAGTTATTCCTCACATGAAATATTCTCTTCCAACTGAACAACTTTATGGTTTAAAACATGAGATAAATCAGGATAATATTTTCTTAACTTTAAAACACGAAATATGTTGTGTAAGTAAGATAAACATGGAGGTAAATCAAAACAGTTGTTAGATGATCCTACATTCTCCATGATTTCAAAAAGGCCAATGAACCATGTAATTACCTTCCAATTATTATTAAAATGCATCACATTTTTCCATGGATTGTCTCTTAAAAACACATGATTACGAAATTGAGATGAAATATCTTTCCTCCAATAATCCACATAACTTTTCATCCTATTTTGATCATTCCTCATGTGTCACAAATCCGTCATGATAGTAACAACCATTTCCTCTACCAAATATAGTATAATAGGAGTATTTCTTTCATACATCATCTTGAAATAATGTTTCCCAGAACAACATCCCATATAATGCCCCAAATGGTACCATCTGTATACTAGAATGAAAATGTTAATTATATGAAAACTCAATCAAAGAAAGATGTTCAACCCAACATCCCATTTAATACATTTAGTATGAATGAATAATGTAATCACATTTTTGAATAACTTTCTCATATTATCCATCAGATTGATGGTTAAAATCTATTCTAAAAATTAATTCAGTACCCAGTTATTTCTAATGTATTTTCAAAAATTTAGATGTGAACCAAGGATCATAGTTTGATAAAATAGAGATATGAACTATATGTAACTATACATTCCAATATTGATACAAAAAATAAATATGTTCTAATTAATTCTTTTCTCATATGCTAAGGAAATATTCTGATTAAATTAATCAATCAACAAAATCATAAATCAAATTATTATATTGAGCTGTCATTTGCATGAGTACCACAAATTCCATTGATATATTAGTCTATTTCAACTCCAGCATTGTAAAATATTAATTCATCTCCTTATGTAATTTTTTTATTCTTTAACCATGTTATATATTAAACACATCATGGTAAATTCAATAATAACTCTTTTCAATCCGTTTGAATAGTAATACTCGTGATGGCCTCTGTACATCACAGTATGACCCAGATAAACACGAAAAAAATAACTATGAGCATCAATAAATAATTATTTACTCAACTAGGAATCACAAGGCACACATAATATATTTTTCAAATAATAGAAAACCCCATTTAATCAATATTTCATTCATGAAATGTATCCTTCTTGATAGATTCTGAATATTCTTCTAAACGTTGATCTTCCTTATTATCTAAGTTAATTCTCTAAAAAAAGTATACAATATTAAATCATGAAACCAAAAACAGGTTTTCCCTAGGTCTATAATTTCTTGACAAATCTTCAAAAAATATTTAAACAAAGTTTCATTTTCCAAACTTGACATTGTTAATGTACCATTATATTTTTGATACAAATAATCGGTAACGTTTTTTTAACAAATGAGAATAAATCATGAAATAATAATACTTGAATATTTTTAAACATCTTATCTAATATATGTTCAATTATTATAGAGTGGATATGTAATTTAAAGGAAATTATCAATTTATATTTCCTCCATTACTCCACAAAATGGATTCCTATAAATTTTTAAAGGGAAATCCAATGAAGAAAATTCCAAATCATGTGTAAGGTAAATTTTACTCATGATGTTTGAACTATTGTGAAACATAAGAAATTACCTATTTATTCCATATTAGGAATCAACTAATTAATTTCATGGATTAATAACTATACATGACACATTTATGGGTTATACAAGGAAAATCCAAAAGTAGAGCTTTCACCAATATTATATTTAGTTCCCCTCACCACTATATCTAATCGATCAATTTCAAATGTAGTATTAGAAAATTATCTATATATACCCTTCAATTTATGGTTATAAAAATCATTATTATCAGAAACTAACTTTAGAAATAGATTAGTAAAATGACCCAACCCATTATCACTAAAAAATCATACCATTGGATGGATATCAGTTACTGCATTCACTGATTCATTGAGATCATTTTCCTTATATTCACATGTCATGTGGAAAAACATTCCCTAATTGTAACACTTAACTGACATCATATGACATTATCTAGGATTATTATTATACCAATTACCACAATAATCGAAAATTAATTTCTTACCACCATGTTTTTATTGTACAATTCATCATCAACATATATCATGATCACTTTTTATTTTAATTGGGATGAGGCACCTAAGAGCCAGACAACTAAATAACAACCTTTTTAGTAGAACAAAAAACTTTCTCACAGATGATATATTATCATTCATCCATAGATATTCATATACATAATTTAAATCATAAATTAAAGCCTATTAATTTTAGTATCAAATCTTCAAATAAAATGTAACACATACATAAAAAATCATGGGATGTTTTCTACATATGAATCTACAGAATCATTAAAAATTTCCCTCAATTCATGGAATTTTTTTCCATTTTTATTCTTCCTATAATAGAGAAGTATTTATCAAGAAAAAATTCCTTAAATATTTACCATTCCATGGAATCATAATCAAATTTTCCTATAGTATTATTTTCCGAACACCATCATGGATCAAATTTAACTTCTTAATGATAAATGGTAAGATGTTTCTTTTGATGTTCTAAACATCCCACGACATCAAATATATTCTCTAGAGCATTGATCCTTCCTTTTTCATTTATTGTGTCATATGGAACACAAAAAATATGGGGTATTTTTTTACCTGAAATTACCAACAATAGACATGTTCATTTTTTGTAGACCAGGTTCCTCCCAAGTATGGATAGCACCACCATTTATGGATTGCATTAACTAATTAATCACAACAAAGAAATGTTCATTTTCAATTCCCTATATATTTAGATGCTTATTTGTAAGCATACCATCCTCTTGATTTCTTCCCACTATGGCCTCGTTATTTCTCACATGGAAAAATATAATAAATTTTTTTTTTATGAAATGAAACATTGTAATATCCAAATGTTATAACATTTCAACTCGACCATAATGTAAAATAATTAATGTAAATATAATTAACATTATACGAACCACTAAATTCATATAAACTGATATTTGATAAAAACTATAAGTCCCCAGCCATAAACATAACATAATGTTGAGTTTTAGTCAATAATTATACCTAATTTAAATTTTATTATCATTTTAGGTTTAGAGTTTTAGATACATAGAACATAACTCATATATAAAAACCCATACAATGTAATATGGAAACTTTTGATTAGTATCCATTTTTTTCAAAAATATAAATCATTAAAAAAATGATTTATTTCGTTGAATAATTTTATGACTTTCAACGTTACTATTTCTATTATGTTACCCATCAATAAAATCCTATGGAAATATATAAAAAACATAGGTTGAGAAAACATTTTCTGTACTATATTTAAAATAAGTATACTATTAGCCTAATAAAAAACATTAAATCCCATGAAAAACTAAATATTGAAAACATAACAATTTTCACACAAATAAAAATGTTATTATTTAAAAAATATCATTTTTTTACAATTTCAAAAAAAATCCTTGGAATCTTATTAGAAATCATAGAAAATTCAAGAAGTTATCTTCAGAAATAAAATCAAAGAACTGTAATAAACCCCTAATAGAACCCTTATAAATTAAAGAAATGTTATGACAAAATTCTAATATAAATATTCATAGAACATAATTATTATCCAATGTGTTGGTTAACTATCTAGGTTCAACAATAATTTAATATATAAGGGCTCACCCAATGTTATCTAGAAACACTGATCATATACAATTTCAATGAACTGAAATATTAATAATACAATTCATCTTTTTAAAAACTCATTCAATATATTATGTAAATCCCTTTCAGATTTCAAAATACCATTTCCTTTCAAAATTATCATTATAAATAAAAATTTCTTTTAATAAATAATTTTCAATACAAAAATAAACTAAAAAAATTAAATAGAGTTATAAATTTAGACAAACTAGTAATATTTGTAAGGATTCTAGAAATAAAATAAAATTTATGACTGCATTATATGTCATAGTTGTCATATGTTAAAAATTGTACATTTTTTTCGTTTATCAAAATTTTCTAATTAAAACATATAAAAAGTTGGCCTTTTAAAACAATTGAAATAAAGTAAAAGATATATAAAATTAACTTTGAAAATATTTTATGTCAATAAAAAAAATTTTAGAAATCACTTTAAAACATGGACATGGAAGAAAAATAATGTTTGAAGGAATACATTAAAAAGTTAATTTTTCAATGAAAAACCCATTATCACTTCAGAAACACATGAATCGTAAAACCCATTAATGAATTGTATTAAAAAAAATCATTAATTTATATAAATTATTAATATAGGATGTCAAAGGGTCTATATATACACATCATTAAGTTATAATGGGGCATAACATAAAAATTTCCTCAATGAAAATAGATTCAGATAAAGTGAATTAGTGTTAGTCCAATTCATAGCAGGAGTCTACATCTTACAGAATAATAATACCTTTTTAATTATTTACTTTCTTTTGAATATTTGTTAGGTTTCTTGTTAGTTTTATTTCACTTATTAACATGTTATAAACAATTAATTTAGAAATTATGTTTAAGTCGATGTTTTGAAAATATTTGGATTATGTGTCAAAAAAGGCATTGGAAGGGTGACTATGGTAAATGAAGTAATTATAATAACATATACAGAGTAATAATCCTGAAATAATTATCATATAGATATATAAATTATCCTCTTAAAATCAATCAATATGATGTGTTATAAAAAATGAAACAGTGTTATGAGGAAGGAGACAATAGGATTAACGTACGCATAAATGAAATTCCCATTTTTCAATGATCATTATTTAAAAAAGGTATGTAATATTTTATCATTCCATATTTATCATTGTATCATATATACCATTATTTTTAATTAAAGATATATATAACATTACTCTGATTTAGTGATAAAAAAATCATAGCCACATAACTATGAAGAGGTGGTAGTCCACACATCCAAGAATGACTTTATCACTTTGTCAATGTGTGAAATGGTATGAAAAAACTGATATATTATATTAACCAAATTATAATTATGTCATATAAATCATATACATTCATTATATTTATCCTTTTTAACATCCATGCAATATTCTAGTGAAAAACGCTTCACATCGCTTCACCATGATGTAGTTAACCATACACACAAGCTATCTCATCATAACGGTAATAGGAACATCATCATTTCATGAGGATGTGGTTAACCATACACACAAATGATGATTTGGTAACCCATTTGATGAAATTTTTTACGGTTATAGGTATTTCCCATTACATAATATCATCTAATTATATTTAGGATAATTAGGATATTATATATATATTTTATAAGACTAATTGATAGACATTGAAAAATAAATAAAACCAAATTAATATTGATGAATGTTACCGATTTTTTGGGTAACTCCTTTTTTTCCTCACCAATTGAATTGGTAGGTCAGCTTTATACCAAAATTAAGGATTATAGAATGATATGAGGGATATTTATAAGTTATTTGGGGAGATATTTACCAAAATATTTATTTCTATAATGTTAAGATATGAGGATAGGGGTGACTTTTATTAATTGTTGAGCGGACACACTTGGTATTTTCCAAAATAAGGTTATGTGAACCCATCTTTTTACAGACCAAAAGGCTCCAATAATGCAGAAAAATAAATCATAGAAGGGATAAGATTATAATATTTCCATATAATGGGATATTAATATGTTCATAAGTAATATTTTCTTTTATTATTAATGTTCAATCACTATGTAAACTCATTTTTATCTTAATTATTGATATTATAAATTTCATTCACTAATCTCTAGGGTTAAAAATTCTGTTGAGTCTATTTGAAATTATAAATTTTTCTAAATCAAAATTTGGAATATTTTTTTTCCAATTCAAATTATATATATAGAAAATTTTAATTTAATATTAATCTCTCATATATGGTGTTACATAGGGTTTTTAAGAAGATATTTTTTTGAAAAAGATAATACATATTAACTCAATGGATAATAATAATCATTATATGAAACATAATAAATATTTAATGATATATAATCTATACATTTCATTTAAATTACTCCTTAGTATATTTTAATTAATTTAATTTAAATTTCTAAATATTATTCACTATAAAACAAGTTCTAGAAAACCCCATCATTAAACAAGATATCCAGGTTATATTAAAAACCCAATATAATGTTAATTAAAAAGTAATTAAGTAGACATAATTTAAAAAAATGAATCCAAGGAAACTGGAAATCATATTTGAAACATATTGGTACTCTTAAATTACTTATTTTAATAAAAATGAAATTTAAAATAAATGATTATTTTGTCTATTAACTGAAAAATATACATTTTGAAAAAATTCAAGAAATCCTCACAAATTTAAATTTTATATGATGATTTAAAAAATAATATTGATTTCATAAAATTCAATTTCTTAAATTTATAAACTATAATTAAAAATTATACCTTATATGAAATTTTTTTAGTTAAACTATTTACATTTTTAGTAGAAAATTACATAATATAATATAACTAATCTAACTGTTTAATAGATATTTACAAAAAATAAAAATCAATTCTCTATCATTACCTAGGATATTAAATTTTCCATATATCTAAAAATATTTTTAAGCATTACTTGGTTTTATCAGTCAATAATGTGTTGGTTACACTAATTTAATGTTATCAACCCACTTTGAAAAATAGTCCACATTATAAAAAATCCAATTATTTATTCCAATTAATATATATTTATTCTCTACTTTACACTATTACATTTCAATATATCATCATTTTGAGAGATTTTATACAGGTTGTCTCATATATATTTCTATGTTTTAAAAACTATTCACCAATATTATTGAACATATTTTTGTTCATATGATAATTATTGAAAAACACAATGACATTTTGTAATTTGGAAAAAAATAGTGTTCATGTGTTAGAAACATTATCAATAACTCCATGGTAAAATATCATTAATTAAACTTTTATTTTTTATCATGTTCAAAAAAATTTAAATATTATTTCATGAAACCAATATCCCCCTAGGTGGAAAATATTTCTCGAAGATTTTTCATCGCACAAGTCCCATGTAGTGATAGAATAAGTCAAAAAACATTTCAATCAACTGATTACCATATCATTGTGTGAAAAAAGAAATATTTTCTATTTATGTAAAAAACAATATATATTTTATTTTTATATATAGTATATAAATATTAGAAACATAGTAACTCTATATATCGATATACATATAAAATTTCATCAAAGAAAATAATTTTTTCCATATTTCATAGAATTATTATTATTATTCTGATGATGTTCACTATAATTCGAGGTGAAACATTATTTAGTCATATCCAATAATGGATGATAGAAATTGTATGTGGTTGTAATATTCCAATTTATTTGTTATTATCCTTCATAATGATCCTCATCAATGAATTTTCAATGAACATCTACATGTGTTGAATTATAATTTTATATAGATCTAAAAACTCATAATTAGAGTAAAATTTACCTCACATACAAGGGATTATATTATATAGAATCTCAAGAATTAACAATTCTTGTTTTAGTGATTGATGTATATCTCATTTAATAATGAACCTTCAAAGGTGAAAACAGGTTGAAAAGTAAATAAAGAAAATAAAAAAACCAATAATATGTAATATGTGTATTTATTCAATGGTAAATTTTCTATCTCCTTTTATTTTTTTCGTTATATCAAGAAATGGAAATAAAATATTAACCATTATTATAGTGTCATTGTATCAAATTTAAGAAAATTTAAATTATGAATTCAGTATTTGATTCATTATTAAATAGTTATATTATATAAGTATGATTGTTCATGAATGGTATGATATTAATGGTGATGTAAAATTAGGAAATTATTTCAAAATTGTTATTAATCAACTATTATAATCTAATAAAGTATGATATTAAATAAAATTATTATCAAAGTTGATTAATATAATGTTCAAAATAAATCAAGTAAAAAATTTAGTCTTTTAAGGATGGGTTTTTATGAAATTATGTAACACCATAATACTTTATAATATATATAAATTTAAACAATTTTAATCTATTTGATAAGTTTTGATACACACAACAACGGGTTTAAATGAAACACAATTCTCTATTAAAATAATATTATTTGACATGGCTATTATAACCTAGAAATTAAATTGGTGGGTATGAATAAAACTAACTAAATTATGAAAGATATATTTTACATAGATATAAAAAATAAACCATGGTTATCTATTTATTATAAAAAAAATATGATCCATTAGAATGAAAAAAGAAATGTTTTCTATAAATAATTAATTTTCTAAAAGGTTGTTTTGTTAACGTTTATTCAAAAAAATTGAAATTAAATTTTTCCATTTATAAAAAATTTATTCGGCAATAAAAAATTCATATATTTAATATAAATGTAAAAAATTAAATTTGGTGAACATTTTGAAATTTTTTGAAAAGATATATTATTAAAAAAATAGTAAAAAATTTAACTTTTATTGAAAACATGTTTTTCATTTAAAACATTTACAATGGAAAATTATAATTAGAATTTGGATTCGAGCAAAATTATGACCTTTAAATTATATTTAAACTAAATTTGGTAATTTTAGCCAATTTCATGTTGAATTTTTATTCTAAAACATTTTTTAATTTTGTATTTTTTTCTTTTCAAAAAAAAACAATTCTTAACACATCTATGATTTTAATTTTAAATTAAAAAATGAGAATTATTTTTTTAGAATTTATAAAATGATATAATTATTTTTTTACTTTATTTTTGTGGTCTAATAATTTCAAAATAATATTTTAGCTCAAATAAATTTGGAAAATATGTTAATCATTGTCATGGTAAAAACAAGTTTACGAGGAGTTAAACATAAATTATAAAGATCAAAATGACCCTTAATATATCTATTTTTATGCTCATATATATACCTTATCTATTATGACCCTCAAAATTTATAAACATTTTATCATTTTTTCTTGATAAAAATGATTGTGAAATTTATCCTTTTTAAAAATTCAAAGTTTGTTAGGTCACCCACTTTAGAAAGTCCATACGCTCTCCTGTCATTTATATGCATAAAAAACAAATTGGTTTATACAATACCTATGGAAAATAATTCCTTAATTTAATTCCATAATTCTAGAAGATTTTTTTTCATCCAAAATTTTGATGAGGAATGATTATGGTCTTAGAGACCCAAATCATGACGTAAATGGGAATTACATTACTTTTTCCTAATACATAATACATAAGGAAAACAAACACTCAAGGACCGTAATAGTTTAGTGTCTTTGGAATCTCGAAACATAATCATCTAATCATGGAAAAAGATCTTCAAAATCTTTCATAAAGATCTTGCCCTATTGTTTTCTTACTTAAAACCTTTCTTTAAATCCTGGGAAAAAAAATAAAAATCGTGATCTCAAATTCTTAGTAAGGGTAAACATAGAGAACATAAAATAATCCATAATCATTTGAATGCAAAAACATGAATATAAAATCTAAACATCAAAATCATGAGCAAAGACATAAATCTTAAAAGTACATAAGGAATATATTACAATGGAACATCAATCCCGATAAAATAGCCATGTAAGAAAACATGTCATTGAGGCAACCATTAATCACATGTTATGATTTCCATAGTAGCCAAGGCATTGCTACCAAGACCATCTTAGTGGACAAAGTCCCTTTCTGAATCGAGTTCAATCTTCGTTCCATTCATGTATCACTGTACCGGATTCACATACCGTTCTAGAAATGTCTATCTCACAAGATATAAATCATTATCCAATGCATTGAATGATGATATAGGTCCCACCCATCTCATAATGAAATCATTATTTTGTGTACCATAAAATCATAAATCATAAATCATAGCATAACCCATGTAATAGAATGGGATTCTTAAACATCATTCCATCATAACATAATACATATAAAAATAATTGATATCATTTCATTAGAAGAAGAATCAAACCATTTAAATAATGGAGACATTATACTCGAAATATAAACATATTAAATAACTTCATTTTAGATAGAAAATAGTTTTGATAAAACACTTGGAATGAATTTTTGAAGAAAATATATTTTCTTCTTCAAAATCATTTTCTTTTCACCAAATTCCATGAAATTTTATATGAAAATGATTTTTTTTGAAAATAATAATGAAATATTGTAGAGTAAGATTTTTGAAAATAAGGAGTTATAGAACCGTAAAACTCTATTAATGCCGTATAAGTTAAAAAAACATTCTTCTCTTACTTTTGATAGAATGTCAAAAAAGTACAGTGTAACATAAAATAAAGAAATATTCCTTAAATACCATGTAGAAAATTTGAAAAATAGGTAAAAATAAGTTTAAACATACATGAAACAATTTTTAGAAAACAAGGACATGAATGATAAAAATAACCCCATTAAATACTTACGAATAAATAATCTCGGATAAAAACGAGATTGGAAAAGTTATCTCTTAACTTTTGTCTAATATGATTCGTATGTATCCAAAACTCATGTATAATGATTTAAATAATTTCATTGACTTATTACAGAGTCATATTCATTGTTATGATATCATATATGGCTCACTTATGACTTTATATTTCTAGTACTTCTGTAAATTCAATGTTAAAGCAGCGTTTTGGGTAAAATTGTTTCATTTATCGTATGTGTTTCGACTTTTTGTTCCTGATATTATTACATATATCCTGATTTAATTAATTCCATAATGTAAAACATGATTTATATATAATATATATTAAGAATATACACACATATATATATATATGATAGATTGATAAATGGAATGAAATACACCGTTCATGGAGACGGTAAGCCGTACGTATGCGTAAACGCTGTTTTTGTTTCATTATTGAATTGAATGGAATTAAGTAGATGAAATACATTTCCAGTATCATTATTATGTCATATATTTCATTATATTTCAGTATATATACTTTATAATCATTCATGAATGGTTAACATGGATAATGAATCTCATCGCGTCGTGGAGACAGTAGTCCGTACGTACGCATGAGCGATGATATCATTCCCATGATCATGGAATTTTATTGATGTGTATGTATAATATTTCAGAATCAATATATCTTTAAAATAATCAAATATAGTCATTTATTTACACCATTATACCTATCCAAGTTAGGTGGTGGTCGAAAACAGATTACACGACGTCGTGGAGACGGTATTCCGTACGTACGCATGTGCGGTGATTTTGTTTTCTGTAGGATGGATAAAAGGTAAAATATGTTTGTTTTATATTTATCATAACATATCAGTATATAATTAATACTGATGTTATGAATTTATAATGAAACAACTAAAGAAGAATAAGTAGAATAATAAATAAACTTGAGAGAATCGGAAGAAGAGATTAGCTCTTCTTCGATGCACCTCCATTAAGATTCCACTTAAGTAAGTAGAGTTGGTCTTTCGAGAGGAATAGAACCTCCAGAATGTTTCTAGGAATGTAGAGAAGTAAAATGTTCAGGGGTAGGATGAGCTTCATGGATCAAAATGGTGTGAAGAGATGAGGAAAGGGGTTCCCTTTTATAATGGAGGAGAAGGGCACCGTTGGAAAAACTTAATATATTATTTTATAATAAAGTCATATCCAGTTTTTAATAGCTCTAAATTGATTTATTTGGACTCTAAGGTTGGTATGGGTCGACAACCTCTAATCCAATAGATTTTAGACAAATTTAAGTTACTATTTTATCCTTATCATTTAGATTTAACTCTATGTTAAAAAATTTAACTTTTACCATGTCATTTTGTTTTCTTACACTATATGGGTAATAAACATAAAATAACAAGCCAAAAGAACCCCAGGTGGTTCATTATTAGTATATATATCTTCATCTATGTCAATTGGCCAATCCTCAGATTTATAGGAATACAATAACTATTAATAATATAATATTAGTTTTAAAAACTATTTAATGTCAATTTTGACACTATTTGGTACTGGATTTTTTTGAAAATTATAACAGCATGATTAGTTAAAAAAAGATAATTAAATAAATACTATCATGTCATAGTAACCTCTCAAATTAGTGGAATTCATAAAAAGTCTAGAATTGCATTTATTTAGGGATTTATAACATCAATTATGTTAATATTTGATTAATAAGGTAATTACTGCATCATCATAGTGTCATAAATAAATTAAATTATTTAATATAAAAAACTATTAATAAAATATTATTATGTAAGAAATATTTATAGATTTATAATGAATATTTATAGTCGAATTTATCTTATGTATAACCCTATATGAAAAATGTTTTATTTATTAAACATTGATTTTATCTATTTTAACTTCTGTTTAAATAATATAATAATAAATGTCCTAATCTAATCCAAGTGGACATAAAGGGTAATATTTTATCCCTAAGGTTGTTTTCAGTCAAACTACACTTATATAATAGAATTAGGACATGTTTTAGGATAATAATAATATCATTTTTACCCTTAATTACCCTATTAACTTTTAACCGCGGTAAATAAAAGTGAAAAGTTACAATTCACCAAAAATTATTTTTATCTTATTGAATGAAATTTAACTCATTGATATTAATCATGTCTCTTAGATTTTTGAAATTCCACTCATAGAAGCAGTAAAATTATGTTTTATGTAAATTTTCAAACTCTTCTATGAGTGGGTAAAATACTGTGAAAATTTCAATAAAATTATTATATGTCTAAAATTATTATAAAACGACACCAATGAATTAAATTGAACATATATAGGTATTATTTATCAATTTTGACCTAAAATAAATAATTATTTATATAAAAAGTCAGTTTTTAAATAGTAAGCCAGTGTTTTCAGTATTCATTAAAAATCGAATGTTTCCAGAAAAATACCAAAAATTCACCCTATGCTAATTTTGATATTCCAAATCCAAAAATTAAGTCCATTTTGAAAAATAAAATTTATAAAATTTCAAAAAAGTGGGTATTTCTATTCATTGTGGCTAGTTCATAATAATATTATAATAATATATCATTTAGTGAAACTCGGTGTTGCGTACTATACACTTTATCGAGAAAGTTCTTGATTACGTGTAATGCAAGCCATGTCAGGTATGCATGTAGTGAAAGATCCTTTTGGTGTTGCATATAACATAATCAAAACATATTTCATTTATACATTAGACAAAATCTATACTTATTGTTGCGTAAAATAATTTCCACAAAATGAACATGAAATTGTGTGTAACAAGAGCCAAGAATAGTGTTGCTTATACTGCAGCTAATACGATGTTGCGTATAGTGAAAGATAATTTTGGTGTAGTGTACAACACAAGACATCAATGAAATTAAAAAGTATAATTCTCATAAAATCTCAGGTTGTTACATTCTTCCCCTTTAAAATGAATTTCTCCCTCGAAATTTGTCCGGGTTATATATGGTTTGCTACATGAATTTTTCATTCATAGAAACCCACATCGAAAAAAAGGAATTCCAAAACTGAACTATAAATACTAAAATATGAAATGTAACAGTTACCCAAATTAACTAATCCCTGGGTTTCCACATAGGAGAACATAGGTGAAAATATAGATATGGAAGAAAAATCTAACCATCATGTTCTGATAGAGAGCGGTAGAGAACATGGCTATGAAAAAGCCAACAATCACAATGCGATAAATTTGTGATAATCTAAGGTACCATCTAATTCATCGGATATAAGGGCACAAGGAAAACATTTTTTGTTTGCAAGATCATTTCCCTAACATTGAATAATTTTAATTAGAAGAAATACATACTTTATTTAGGTGTACTCTCACCGTTGTTCATTCGTTGAACAATTTCCACTTAATCTATTAATGAAATGAAGTGGAATTATTCATTCATGAAGTTTTAGCAGATCATGTGATAGAATGATGGGTCATTCTATATGTCTCAAACAAAAGGTTAGAAAAAGTTATTAAATATACATTAGTCCATATATGGTGAGGTTAATCATATATGATTCCAAAAATGGACTTATACATCATCTATCAAACCTCTTAATAAAACTAGTTTCTTCTATCCAGGGACATCCTGTAGGCCAGTGGTAGATGGTAAAGGCATGTCACACTTTGGTTGTGGGTTCGATTCTCACAACCTTGTCTGACGTGACAGTTTGTCGATCGTCCTGCAGTTTGTCCTTTTTCTAAAACTACATTATTATAACACTTCATAAATAATATCGAAAAAACATCTAGCCTTAAACAATACTATCTTATGTCCAACATAATACATTCTAATCTTTAGGATTATCCAAAATACTTCTGTCCAAGCTCATAGTATAAAGAAAACAATTACTAGAAATGTCATCTATCGAGCATGTGAATACAATCATTTATCCTAGATATATTTTGTTGACCACATTTCAGACATGTGAATACCTTAATCATGTATTCTATTGAAACATAAACTACCATAGAACCTTAGTGAAAACATGAATGCTGTCAAAAGTTAACTCTTTTAAAATATCAAAATCCCAAAATTTCTATATACTTAAAACATGATATTACTTTGTCCTTATACCGGTCATAAGCTCATGAATACTATCAAACATTTCATTTTAACCTTATCCCTTCATTATGAGCATATCATCTTCTTTCCAAAAAAATATTTCAATCACTTTTCATGGTTACCGATACCATATAAGTATTGAAAACCAAAACATAGATATTCCAAAATTCCACGATTCCATAAATGAGATTCCATGATACTATTTTGAAATCCCATTACATAAACACTTAATCATTACACAACATCATTGCCATACTAAACATCACATATAGTGATCGCATGTGACTTCCCATTATCATTTTCCATAAGAGGATTCTCACCTTGATCATCATTAACCCTTGGATTAGGGAATTGATTAGCGTAATGCCCTATTTCTTTACAGATGAAGCATTGAAGTGTTGGTGGTGGGTTATCTGCAGTCTTTTCCTTATTCACATCATTAGAAACCCTTTTTCAATTACTTCGACACTCAGTTGCTCGATGACCTTCTTTTCCACACTTAAAACATTTTCTAGTCCCTTTAAGACATTATCCACCATGATTCATTCCACACTTTGAGCATAAAGAAACATTCATCTTATTTTCACCATTATTTTGAGATTTCTCTTTGAACTCCAGCTTTTGTTTCATGTCAAAACCAGGAGATGGATATGTAAAAACAACATCCAATTCTACCTTGATATCACAACTCAAAATTTATACATGGCTATTGAAGTCTCTTATAGTTGATGCCCTTCAAAGACTTGGTTTTAAGCCACTGAAGAATCGATCAACTTTACTTTCTTGTTGGATGATAATTCTAGATGCATACCATGAAAGTATTGTAAAATTTTCATCTTATATACCTACAGATTAATCATCAATCTGCTTAAGCAAAAGGAACTCCTTTTCCATATTTGTTCGAATAATACGAGGGAAGTACTTACTGAAAAAAAGTTCTTTAACTCGTACCATTCTATGGATTCAATTTCATATTGGGGCCTTGTATTTTTAATTAGAGTCCACCACTAGCCAGCGTCACCTTTTAAATGATAAATAGCTAAAATGACTTTTTCATGTTCTAAACAGCGAAGTATGGAAAATATACTTTCAATGGTATTGATCCATTGTTCAGCAACAAGTGGATCATAAGTCCCATTGAAAGAAGGTGGACGTTGCCTCATGAAGGACTCAATAAAATATTGTTCCCTTATTTGCTCATTTGGAAGTCCATAATGATTCATAGTTTTTGTATGTATAGAAATAATATTTTTCACTCCATCTCCTATAACATTGGTTTTTTTCGGAGGACAATCATTGCATTATCCATTGCATTGATCAACACGGTTCCTTCGGGTTCCAGCCATCGTTTAAAACCCAAAAAGAATTGCGTGAGAGGAAAAAATCATTCTAGGGAAAAGAACATAATAAAGGGGGATTACATTCAATATATAACATCTTAGGGTTAATTTTAATATTTTTACCACAATCCTAGTACTATAATCTATAGTTATACTTAACCTAAGGGACATCCCTCGACATACCATAGAAATATCTCTAGTGATCTCACTAACGTTTTCGCATCGTAGTTTCCAAAGGTTGACTAAACCATTCCTCTGATACCAACTTTAGAGACCCAAATCTTGACATACATGGACATTACATTAATTTTGAGGAATAATTAATACATAACAAAAAAAACAGTCAAGTAAAGTAATAGTTTAGTGTCTTTGGAAACTCAAAACATAATCTTCTAATCATGGTAAACGATCTTCAACATCTCCCAAAATGATCTTACCCTTTTGTTTTCTTACCTAAATCCTTTATTAAAATCCTGGGGAGAAAACATAAAAAGGGTGAGCTAAAATTCTCAGTAAGGGTAAACATAGAGAACATAAAAGAATCCATAAAGATTTGAATTCAAAAACATGAACATAAAATCTAAACATCAAAATCATGAGCAAAGACATAAATCATGAAAGTACGTAATGCATATATCATAATGGAACATCAATCGTGATAAAATTTCTGGGAAAAAAATGTAATTGTGGAAACCATTAAGGACATGTTATGATTTCCATAGTAGCCAAGGCATTGGTCCCAGGACCATCTTAGTGGACAATGTCCCTTTCTGAATCGAGTTCATTCCCCGTTCCAGTCATGTATTACTGAACTGGATTCACTTACCTTTCCAGCCATGTCTATCTCATGAGATATAAATATTTACCCAATTCGTTGGAGGGAGATATAGGTCCCACCCATCTCATAATGAAATCATTCTTTCATGTCCCACAAAATCATAAATCATACATCATAGCATTACCCATGTAATAGAATGGAATTCATAAACATCATGCCATCATAACATTATCCATATAAAAAAATGGATATCATTTCGTCATAATAATAATAAAACCATGTAAATAATGTAGACATTATACTTTAAACCTAAACATATTAAAAAATGTCATTTTAGATGAAAAATAGTTTTGATAAAACACTTGAAATGAATTCTTGATGAAAACATCCTTTCTTCTTCAACATAATTTTTTTTACAAAATGCCATGAAAATTTAAAAGAAAAATATTTTTTTTGAAAATAATCATGAAATACTATAGAGTAAGCTTTTTTAAAATAAGGCGTTATGAAACTGTAAAAATCTGTTCATGCCGTATAAGTAAAAAAACATTATTCTCGTACTTTTGCCAGAAAAGTCAAAAAAGTATCGTGTAACGTAAACAAAAGAAAGATTCCTTACATACCATGTAGAAAAAGTCAAAAATGAATAGAAAGGACATTAAACATACATGAAACCATTTTTTGAAAACAGGGACATGGATGATAAAAATAACCCCAGTAAATACTTACGAATAAACAATCTCATATAAAAACAAGATTGGAAAAGTTATCCATTACCATATGTCTGATATGCTTCGTATGTATCCAAACCTCCTATATATTGATTTAAATAATTTCATTGACTTATTAAATAATAATATTCATTTTTATGACATCATATATGGTTCACTTATGACTTTATATTACCTGTTCTTTTGTAAATTCCATGTTAAAGCAGCGTTTTGGGTAAAATCATTTCATTTAACGTACGTGTTTTGACTTGTCGTTCATGATATTATTACTTATATCCTGATTTAATTAATTCCAGAATGTAAAACATGATTTATATATAATATATATTCATCATATATATATATATATATATATGTTATATTGATAAATAGAATGAAATACACTGTTGATGGGGACGATAGGTCGTACGTACCCATGAACGCGGTTTTCGTTTCCTTATTGAATTGAATGGAAATTAGTAGATGAAATACATATCCAGTATCATTATTATGTCATATATTTCATTATTATTTAGTATATATACTTTATAATCATTCATGAATGGATAACATGGAGAATGAATCTCATCGCGTCGTGGAGACGGTAGTCCGTATGTACGCACGAGCGATGATATAATTCCCATGATCATGGAATTGTATTTAAGTGTATGTATAATATTTCAGAATCAATATAACTTTAAAATAATTATATATAGTCATTTATTTACACCATTATACCCATCCAAGTAAGGTGGTGGTCAAAAATAGATTACACCACGGCGTGGAGACGGTATTCATTACGTACGCATGTGCGGTGATTTTGTTTTCCGTAGGATAGACAGAAGGTGAAATAGGGTTGTTTCATTTTTTTAATAAAATATAATTATATAAGTAATACTTATTTTATTACTTTATAATGATAAAACTAAAGAAGAATATGTAGAAGAAGAAATAAATTTGAGAGAATCGAAAGAAGAGATTACCTCTTCTTTGACGCACCTCCTTTAAGATTCCACTTAAGGAAGTAGAGTTGGTCTTTTGAGAAGACTAGAACCACCATAATATTGATATGAAAGTGGAGAAGAGAAATTGGTATGGTTTGGCCGAACTTAAATGCTCAAAATGGTGTGAAGAGAAGAGGAAAGGGGTGCCCTTTTTATAAGGGAGGAGAGGGTCACCTTTGGAAAAACATAAAATATAATTTTATAATAAAGTCATATTCGTTTTTTAATAGCTCCAAGTTGATTTATTTATAAGATGAGGTGGGGACAGGTCGAAATCCTCTAAACCAATAGATTTTAGACAAATTTAGTTTACTATTTTGACCTTATCATTTAGATTTAACACTATGTTAAATAATTTAACTTTTAACTTGTCTTTTTGTTTTCTTACACTGTATGGTTAATAAACATAGTATAACAAGTAAAAAAACCCCAAGTGGATCATTGTTAATATATATATATATATATCTATATATGTCATTTTTCAGAACCATAGATTTTTATGAATAAAATAATAATTAATAATATAATAGTTGTTTTAAAAACAATTTTTTGTCAATTTTGACACTATTTGGAACTTGATTTTTTTGAAAATTATAACAACATGATTAGTTCGAAAAAAGTACATTAAGTCAATACTAACATGTCAGATTAACCTATAAAATTAGTTTAATTCATAAAATGTCTAAAATCACATTTATTTAGGGATTTATAACATCAATTATGTTAATATTTGATTAATAAGGTAATCATTGAATCGTCATTGTGTCATAAATAAATTAAATTATTTAATGTCTAAAAATTAGAAATAAAATAAAATTATGTAGGAAATAATTTTATATTTCTAATAAATATTTATAGTTGAATTTATCTTATGTATAACCCTATATTAAAAATGTTTTATTTATTAAACGTTGATTTTAACTGTTTTAAATATTTTTTAAATAAAATAATAATAAATATCCTAATCTAATGCAACTGGACCTAAAAAGAAATATTTTATCCCTAAGGTTGATTTTGGTCGAACTACACATATCCAATATAATGAAGACATTGTTAGCTTAATAATAAAATCATTTTTACCCTTAATTACCCAATTTAGTTTTAACCGTGGTAAATAAAAGTAAAAAGTTACTATTCACCAAAAATTATTTTTATCTTATTAAACCACATTATACTCCTTGATATTAACTGTGTCTCTCGGATTTTTGAAATTCTACTCAAAGATGCGGTAAAATTATGTTTTAGGTTAGTTTTCTAAACTCTCCTATGAGGTGGGTAAAAGATGGTGAAAAATTAAATAAAATTTTTATATATCTAAAATTATTATAAAATGACTACAATGAATTACATTGAACGTATATAGGTATTATGTATTAATTTTTACCTAAAATAAATTTAAATAAAATAAATAATTATTTATATAAAATGTCGGTTTTTAAATTGTAACCCATTGTTTTCACAATTCATCAAAAATTGAAAGTTTTCAGTAAAATACCAAAAATTCACCCTAGGATAATTTAGATATTACAAATCCAAAAATTAATTCCATTTTGAATAATAAAATTTATAAAATTTCAAAAAAATGGGTATTACTATTCATAATGGCTAGTTCATAATAATATTATAATAATATATCGTTTAGTGAAACTCGGTATTGCGTACTTCACACGCTATCGAGGAAGGTCTTGATTGCGTGTAATGCAAGCCATGTCAGGGATACATGTAGTGAATGCTCTGTTTGGTGTTTTATATAACATAATAAAAACATATTTCATTTATACATTAAACAAAATCTATACGTATTGTTGCGTAAAATAATTTCCACAAAATGAACTTCAAATTGTGTGTAACAAGAGCTAAGAATAGTGTTGTGTATACTGCAAGCTAATAAGGTGTTGCATATTGTGCAAGCTAATTTTGGTGTAGCGTACAACACGAGACATCAATGAAATTAAAAGGAATAATTTTCAAAAAATCTCAGGTCATTACAATGGTACAATCAAAAAAATGTTTTCTAGAGAAGAGGCGATGACATTAAATGAAAATTTTATAATATTTATTTTTCAAACTCCATAAATTATAATTTATCCATTATAA
Organism: Viscum album; assembly: GCA_963277665.1. Taxonomy (NCBI): domain Eukaryota; kingdom Viridiplantae; phylum Streptophyta; class Magnoliopsida; order Santalales; family Viscaceae; genus Viscum; species Viscum album. Next base: position 218,402,995 of record OY728138.1, read on the forward strand.
TATAATATAATATATATATTTAATATAATTTTACTATTTTATTTTAGGTGCATGAACTATAACCATTTCTCCCTCCATTAAATGGTAAACGAAACAATTGATCATGTGTATAGTGGACAACCACCCCATGAACCGATGGAATTTGGTTTCCATCACTACTTTTTGAGGATCAATATGATGATGTAAATAATGCTTATATTTTACATTTATGATATAATTATATTTTAATTAATTATAAAATCATATATATCTTCTTACATCCCATTCTGTAGAGAATATTGTGATGTCATTCGTTTTTACAGTAGACTACTTCCTCATGATGTGTTGTTATTTGATTTTCAATTATGATTTTTATGGAAGATAGTAAGAAATAATTCTAGGTTAATATATTTCATTATGTAAATACTGATAATTATTGAAAATAATTATATCATATAATTTTTTACTATATCATACATTAAATAAATGATAGATGCATTCATGTTTATGGAAGACTACTGCCTCGTGAAGCGATGTAATAAAATTTTCACTATATATTTACAAGGAATAAATAAAATTTTTACATTGGTGAATATATTTGATATAAATAAAATGATATTGGTTCTAAAAATAATAATATAAAATAAACAACCTTACCATTTCACGTGTTGTGGAGATCATAACATCGCCTCTATATATATACCACTGACCGTCCTCACGAAGCGATGTGATTTTATCGCCAAATTAAAAATTAAATAATTATTCTAAAGATTTAGATAACAATATAATTATATTTATAATAATAATATCATTCTACTGATGATTCAAATATAACCTATGTTCAATATCATAAAATCTCTTGATGAAACTTACAGGCGAAAACAAAGAAAATTAACACACAAAACAATACTCATAATGATAGATTATAATGAATAAAAAATAAGATGTTTTAAAAGAATATTATATGTTATAGTGAATAATATTATTATTATGGTATAATTTAATAACATTTTTAAAACAACTAAACATGATGTTAAATAATGATCAACTAGATGTAATCAAGGGGTAGGGGTTTTTTAATTCAATGTTCATTCACTAGGTAATATGACAGTTGCATGGATTATATTTTTCCAAAATTAAGAATGAAATTATTTTTTAAGTATTTAAATTCTTATTTATAATTTTATTTATGTTGATATACATTTTTTACATATTATCATCCAATTTATTAACTCTATCCTTAGTGATACGATCATTTAAAGGTTCTCATCTAGCTTGCGGAGGGGTGCTTTCTCGGCAACATCTATTTGGGAGGTCCCCATTTCTGGTTCCGATTATGTCTTTTGATCATATTTTGCTTGTTTTTTTGTTCTATTTATGCGATGTTCTTCGTTCGTGGTGGCATTGTGGTGGAGGTATGACTTTGGTTCTGAGGACCGGTCGGGGTGAACATGATGGCTTCATGATGGTGGACTTTTTTTTTATGATTATGCCGTGCGATTTAATGGATCTCGTGGATTGAGTCTTATTTTGGTTGATTATATGAATCAATAGTATGTTTTTTTGGCTCATATGTGAATTTTGTTCGTACGGGTTTCTGTCTATGGGGAAAATCATCCATTTCACTACAAGGGATTTTTTTAGAAGAGGTGTAGAGTAGGGAACATTCACTGATCATGGATCTTCTGATTTTGATGTTTTAAAGGGTATGGTATTTTCCATCAGTTCCATGCCCATGCATCCTTGCACGGGACTGATATCCGATCTGTTATGAGAAGGTGGAATCTCAGGTAAATGATTTTGATGCTAGGGAGGAGTATTTCATTTCATCATTGAATTGGATTTTATTTATACATTGATGTTGGACAATATGGATTTTTGTTTTTATATTTTTAAAGTGTGTTGGTTTTCTATTTACCCATTAATAGGGAACTTATCTTAATAAAAAAAATTATTTTCAGTTAGTAATTATACGTATAATATTACTAAATATTTACCAAAGTTGTAAGGTTGTAGGTTTCAATATCATTCTAATTGGTATTTCTTATGCATGAATTCCCAGAGAATAAAATTATTTGATAATTTTCTAATAAATCCATTTTATTTTCCTCCCATATATTTATTTATTCATTTTTTAATTAATTGTTTCATCTCTTCCCTTTTTACTACAAATCAATGGGAATTTTTTTAGAAAATCTTACTTTATTTATATCTTTTGTTAAAAATAAATTTTCTTCCATGTCATTATTTTAAAAAAATGTATTAAATTTTTTTGTACTATAATTTGAAGTAATATTTACCCTTCATTGTATTTTTTCAAAATTATTGAGAATGTATATTCAATTTATTTTTGAGAAAGGTAATTTTTGACAATTCTTATAAAAATGTGATTTGATTATTTGTTTTTTATCATAGTTGTAATAATAGAACTCTTCAACCTTCACGACCACTAATTGTTTTTAATAATAACTTTTATATATCAATAGTTATTTTAATGAAAAAATTAAACAATGTTTTCTAATTATTTAGATATTTAATTAGTTTTCTCAGAATAGAAAGTATATTTTCCACAAGAAATATTCAATGTGATATTTAAAAATAATTTTTCAAATAATATGAAATAATTTAATTATTGTAAAAGTGAAAGGGTTTTTCCCTTAATAATGTTTTCATGAAAATCACCCAAATTTTATGTTACAGATTTATTATCAATTATTTATATATTTCCTTCAAATATAACCAAGTTTATCTTCCTTAACTATAATGGGGTAATAAATGAATTATGATTATTTATAAAATTACTTTAGTAATATTTTTTTTTGAATATTACATTAATAAATATTATTAAACCCATTATATTTCCATGTGTAATTATTATTTCTTGAATTATAATTGATTTACATTATATGGAACACTACAATAATTAACATTTTATGATGGGTGAACCCATATATATTTCCAATGCATTGTGTAATGTTGTAGTCACATGAGACATCATGTATGGGGATAGGGATAATCCTCATCAATAATGGGACCCTTTCCACAATGTCATATTATCTGGGAAGTATTCCTTGACCCATGTTTATGTCACATTATATATTATTACCATATTTCTAATTATTATGCAATATTATTATACCATTTTATATATATTATGATTCTATGTTATTACCCACGAACCTATCTTTTATGATATCTTGGTATAATTTTTACTCACATGTTCTATCTCATTTTCAATATTATTAAATTAAAAGCATTTCTAACTCAACCCTTTATTTATGTATCACCCAGGTTATCCCATGAAGATTTAGGTGCTTGAATATATTTTAGGATATCAGTATCAAAAATAAAATAAGTATTCCATATAATGACCCGGAATTTCCATTGAAAATCTTTTCTTAAATACATGGGAATTTTTTGAGTCCATGAAAATTTATGGTGCATGATTCTGAGGCCCAGTGTGCCCAGAATCAATTTTTGATGTTTTGTTCGGGTGCATTTAGTAAACGTATGAGTGGGTTTTTATAAATTCTGACCAGTGCTCGGAATCAAAATCGGAGGACACTGTTGAACTCATAGCGCGAGTATTTTCTTAAGAAGACTTTCACCTTAACGACAGATGGTCGAAAATAAAATATTGTTTTTGGATTTTTAATGAATTAGATAAAAATAAGGATGTGTAAACGTTATTTTTATTAGTTGGTTTAAACATCCATGTGTAGGTTTGAGGTGGGGACCACCACACCTTAACCTCCCATGAGAGGTTTTGGAGGTGGGTACCACCCGATCATCATGTTCAATATTGTGGGGACTACCGGTGGTTAAAACCTCTTGAAATCCCCATTAAGTGGGGAGAAACCTCTTAAGCTCCCCACTTAATGGTTCCACCCCTAATATTAATTTATTATGCCAACACCTCTAGAATTAATAGATCAATTCAAATTAAATTATTAAAACATAATTTAATTTATATTGGCCGTTCCTTTGTTGGGAGAGGGGTTGGAAGAACACTTGGAAAAACTTATTCTCTCCAATGAGGAACGACCATCGAAGCATGATGAAAACATCATCCGCCAATGATGGACACTATATTAATTTATATTCAACCGGAACTAGGGAATAAGTGATGTCCTTGAAGAATGTCAATGACGACGTCCTCGACTTCTTCATCTTTATACCCAACATCGACGAATTGAAGTCTGCATTTTCACAACTTTGTCAATGATCAACGAACAAAGGTAGGGGTTTGAAATTTGTTTTCTTTCTCATTCTTCATTTTCTATCATGGATTACAAATAGAAGCTACTTGCTATCACCCTAATGCGGAGGGTGTGGGCTGATCAAACAAAGACCGACCCCTCTGCCTTTTTTGAGGATGTTGACGTTAAACACGGCTTGAGACCGGAATGAGAGACTCTCACCAACTCGGATTGCAGATCGAATGAGATGTACCAAAGAGTGTTTGGCTTCTTCCGGAACAAGAATCAGTCCACCGGAACTCGTCCGATGACCCCAAAAAGTTTGCTGGTGGATGGAACTGATGAACGGTACCATGTGATGGTGGTGGTGCAACCGCGCCGGTGGAGGAGTAACATAAGGCCAATGGACCACGGTGGTGCAGCGGTGGCCGGAAGAAGCCCAGCCGCGAAGAAGACCGGCGACTCAAGCCGTTGGGTTTCCAAGGAAGGAACGGTGCTAACGCAACCCGCGGTGGAAGAAAATGGGTCCGCGGCCCTTGGACATGGTGGTGCAGCGGCATCCGACGCAAGGACGACCACGAGGAGGACTGGCGGCCTGAGCTGCCGGGTCGCCGGAGGAGGCGCGACTTGCAGCGCGAGAGACGGCTGGTTGCTTGGCCAGCCCTGAGGAGTATGACCCCTCACTGGGTCCCACATGATGCGGGTCGGTGCCACGTGGTGCCGGTTTTGGAAACCACCCGAATGGCTATGCCGTTTGGGATTTCAGGGGGCGCAGCCTCCCCCTGGACATAGCTAGGGCGGACCCCACGGGCCACCGGGCCGGACGCAGTGCAGGTCGGGCCGCCCCCATGGCAGGGGCCAGCCCCATGGACCAGGCCACCCTCGCATACTGGGTAGGACCCCAGTCCGGACCTGGGTCGGGCCGGGTGGTTCCGACTGGGCCGGACCAGAACCGGACCCGTTCGACTTATTTCCACTCTTTTTCCCGTAACATGAGCAGCAAGAATCCGATTGAAGAACCGTCTATGGAGATATAAAACATGGAGAGATACAGATCTTTTCATATACCCACTTGTGGATTGGACACAGTTGGGTATGACCGAGTTGGATCGAATGCAAATCCAACCGGGACATCAAAACAAAAACACCAATAACTCTCCAATCGGGCGTCCGATTGATGCCCCATTTGTTGGATTGAGTTTATTATGGAAAGACGGATATTTTGGATACATCATATGGGGACTTAGTGGAAGTTTATGTATCGACACTTGGATTGAGGAGCGGACCCACCTGAAATCATGCATGCTTCATGCGGAACCCTGTGGCTGGCTGTGCACTGACGACTATTCCTAGATCCTGTGTGGGTTCGACAGCACTGATGACTGTTCCTGGATCCTGTATGGGTTCGATAGCACTGATGACTGTTCATGGATCTTGTGTGGGTTTGAAAACTTCAATGACTGTTCCTGGATCCTGTGTGAATTCGAAAACTCTATTTACTATTCTTGGATCCTGTCTGGGTTCAACAGTTGTGATTTCTATTCCTGGATCCTGTGTGGGTTTGACAGAATAGATGATTTAGTGGCTACAACTAATAATATCTATCTCTCTACATAGGTTGCATACCTGTTTGAGATGCACTACTGGAAATATGAATTATACGTACGGTTTGGGCCAAACCGTTGGTATAGTTAATTAATTTGGACTTATACCAAACGTTTGGCCAAAACCGTTGGTATAGGTAACTTATATGGACCTATACCAATGGTTCTGGACAAACTGTCGGTATAGGTCCATTATAGAGACCCAATACCAATGGTTTGGCCAAATTGTTGGTATCGGTCCCCCCTATACCAATGTTTGGGCCCAAACTGTTGGTATAAGGCCCAAAATCAATGTTCATATACCAAAGGTTCTCAAAACAGTTGGTAAAGGTTTATACAAATGGTTTTGAGAACCGTTGGTATAAGTCCATTGATTTTTTTTAATCTTCTTACTGAGATCATTATATTAATAAAAATTCAAAATAATTATGATAATACATATATATATATATATATTTATGAAATTATGTTCACAAAAGTCATGTTAGGTTAGTGGTTAGGACGTTCAATTATAAACTCGAGGTCCTGGGATCAAATCCCACCGATTGTTTTTTTTGAAATACATATACCAATAGATTTATGGAAACGTTGGTATAAATTTTCATATTACTTATACTAACAGTTTTCAAAACCATTGGTATAGGTATATACCAACAGTTTTTCCAAAACCGTTGGTATAGACTTATCCTCATGGCTTACATGGCCACTGTCCTCCAAACTGTAGGTATAGGCTATTCTAATGGTTTGGAGGACTATAAAAATGGTTCATAACCATTTTTATAGGGAATTTTTCTAGTAGTTATGAGTCAATAACTTTTTGTTTTCCTCATGATTGGGATGGATTACTTGATAACTTAGGTATATGTTTGGGCATATACCAAAGTGGGGTTATCTGTTGATTTCAAACTTTTTGGTTTATCATTGTTGGATTTTGTGGGACAATGAGGGTCTCGGGGTCCCTACTGAGTATCGTTATACTCACCCATGCATGGGCTATTCCCACACCTCATTGTGTTGAATGCAGATGACAGACAGTGTTGACCGAGGCTGAGTGTATGAGGACTGGACGGTACCTGGTGGTAGACCATACAATGTGATGGTACTCTGAGGAGACCAAAAGGCGTAGAGTGATGAGGAGGCTATTTGTACCTTCCCATCAGCAGGATCCGTGGTGGATGATCCAGGAACTACTTTTCACATTTCAGCTATTTTTTCCTTTTTCAGTTGTACTTGTACTTTACTGTTGGGATTGTCTTTCCGACCCCTTTTACTTTTCAGCTCTCTTTCTTTATACAGTGTGACATAGTGTTTTTCTTCCATCTTGTACTATGTTGTGTGCATTTTTAGGTTATCAATTTAATGCCTTCCCAGTTTTAGGGATTTTTTCCTTTGGTGCTAGTCGCGAGCCCCTAGCCTACGGAAGGCAGGATTGGGGTAGTTACAGTACATGCCCTAGGGGAAGGGTCGTGACAAATTGGTATCAGAGGGATCATTTCTACTGCAAAACATAGGACTCTAATATTTTCTATGAAACAATAGGTCTAAGGGTACTGAGTGTGGTTTTCAGTTCATGGAGTCTAGTGTTGGTGCAGCGGCTGACGTATCGATACACCACGACCCTGAATTATGATTTCTGACCCAGTGCATGAATACACTAATTGCTTCTGGGTTTTAAGTGTTTTCTTAGTGATCTCTTTGAGTCGGGTCACTAGGTATGACTTACCGATCATGGCGCACCTATTTCATTTTAGGATGGCCCCATGTAGACATCCATCCAGGGTTCCAAGCTTTGTATGAGATGGTAGCCCACCGAGCGATGAGGCCTCGGTGTAGGGACCTATCATAGAGAAGGCACCAGTGTTACCACTACCCGTTGGGCCACCAATTCCACCAGCCCCATCAGTTGAGAGTGCTCGCCACCTAAGAGCATTTCATAAGTTCTAGTTCTAGAGGCCGCCCAGGTACAGGGGTGAGACAGACCCACATGCATCTAAGGATTGGAAGGAGGCTATGGTGAGATCTTTAGACTAGTAGAAACACTAGCAGACCTTATGGTGATCCTTTTCGTGAGTCTTCTTCAGGAAGAAGCATGCAGATGGTGAAGACTAAGGCTCCAGGTGCATGACAAGGTGAAATTTCTCTTGGCAGACTTCGAGAGCCTATTTCTGGCCGAGTTTGTCTCAGCCACGCTACGTGCATTGCGGATACGATAGCTACTACATCTATAGAAGGGTAGAATGATGGTGGCATAGTACTCAGCGAGGTTCACCGAACTCTTGCTCAACTCCACAGATATGGTACGGTGCCCATTCTTCAGGGCCTGGACCATCGAGTAGGGGATCAGGTAAGAGAGGAGGGCTTCGATGATCTCCCTCATCATCCCAACACAGGAGGGGGTGTTGGAGCGAGACCTCTTAGTGGAGAGTTTTCTTGCTGAGCAGTCACCAGCAGTGAGACCCACCACTAAGCGTCAAGTAGCGGAGTCTTCTACATCAGGTAGTAGACATATGTCGCAGAGGTCCAAGTGGACTAGACCATCGGGTGGATGACCTCAGGACACGAGATCAGTTGTTCAAGGAACACAAGATAGAGACAGTCATTCGAGGAACTGTCATGGTTTCACATGCGGCAGCCATGGTTACATGGTTTGTGACTATCTGAACCGCCATTAGAATGATCAAAAGATAGTTTAGGGACCTCTTAGGCAGATGTAGAGGTTCAATCGAGGTGATCTGTAGGGTGTAGGTGAACATGGTAGAGGAGCTTGTCGTGCATCTGGCGGTGGATGACGTTACGAGGTGTTACCACAACCACCACCAGGAGGACCACCCCAACTGCATGGAGTATGTGGATTGGGGATAGCTCAGCTCCATGCTACTGAGGCATATGATCATGGTTCTCCGAAGATGATTTGAGGTATGGTTTGTGTCTACTACACCATAGCTGCAGTACTTATAGACACATGTTCTAGTCACTCTTTCATTGCCACTGCCCTCATTCTGAGCTTGGAGATTCCAACAAAGCCGTTTTCTCGATCCTTACAGGTAGTTAATCCTAGAGTAGAAGACCCGATGATCATGCACTCGTGCCGTCAATGTTATCCTACTCTAGGAGGCGAGAGCTTCAGCTGGGATCTACTTGTAGCGACATCGAGGCCTTACGACTTTATCATGGGTATGGATGAGTTATCTACAATCCATTATTTGATTGTTTGTATTTGGTGAGAATTTCAATGTTTCCACAAGGATGGGACCAGGTTCACCTTCACCGGTGAAAAGGGAGCCTTTACAGTGTAGGATGAACTTACTAAGAGGAGGGTTCAGCTGATCACTCATTAGTTGGACTGCTTTACCATCAGAGGAGTTGATGTGTAGAGTCCGAGCTATCTTGTAGTGGTGGACCAGTACGTGAATGTTTTCCCTAATGATGACCCCAGACTACCTCCTCGTAGATATGTGGACATTTACATTGACATGTACCCCGGGACAACATTGATATCTACACCAGCATATCGAATGGCTCATGTTGTGCTTCGTGAGTTGCGTGTACAACTAGAGGACTTGCAGGGGATGGGATTCATTCGGCCTAGTGTTTTTCCCTGGGCAGCCCAAATTTTTTCGCCAAGAAGACATATGGGATCTTGAGTCTTTGTGTCGACTACGGTCACCTAAACTAGTTGCCCGTGAAGAACAAGTACCCACTCCCAAGGATTGATGGACTCTTTTTTTAAAGGGAAAAGCCCAGGATTATTATTAAGAAAAAAATTACAAAGAAGTACAAAAAGGGGAATGTAAACAGACAAACTTATCTCTCTTTATCATGGAAGCCATGTTTTTTCCTCAGCTTTTATCCAATGATACGTTCTTTTTCTCTCATCTCGTTCTAATTTTGGGTGTTAATACGACCTCTTGTCCTGCCTCTGCCTCTTCCTCCACTATAAGCTTCTTGAATCTCATTGGCTTGTTGAAGAAGCGATTCTACATATTCATCAGAACTGACCTCTTGAGCCTCTTCCTTCCTCTCCATTTGGTCTTTCTTTTCTTTCTTCTTTTGACTTCGGGTTTTAGAATGTTGCCATTCATCCTCCATTCCTTTCTTCTTCTGATCTTCATTACCTGAAACTTCCTGCACACAAACAGTTTCCTGTAAAAAAAGGAACTCTTGCCTCCTTACTCACATCAGGGTTTTTCCTCAAAGTTTCTGGGGTTCCAGCCATGATAGGTGCCACTAGCTGAGTGTCCATAGAAGGAAGAACATTCATTCCAGCCTCCCCATGGAGCGATTCAGAAGTAGCAGTGCAATTCTTTGTGAAAACATTCAAAATAGGGGCAGCCACCAAAGAGGGTCTGTTCTGTATTGAGTCCAGAACAGTCACCTTGGGAGACTGATCTGTCCTTTCCATAGGGGCATGGTTAACAGCAGATGGAACGTTCGAATAATCCAATGCACTTTTAGCAACAGCATCAGTACAAGATGAACGAGGTAAAGGAGAGGCCTGTACTTTTTCAGCCAAAATGGGATGTTCTAAGATTCTTAAAACAGGATCAACACTCCTTGTAGAAGCAGGTTCAGAAATAGGAGTATACATTATATCAGGATTGATTTTTTGTGGCTGTTCTACATTGCCAGGACAGGAAGGTTGCAAATCTGTGAGCACAGATTTCCGTTCTTCTACCATGGCAGCCCAGGATTTTTGGGGAGGTAACATTGTGGAACATCCTTGAATATTCAGATCAGAGGAATCAACCCTTTTCTGATTATGAAGCATGTCATTCAGTTTGGGGCATGACTTAAAATCATGCCCCCTCATAGAACAGTTTGAACAATGGAGATTCATCCTACAGCTAGAGGAATCATGCCCTAATACTTTGCAATCAAAACAGAATCTAGGTAAGCTCTCATACTCAATTCTCAAACTAATTTCTTCCTCATCAGTAGATAAACAAATTTTTTCAATTAAAGTAGATGAAAGATCCACCTCAACTAGACATCTGGCAAAATGCACATATCTGGCCAATTCAGTTTAATTATCCATTCTAATGGGCACCCCTATAGCTAGAGAAATGTTGTAAAGAATCCTAGGGTGCAATAGGATCTAGTTTAAACCAATGATTCTAATCCCGACTTGAACCACAAATCTACCCATATCCAAAGGGATAAATGATTTGTCCCACTCACAGATGTGCAAAGACCTAGGCTTGAATAAAATGGAGCCAAACCCCCAGGCTCTCAGTTTATGATCCTCAGAAGGAAATAACAAATGATAGAAACCCTTACCGAGTGAGACACAGTTCCAGGTATCAAATCCCCAAATATCAACTAAACGTGACCTGATATATTCTAACCTCCAGGGTTGTGAGCCCATCGGCAAGATCAGCCTGGCTATGATATAATGATCTCCCAACCATACCTCAATCGCTTTGTCGTAGTCTTCATCGACAACATTCTGATCTACTTGAATACTGAGGAGGAGAATGCATACCATTTGAGGGTAGTAATGGATACAATCCAAGAGCACCAGCTTTATGGTAAGCTCTTTAAGTGCTTGTTTTGGATCCGATAGGTTCACTTTTTTGGACATTTCATCTCAGAGGCTAGAGTTACAGAAGATCCAGCAATGATTGAGGCAGAACATTCTTGGGATCCACCCAAGAGTGTGACAGAGGTACAAAGTTTCCTTGGTTTGTCTGGATACTACTGGAGTTCTGAACTAGACTTATCTAGAGATGCATCACCACTATCATCTTTCATGAAGATGAAGATACCCTTTGTGTGGCCAGAGAGATTCCAGCAGATCTTTCAGGAGCTGAGGCAAAGGCTAACTAGTGCCCCTATTTTGAAGCTTCCATAGGAGGGCCTAGGGTATGTAGTGTACTGCGACACATTAAGGACCGAACTCGGGTGTGTCCTGATGCAAGAGCGAGCAGTGATCATTTTTGTTTTTCATTAGCTGAGACAACATGAGCAGAACTATGCCACCAATGAAATGGAATTTGCAGTAGTGGTCTTTACCTTGAAGATGTGGTGACACTATCTGATTGGTGAGAATTTCACAGTGTACTCTGATCACCATAGCCTTAGGTATATCCTCTCTTAGAAGGACATGAACCTGAGACAACAACGATGTCTTGAGTTCCTCCAGGACTATGACTTCAAGATAGTCTATACTCCTAATAAGGGGAAAATTGTTGCAGATGAACTCAACAGAAGATATTGTATACAACTGTTAGGCGAGGTGATGGAGTAGCAGACCGCTTTACAGATATCCTTTTGTGGATAGAGATGGAGAATCTTTCCTTCAGTTACTTAAGATCACTCCCCCACTTCTTTAGTGAGTAAGGGAGGAACATCATGGAGACGCTGAAAACGAGACACGTCATGCTCAAATATCCAGAGGGTAAGAACCTAGTGGATTTTATGAAGGTGGGGAGCATGTCATCCTCTTTAGAGGATGTGCTATGGTACCAGTGTCACTTCAAGAGGATGTGTTGAGGGATTTCCACACATCCCCATTAGCGGTACATATAGGAGTGGCGATGATGTTTCAGTACCTTTGATGAAAGCACTGGTGGCTAGGTATAAATAAGGCAGTATAGGAGTTTGTCTCTCGATGCCTCACTTGTCAACAAGTGAAGGCAGAGCACCAGGTACCAGTAGGCTTGATTCGGACTTTAGATGTCCTAGAGTGGAAGTGGGATGGGATATCCATGGACTTCATGAAAAAACATCCATGTAAATCTAAGGGTCACAACTGTATTTGGGTGATCGTTGACCGACTCACCAAGTCGGCCCACTTCATACTGATCAGAAAGTAGGGTTTAGTAGAGAGCTTTGGACGCCTCTATGTGCAGAAGATTGTGTGGTTACATGGAGTAACCTCTTCTATTATCTCTGATTGTGATGCACGGTTTACTTCCTGGCTATGGAAGGGTTTGCAGGAAACTTTCAGGGCATAGCTTCATCTATGAAACGCCTTCCATCCTTAGACGGATTTCCATATTGAGCGGACCATTCAGACCCTTGAGATGATGTTGTGTGCTTGTGGCCTCGACTTCGGTCGCAGCTGTGATGATCACTTACCATTGATTGAGTTTGAATAAAATAACAGCTATCACTCCAACATAGGGATGGAACCTTTTAAGGCATTATATGGTTGACCGTGCAGATCGCCACTGTGCTGGATAGACACTGGGGAGTCAGTACTAGTGGGACCAGTGATGGTACGAGATACCACAGAGAAGGTATAAATCATCCAAGAGCTGATGAAGACTCCACATAGTAGACAATAGTCATATGTTGATAGGATACAGATACCAATAGAGTTTGGGGATGGCGACCACGTCTTTCTACGGGTCTCACGTCGATGAGAATTATGAAGATTTGGCTGAGGCGGCAAGTTATCTACGCATTTCATCGGACCTTTTCAGGTCCTCAGTAGAGTTGGTGAGGATGAATACTAGTTATATCTTCCACCTCAGTTGAACCGGTTGCATGACGTCTTTCTTGTATTCCAACTGAGGAGATACGTGCATGACCCTTCTAACATCATTGACCATGGAGAGTTGGATGTCAACTATCGGGTGAGTTTTACGGAGGTTCCAGTGGAGATTGAGTATCGACAGGAGCGGGTCCTTCATGAATGGTCAATACTTATGGTGCACATTCTTTGGCAGCATAAGAACCTCCAAGAGAGAAAATGGGAGTGGGATGCTCAGATGCATGCTCAGTACCCCCATTTGTTCTCTTTGTTCGAGTTGTAGCATACGGGGACGTAAAGCACTGAGGTGGGGAGAATGTAATGACTCGAAATTTCTGTGGAATTTTTTTTCATAAATACATGGGAATTTTATGAGTCTATGAAGATTTAGGGTGCATTATTTTGAGGTTTAGTGTGCCCGAAATCATTTTCTGCTGTTTTGTTCGGGTACGTTCAGTAAACGTACGAGCAGGTTTTTATATATTTTGGACAGGTGCTTGGAATTGAAATATAAGGGGACCGTTGAACTCACAGCACTGGTGTTATCTTAATAATACATTCACCTTGATAACAGATTGTGGGAAATAAAAGATAGTTTTGGGTTTTTGATGAATTAAATAAAAATAAGGTTGTGAAAACGTTATTTTTATTAGTTGGTTAAAACCTCCATGTAGTGGTTGGAGGTGGGGACCACCACAACTTAACCACCCATGAGAGGTTATGGAGGTGGGGACCTCCCGATCATCATGGTTAATATGGTGGGGACCAACCGAGGTTAAAACCTCTTGAACTCCCCATTAAGTGGGGAGAAACCTCCTGAGCTCCCCACATAATAGTGCCACCCCTCATTTTAATTTATTATGCAAACAGCTCTAGAATTAATGTTGCAATTCAAATTAAATTATTAAAATGTAATTTAATTTATATTGTCCGTTCCTTTGTTGGGAGTGGGGTTGGAAGAATGCATGGAGAAACTTATTCTATCCAACAAATAATGACCATCAAATCACGAATAATACTTCATCCACCAATGATAGACATCTTCTTCTTTGATCATCAATTGGAATGAGGGAAGAAGCACCATCCTTGAAGAACGCTGACGACGTCGTCCTCGACTTCCACGTCTTCTTACCTGACATCCACAAATCGATGTCCTCTTTTCCATGACTTTGTAAATTATCTACGAACAAAGGTAAGAATTCAAACATTGTTTTGTTTCTCATTATTCATTTTCCGTCATGGATTTTAAATAGAAGCCCCATGATATCACACTAACGCATAGGGTGCGGGTCGAACAAACATGGACCGACCCCTCCGCCTTCTTTGTGGAATTTGACGTCAAACGTGGCTTGAGATCGGAATGAGTGACTCTCATCAACACAGATTGCGGATTGAAGGCGACGTCTCGAAGATTATGATACTTCTTCCAAAATGAGAATCGTGCTACCAGAACTCGTCTAGTGACCCACAGAAAGTTCTCTCTTGGATAGAACTGACGAAAGACGCTGTGAGACTGTGGCGGCGCAACCGCGCCACAGGAGGAGTAACCCGCGGCCGACGGACTGCAGCGATGTAGCAGCGGCCGACACATACAGGCCCATGAAGAAGACCAGTGTTCCGAGCTGTCTGGTTACTGGGGATGGCGAAGTGAAACCACACCGTGCCGTGGAACCAAAGGGAGCCGCGGCCGCAGTGGTGAAATGTCGTCCGGTGCAAGGCTGGCCGTGAGGAGGACTAGCGTCTTGAGCCGCTGGATCATCGGAGGAGGCGCGGCTTGCGTTGCGGGAGGCGGCAGGCCGCTCGGCCAACCGGGAGGAGTGGGACCCCTTGCTGGGTCCCACATACCGCAGACTAGATCCACGTGGCGTTGGTTTTGGAAACCACCTGAAAGGCTAAGCCATTTGGGATTCTAGGGGGCGTGACATCCACCATAGACGCAGCCAGGGCAAACCCCATGGGCTTTCTTGGGGGACCCAGTGGGGGGCAGTCCTAGCGCGGGCAGGACCCAACATGGGTCGAGCCACCCCCGCGGACCGGGCAGCCCCTACAGACAGGGTCAGACCCCAGTGCAGACTCGAGTTGGGCTGGGTCGGTCGGACAATGTCGGACCTAACCCAGACCCATTCAACCTGTATCCATTCTTTTTCCCATAACATGAGCTATGAGCATCTGATTGTCGAACCGTCTACGGAAGCAAAATCCTTTTAAGGATAAGGTTCTTTTGGTATACCCCACTCAAGGTTTGGACACCGTTGACATATGGCCAGGATGAATTGAAGGTAAATCCAACTGAACCCTCGGAATGAAAATGCAAATAACTCTCAGACCGAGCATCTGATTGACACACCATCTATCACGTTGAGTATCTTATAGAAAGATAGATCTTTTGAATACATCAACATGAGAATTCGTGGAAGTTGACTTATTGAAACTGGGCTTAAGGATAGGACCCTCCCGGAATCAATCATGCTTCAAGAAAAACCTTGTGGTTTGTTGTAAACTAGAGACTGTTCCTGGATCATGTGTGGGTTCGACAGCACAAAAAACTGTTCCTGGATCCTGTGTGGCTTCAACAGCAATGACGAATGTTCCCAGATATTGTGTTGGTTTGACATCTTCAACGACCTTTCCAGGATCCTGTGTGGGTTCAACAGCTCCGTTTACTGTTCCTGGATCATGTGTGGGTTCGACAGTTCTGATTTCTGTTCCTGGATCCTGTGTGGGTTTGATAGAATAGATGATTTAGTGGCTACATTTTATCATCTCTATCTCTCAACAAAAGTTGTATACATGTTTGAGAAGAGTCAGTAACTTTGTGTTTTCTTCATGATTGAGATAGATTACTTGATAACATTGGTATATGTATGGGTATATACCAAAGTGGTGTTATAATTTGATTTCATAATTTTTGGTTTATCCTTGTTGGATTTTGTGAGAATGTGAGGGTATTAGGGTCCCTACTGGGTATTTTTATACTCACCTATACATGGGCTATGCCCGCACCTTGTTCTGTTCTTTGCAGACGACGAACAACACTAACCGAGGCTGAGGGTATGAGGACTAGATGGTACCCGGAGGTAGACCACACGGTGTGATGGTACACAGAGGAGACCAACTGGCGCGGAGTGCTGAGGAGGCTATTTGTACCTACCCATTAGGTTGGATCCATGGTGGATGATCCAGGAGCTATTTTTCACCTTTTAGCAATTTTTTCCTTTTTTAGTTGTACTTGTACTTTATTGTTGGGCTTGTATTTCCAGCCCCTTTTTCTTTTCATCACTCTTTTTTAATACAATTTTACTTAGTGTTTTGCTTCCAGCTTGTACATTATTGTGTGTGTATTTAGGTTTTAAAGGCATTGCCTTCCCAGTTTTAGGGATTTATGCCTTTGGTGCTCTTCTCCATCCCCTAGCCTATGGAAGGAGGGCTTGGAGTAATCATTGTACGAACCCCAGGGGACGGGTCATGACGTTCCATATTTTAATTACTAAGAAAATATTTTTCTGAATACACTAAAACATTATGATCCTTCTTTCATATTAATCATTATTTATATTTAAGAATCATGAAATAATTTGAGTTAACTAATTTGGTCTACACAGTTTGTATTGAAGGAAAAGGTTAGTCAACATCATTAAAATATGATGATGAAACATTTGTGGGAAGCATATATAAGTATTGAGATAAATCTATGTTTATCAAGATATCATGTAATTTGGATGATATTAAGAGTTATTTTATTCTATGTAATAAAATACGTACTTTAATACTACATACAGATATAGATTTGGAATAGTTTTTTACTTAGGTGTAAAAACATCACAAATGGTTCATTAGCTTTGTCTCTAGAATTAACTGGTATATGAAAACATACCATACTATGCACCATCTCTAATACTCATGGAAGATATTATTTAGAAATTATTATACAAATTATGGACCATCATGATAGATTTTAATAGATGATGATCAATAATGACCTAGTGTAATCATAAATTTAATCATATTGAAAATGAAATTCCTTATTTGGACAACATATAAATAATTTTTCAAGATAATTTTATTTCCCACTATAAATATTATTTCTCAAAATATGTTTTATGGTTTTATTATGTGGTGGAGTTCAAATGGAACTATTTTAACATTGAATATGATAAAAATGAATTAATGAGGAACCAATTAGTATAATTAGACCATCGAACAAAATAATTTTTATTACTATTCAGTTATCATGATATATGTTTATCAAACTGAACCATAACCATCTAAAGAACTCATTAAAGAAGATTAGGATTGATTTTATTGAGAGTTAATGAGTTAGGGACTATAGTGGAATAAAGATTCAATTTATTATATTTTTATAATGTGGGATGAAGCTCTAAATGAGATATATCAATAGAAAGAGAAGTTATTTTACCTGTGGAGAAGAAGGGAAAATATAAGAACAGACTGAGGAAAAATTCATAGATCATTTAACACAACAAAGGATAATAAAGGGTTACTTAAAAATAATCAAATATTGAATATTTTAAACATCACAGGAATATGAATTATGAATATTTAAGTCCCAAGGGAAATCTCAAGAAGATGAACAATATGATTTTTTGAGTAAAGATTTTTCTATTTATGATAAAGATACTTTAAATTGAATATGAATGTAAGGGTTTATTAAGTTATAATATGGTGAAGGCTTATAAATGGTTTAATGATTAAGTGGAATGATTAAAAAAAATTTGTAATATAATTCAATAATTATGTGAATCATTAAATATATATAGAAGTATATTTCTGTAGAATTTTTAAGATAATGATTTTCAAGAATATGATAACTGAAATAGAAATGTTACGTGATGAAATAGTTATACTATATGAAATAAAACATAATTTTGGAAAGGATAATCATATAGACGAGTTTTACATTAAGGTAATTTGTTGATTTTGTGGAATAGAATATGATATATAGAAAACCTTAGCGGTGACAAAAGTATTTTGATGAATAGTATTATTATTTAAGATGATCATCATAATGTTGAGAACATTATGGGATCATAGAGATTTATTAATATGATCATCACATTAAATTTTTCATAGATTTAGAAAACGGGATCCTATAAGTCATGTGACAACCCATTATATCCAAAATGGTCATGGGTCTTGGACCTAAAACTAAACGGTGATAAGGGTATAGTTCCCAAAACTGTTTTATACAAATTATATTTAATATAAAATATTTTCACTTATATGGTTGTGAGGTTAAATGTCAATTTTGTTTTAGTAAACATATTATATGATCTCTTTTTTCTATTTTGGTGTGAATAAGGATATATTCATTGACGTTTTTAAAAAAAATATTATATACACATTATCTAAAACATAATGTATTATTTATGAATAATGTTATTACTTAGTTTTATGTGTTAGTTAAAAAGTTATGAGATATCCCATTCAGTTAAAAAAAATTATTAAGGGCATTGAGTTTATTTGGTATATGGAATTATATATTTAGGTAATTATCTATGTAAAATCATCAGTATGATAAAAAAGTTTTTTATATTAGTATATTGAAAAACGTTTTGGTTGTTCTCTTACCCATTGATGACAGTTATGGATTTTAAAAAAAATGAGGAATAGATTTTTATAATTATATGGGAATTAGGACCTCTTGAAGGTTTATTTTATATATTCAATTAAAATAAACATTTTGTATTTTAATTTCCCTTTAGTAAGTGTTTTGATGAAAATGCTCGAAGCACAATGAAATTTTGAAATTGTTTTTGTGAAATAAAAATATATCAAGGAAATTATATTTTCATATTTTCTATATCTTGATATGAAAATTATACCTCAACTGTAGGAAAAGGATCATGAAAAAAACGTTTTACCCTAATACCTATATAAATAATGAATAAATGGTATTTTAATTCATCACAAATTGATGGTTTTGTAGTTGTTGGATTTCTAATGATCATTGAATTTATTATGATAAATGATATCAATTTGAATTTATTAATCCTTTGCTATTTGTATTATATTACTTGTCTATGTTTAAATTTCCTACCAATGATCTACTCATTGGAATCCAAATCTTGTTTTATTATGAATTACTAGCATATGACCTTTTTTATCATATCCATATGATGTTTTATTAACCCTTTTTATGAGGTGGGTTTCTAACAATGGTATTTTCAAATGAAATACCTTCGATTATAGAGATCAACATTAAATTATATGGATGAATTTTTTTTGGTGTCCATACTATTTTTACTAGAAAATTTAAAATATATTTCACTTTAAATAAATTTAATCTCTTTGATATATTTTTATGGTTGTAAAAACAAGTTTAAACGAAACATGATACTCCAATAAAATATTATTATTTAGACACGACCATAATTAGATATCTATTAAATTAGAGAGTATGAATATGAATAAATAAATTAAGAAACATATTTTTTACCATGTAAATAAATTAATCATTATATATTAAATATAAATTAAAATAGATCAATTTGAATGAAGAAGAATTGGTTTAAGTAAAAAAATTATTTTTCTAAAATGTGTTTTTGTCATTATTTATATGCATAATTTTCAAATTAAAATTTAACAAATATAAAAAATTTATTTTTAAAGAACTTATTTTTTATAATATAAATGTAAAAGATACCTTTAGTTGAATTTAAGATAATTTAAAAAAAAATTAATTTTTAATTAATTGTGAAAAATGATGATTTTTATTAAAATATTCCTTTTAATTTAAATTATTTATAAAGGAATTCTAAATTTAAAATTATTTTAATATAAAAATAAGTTCAATTATATTAATATTATTCTATTTCAGGTCATTGAATCAAATTCAAATTTTAATTACGTTATAAAAATATTTAAAATAATTGAGATATTTTTTATGAACACCTGTTTGTTTGACACGTCTATAAATCTAATTTTAAAATAATTTATTCCTATAATATTAGATTAATTTTTAAAAATAGATTTAATATTTTGAATTATATTATTTTAAATTATATAATAGATTAAAATTTTTATTTTACCAAAATTAATAGTGAAAAAAAATTAAATTATGTACTTATTTTAAGAAAAAACATGTTTTATATGGGATTAAGTAAAAATTATAAGGGCAACAAATAATGAGAAAATTGACCAATTCATATTTTATTATAATATTTGGAGCTTATGTATTTTATTGTTCCATAATGGTCTAGTTTTTTCCTAGATTCATTAGATAATGGTGGATGTAATGCATTCATTTCAAAAATTACAAGTGTATCCTCTCCCCAACTTAAAAAATAGTGGAAACCGTCCTCTCCTTTTAAAACATATAGGACTAATTTGTTTAGACAATAAATTACAATATAAATTCGGTACATCCCTCCACTAATCAAATAATCCTTTTTTAAGTCAAAATTTGAATAATTTCATTGAAAACTAAAAAGAAATTATCTGAATAAGTAGTAACATACTTAACAGATCATTTTATTTTATTTATCCTTCCACCACTGTCAAAAATTATTATTCCATAATGATATAATATCATAATTATCTTCCATATACTAATTTTTTATGTAAAAATAATGTCATTCCACCATCCCATCTAATCTTAACGGGAAATGAAATTGTTGATCATCTGTATAGTGGACTACCTCCTCACGAACAAACATATTTCTTTTTACATCACTAATTTTCACATAGGGATATAATGATGTATATAATTTTTCAATATGATATTTATGTTTTAATTATAATTTTAATTATAATTTCATATAAAAATAAATTTCATTTAAATCCTTATATAATTTTATATCATCATTCATGTGTTTGGAGGATTAATGACTCACCAAATAGATGTAATTGTTTTCACATACACATTACATGGAAGGTAATAAGGTTTAATAAGATGTTTATAAATGTTATTAATTAAAAATTAAACATTATGAAACATGAATATATAATATTATTTCTTACCTTATCTTCTATTAAATAAATGGTAATTTTATTTGTGTGTATAGCAGACTACCGCCTCGCAATGGGATTGGATATGTTTTCACCTAAACCATACATGGATAGTATAAAAGAAAACATTAATAAATATATATAATATATTTTAAATTATATTTATTCTATAAAAATAACACAAAATTACATCTTTACTCATTCACACATTAATGAAATGATTATGTCTCATGTTCATAAATACGGCCTACCACCTCCTCCAAGAAATGTGATTGATTCTCCATGTTCAAAATTAAATAATGATTAAAAATATATATAATGAAAAATAAGATATGTATAACATTAATATCATTCTAGATAATTTGTTACTGTATCCTATGTTCAATACCCAAATATTTCAAGAAAAAACCTAAATGATAAAAAAAGGAAATTAACACCTAAAACAAATTGATAATGGATTACTACTAGTTAACGAGTAATAAGATGTTACAAAATAGTCCTATATTATATTATAAATAATTATATGATATTTTATTAGTCAAATTTTTTTTTAAACCAATATACAGGAGGTTATAGGAATCTTAAAAAAGGATCATGTGATGTAAGGGATTGTTAACTCAATTTCCATTCATTCTATTGTATGACTACTTATTTGGCTATATAATGACACAATTATGTGTTAAATAAATTTTTATTTACTTATGTTGTACTTAAAATTTAATTTATATGAATCTAAAGTTTTTATAATGAATCTACCAATTTTTGTATAGTCACCTTAATTATATAATCATTCTAAGGGGTTTACCTAAAACATTCTTCTTCGAGTCACATATTCTTTTATGAACCCAATTTATTTTGAATGGTTTATATATAACCAAATTATTTACTACATAATTTATTCATACTATATCAATATATTATATGTTTCAATTTATCCACTTCATTATTATTACATTAGGATTCAAAATTTAGCAAAATGGTAATGTTTTTTGTTTCCATATCATATTAATTTCGATTACATTTGATTTAATCCCCATTCATGGATTTTTTTTTATCATATTCTAATAATCCCATTTCATTTTACACTAACCAAGTTATTCAGGATGTTTTCAATTAATTATACCACTTCTACCCATTAGTATTTAAAATTATAGAAATTTTTTTAAATAAAATTATTCATCATTTATCTCTTCTATCAAATATAAAGTTTCTCAAAAATCCATGTTTTTTAAAAAATAAAAAAATATTTTACAATCAATTTTTAAATTTATTTTTACACTTAATTTATTTTTAAAATAATTTTTAAATGAAATCAGCAGTTTATTTTCAAAACATGTTATTTTGTTACATTACTTATAGAAAAGTGAAATGATTCTTTGTTTATTATCATATATGAGTGAAAAAGCCTCTATTAAAGGAAAGTCCAGTCAATTATTGAAATATTCCTTATTGAGTTCGAAAGGTTATTTTGAAAAAAAAATTATATTTTATATTGGGGATGATTAATTTTTTAAATAATGGTTTTTAAAAATTAAAGGTATTTTCCATCCAAAATTTTTCGATGTAATGATTATAATTCATTTTCCATCTATGAAGACATCATTCATTGTTACTCATTGTGAAAATATTATTTTTCCCAAAAATTATTTCATAAATGGAAAAACCCATTGGTTCTATGGATTTATTCTAAATATGTATATATGTCTCTCAGATATATTCCTATTTTATTGTCCCTTCCATTTATGGAAAAATACATTCCTTTAGATCATTTATCAAATTATTTCATTATGAAACTTAATTTAAATATGATATGCAGAAATATTATGCATCCCATTTATATTCAATGGGAATTTCATATGATATCACTTATTATTGATTTTTATTATATTTTACATGTAGATCATGAGAATGTTTTCATGGGAACATACATATGGTACTATAATTATTTTGGTAATGTTATAGTCTCATGAGAAATCATTTATAGGGTTATGGAGTAAACCTAATCCATTATATTAATTTTTCTTCCCAGTTATTTTGTTTTGTTTGTTCTGGTTTACACATGTTTATGTCATGTAACATATTCCTTCTGCATTTTATTTTATTTCATGATCTTATTATACCATGTTTTATATGTTATGCATCAATTTTATTACTCATGTCCCTTTTATTTTATGAGATCATGTTATATATTTGACTCACATGATATGTATCTCTATCATTTTTATTCCCTTGATGGGATCTTTATCTATCCTCTTACTTTATGTAATACCTAGTTTATCCCATGAGGATTTATAAGTATGAATAGATTTTTAAAGAACGTTATGAAAAATAATGTAATGATTCCATATTTTATTTATTATGAATTTAGTCTTACCAATATAGCAGGATGTTAATCTCCTTGTGTCGTATTAATGGTTATTTATATTTATGTATAATGTATTAATATGTTTCAAAATCATGGGTTTCCCATAAACTATTTATTTTCTACACTAATAAATCAATTTAACTCAATTATTTAAAGTAACTATTATGGTAATTAATTCCAAAATGTGAATGTATATTAATAAAACATAAGTTATGTTAATGATTTTATTAATGTAAAAAATTATAATTGGACTATTTTTCAATCCATTAAATTTACAATATGAATCAAATAAATTTATCATCTATTAATACTATTTATTTCATTTATTTTATCCTTTAATAAACCAATTTTGAATGATTTGTAATTGGGTGAGATGGAAATTTAAATTTTTGAAACAATTAAAAATATTAAATTATTTATTTTAAATTAATTAAATACAAAAAATTTCAGCCATCCATTATCCATAGATTTCATACAACATAATACAATATATAGTTATTAATTAATAAAATTCAATCATCAAAGAAATATCTATAAAAAACCCATTATATAGAATTAAAGGTTATATTCTAGTTGAAAAAGCTATAATAATTAACTAACATGTCATAATATAAAAGAACATATACCAATAAAAAATATGAATTACATAAAATTAATGTTTATGAATGAAATAATGAATTCAATAACACTGAATATATAGAAAAATATAATAGGAACTTCGTTTCTCTATAGATTCTCAATAAATATCTAATTCACACATATTTATAATTATAAGATAAAATTATCTAGTTGTAGATCATCTAGTTATATTATATAAAAAAGGTACTAAATTTACATGATTATTTCCATTCAACATCCAAAATAATGATAAATTCAATTATATATAGGTCCATGATAAGATCCTCAAGTTCGTTTTTGTCAGACTCTCTATTTTAAATTAAATTTTTAAATAATTTTGTAAAAATGTTGGGGAGGTAACCACAATCTCTCAATAATTATTCACTATAATATGATAAACTAAAATTTCTTGTTAAACATAACTTTTGTTTGGTAACACTACATGGTTATCTGATTTTACATGTGTTCTATTATAGTGATTGTTATATTCACTTTTCAACCAAGTACGTAGAATGTAACAGACTATAAAACACAATTTATTATAATTACAATAATGGTAATCATTTTAAATATATGTGTAACATCATTAGTATCTTATTTGAAATTTTTCATATAAACATCACAATTTCCATACAAACATATAAAAAACATGTGTTTTACTAATAATCACCTATTGGATTCATGAGTTTTAATTATTTAATCCCCTAAACTGTTTCATTCAACTCACTTTTTATGTTCACATTAAAAACATGTAATAATGAATAAGAATAAAAAATAATCTTATAAAAACTAATATAAAATATTAAATTTAACATAAAAACTTTTCATTGTAGAGGAAGGGTGTAGGGGTAATTTCTATTAACAATTATTTTTGAATAATAATGCAATCCCTCATATAAATCAATGACTTAGGCTATCAGTGGTGTCTCAATTCACCACACAAGATTTCTTATGGACCAATACCAATTTAGCGGTCATCCTCCAAGGTTACTGTGGAAAATTAGTGGCTAAAGTGATACATCGATAAAAAACGCATTTAATGTTACCCCAATAACTATGAATCCAGTTTATATTTTTCTCATGAAATGGGTTCTAATATTCATAAAACCTAATATCTATCATTTTCTAATTTTCTCTACCATTACTTCTAAAAGGCATCATATTTACACCATAAAGAAATCATATAAGACTCATTCTAAATAGAGAATAAAAATCAATTCCTCCACTCCCACTAATTCCATTAGATTCATCATGATTATTCATTTCATTGATGTGTATTGAAGTGGGTAATTATGATTCATTAAAGACTTATTTGTTTTCTAAATACCCAAGGGTTATCCAAAGGATACACTAAGTATGTTTCTTATTTTAGTTGTGTTAAAAATAATATTAAACAGGATTCTATATCATTTTTCGCTAAGAATATATGATAATTGATCTAGAAATTATTTAATTGAAGGACATTCTTATGGAACCAACTATATGATATACAAAATCTTGATTTTGGGTTCATGGGGTCTACGTAACAATCTTTTAGAACCAACTATTTTTAATACCTAATGGTTTGGTGATGCTTCATCCTCTATTTCTTCTCATATAATAATCCATTTCTCAGTGAAATGTCTTAGGGACCACAATACAACATGTTGTCGATTCCTTTTTTTGTTTCTTCAGCACAAAATTTCATAAATAGGGTGAGTATTCTTTATTTCCTATTTATCAGAATAAATATTTACTTGGATATACATTTTTATATAATACTTATTAATTTATTTCACATTCATCATCATTTTAAATAACATTGTATATATTTTTTTCATATTATAATAAACGTATATTAGTCCCTTGAGAGTATTATACACGCAGCCACTAGGTGAACATGGAAGATATGATGAATACATATTTTCCTTATAGGTTATGTACAGAAATCATTTATAGGTAAAAAGAGAGCATACAATTTTAGAATTTTGGAGACAATGTTATATCAAAGATCCCAAATTTATATAAATTTTTATATCATTTAATATACTAATCATTTATATATATATATATATACATATAAATAATATCAACACATTTGGTGATCATTTGATGGTGGGGAATCATATTTTATTTTAGAAATGATTCATCTATTACTGAATATTTTTATATTTTATTTGATGACAAGATTTAATTAATTATACAACAAAGGTTATTTGATATTTTATACATATATGTTGAATGATTATATAACTAATATTATTTGTCTGTAATATTGATGGTGTGGTCTCACCATTATAGATTGTTGATCCTCAGTACATATTGGAATCATGTGATATAGATGGATAAATGACTAAGATGAAAAATGATAACAAGAACATTAGCTTCATTGAAAAACATGTTATGGAAGAAAAAATAAATATATAATAAGATATCAATATATATAGGGTTCTTAAGGGTGCAATAAAATTCAAACACACACACACATCAAATTCATGTGTTGAAAAGGAATGACGTAGCCCCCCAAAAGGGTACATCTGACCCATGATTACTTATTTATTTAGTACATGGAATCTAATCCTAGTAGTTGTGATTCCTATTACATTTTCCCATAGCTGAGAGTAGTGCCATTCCTACATCATCCTTCATACGTCACTCGTCATGTGTCATGCCTACATCACCACCTGCCCGCAACATTGTTATCATCCATGTTTTCTTAATACTATAATGGTATAGGCACCAAGCAAGGCATGAACCCATGACCTCCTTGATAACATGAAGGATAATTTACCACTTGGGTACATGATTTTTGTAAAATATGTTATTAAGTAATGTGGTATAGGTGGTAGCCACCCCATACATATCCTAGACCCAACCCACCACAAAAAGATAATTCCATGTAATCCACATTGTTTGATGAAAATAATTTATCAAATACATTCACCCAACATTGTACTTTTAATGTATTAGATAAGTGGGAATCAAATTAATTAAAAAATCAATTTTTCTATTTTTATTTTCATCGATTATATTTCAAATAACTAAATAAAAAATGTGTCTCCAAAAACTACAGTGAATTATCCAAATAAATATGATTTCTATAAATTTAATTCTTTTTCTATCTTAACAAAATGGGGAAAATGGAAACCTAAGAAAGTGTGAGATGAGATGTTCAGTAAGGGTATACATAATTAGTTACAATCTAATATCATAAGTGATCATAGGATCAATAAATTTCTTTAACTAGGACACATAAAAATCTTATTCAAAATAATTCAAGGAACATAAATCATGGAATAATGTGTAGTTTATCCTATGGAATCAATCAGAATATTGAATAAAAGATATTCAATAAACAATATCCATGTAAGAATAAAATTTTCATTTTAATAATAATAAAAAAGGAAACATAATTCAAATATGGGAAAAATTATCTGAATAAAGCATTACTTTAATAAGTGACACCATTAGTGCATACTCTTCTGAGAAATTAAAATTTATTAATGTATTAATTTTTCATGACATATAAATTTTCAAACAACACATTTGAGGGAGATATATGTCCCACCAATCATTCAACCAAAAATATGAAATCAAAATGACAATAATTAAAATATAACCTCATTAAACCCCATATATATTAAATGGATTTCTTTAAAATTGACAAAAGTATCACAAATGGAAAAAAAGACTTCAAAATGAAAATACTTGAAGGATTTATTTTCAAATGAAACATTTAGTATAATGAATAATTTTAGGATTAAGATATTATATTAAAATGGTTTTATAAATATAACTATAAAATAGTTAACATGGCGTACAATATAATAATGTCTTAAGGAATTGAAATTTGAGACAAAGAACCCATTACATCGATTACTTGTTATACCAAATGTTCTCTAACCACCAGTATAAAAAATTATATTTAACATAGTCACCAATTTAAAAAACATTTTAATAACTAAAATCCTTCTTAATATTCATTTATGATTATTTTTCAATGTATATTAGTTATAGATTATCGTTTTTTGATATTGGGTGTCTATAATATTGACCATATTGAACTAGTTTGGTAATTGTGTTGTGGTCATTAAATATTATCTCAATTATCGGGACTCCAATATTATATAATGTATTTTATTTGAGGTTTTGAAATTAATTATTGTTTTATAATGTTATCATATGTGCTTTCTATTTATAATTTTAATGTATAATTTGGGTATGAGAATTTAGTGGTGATTCTTTATGAGAAAATAGTGTTTTCTAAATAAATGATCCCAATTTTTATATTAACATATAAAAACTAAAATTAATCATTTATTAATTTTTCATATATCATTTTATCAAAAATTAAATCCTGATTTTCACCCTTGATATAAATTTATATCATTTTTTAGGATGGTTATTAAACGATCCAAAACTCAAACATACCATCATTAGTGGACGATTATAAACTGATTTATTTTAAATATTATTATAGTAGAGTTTTAATGAAGTTAATTTCTGTTTATTTGTGAGATAAATAAAAATATTAAATTTTAATACGGATATTAAAACACATAATATATAATTTCAATGTATAAAGAAATCTTTTTTTCTTTTATAATGCTCTTTTGGACAGTTGAATTTAACAAAATTATTTATCATGCATATTGATAATAGCTCACATAATTATGATTTAAACTCCACAAATATATCATAAAAATATTGATTATCTATTAAAAATATTCTCATGACTATCCATTCAAGGAAATTTTTAAAAGAAGAACATAAATCAATCATTCCACAGAGGCGACAGTTCATTCGTATATGTGGATATTTATTTGATTTTCTGTAAAATGGGGTAAAATTGTAATATTGTTTATCATTTAAGAGAATATGATATTTAATACATAAAATAATGAAATATTAAATTCCCTATTAGTTATATCCTTTCATGGAAGTGAAGTAAAACTAAATGAAAATTGTAATGGAGGCAGTATTTCATTTAATAAATGAATGGTCATTTCTATTTTGTTAATAAAAAATGTATTGGTTTTGAATCCATTAACCAATATTATAATACCATTTCTATATAATATTTATATATTTGTAATGATATATATATTCGTAATATTATTTGGGGAATAAAAACTACATATAAAAAATAAATAAGAAAGAAATGGTAAGAAATTTATACGCCACTTCTAATATTATCATATTTAAAAATGTGGTTAATAATTTTTGTGGTTTTTTTAGAGGACCATAAAAACTTGAATATGAATAGGATTATTTATTAGACTTTGGTTATATTATGGGGTGATATTAGTAGGTTGTTTTGTGAGGGTATGTAAAGAGATGAGTGCCCCTTTTCTATGATAAACTAGATGTCATTTTTTAAAATACCCAAAACATTATTATAATGACAAGTAAATTATGAAGGAATGTTTCCCTAAAATTGTTAAATAATAGATAGGGGAAGGATAAGTTTGACCAACTATTAGAACACCCATTATAATTTAATTACATTTTTATGAATAATATAAGATTAGTTCTAAAATGTCAAATACCTATGAATAAATTAATAACAAGATTTTAAAATTATTATATCACATATAAAATAAATAGTTGGTATTATAATAATGTTTCACGAATTTAGAATTCAAACATATATACTACTAGTGTCCTAAAATTCACAAAATTTGTAAAAATTTCAATATTCACTATTCACCATGAAATCAATATTTTTAGAAAAATCATACAAGATAGTTTTAAGAAAATATTTCTAATAATTTTATAAAAATTAAATTTCTTTTTTCAAATTAACAAACAATTTTTAAATAATATTAACATTAAAATTAAATCATTAAAATATAGAGAAATATAGTTTCCCAAAAATATAATTTTTTTCATATTAACTATTATTATAATATTAATGAAAATAATAAATATATCGTGCATGAAAAATATAAATTTTTTAAAATAAATATTATCTAATGAAAATATTTTGTTAAATTCTTATCTACTCATGTTGAATTAATATTAAAAGGGACCATTATTTCCTATGTTATTCATAGTTGTTTGAAACCACTTATTCAAAGAAAACTATACATTGGTTAATATTTATATTAATAAAACAATTGGAAGTATGATAGAATTTAGGGATTAATTTGTGACATTATATTACAAAAATTTCATTATGGAAAATAGATCATGAAATCTTATGTTGTCACATTATTCGTTCATCAGTTGAGAAGAAGAAGAATAAGGCTCATGTAGCCTATTAAGAAGAAAAATATTCACTAGGAATATATACCATGCTAAAATCAAGCATTAATAGATGATCTCATCCAAAATAATGGCCAATTTACCACATTACCTACCATTCCACCAGGTCATAATTTTAAAACTAGTGTCATACTTGGGACACCGATGCCTAAATGAGACATAACATATGAAAAGTCATCATATCATTTAACAACTTTTTATGTTCTAAGGGTACTACCCAAAACCAAGAAACTCCCATTCCATTTAAAATATTGTTTTGATACTAAAACTAGAGTCACATCGAAAAATATCACTATGATATACCTCTTATCATTTATTTTGAACTGATATAATAATAAGTCTATGGGAAATGGTCATATACCCATCCACCGATAACCCTAAGGAATGATTTAACTAGCCATACGTGAGGGTAAATATTTCCAAAAAAGTAATCATTTATTTAATATATTATTATTATACCCATTCTCGAACACCATGTACCATTCATATGGAAAAAATTGTCTGGTAATTTATTTAGCTAACGCCCCAACGCACATAGGCAAGTCATATCAAACCATTCAATAATCATTATTTATCAAACATCCAATCATAATTAGAATATTTTTCCTATAAATTAAAATTTTCTATTTTATTTATCCTTAAATATGTCACATGTTTCAGTAGATAAATATAATTTTAATTCCTTGATATAGAGGAAAATGATACTTTTTATTTAATTGGAATTTATATTTACTAAAGACCTACAAAATAAATATCAAAATATGACTAAATTGCCATTTAAAGGGAATTGGATTTTTATGGTGCCACTATACTTTTATATATAACCTATATATGTGGATACTAAAAATTTAAATAACCATCCAATATAGGATAAGTATACATGCATGGGTTAAGCACTAATTGATTAAAAATATAAAGTTAAACTACAAAGGTATCACTATATAATATTTTGGGAATTTCAATGAATCGCAATAGTAGTATATTTATTAAGGATTTAACACACCAATGGTAGTTCCATCTGACAAGAATAAATCCTCACTACTCACCTATTTGGTTCTAGTCAAGTCTATGTCACAACTATAATGGGCCAATATTGACCTACTCGGATCGAATCAAGCATATAACCAATATGTAATGGAACAATTTATAGGTTAGAGTTTAAAAACATGTATATTTATTTAATATACAAGTTATATGAATTATTATTACCAAATTATAAAGTACTTTACATTATATTTTACAATCTATATTAATGTAATTGTAATTTGTTTTTTATAATGGTTCAATTATATAGATTTTCACTACCAATATTTAAAATAAACCCTATAGATTATAAATTGTATGATTGAATCCCATTTAATTATGACCATGCACATTTTATTAACTGTGTCCTATGATACATGACTCAAAAATGTCTTAATTGAACTGTCAATAGAATTACTCCATCAAGATATGTAGGAAAACAATGTAAAGTATGAGTAGAAATTTTATTTAACAAACCGTCTACAATAACTATCTCAAGGTATGGTATCTCATAGAAATAATAACAGATAACCAGGGAAAATATATGAAACAACATTGTATATATTCATAAATTCTAAATAATTCCTTAAGAATTGAATACTTATAATAATTATATATAAGGAAAATATTATGTTATACACTCAATGAACATATCACAATATCAGTTAGTCTCTGAATTAAACCTACATGGAGTTTCATAAACATGGAATGTAAATCTATGTGTTCCTATAATGAATTGTGTTATGAGACTTTATTTCTTATTGCGAACGGAAAATAATATAATATCTTAAATTAGTAAACATATGAAGGTATATCATTCAATCAAGTTGAAATAATGATAAACCATAATAACAAACGACATGAGAAACTTTCTAAACCATAGAAACTTTTCCTTTTCCTTGTGGGATGGTTGATCACTCCTTAACACAACTATTTACCAAATTCTAGCACATTCCTAGTATCCAATATAATGACCCAAAATAGTAATAAATAGGATCAAATCATATGATACCTCTTTCTAATATACCAACCAAAGATCCACTAAAATGATTCCCTGTTTTGTTTGGTAGCATGGTCTCAAGCACACCGCCCAATATTCAAGAGGATTCTAACTAGTAGTGGGGGTCCATTAAGTGTATATTGGGGGGATTATACCCTCATTATAAAATTATAATAGTGGTATAGAATAAATAATAGATAAATAGTGGAAAATTATAATATAAAGAAATTGGAAAATTTGGGCAAAACAGTTCCAAATATAATACAACAATGTTAGTCCATATAGAGGTACCATATATTTTTGATATACATACTCTATGAATATATAATCACTATAAATGAAATGAAAAAATTTCCTAAATTAAATTTACAATATAATCTCATGAATTAGCTCATTGTTTTTTTCATTAGCTCAAAAATACAATACTCATGGCACAAAAGAATATTCGATGTTTTTGAATCATTAATATTTAGATCAACTTGAGTACCAATATGTAGTTTGAATAGGGTTTGTTATATACATATTAGGACACCAATAATGGTGTATATTGTCATCAAATCTTTAAATTATTTATTATTTCATATGTCACGAACCATCACCCGGGGCATGTGTCATGACATCCCCCAAGCCCGCCTCTCGAATTCCATGGGTTGGAGACTAGTGTCGTAGGTTTCAACTTGAAAGTGGCAGAAAATTTCTTGAGTATTTCTACACACGCACAAAAAAATACATGCCAAAGCTGGAAAGGTAAACATGTATTCCACTAAACAACCAATGATTGAAATTAAAATGGATAGGTCAAATGGTCTAGAATACAAACCCAACGAAAGGTGAACCAATCTAAGGAAAGTAAAAGGAAGCATTGAAATCCATCTGCTGAAAACCATACCTAATGGGTAAGTGAAGAGTAGATGATAGAAGTCGTAAAAGTATGCACTGTCTTCCTAGTCTCACTAGGCACCACTGAGTCTTGGGCCACCAAGTCCTCTATCAAGGTGGTGGTCATTTACACTAGACACAACACGTGCAGGTGAAGCCCATGCATAGGTGAGTAACAATATAATCATTAGGGACACCAAACCAAAAATTAAAGATATTAAAAAAATCCGCAAATGAAACCAGAAAGCAATAAAACTCACACCAGGTATAATCTAGAGTAGGAAAGTAATACTATCAATCATATAGTCAAACACCTTGGGATGATGGAGAAATTAACCTCAATGAGTATAGTGGGATTGTTGGGTCGCACATAAACCACGTTCCACTAACTATAGACTACCCTAGTACTCATCCCTGATGAGTACTATTGGTATTCTCAGTCACATAAAAGATATATAATATAGAGGGCTTGTCGTGTCAGACAAAAGATACTTCCCACCATGGCCATACTGAGGTACTCCTCCAATCGAGTATCATGGTTCTTTCAGTCCACATAAAGCCTCTCCCCGCAATGGTCCTTCTGGTTCATACTGAGCCACTTACCACTAGTCCGTTGTAGTAGATCCACAAAGAGTCTCTTGTCGACAGTATTTAGGTCTTAGCCAACCGAAGGGTTTCCGCATGTACTGCACTTGATTTCGGGAGAACCACTCCTTAAGCCATTCATAGAATTTCCACAACCATGAAAGACTCTATAAAGTATGCCAATTTATCTTCCTTTTCATGAGGGTTACATGTCCACAAATGGATCATCCATCAGACACCTAGTTTGAATGATATTAGTGTATTTCCAAAAAAATGGTATGTTGGGTCCGGGTCCTGGCCGACCGGTTTGGACCGACCTGACCCGAATCTATTGTCCCGACACAAATCATGCCCTGCCTACGGTCAACCTGATGGGGTGAGTCTAGACAACTAGGGAATCACACACCATACACAGCCTGCCCTGAGGGTGGGGGGCTCTTACTATTAGGGATGCGGCTGGAAACTGTATCTACTCCCCCCTGCCTCATGGGTCTTCCATGGGGCCACATCCTCCTCCCTTGCCAGTTTACCACAACCTTTCATTGTGCGACGCGGTGCAGTTCTGTGCACGTAGTGCACCGACATGCACGGTTAGCCACATCTGACCACTACTAGCCGCTGGTACAGAGACAGGAAACTCCTACCTTACAGCTGCAACCTAAGTCTATCGTAGATCCACTACTAGTGCGCTTCTACCTGCCTATGACTGCTGCCATGTGCCATCGCTAACATGTTCTTCCGTGGGCCATAGGATCTTCTCCGTTGGTCCATTCTTCATGATGTTTGTGCTTACGGCTTCTGGGAGATTCCATCATCCCTAAAATCTCCTCCAATCCTCCTTGACGTCACTTCAAAGACGCAGTCATGAAAAACACACAAAACACACATGGTAGAGAGTTTCAGGCCTTATTCGTGTCATCCTATGCACTCCGTGTGAGGGGTTTATAAACATGGGATATAGAATTTTATGTTATATCACAAATTAATCAAATAATCCCAGCACAAAACCCCATGAAAAGTACCCTCCTAAATGAATGAATGATCTATGTATCAACATGCCCATGGGTTGATCTGTGTTAATCATTTGGAATGGAGAACTGGGAAAAAATCAAACAAAACAATCCCTACATCAATGGTGTTCGTCATTGAGGTGATCATCACAGGAGGATTCATGTTCCGTTCAAAGACATCGGAGTTTTTCGCCGTCCAATCATGTTCTTTAATTTGCATTTATGTCACTAGAAATTCTATGGAATTCATCATTTATAGTTGGAGAGGATTATCCAATGTATGGTGGTCAGAGGAATTCTTTATTTGATTCCCCAACTTGTTATCTCATTAATGGAGATATGTGTCACAAAGTTTCTATTAAGTTGTATCTCCATGTTGTTACACTATTTTATTTAATGAAACAAAATTAATTTTTCACTTATGTTAAGGAGTATCATTTAAGGGTCTAGTCGTTGCCTTGTTGTTTCACCATAGTGCTGGCGTGCCACTGATCAACGGTGAGAAAAATAAGAAAATAACATTTTATGTTATTTTGTTTATTCTAAAAATCCCTAAAAATATCATTTTTGGTCGACCATTTTCGGTCAAATTAATCTATGTTCTAGGAGAATTTCATCATTCAGAGTTCAAAGGTGCCCTCACATTTTTTATCTGTGAAATTATTTAAGAGATAGATAAACCAGCTCACTCATTTAGTTAAATAAACTTAAAAAAGGGAAAATTTCTATTCTAGGCTCATCGGGGCTTAGAATCTGGTGCAGTCAGAGTGTCCTATCTCATAATAATTCCTTGTAATTTTTTAAAAAAATATACAGAGACTTTTAGTGACATTATATTCTCCCCACCTTAGGGATTTACGCCCCGAAAATCCAAAACAAAGAATAAATAAACAAATGGGGGTAGATATCATGAATATGAGGATCCGTCTCCCATGTATTCTCATGGTGGTTCTTGTGCTTCCCCTAAACGCACAACAAAGTAATCAACCATCCACAAAGGACCCACTTCTTTGGATCCACTATCTCAACCGGGAACTACACAAATGTTGCCTCATCATCAATGTCTAGATTTCCCCAGTCGATGATGTGTGATGGGTCATGAATGTACCTCCTCAGCTTGGACATGAGGAAAACATCATGCACCATGTGCAACAGTGGGGGGATAGCTAGGAAGTATACCAACTCCCCAACTCTGCATAGAATCTGGAAAGGCTCGATGAAACTCATAAGTAACTGGCCACCCAAGACAAATTTCTACAATCTCCATCAAAGTGAGACCTGATGGAAAACTTGGTCTCCCTCTGTGAACTCCAAGGGCCTCCTCCTCTTATCAGAATAGGATTTCTACCAGCTCTGTGTAGTCCTCAGCCACTCTTGGATGATCTGCGCCATCTTAGTGGTAGCTTGTACCAACTCTTGACCAATTAGTTCTAACTCCCCTAGGTTTTTCCAATATAGAGGTGATCGGCATGGCCACCCGTACAAGGTCCCAAAATGTTCCATTCCAATCATTGAGTGATAATTTTTGTTGTATACTATCTCCACCATAGGTTGGTGTTCCTCCCAAATATAACCAATAATAGGGATGTAATCATGAAGCATTTCATCCATGTTATATATAGTATAATCCATCTAACCATTTATCTGAGGGTGAAAGGTTGTGCTCAAGTGCAGGTAAGGCCAGAACAACTCCTACATTCCCTTCCTCATTGAGGATTTAAATTATGTTTAATGGTCTGAGATGATCATCAAAGTCGCCCCGTTTAGCCACACTATCTATTGGACATAGAGGCATCACATTCCCTCTACCGATCCCTGCTCTTAGATGGGTAAGAAGTGATCTAACTTGGTGAGTCATTCAACAATCACCCAGATAGAATCATAGACCCGGAATGTGTGTGGTAATCACATAACAACTTCCGTCGACATACTATACCATTTCAACCCCATTACTATGAGTGGATGGGGTATGCCTTCTAGAACCTGATGCTCGACCTTTATGGCTGACAACTGAGGCATCGTGAAATGAACTCTGCCACCACTTACTACATCCCTGGGCAATAGTACTAATGTTAGAGGTCCTGTAAAATATTTACCACACCAGGGTGTACCTCCAAATGGAATGTATGGAACTCCATCAACACCTCCTCCCACAACATAACTAGAACTATGGTGCTTTCTTTGAAAAGGATGACCTAGTTCGCACTTATTTAAGATCCATCAGGATCCCGTACTGAGGATAACTGAGCACATCGGGCCTCACCGTCCACATCCACAAGTACTGCCTCACTAAATTGTTGTAAGATTGGATAAGTGACAGTAATCAACTTATGTTAAGCTTTGCCATAATCATTCATGAAGGTTATCTACATCGCACCGAGCTGCTATGTCACCCCACTCAGCAGCTATAGACTAGACCTCTTACTAAGCCTGTCTGCCACCACATTCCCCTTCCCAATAGTATATACTATCTCAATGTTATAGTCCTGGAGGAATTCCATAAATCTCCCTAGTCTCATGTTCAGGTCCTTCTTTGAGAAGATATACCTATGAATCATGTGGTCATAATAGATGGGAAACGGTTCACCCATCAGGTAATGCCACGCCATCTTCAACAAAAATACAACACCTGATAAATCCTGGTCATGGGTCACATAATTATACTCATGATGCATCAAATACTATGAGATGGAGGTGATCACTACTTGCTCCGGCATTAGGAGACAACCCAGTTCGGTCTTTGATGGTTCACAGAAGGCTTCATACCCAATTCCCTTTTATGGTAGTCTGAAGATAGGGGCACTCATCAATCTACGCCTCAGCTCCAAGAAACTCTACTTCAACATCTCCATCTACACAAATGGTTGTCCCTTATTTTTCAATGGAGATAAGGGTTCTATTACATAGGAAAGGATTGGAAAAAACCTTAGGTCATACCTAGAAAAACCCAAGAAACTTTTCACCTCAGTCATGCTCCTGGGTGGATCCAAATAAAGTATTACATCTATCTTCATTGGATCCACTGTAACTCCATCCTCTGAGATGTCATGTCCTAGAAAGTGGACCTCCCATTTCCAAAACTATATCTTTGAGAGCTTAAGGTAAAGCTGGTGCAGATAGAGTTTATCTAGGAAAATCCAAAATTTAGTAGTGTGCTCCTCCTCTGATGCGGAGTACACCAGGATTTCATTTATTTATACCAACAAGAAACAATCAAGGTAAGGCTTGATGATCCTGTTCAAGAGTCCCATGAACACTTTTAGGGAATTGGTCATGCTGAAAGGCATCACCAAAAACTCATAGTGTACATATCTGTATCTAAAGGTTGTCTTTGGTACATCATAATCATATAATTGAATCTAATGAGAGCCTGATCTGAGGTCTATCTTCGAGAACCACCTCTCTCCGTTCAGATGATCATAGAGGTCATCAATTCATGATAGTGGATAGTTGTTCTTTATAGTCACCTGGTTCAGGTTTTGGAAGTCCACGAATAGCCTCAAGATCCTGTCTTCCTTCATGGAAAACAACACTAGGGCTACCCATAGTAAATTATTGGGCCTCACAAAGCCCTTATCCTATATGTCCTCCAACTGTAACCTCAATTTTTGATGATTCGCAGGAGCCATCCAATATACTGGTGTGGATATCAGTGCTCTATCAGGGTAAAGTTCAATGGTGATGTCTACATCTATGTGAGGAGGTAGTCTCAAAAACTCCATATAAAAGGCATCTCCATATTCTTCCCCCAATACATGAAATCTTGGGCTCCTCTCATCCCCTACTCCATGGGTGATTCTAGACAATTGGTGAGTGATCTGTTGCACTATCAATTGAGAATTTCCATTCGGTGTGGAAAAATTCCACATCTCACTTGTGATGGAAAACCATGTCTCATCCTCATGAACACACCACACTTTGTGTCGAATATAGTTGATCATTAACATGGAATGTAGATAACCAGTCCACACCCACGATGAAATTGTATGACCTAGACACCGCTACTAGGATATCTAAGTCGATTCTCTCACCTCCATGATTAATATCACACTGCTAGCACTAGTGTAAAATCATCCAATACCTTCCCATAGGAGTCCCTAATCGTAATGATCAAGCAAACAACTCCACTAGAATCTTTGAACCTCAAACGGGGACCATGTCAAGGAACGAGTGACTAGAACATGTCTCTATAAGAACTATAGATAATGTGGATAATACAATGATATTACCTCTAATAAACTCTACAGTGTCATGGTCATAAGACTCCATCGCCTGAAGTTGTCCTAAAACCTATATGCTGGCTCCCTGAGCCCCTGGTCGACCACATGGGGTGGTGGGGGTATAACCTTGAACCACCGTCCACTGCATGCCACTCGGCCTTCTCCCTTTCCATGTTTTATGCCCTGATGACCTCCTTGATCAAACCTCTACTTCTGCCTTGGAAGTCCCGAGACTGTATACTGATTGACTATGTAGTGTGTTGGGCAGTCACGAGCCATGTGTATTGGCCCTCCACACATGAAGAACATCTTAGTTCCCTACTGACTCTCTCTACTCTAGGATCCCTACACTACCGACCATGAGTATTGGGGTTATCCCCTGAATGGTCTAACCTTCTTAGGTCCCCGTGTCTGCTACCTGATGCTCACTAATGAAGACTCTACCACCTAATGTCTACTG
This sequence comes from Viscum album, assembly GCA_963277665.1. Classification (NCBI taxonomy): domain Eukaryota; kingdom Viridiplantae; phylum Streptophyta; class Magnoliopsida; order Santalales; family Viscaceae; genus Viscum; species Viscum album. Next base: position 218,442,628 of record OY728138.1, read on the forward strand.
TTGGCTCTGGATATCAGTTCCTAGACTTTTAGTAATATCTCCACAAGAAGGGATTTCCCACGAACCCTAGCCTGAGTAAGGATGCTGATAGACACCATGGATGCCTTGACCTCTCACCTGAGTCTCTGCTCAAAGGTCTTATCTCTAATGAAAGGGTCTCACACCATGTATGTCAAGTAGCCAGAGCGGTCTGTTAACCTCACAGAGTAATCAGCCGCTGACATGATACCCTGCTATTGGTGAAGTAGATCATGTATGCGCACCGAGCATAAAGTGGCAGGGAAAGAACTACTCCGGGAAAAGTCGCTCGATGTCAGCCCAAGAGAGGGTCACCTCATCATGATTCTGAATATTGATGCTCCACCATCTCCCTACCAAACCCTGAAGAAGGATCAAAGATAAGATCACCATATGGTCGAGTGGCATCCTCACTAAGTGGAATACCAATGTCACTACCTCCAGCTAGTCCTCAACAGCATAAGGATCTATCTCTCCTCTAAAACTAAGAGGTATCTATCTCTGGAACTCATGCAAGGTGATGAGAATGCATGCATCCTCCATTGGGTAACATCGGTAGTAACTTCCAATCAATGGGTGGTGGTAATGCTGGTGCAACCCCCAGTGGGTCCATCTCTAGCACTGGTCCCTGAACCGATGCATCATCGTAAGGAGGGATTTCCTCATGGCCCCGCATCAAAATTCTAAATGGCTATATATGTTGAGGTATCCTGATACAGATCATGATGTACCACAGTCATTAGATTATAACAAGTGAACGTATTATTATTCAATAAGAATATATGGAAACACACAATTCATATATGATGCATGAAACTGGAGTTTTTTATATAGAGTGGAAATGTAGAATTCATGGTCTTGTTGAATGGATATATCATCTTCCATACAAAAATTGAACTCCCTGAATCAAAAATTTGAACTCAAATCATTAAACACTATTTTGAAAACACAAAAAATAGACTCTCGGTCATTGAGGTAGAACCAACCATCTCTGGTACCACTTTTCCATGACCCATACCCCAGGGCCAGTGTTGTGAAATCCCCCAAGCTCACCTCCCGATGGCCAGGAGTTGGAGACTAGTGCAAAAGGCTTCAACCTGCAAGTGGGAGCCCTTTTTCTGAGTACATATACGCATGCACAACAACAATTTTCCAAATATAGAAAGGTAAACATGAATTCCACTAAGTAAATGTACAAACTATAGGTAAAATGGGAAAAAAATATAAACCCAATAAAAGATGAACTAAAAAACAAATATACAAGGAAACTATGAAATACGTACAGTGAAAACCCCACTTGTTGGGTAAGTGTAGAGCATTTGATGGAATCCATAGAGGTATTCCCTGCCAGTATGGTCTCACAAGGCACCACTAGGTCCTGGGCCACCAAGTCCTCTGTCAAGGAGGCAATCATTTGCACCAGATACAATAGGTGCGGGCATAACCTGTGGTGGGTTGAGTAACAATATACTCAGTAGGGAACCCTGACCAACAAGGAAAGACCAAAAATAAGTCCACAAAATAACCGATAAAGTGAGACAACTCACACCAGGTATAATCTATAGTAGGAATGTAAGACTACCACTCATATCAAATAACACCTTGGAAAATTGGAAAACTACTCCCCAATGAGTACAGTGGGCCTACCGTGTCACACAGTAGTCGCTTACCACTAACCTTGGACTATAATGCTCCTCATCCATAATGAGTATCGTGGGTATGCTGGTTTACACCAAAGAGTCTCCCCACCATAGGAATGCTAGGTCATACAAAATCCTCTTCCCACATTGTCCATACTGAGGTACTTCTCTTGTTGAGTACCATGGGTCTACAAGGTCACATAGAGCCACTCACAACCATAAGCCTGACGGGTCACATAGAGCCGCTTCCCACTCATCCATTTTATATAATCCACACAGAGTCTCTTATTATAATTCATTAGGTCTCATCCCACAATAGGGTTTCCGCATATAGTGCTCTTGATTCTAGGAGAACTACTCCTCATGCCATTTTTTGAAATGAAACTTCCACGAAATCCTTTGTTGATTATTCCAAAAGATCCCCCTCATCATGAGTTTTCCATGGAAGCAATCTTCTAATCAACCTGAAACCCGATTGTAAATACATCAGTGTTTTCCCAAAAAGGTTTCTATTATGTCTGGGTCTGCTCTGGCCTGGTTGGACTGACCCGACCCGGGTCTGCCTTCCCATCCTAGATCCGGCCCGGCCTGGGTTCAGCATGCACATTACATGACCCGCCAAGGGTTGTTCGGCTCTTCTTAGTCATGAAATGGCTAGAATACAATTCTACTCCCCCTGCCATGTGGGTCATCCACCGGTCTGAATCCTCCACCATGGTCGGTTGAATGCGACCATTCCACGTCTTTGGTGCACTTAAGCGGTTGGGTGGCCACGTCCACCAGCTTCCATCCTCTAGTAGAGGGGACAGAATCTCTTTGTGCACTATAGCGGCCCGATCTGGCAATGACACATCTCCCAGCACGCTTTTTTTGGTGTGCTACCATCCACCCATGCCCATCATCAGTGTCGACGCACTGGTGGGTACTTCTGTGGACCAACCAGTCTTCTCCGGTGGTCCATTATTGATTCCTCATGTGCCTACAGCCTCTAGGGGATTCCATCTTCCCTTCCATGGATTAGAATCCTCCTTGATTCCACTTCGAAGAAGCAGTCAAAATGAATTAACAAAATACACAAGGGGGAGGGTTTCAGGCCCTGTTCGTGTTATCCTGAAACCTCTCCATTATAGGTTTATAAAAATGAGATATTTAATTTTATGTTCTATCATAAATTAATCAAATAATCCTCATGAAAAACCCAATGAAAAGTACCCTCCCACAAGAATGAGTGATCTGCAGATCAACATGTTCATGGGTACATCTGTGTTAATCATTTAGAATGTAGAATGGGGAAAATTATAACAAAACAACCCCTACCTCAATGTTGTTCATCATTGAATTTATCCGCATGTGAGAATTCAATTTCTATTTGAAGATTTTGTCATTTTTTGTCCACCAGTCTGGTTCATTGATGTGCTTTAATGTTGTTACCAATTCTCCATAATTCTTCATGCATTGTTAGAGAGGATTTTCCACCTTAGTTTTTTTAGAGAAATTCCCTATATGATTCCCCAATGTGTTATCCCATAAATAGAAAAATGCACCACAATATTTCAGTTAAGATGCGTCACCACATTGTTACACTATTTCATTAATGAAATAGCATGTCTATTTCTATTCCATCAAGGAGTCTCATTAATGGGGATCGTCATTGCATTGACACTGCACCATAGTGCTAGCATGTCACTTTTCTATGGTTAGAAAAAGAATAAAATATCTTTCTAAGTTATTTTTTTCAAATAGTAAGAAAACTATATTTTCCAGTTGATACTCATCAGTCGAAGTTAAGTCTTTTCTAGGTGAATTTCTCTATTTTGAGTTCAACGATTCACTCAGATTATTGATCTGAGAACCGGTATAAAATTTAGAAAATCCTCTCACACGTTTACTTAAATGGACTTAAAAAAGTTCTAAATTATGATTTGGGATCAACAGGCCTTGAAATCATGTTCTGTTAGAGTGTCTGGTCTCGAAATAATTCCATATAATTTAAAAATAATTACAATGACTTTTAGGGACATTACATTATACCTGGATAATAATAAATCAATACATAAATAACTGTAAACAATTTGAAGTCATGTTCATCAGGGACACCTTGTCGAACACAAAATTTTTAGCATAAGATATGATATATCTAAACATTCCAAGATGAATATATTATAATATATGTAAACTAATATATGTAGATATATACATGAATTAGTGAGGATCCGAGGAATATGACCAATATATCAACGTAATAGAATGGGTGATGTTAATAAGCTAGTCATAGGACCCATTTTTAATATCCCAACAATCCAACAATGATGGTCTCAAAACCCGTAGATAAATTAAGGGAATTAATATGTATCTAAACATAAGATAACTACATGGTAGATGACCTAAGTCACAAATAAAATGAGTTATACTAAACTAATCTTCATAAGGAGATAACAGTAGTAATAAGAAATAAACAAGAAATAAGTATTTTCATTTTCCTATGACCTCATCCAAGGAATTAGATAACGAGGAGCCTAGGTATCTCTTAAGGTGTAACATAAATATTTTTATTCTCTCAGATCGTAAATGGAATGTCATGAATAATTAACCCATGTATCTCTTCTAACATTGAATTTCCCTTTATAATCACCAATGGTATTCATTAAAATAGAAATCTAATGTCCTCTCTGATTTAAAAAAAATATATCTAATAATCCCATGCATGGTATTCCTTATTAAAGAAACCCAAGTATCACTCATGGTCTAATTAAATTATTGTATACTATGTTCCCATCCACGAGATTTCACAGTGAATAAACCTGTATTTCTTATGGTACATATAATCTTGAATAATAAATGATCTCATCCTAGGTGTTAAAAAATATGGAATCAAAGTATCACTCAAGGTATAGTGTAATTTATTTTATTTGTTTTATATTAATATTTAATTTAATCCATTGGTTTCATCCACACAAATTTTATGTATCATGATTTATTTCATTCCTCACTTTATATTTTCATTTGTAAATGATAAGATGAAAATAATTTGGTAAATAATAATACGTATGTAAACAAAATATTTATTCAAAATATATTATAAATAATGATGACCATGCCAATAATCATAACACCTACCATCCAAATATCAATATTTAAATTCACTAATATATTAAAGAATTTATCACACCTCATAGGTGGATTTATTACCAAACATGTTTTTGTTGGTTTAATTAATAATTTAATATAATTTAAATAACTATTACATGATATTTAATTAAAAAACATAAAAGGTGATTAAATATTAGAATGATTATTTTAAAACCTACATCTGAAATAAAGCTCACATTGGGTGATTAAATTTATTAAGACCAGGTCAAAACTTGCATGAAAAACACCCCAAAGGTCTATTTTCTAGTTTAGGTGTATAACCTCAAATTATTCAATTAAAATTCATAAAGAAAATATAAATGTATGCATAAGCATTTAAATATTTAAAAATGAATTCAAGTGGTGACATATAGAAATTATGGTGTACGTCACAATACTGTAATTTATAAACATAATAGACCAGTAGGGGAAAGCACATGGCCACATCCATTATTATTAGGAGTCTCCTCTCATATTTTATCAATAATTGATTCAACCATCTTCAAGAGAAGTAAATGAAATTCACAAATTCCTGATATATATACAATTAGACTAGTGGTGCATGATTATAATAACAAATGTGGGAGATCCAAGGAAAACTATATGACATACAAAGGGACAGTTCAAGTAACTAATTTGTGTGGGAGAAGAGGGAAAGAAAAGAGTGGAAGAAAAAAATATGTTGTTTGAATAAATATTAGAATTTCACCCATCATTATTACAATACACGGTTTTTTCATATTGTTTGGAAAACTATGCACTAAAAATTTGTGCTTAGTACCTATGTGGAGCTGATAATGGGAACCAGTAACATGGTTTTAATAAATCATTCCCTACCCATGTGACCACGTATATTGTTTACGACATACAATACATATAGTTATACGCCGTCAGGTGTAGATTTTGAAAAGTTGTGTGACATCATCAAGGACCCTAAAACATGATACATAGTTCCTCTTATTGATATAAAGAGTGTAAATAAACATTTAAAATATATTAATCATGAAAAATGATTTAAAATTTGGGATTATTACTAAATATACTCCCATATTGCACCCCAATGTATTCACTGAAAACATTTTTATTAGTTCATTATGACCATGAAACACATATGAACTTCTAATAGATATATTGAACCTTAAAACACATCTAAAAACAACAATTTCAGAATCCAGATGCTCAAATTAATATTCCAAACATGTTTTAATGTTTGAACCATTAACCATGAAAATATTTTAACTTCCTTTGTAATTTCCCCATCATTTAAAAGATAGGATGATACATTAGTTAAAACATGTGTTTAGATACGACTATTTTTCATGATCTTGGTGGTGATTTGTTAAATATCCAACACATACATTTTAATGTTATTACCCCATGGTATATTTTTTCCATAGCCTTCATGCACTCATAGTATCTAGAAAATGTTTTATTTCAAGGTATGACCAACTACTCAAGACTTTAGTGTTATTTCATGATATCAACCAATATATATATTCATTATTATGGTTTTCACAAAGGATCTATTAAAAAATATCTAAAATAACTAAATAATATATCTAAATAACTAAATCATGTTCTGATTCATCTAATATGACCAAATATAAATATGAAATTAGTCATATGTTAATCTCAGAATGTATATAATACATCTCATAAACAGTCTCACAACCCAATGATTGAAAAATATATTGTCTTAGAGATTAGAATCACAAAATTATCAATTAAATAAAATTAATAATATTTCCCCATAATCATTCCATGTTACAACCATTACTATCTATCCCACTTGATATAATCCTCTTCATATCCTTGTGAATAGAAACATTAGAAAGGGGTGAGATCAGAAATATGGTAAAGTGAAAATTTGTATTAATTTATTAGAACACATTCATTTGGTACAACATAATAAGTACATAAATATATTAATAATATATTATAAGACAATATATTATAATCATAAAATTTTGTAAAGAAAAAATACAAAAACTAGAACATTATGTATTTAAAAATTCTTTAGCATTTCTAAAAATACATACCAATAAACCAAAAAAATAAATCATGAAATAAAAGTTTGGAATAATTAACAAATAGTTTTTAATTAAGAAACCATGGAATAACGTGATTAAAACATTTAAAATGTGGTATAATAATAAACATGGGATTTATTATCTTCTTTAAAGTGGCTACCAACCAACCTGTTCACATGTAAATTTGTGAGTATAGCTACACAACATCACACTTACCCTTTGTGAGCCTAGATACTTATTACCCACTTCAATAAAATTCATATAGAGTGATATATTATTCTTTTCCAAATTCACTATAAGGAGATATTGGTCCCAAAAACCTCATAATCAATACATTTTAGATAAATTTTAAAATTAAACCTCCAAAATTTAATAAATTATCCATTGAAAAAGAATGTATTTATTAATGATTTCAAAAAACAACATATATCATGAACATAATAAAACATCAATATAAAAACAAATTCAAAAAAAATCTTATCATATCAAAATATAGAGTCTCATCATATTAACACATCATGAAAGACAACCCATGTAGGTTAATGAGAAGAGAAAATTAAAATTTTTTCATAATACCTTTTAAACATTGTCTTAAAATATAAATTGTGAATTAATTATAAAACAACACTTTTTCAAAGGGAAAGTGAATAATTGTTCTAAAAATTATTATATATTACTCTAAATGAATAATCCTTTAAAATACATAAGGGTAATAATTTTATTTGATGATAAAACGTTTTAGTTTAGAAAGGATAGAAAATCCTTCTGTTTAAAATATTGAAATGACATTATTTTAAAAGTGACATCAATAAAAAGAGTATTAAATATTAAATTATTAATGCGATAAATATAATTAGGGAATAATTGATTTAAACTCTATTAGCTTTCATTGATTTATAATAGGTTCTTGGGAGGAAGGAATAAACATATATAGAATAAAAATCGATTAAAATATACTTAAATATTCATTATAATAATGATTTTCAATGAATTAATAAAATAATAATTGAAGAGGTGTTTGGTGTGAGACGTGATTTTCACAAAAAAAAATTGTTGATAAAATAGTGTTACATCAACATTTTTTAGAATAGATCAATATTTAGAAATAATTATCCAAGAAGAGTTATTATGTCCCAAGGAAATGATTTGAGCCACAAAAGCCCATACACCATTTGTAATTGATCAATAAAAACATTATGATAAGTATAAAATTAAATATTTCATTTAATAAAATGAATTAAATGTCTCACATGAATGAAAAATAAAATAGGGTAGTATTTACAAAATTCAAAAAGAAACATGGTGTATGATGTAAATATATCTCAAGGGATCCAAATTTTAGACAATAAAGCCCTTTCCTTCTTTACAAGTATAGTTGATTGTTCTCTGAACTCATGTATAACAAATACATATATATTTATATAAAATATAAGTACCATATTATTACTGAAAAAAATTCATAATTTTGATATATAAAAATTATCTATATGTTTAGTATTTAGTTTTTGGTAATTTCCCACATCATGAATTTCTTATTTCGAATTTTTTTACATTTCATAAGAGATGTGTTCGTATTTTTTATTCTCTCAATTATTATAAATAAAATTTAATAAATGTTAATATATAATGTAAATTATAATTTTTAAATTATTTTTAAATTTTCTATAATGATTACTTTATTCATTGTTCTATAAGGTGATATCATCAGGAAAATATTTTCAATTATTTTCCACCTATGAGGGGTGTTTTTATAATTAAAGAGTTATGTATTTATATATTCATTATGGAACAAAAAAATAGTCCTATATTTTATCATTTCATACCATAATTATTTTTTTAATCTTTTTTTATAAAATATCATAGCATTGTTGAAGAATTTGGCCAAACATACAAATATTGAACGTACCATGATTATTGAAAATTATTAGGTGATTTAGTTGTAATATAAATAAAATAGTAGTATAATGCTGTATTTAATTATTCTTATCTTGTTATATATTATTTTTAAGTAATTTCTAGGAATAATTAATTGATTTGAGAATATTATATATTTTGAATTAACAATTTTCATCATAGTATTCTTGTTTAAAGCTGGTGAATTTTCGATAATCATATATATATAATATCATTAATAAGGTCCACAATTTATCATATCATAACCTAAATGATATCTTTAAACTAATATATATCCTTTAAAACCCCTATAATTATTATCCATTTGAGGTGGTGAAGAAATGTGAAATGGAAATTGATCATTTTATGGAAGTTGTAGTCCACACATACACGCAGTCAATGATTTTATATTTCATTGAAAATAGAAAATAAAAATCTGATTTATGATATAAAAATATAAAATATCACATAAATATCATTATTGTATATTAAATTCGCTTTTAGGATTATCCTTATAAGGAAGTTAAGGATAACAAAACACATTTCTTTATGGTGGAGGTAATCCGCGCAACACCAAATTCACATTTTTTATTTCCCTTTATACTAAAGGGAAACCTTTTTAATTATTATAAAATAAATAAAATAAATTAAAATTATAATAATTATTTTTTTACTTTATGATGTTTAGGTGTTAAAAATAAATTCATAGTATAAGAACAACACACAATGAAATAGAAAGGAGAATGAAATATAAGGAATTTCTACCAACTATTGGAATATATCATCTGTAAGGTGGATTAAACATTTGAGTTGTTGTATTTTGAGAATAATTCAACCCTCATATGTTGTAAAGTATTGTGTAGGATTATTTTAGGGAGAGTTTGGGTTGATATTAATAAGTTTTGTTGTGAGCGGAAGTGTGGAATAGAGTTCCCCTTTTGTATGTTCATAAGAGTGCTATTTTTGTCAATAGGCAAACCGTTTCAATAATGGGAAGTCACTACGATAGAAGGTGGGTATAAAATTGATAAATATTGGGGTGGTTAGGATATAAGTTGTATTCACACCACCTCTAAATAAAAATAAATATCTTTTAAAAAAAATTTAAATTAGCTTCCAACGTGACTCACATTTTCTATTTTGGTTTTCATAATGGAAACTAGTTTTTACCCTGAGTTTTATCCATTATTACTAAAAATAAAATTGTCATTATCATATAAATTAGACTCAATAATTTAAAACAGTTAACATGTTTTATTGATTCATTTTTAAAACTTTTAAAAAATTCATTATAAAATATGAAATGGATAATTTATAAAAAAGATTTCCTTTTGAAAAATATAAATTAAATTAAAAATTGTTAAATATATACTTATTATTAAAATAAATTTTCTAAAAATTATATATTCTAAGATAAAATACATTTCGAGTATTATAAAAATCATAAATTTCTATTCATGATTAGGTACTAATAGTTTCATAAATTCAACTTCTTAAAAGAAATAATATTATATAAAATTTAACTAATAATAATTTTTTTAATAAAGAAAATAAATATTATCATAATATATCCATGAAAATTTTGAAAATGATATTAATTCATTTTATATTATGAACCTAAATCTAATAAATGATATTTTTATTAAATAACATAAAATGTTCTGATAATTTTTTAATTAACTACATCTGTTTATAAATTAAAAGAAAATATATTTTATACATTACATATTATTATTCTATAAAAATAATATTATATTCATCATATAAAATCCTAATTTATAGAAAATAAATTTTTTATGCACAAACTGATATTTGAAAAAAAATGACATTCAAAATGTTTATAAATTTTTTATTGATATTTAAAATGTTTATATTTTAGGACATTTCATTTTAATCCTAAATTATATTTAGATAACCTTGTATGATACCCACATAATACCTAAGAATTAGAAAAATTATTTTTTTAGTTGAAGGTGTCGATTCCACTAACATTGTACTCTTCTTTAATTCAAAAATATGAAATTTCTATCATATAAAAATACGATCAAATTGTAAGTGTTCCAGCTCGGCATAGACATAGTATAGAGAAAACTCTAGTTATGCTACCTCCGCCCCATTCATTCATATATGGGTTTTAAAAGAATTTATTGTTCATACATATTCCATTACTTCTTACATTAAATATTAACTTTGACAAATTTCCATAAATTTGGAAGATATTATTAAATGACTCTGATTTAACTAAAATATTTAATATTCAATATTTATCTTGGTTTTACAATTTTGTTGTGTTTTCAAATAAAACATTCTATTTATTTTTTTTGTACGTAATAGTAATATTTTGTAAAATATCAAGTCATTACAAGCATGGTGTTGGAAAAATGGATGTAAGAGATCTACTTCTATAAACCCTCTTAAATTATAGAAGTCTATATGAACATAAATATGAAAATAAACATTGTAGTAAAACCTATTACAACAATCCATTTTATGTATAAACTTAAAATATTTTATATCATATCCAATTAGGTTCACATATTCATTCTACCACATGGGGATTCAAATATACATTTAAGAACATTTCATTAACTCTTTTCCACCTTTCAATCCCTAAAAGTTTCATGTGATGAGGTTTGGATACATGTAATCAGATTTAATTTAAAATAGATGTAATATGATTGAGTTAATGTCTTACACCTCAATTGATCTCTAAATGGGTTTAGTTGGAAGGAAACTTCTTGACACACATATTTACCTAATGAAATTTAATATATATTTGAATCAATGTTGTTAATTTTTATCAATATGATGATGTAAAAATTTTTAAACCTTTTGATAGTTTCAATGGATTGATTATATAATTAACACATAATGGAATTGATATTTAAATAAAGGTGTATTTTATAGAAACATGTCTACCGTAGATGATTCAACAATTCTCTAACTAATAAATAAATCATTTGAATAAATATACAATATACTATATAAATTGGAGGGAAACACCATTCAATGGAAATTTGAAGGGGGTAAATTATGGAAGTATACGAGGTTGAAAAAATAGATGATATCTCATATGGAATCTCTAATAAAAAATATGAACACCATGATGGTCCAAAAACAGACCCATGGTGCATAAACATCATAGGTAAATTATGATGACTAGTGTAATAAAAATAATATTCAGGTTCGGTAACTGTGACAATACTAATGAAAATTCTTCTAAACAAATATTAATGGGGTTTTAAGAATATAAATTACCTACTATGTTGAGCTAAATAAACACTCTTGAAAATATTTTGGATGAATTAATTACCACCATTGGGGATTACGTCATGGTGTTTGCAACATATTCAAATGATCATGGTACATTTGTATTAGAGATGAATGATGAATGGAGACACCAAAATGAATGAATAAAAAATTTGGAGTTAAAAGATAAATAAATTAAATACTATATTCAAGAAATACTCAGACGAGTGCCATAGGAAAACCCAAATGTCTTCCCCCATGAAGATTTCAAGTCCATTACTTAAAGAAGTGTAAAATCCATTAAACCCTTCTGTAAAATATATAAATATATATAAATGAAAAATCCAAAAATTTATAAAAAGTGATTATAATTGAAAATGAAAATGAAGAATGTCGTAAGGAAATTTTACATAAAGTGCATTCATCATCATACAAGCCATAATTACCATTTTTAGAGAAGACTAATCAAGGAAAACGTAAATATAAAAAGGTAAATTTTTTTTATCATTTAATAATGTTATATATTAAAATATCTATTAAATAAATCATTTACATTATTCCACTGTATCAAAAGTTCATGAAATGAATACATCAGACAGTATAAGAAAACAATGATTTGGAATCATCCCTCTATTTAAGGATAGATCATCTCTAGTGTCAAAAGATATGTTGAGGAAGAAACATGACCATTGTAATTTTTAAATTCTATAAATATTATGAGATAAGAAATTATAGAAAGAATATTGCAACCTTTGTTTCTAGATAAAACTCATATCGTTAGCATGTTCAATAGCCTAGGGATAGAAATTATAAATAACAATAGTGTTTCAACTTTTCATGAAGATTTAATTATGTAATACCACTAGGGTATGGTTGAGGATATAATTGTTAAATTTAAAAAATTCAACAGCTCAGTAGACATGATAGTATTGTACATGAACGGTTAATGATAAACCCTTATATAAGAGACACTATTCTTGGATAAAAAATTATATTTGACAGAAATACAGAATGGGGATCTATGTTTGATATTCAATGAAGTGAATGTAAGAGTTATCATATACAACAAAATAATGAATTTTGAGGTGAAAATTGATGAAATTAATGAAGAAATGAATCTATACAATAAATGTGTTTCTATAATTATTTAATATTATAAGGAATCTACTATTTAATAAAATAAATAAATATCTAACTATTGAATAGAAGTGAATAAATCCATGGATGCAAATGTGGGAATTTATGTTATAAATAAATTAGAATATGGACAATATGTATGGATGTTTCAGGATCTAATATTTGGTTTTTTGGAATTAAGAAAACAATTTTGGATTTTCCCAAAATAATTTAATGAGTTTTTACCCAATGAAAAACTGGGGGTACCCTTATATAAAGTAAAATGACCCATCCATATTATCAAATATCAATTACAACCATTTATTGTTTTTGACGAGATTAATTCTTTGAATTCCCCAATCACCTAAACATAGAGGTTGTTATGTAAATACAAAGGTGTTAAAAAGATGCTTTTATGGGATGCATATTGATTTTTTAATGGTTTCTTATGACATTAATTTTCAAGTTATAGATGTAGGATCCCTTCCCCATAATTTTGAGTTACCATTAATGTACATATAATTTCCATCTAACACTATTCTTTTATTTTTTTCCATAAAAGGAAATCCCATATTTCATGAAGGAATTTTAAGAGCGTGTAGATAGACATTTCTTATCATGAGGTATAACATAACATCATTTATTGTGGAAAAACCGCCAGAAAAAGGGAATCGTAGCGATGTTAGGCCATAATCTAGATCACAAAAATTAAATTACGGAGTATATATTTTAATATATTTATATTCTATTACACATTAATATTTATACTAATGAATTTGTAATAGTAACTTCGAATTCCCCATAATTAGAATTGTTTCTATGATCATTATTCCGTGAGAAATAAATTACATAAGATACACATAAAAAGAATTTTTTTATTTAATTTTTAAATAACATTGAATAAGATAAATTGGATTAATGAATTATTAATGATAGACATTAGTATTTTAAATTAAAAAATAATGATTTTGGAGAACCTGTTGAATTATTTATATTAAATTTAATTTTCATTTTACATTCCATCAATTGTAGAATTTGATTTCAATATATTTACTGTTATTTGGTATTCCATTTGTAATTTTACAAAAGATATGTTACCCTAATTGAAATATTTTTTGTGACTAATATTTCCATTCTTTTCCTAGGAATATTTATTGAGTGACTCAGGAATTATTTCTTCTATAACATAATTTAAAACCATTAAAAACTATGATTATAAATATTATCCTTTAAAATCATTGAGTAAAAATTTGATTAGTCATTCTACCCTGGGACATGATATAACATCCCACCCCTCTTCATTGGCTTGGGACGTTATAGTCATATTACATGTGCATAATAGACACCCCTAGGGTGCCAAAGATTGTTAAAAAAAAATGGATTCATTAAAATATGAGAGATGATTTTCAATTTCAAAACAAAAAAATCTATCCAAACATGACATATAAAATAACACTACAAGATTCATTATAAAAATGAAAAGAAACATAAATATACATTTAATATCATAATACAACTATAAATGGGTACCATAATGGAAGACTACAAAACATCAAAGTACATAATAGAAGACAAAACCAAAAAACCCAAGGATTCTAAATCATTACTACATAAGATACGAACATGCTCCATGATCCAAGTACATAATATATCCCAAGTATCTAAAATCCCCACTAAATAATTGTGATAATTTACCTTTTCATGTTTCACGATGAACAATATTTTCAAAAGCACTAATTTTCCAAAGTAGGGGTGAGTAATAAAACTCAGTAAGATTTCACCAAATGAATTACCTACTCAAAACACTAGGATAGAACATGTTAAAACATTTATATAAAAAATTTATATAAAATTTTGAAAAAATATTTTCACAAAACTAAAATGAATTTTAATAAAAAATAGTTTTCCAATCCAAAAAACATTTTTTTATGGAAGCAACCAAAAATCTTAATCAATCCCACTTCATATTCCCTTCTTAACATATTTCATTTAAATTAAAAAACCCAATAATTCACATATTATTACACATATGATATTTCCATACACATGAGGGGTTTCTTTCTGATATACCAGGTCATCACAAGGTAATTAACTCTTATGTTCTGTTACACCTTTTGTATCGAGCACTATGTTATATTTTAACCATGCCTCTAAAAATAAAACCTGAACACATGTCAAACAATTATCCAAACCATATCAATAAAAAAATTATTATAAACCATTCCAAAAATAATTTTACTTGAAATCAAACAAAACAACCATTTTTTAAAAAAATATTTTAAAAAAATTGACATCATATTTTTCACAACCATTTTAAAATTTCAACAATTCACAAACCATCTCTAAAAAGGTATCTAACATAAATTCCACACAAATTTTATAATAAATTTATATAATTTGAATCTAATCCTTCATGTTCTAATATGATGAGTCGATAGTAAATCCACCAACCTTGGAAGTGTTTAAAAAAATGATTAATGACACTAAAACGCAATTGAAACGGTGTTAAATATCCAAATCCCACCTCAGATATATTTCCCTAACATAAAAGGGAAAAATAGATCAATGGTAGTCATCAAAAGCCTTATATATACCTACAATATACTATATATAAGGAACCAAGAGAGGGAATAATATAAATTTAATAAAACCCACTATAAAATAAGCCTTAGCATATCAATCGGTATTTAGAAGACTAAGAAAAGCCTTCAAATCACCTCCAGGAAGATGGGGAAATCTTCCACTGCCTTTACAAGGTAAATAAAATTGAGTTATAACTAATTCAGAGAAAAAATAGTGGATTAGAGTTTAAAAAATGTTATATTATCTTTTAAATTCTATTTTTAAATCATTTATTACTAGTCACATGGTTAGGAAAATTGAGTCCTAACCATGTGCTAGCCTCTACCTCAAAGAGGAAATCACACAATTGTCTTGGATGGTTCTAAATACCATTAACCATCCATGAAAAATCTATATGTCCCTACATTTAATATTTTCTCCATGGTTTCAATGCATTTTTCAAAAACTATGCGCCTAACTGTGTGCCTTCTCATTATCATTTATCTCACGATGCATGGTTTCTTGTTGGATTTTCTCATTTCCACAAACCATGCACAAACCAAGCCCCTTTAGAAAAAACCCTACAACATTTAAACAGTCTTCCAAACCCTCCTAAAAATCACACAAAAACTTTATATACATACAAATCCTTAATAAAGGGTCAACTAATTGAAACTGAGGGTATTAAAGTCACCTAACCATTGTCCTTTTCATCCCTAGAATGTAGAAACCCATTGCTCTCCAGAATGTGTTCGAGACATTTCTAAACCATTTCCATCTCTTGTTTCAATTTATCCTCCTAAATATAACCTTGTGGATTCAAAACCAGTATACGAACGATGATTTTCACAAACAAGAAATTTTCACGCATATCTTTAATCCACACTCGAATAATCACCACTGAGGAATCCAATTATAGATCAACATGATCTCATTGAATCACCTAGTCAAGAACCGGATGATAGTTTTTCGACTCATATACACGAAACATGTTATTCACAGAAGTGAACTATACTGGGAAATATAACTAATATGATACAACACTAACCCATTAAAGTATCTCCAAAAGGCCAATGTGTTGAGGACATAACTTGACATGCTTCCTGAAACGATGATTCCCATGCATTGGAGAGATTCCCATGAACATATTATCACTCACCTCAGTATATAATGACCATCGTTGATGATATTTATATAACTTCTGATGACGCTGATCTATGTCTATTATTTTCCTAACTATCTAAATCTTCTCCATTGTCTCGTAGATAATGATTGGCCCAACCAGGGATGTTTTTTTTATTTCTACCCAACAAAGTTGATAATTAAAAGGATACCCATAAAATTATTCAAAATAATCCAAATGTATTGAGGCATAATCATTATTGTTATGTGAAAACACCACTAATGATTAATTTTATTCCCCTCAGCCAATAAAATATTTAACAGAATCCCTCAACTTATCTTCCAATATCTGGGTCATCCCTTTGTGTTATGCATCCATATGAGGATGATACATAATAACCATATTCAACTGAGTCCCAAAGGAATTCTATTAGGATTTCTATAAATAATAAATAAATATCATATATCAGTTTAGCTCTATAAAAAATGGTAAAACATTCCACTTTACCACTTCTCAGTAAAATATTTTTGAAAAGTCCTCCTCCATATGATATTCAAAAATAGGGATGAAATGATCCATCATTGTGAGCCAACCCACTATCACCCATATGGAATTGTGTTTCAGAATTTTTCAATGGAAACATGTTACATAATCCATGGCTATCTTCTCTCATTTCTAGATAGGGATATGTAATGATTGTAATATACCATCTGGTCATTGATGTAATTACAATATGTTTTGAAAAGATAAACATATTGAAGAAAACACATCCACTTTCCTTTTCAAATAGACCCACAAGAAATTTTATTTCAACACCTTATACATAATATATATTCTAGGATTAACATACCACATTAAATGGTGGTAGTAATGTTGAATTTTTTACTGAAATGTACTTGGCATGGCCATCTTATCTATAAACCAAAAAAATGAACTCCCATCTAGCATCGATCCTTCAATGTTCACCAAACCATTGAGTTTTGACATAAAAGAAACACATTCTGAATCAAATGATTGTTCATAATTAGTTTCCTCAACCAAATTTGGAACGAATGAAACGACAATGGAAAACCTTAACATCATCATAGTACTCAAACTCTATTTGAATGTCAAATAAGACAGACATAAAATTCCACTAATATAAAGCCTCATTTTCTAACTGATCTTATAACTTTATAATTTTTTTAACATCCAATGAATTTCCTTTACCCTATGTATACATATTTCATAGTCTACCATTTTGAGATACTCCAAATGTTATATTTGTCTCAGAGCCAAATTTATTTGTGGGAAAATATGATTCATGTTTTTATTAGATAAAACACTATAAATTACTCATCAATGGGGTAATAATTCCAGGTCATCGAAATTTGGACTATAGAAGAAAAATCCAAATAATTTGTTTGGTAAATCTTCTAATATAACATTTACTATCTAGAGCAATATGAACTAATAATATTTCCTTTCATGAGAAAACACCACAACCCATATCTTAAAGAATCAAAATACACATTGTGCCCTTATCCAAATTCTGGAACTATTAAGATTGGTGCTAATTTAATATAAAAATTAATCTCTTCAAAAGCCTTTTAATATTAATCATTCCATTGCAATAGAACATTCATCGTTATCCAAACAATAATAGGTGAATATATTCATGAGAAATCAGAATCTAATTTTAGTAATAACTAACTAATCCAACGGAAAGCCTTATCTCGAATAGAATGTTTTCTGGATTACAATAGATGACAACCTATATCTTTTTTGGATAAAAATAAACTCTTTTTTCAAATATTAAATGGTCAAGGAAACATGACACATGAATCCTAAAATCACCAATTGATAATTTGGAATACAACTGTTGACCCCTTATGATTCCTTACACTTTCTCTAAGTGTTCTTCATGATCACCCCTTATCCTTGAATAGCCCCATATGTCATCCAAATACACAACCATAAATAATCTAGATACCAATAAAATATATGATTCATCAATTCTATATAGATGACTCATGCATTTATAAAACTGAATGGAATGACCATATACTCATAATTGTTATATATTCTCCTAAAATAGTTTTTGGAATATCCTCCTTCTAACCTATAAATTTGTGATATCCTAATAGCAAGACAATTTTTGAGAATCATTTACCGCCCCAAAATTGTTCGAATGGATCATCAATGCATGGAAGTGGATACAAGTTCATTATCAAATACATGGTTATAAAGATAATCCACACACAACCCATGCATTCCATCATCCATTTTGATGAATCAGCCTTGTGATGCCCATAAATACATGGTCATCCAAATGAATCCTTTTCATTTTAGATCTTCTAACTACACTTTCATTTACCTTAATTTTGTTTGTGTCATCCAATAATATGGGAGGAAAATATGACTGGTTCTTGGGAGAATATTTAATCCCAGATGCAAAACTAATAACAAAGACTCTCCATAGAATGGTATTTATAGAATTATTGGAGGTAAAGAAACAACTAGGTAGTTGAGTAATAAGATATTTATTCTCCCCTGTGCTTTTATAGGGTGATCCCCTCTTAATATTTGATAAGATAATATATGGATCCATGAGGTTGTGTATTTATTTTATTTAAATCTATGCAATTTATACAATGTACATGTATCCACACCATTTCATTGATTATTTATTCGATCAACCACACAGATATCAATGTTTAT
This sequence comes from Viscum album, assembly GCA_963277665.1. Lineage (NCBI taxonomy): Eukaryota > Viridiplantae > Streptophyta > Magnoliopsida > Santalales > Viscaceae > Viscum > Viscum album. The sequence goes on from OY728138.1 coordinate 218,462,088, forward strand.
AACGATTGACCGTTTTTCTCTATTTCTTAAATTGTGAGTTAACAAGAAATAAATTCTTAAGGAATCATTTTAGATGAGTTATAGATATTAAAATTTTATAGTGATTCCAATTACATTGACTAATGTACCCTCGGTTTTTAAATATCCAGTGAATAAAATATTCAAGGAATATACTAATGTTTGTATTGTTGTATTCATTGATAATATTCAGTTTTATTATAAAACCAATGAAAGATATGAGAATCAATATAGGATGATTCTATAGACTCTCATGAGGAAGGTTTTTTAAGGTAAATTTTGATTGTGTGAATTATATATTCAACAATTCACTTTTCTGGTCATTATTTTCTCGAATGATGGAATCATAGTCAATCTAGTTAGAATAAAAGTATCACATGAATAGCCTACAAGAACATGAATAACATAGGTACATTATTTTATTAGTTTATCAAGTTACCATTAGGGTTTCATTCAGAACTTTTCTTGATTGGATGGCTGGTTACCAAAGCTCACACATCAAGGGGTTAAGATCATTTGTACAAAAGAATGTATATGATGTTTTGAATAATTGAATATATTATTAGTCAATGATATTATATTTATTATACCATCAAAAAATTAAGGTTTTTTGTTATACATTGATGCATTTAAGAAAGGACCAAGTAGATTCCTTATGAAAATTTATAATGTTATTGAATATGGATCAAGGCAGATGATGAATTAAGAACAAAATTATCAAACCCATGATGTTGAGTTAGAAAATCTATAACTTTCCAGGAAGATACATAGGAACAATCTATAAAGAAAAAAATGTGAGATATATAAAGATTAAGAGAGTGGGAAATAAATATTGACACAGAAAGAACTCAAAAGTTTGTGAAGACAACATATCATGTTATTTAGAGACTATGGTTTCTCAATAAATTACCACTGATGAAATAAAAATAAAGAAGAATATGCATTATATATGTAATATCATAGAATTATAACCCAAATGAGGATTGAGAAATATCTTATCTTTATAGATTTAGTACAGACAGATATTGGAATTATTATAGATGAAGAAACATCACCGATTATTAAAATGATTATAAAACCATATTTATTGGTAAAGATAAAAACCTATCAATCTGGTGATGAATTTTTTTTAAAGAAAATTAAAGCCATTCAGGATGGAATATTTACAAATTTCACATATTATGATGGGATTATGAAAATTTTAATGAGATTATGTGTACTATCAATGCCTTATATAAAAATGGAATTGTTATATGATTCCCATTGATCAAATTTCTTTATACAACTAGGTTGTACAAAGATATTTAGTGATCTGATGGAATATTTTTATGGGATAATATAAAGTGTAAAATAACTACATATGCTTCTATATTCATAGTTTTTCTTCAAGTGATGGATGAGAGAAAAAATCTTAGCGGTGTCATGAAACCTCAACATATTTCAATATAGAAGTGTGATGACATTATGATGGATTTTTATATAGGATTACCAAGGAAACCTAGAAAGAATAATGAAATAGGGTTGTTGTTGACCATATTAAAAAATTATAAAACATTATTTCTATAATATAGGATTTAATTGCTGAGCACCTAGAAAGACTATATATTAATGAAGTTATTAGACATCATGGTGCACCTCTATTTTTTTTATTGATATTATCATTTTACATCACAATTATGAATGATTCGTCCGAAGGGTTTAGGTAATGATATTCATTTGAGTACTTCCTACCACCCTCATGATGATGGGTAGTTTGAAATGTCTATCCAAACATTACATGACATGCTTATATCATACACACTTTACTATTAAGGTATTTCTGATCATCATATACCCTTATTAGAATTTTATTACATTAATAGTTTTCATTCTTGTATTTAAATGGAACCATATGTATAATTATATGAAAAGAGATGTTTTACTACAACTTGTTATCATGAAGAAGGGGAGAGAAAACTTATAATACCATATATTATTGAAAAAAATAAAAATGAAGTGATTATTCAAGCTTAAAATAAATCATCTCAATGTAGGGAAAACTGCTATGCCGACAACTAGAGAGTGGATCTGGAATTTCTAGTGGGAGATCGTTCCCTATTAAAAGTATCACTACAGAAGGGTGTCATAAGCTTCATTATTAAAGAGAAACTAAACCCCAGGTACATCAGACCATTCAAAATTCTAGAAATAACTATATCTGTAGCTTTATGATTCAAAATACCACCAAGTCCCCCCAAAGTTCATGATGTGTTGCACATATCATTGTTAAATAAGTACATCCCAGACCCAATGCATGTATTAACCTATGAATAAAAAACTAGTACCTAATTTTTCCTACTGTTAAGAACATATTATGATTATGGAACCTTAATATAACATATTTATAAATTATATGACTTGACTAGTAAATATTATTTAGAGAAACCATAAAATCGAAAAAGAAACATAGGAAACTGTGTATGTTATAAAGATGAAACATCGTCATTTGGTTAAAAGGAAATTCTGATGAAAAATATATAAGATGAAATTTTTTACGAAGTGATGAATTTAACACTCAAATATTTTACTGTATGTATATTATTAAGTAAATTAATTTTATTTGATTATTTAAATTTCATGGGACACGAAGAATAGTCAAATTGTGACATACTTTTAAATATACACATGATTATTGGAATAGTAATGTGATCATTATTATTAGTAATCAAGACATTAGAATAATAACCTCACCAATGAATGTATAACTAATATTTAGGGATCTCATAAACGAGAGTAACATATATTTATATCAATTAATATGTAAATAAATTTTATAACATTGATAAATTAAGTGATGAGATTTTTTTTGGAATGTACAATTTTTATTTTTATTTTTATTAATTTATATAATGAAATAAAATAAAAGTTATTTTTATAAAATAAATTAATAATTTAATATTTTTTCATTATATTTATATTGTAATTTTATGATCCCATTATTAATTATTTAAAGTGTTGTAAAATCAGTTATAATATTACATTTTTAATTTTTGGAATAAATTATTATTAACATTATAAATTAAATTTATCATATTATAAAATTATTTTCATAAAATTGAGTCCATTTTTTAAATCTATACATTGAAAAATATTTATGTAGTTTTTTGTAATTTTCCTAAATATTCGAATTGTTGTTGAATAGTGAAATTAGGTAATGTATGATATTTCACATTATATGTAAATAAATGAATTTTTGAGTAATGGATGATTCATGGATGATGTATTTTACCATTATCTTGAACTGAAATGATCTATTTACAATAAATAGTTATAATAATCAACACTATTGATAATATTGATTCAAAATAATAAAAAATGAATAAAATAATACAAAACACCACTCCTCCCACTATAAATACCACCCCTCAACTAATCATCTCTTAACACCATCTTATATTTAGTTATTTTTTATATTCTTCTAAAATAATTTCCCAAAACACTTCCCATAATTCTTATTTTTCTAGTCTCTACGAAATAACCAACCCATGTTCTGTTGAAATGTTCTCAAGGAGACAACATTCATGAAGTAAAATCCTCCAACCTTCTCAATAAAAAAGTTTTTCTCTACATCATAATTTCCTCCAGTTTTTAAACTTGAATTGTAAATATTGTATGATATATATACTTGATATTTATTTTTTAATTGAATATTCATAAATAAATATCCTCTTCTCTTATTTTAAATCTAAAATTGAAAACAACACCTAAAAGGTTTAGGTTAAAATCCATATTAGGGGATGAGTTTTTTTCATTACCAGCTTCAATAATAGACATAAATTCATTTTTATGGTTAAAAAATTATAATATTTTTATCAAAACTTATTTAATGTATAATAACTAGTATATAAACATAATATTAATTAAAATGATACTAGATTTTCATGATTGAAGAAACCCCAAAAAAATAATCTTTTTTCATTAACATTTTATCTAATTAATCATCCTCATACCATATAAATAAATTAGATATCAGGACCATTTGAAATTATTTAAGTATATTAATTTCCATAAATTCCACTTATGGGCTTTTTCCAATTTTATAGGAACTCCCATAATTAGACCCATGGGATCCATTGAAAAAAATCAAGGAACAAAAACTCCCAAAAACTAGAAAGTGAATATTATAGGTTAGCAAAATGAAATAAAAGAACGTAAAAATATAATAAAAAATAAAAAAAAATTAAGTGGGAATGAATGAATTAATTGATTTATTTAATTTTATTATCTTGGATAACATGAACAAGTTAAGAACACTCTCAAATATAAGGTAAGGGGTTTCACATCTCACTTTTATTTCTATAAGATTTTCCTTATTCACCCATTATTTGTTGTGTACGGTGTATGTATACATAAATATTATATATAATATCATGAATGTCATTATGTTCATGGTATGATATGTTTCATTTGACTATCATTAATTTTATTGGGAATATGATTCGATTGATTACAAGTGGTAAGCATTTTTCATCTCATATAAATTGTTGTCAGACATTTTCCATATTCATCACTTATTTCCTTCATGTAATTCCTTTTTTATTTATGATCATCGTTAATTTTAGATTTCATTAAATATATATATTTCTTTTTTCATGGATGTGATTATTTTAAAATTCATGTAAAATTATATCATATGGTGTTTACATTGGATGTTGTTTTGTGTGGGAATGTATGGATAAATCTGGATATTTTGAAAGGACGCATTGTTCATGAATTAAATCTATGTTTGAATAAAATTGTAGACATGAAATTGAAGGTAGGTATTGTTATTATTATCCCCTATATTCGTTTATATGTCTCATGAGACAAAATATATTGTAAAAAACCTTTCAAGTTTGATTCCAAGAAGAATCTAATAGGTTTCTATCACCAGTCATAAATTGTCTTGTGAATGGTCTTGGTGGTATTGGTTCATGTTCTTTAAACATGACCTCCAATAATTTATAACATACTTCATTAAGATTTAATTCATTACAATCCATGATATTTTAACTATGAAAAAAATATATGGACGTATTTTCATTCTCAAATTATTGATTAAAAGTAATGTGTTTTTAATTTATTTCCCTTTCCATTTTGATTATACCTTATTAATTATGATTCACTTATTATTGATTCAAGTTTCTATTATATGTAACTATTACTAATAATTTAATATCACCCTATTATTATTTTTAATCCCTATGTTATGATGATGAACTCATTTAATTAGTGTTAAGGAAGAAGTTTATTTTCCTTTTCTATATTTTATGTTTAATTACAAATGTAATAAGATAACTATGTATGTATATAGTCATTCAGGACTAATATACTAATTGATCCTTAGTTATGTTTTCTCTTATATATATGAATTTATAATATTTTAACAATCGACTCTAGGATATAGGGGTCTTGGTTTTCAAACCAATTCAATACATCATTCTTCACAAATTTTCAATAATATCATTACTAATCAATTTTTAATTATGAATTTCAAAAATACAAGAGATTTTTATTTTTATTTATTTTTATTAATCATATCATAAATACTAACATTAAAATAATGTTTCGTAAATCATAAAATTAAATAAACACATATCATATCTATATTTAGAATAGTCTCATTAAATGTTTTGATAAAAAACATAATAGAATTTTGGTAATTAATTTTTTTTATAAAAAAATATTTAAATATAGATCAACATTTCATTGATAAAAAAATATTTAATTAAATTATTATATTCTATAATATTAAGAATCTCCAATTAAAATATAAGAATCATTTTAATCAATAAAAAAATTCCATGACATTAGAAATTTATAATGTACCACATATTTCTACTATATTACATTATTTTAAAAAAATATAATACATGAAAATACAATTAAATTATTCATAATCATCCATACCTTTAAATTACATTGAATTATATATATTACTTTTTAGTGCAATGTATTATCCAATATAATGGTATTATTTTAACCTAATTACAACATTTTCACACACACGAGTATTGTTGTAACGCCCCGACCCCAGTTACCCAGAGTTGGTGAATTATTTTAATACATTGGCATGATTACAAGGAATCAAGTCCCAAAAGACCGATCATTTTAGTAGTCTTGGAAAGTAGATTACATACATGAATGCAACATTACACATTATAAAATAAAACACAACATAAATGATCCTTTGAGAACACCATTAATCCCCCAACATAACTTAGTTTATCAATCGTAATACACTTCTTGAAATAGTGGGAAAATTAAAACCTAGAAAGGGGTGAGCTCAGATGCTCAGTAAGGATAACAATAAAGCAGAAACATTCATAAATAAGAATAAAAATTTAAGGAAATGTATAAGAATAAAAAATTACTTTTAAATATAAACTTTAGAATAATATAGAAAAGATACAATAAAATAATTTCATTTACTTATTCACCTGGATATCTACTAGTTGAATAATCAGATGCAATATAAATAGCCACTTTCATAATGATGGAATGCATAATGCCAGACTTCATAACCACATAATCATGGCCTTGTTCCAAGACTTCAAATAAGATTTTTTCAAAGCCTTGTTCCAAGACATTAGTTTTTCTCAAGAGACCTATCGATGCATTGAGGAGCTATAACGGGCTCCACCCATCACTTACTACGTGCAATTCATTCATCATATGAAATGGATTAGACATAAAATAAACATTCGTATTAAAAATATCATACGAAATGTGAATAATTTTTCCATAAATCATGAATGGTATAAAAATAACACATCCACATTCAAAAAAATCACAAAACCTTCAATAAAATAAGGAATTTTTGTATCAACTAAAACAAGTTTAAAATTCATCAAAGGATGTTGACATATATGAAAATGATTTGTAAAACTCTTTGGGAGAAATATCCTTTTTTCATGAAAACATTTAAAATTCATGCAATTAAGAAAAGAAGAAATTTAAATACATTTTTGAATCAAATTTTCCCATAACAATTTGAATATTTTGAACAGAATTAACAATTTAAAAACATTCATGTCTATATAAATAAATACTTAAAACCCATTTTAAAAACATGGACATTAATGAGAAAGGTTTAGAAAAATAAATCTTTAAAACATTTAAAAATATGTTTTGTTAAAAGAGTATCTTAAAAATAATCCCTTTTAAAACACTTTTTTGAAACATGGACATGGATAACAAATATGTCCTAGTAGATACTTTCGTAAAAAAATATCGGATAATAAAGAGATTGTGAAATTAACCGTTACCATGCACTTTCCTTTGGTCAAGTGTATTTTTATCCTCAGGTATAATGATCATAGTATATTATTAAATTATACTAGAACCATATTCATAATCATTATATCATACATGATTCATTTATGACTTTATACTAGCCATTTAATAATGATTTCCATGTTCAATTAACATTTTGGGTAATAATCGATTTATTTATCGTATATGTTTGAACTTGTTATTATAGAAAGTATCATTTATATCAATATTTAAATACTTACAGAATATAATCCTTGATTTATATTTCATATATATTTAGAATATAAATATTTATAACACATTGATATTTGAAATGGAAGGCACCGTTTATGGAGATGGTAGGTCGTATGTATGCATAAATGCTACAATCATTTATATTTTTTATTTCAATTGAATGAAAACATAATGATACATAGTTATATAATAATTACTGTATAATATCATATACATTTTCAATAACTCCATCCTTTATATGTCCCATGTGTGGTATGAACGAGTCATATCACTTTGAGGGGGTGGTAGTCCACACTTCCTCAAATGAAATTATCGCATTTACTCATAATGGAAACCAAAAAAGTATGATATAAATTAAATAACAGAAGCATAAAGAAAAAATAAAAATAATATATATCACATATAAATTCATTTTCATCAGAATGTCCACCATAAGAGGCGGTAAGACATTATTGAACAATCATCCTTTCGTGAGGTGTTAGTTTACATCCACAGAAACAGTATGTTCTTGGTACATTATATAGAGGTGTGGGTAAATGTATTTTTAATACTTGACATAACAACATCCTAGTATATTTAGGATACTATTTTTGTTGTAAAATAAAGAAATGAAAATAGTTTAGGGGTTGTAGAAGTAAAATAAAATAAAATAATCTAAGAGAAATTATTACCTTTAATTTCGGAAACACCCTTTGGTTTGAACCAAAAAGACCTCTTGAAATTATTTATTCATAAGGTAAGACTTCTAGGAGGAAGATAGGGATATTTATATCTTATTTGGGTATGGTTTGGATGAGCCATGGGTCTTTAGAGGTGTGAGGAATGGGTTATTTGTGAGGGATTTTTATAAGGGGGGGAGGGGTTCTTTAGGAAAGTGTGAAAATATTATTTTATTATATAATTATTATCAGTTTCTAAAGGTCCAAAACTAATTAAGGACGATGATAAGATGACTCATGGTTGAAATAAATTCTTCCAATAATAATTGGACTGGTTTTTTATGTTATTTTACTATTTATAACCTTATTTATTAAAATAATTTATTAATGAGGTAAATACCGAATCATTTTTGTCTCATAAAAAATATTATTTATTTAATGTCTAAAAATTATAAAAAAACTACCATGATATAGGAAATATTTTTAGCTTTAAAATTAATATTTATAGTCAAAATTATAACTTATATAACCCCAAACAAAATTTAATTTACTAAAAGATATTTTTTTGGTCATTTTTGTCTTTACTTTAAATTATTTAATCTAAAGTGACATTATCACTCCCATATGGCTCTATGGGGTCCCATAATCAACCCAAGGATGCCCATGGTAGGCCATGACTCATTCAATAATGTTTGTACACATGTTAAGGTAATATTGTATTATTATAATATTCGATTTACCTTGAATTTCCCTATTTACCCTTAACCATGGTAAATAAAAGTCAAAAGTTACTATTCACTAAATAATAATTTTCATCTTATTAAACCGAATTTTACTTAATAATAACAACCAAGTATGTCGTATTTTTGAAATTCAATTCCCAGAAGCAGTAAAATTTCATTTAAATGAAAAGGTCAATTTTTTATCTACTACTTAGCGGTTTCACTATTCATCAAAAATTGATGTTTATCAGAAAAATACCAAAAAATCAGCCTAATATATATTTAATATTCCAAATTCAAAATTATTTATATATTTAAAAATTCAAAACATAGATTTTTTGATTATTAATGTTAAATTAATTATAATTGTCAAAACCTAATAGCGGGGTTTTAAAAAGTAAAAACTATTAAAATATTTACATGTGTTTATGTCAAATTTAAAAGTGAAATTACTTATATTTACCTAAATTTTATTATATGATAAAAATATAATCTAATTATACTTACAAACCATTAATATTCATAATTTATCATTATAAATTATATAGATTAAAAAAGTTGTTTTCAATTAAAACATATTTTTTTTTCAATATTCTTCAAAGTATGAATGTTATCAGAAAAGTACACAAAATTTATCAAAACTCTATTTTTTTGTCCCAATTCTAAAGTAGAATTTAATTTCATTAAATTTAAAATATATAAGTGTCAAATATTTGTTCTAAGATGGTTTTTCCATTAAAAGGTGGTAAATGTTTATTTTTTGAAAAATAATTATTCTATTTGAAAAATGAATTTGTTCTTATATTATGTCTAAGAAACAAATAATATGCTTGTTAAAGTTATATAGAGTATATAATATTCAAGATGAAGTTAATACTATTCATAAACATATTTTGAATGGTTAGTTTAGTATGTTGCGATGTGCTCGATCTCAGGGTTGCGTGAAGTGAAAGCTATTGAATTACTATAATGAGATAACATACTATGAAATCTTGGGGTGTTACATTCTCCCCTACTTAAATAAATTGTGTCCTCACTATTTTAAATTGTTCTTCAAATAGGTTAATAATAGAAAAATAACTTTGTAGAAAACTCACATCGGATATTGGTTTAATAAAATATACTCTTAATAAGAGGGAATGGTAAATAAAAAAGCCACCACCGAATTATGATATTGATTAAGAGAACATTTGTGGGAATTAGAGAAAAATAATTGGAGGGAAAACATAAATATTTATATGGATTGATTGAGGTCATCAATCACAAAAAAATGTAAATTTAAGCGCCTCAAAGCCATCAATCTACGATTTTGTAAAATATCATCGGTTCAACAAAACATAAGGTGTTATGATAAAACATTATTTGTTTTAAGATCCATTTCCTAAAGTTTAAGAATAATGTTATTCATATAATAAGAGGAAAAAATATATACTTGATAAGTATAGTTTTATCCATCTACTAATTCCTACCGAAAACTCATCTTTCACTCCAAAAGATAATATATTTCAAATGTATTCTATTTATACTAATCATATAGGGTTCCAAAAATAATAATTTATAATTAAATTTTCAGATTATTTCAAAAAAAATATTATAAAAACTAGGACATCACATAGGCTAGTGGTAGGTGATGCGCCCTTGTTGTTTTTCAGTTGCGGGTTCAAGTCTCACGGCCTTGTCGGACAAGATGGGTTATCACTCATCCTCTGGGTTTTCCTTTTCATAACAATCCAAAAATAGTCTTAAGAAATGATTTAACCTTAACAATAGTATCCTATGTTAAACTTAATCCATTCCAACCTTTATTCTTATCCAAAATACTTTTGTCCGAACTCATAGTCCAAAATTTATAATGAAGGTAAACACAATGAAGATCTTTTTTATCCACGTAATAACATGTGAATACCTTTATCATGTATTCTTTTAAAACATGGTAACACTCTGAATTACCATAAATCCATATTGATTACATTAATTATCCCTTATTCCCTATAGAATACTTGATATACTTCTTATATCCAAAAATGTTGTAAACTCCATCAATGATGGAATATATAAATCATTAATCAGTTTCAAGGTAGTCAGGAATATCCAATATAATTTATCCAAATCAATCATATCATATTCCAAAATCACTACCTCAGTATCATAACCATGTTAAGGATTATATTTCACTCAACCATATATTTTCAAAAAAATTAACCTGTTATTGAGTCACTTTTCATGGTTCTACATAATATCAAGTCCTTAATGAAATAGTACTGTTGTAAAATCCTTATATACTCTATAAATATTATAACATGTACATCATTAATACAATACTCAAAAGACACAATACTTTAATAAAAACATAAGAACTCTAATCAGTCCTCTTTAATTTCTGGAGTATCATAACTTGATTATCATCCAGAAGCAGTATTTCGGGTATACTCTGATTATTTGGACATTGATTCATGTAGTATCCCAACACCTTGCAGATAAAGCATTGTACATAAAGAACATTTTTCTTACCCTCTCAATCACTTACTTGGTGTCGTTTTTCCACACACATATAACAAACTCACATTCCCACTAAGCATTTACCAAGGTGATTCTTTCCACAGTTATCACATTTGGGAAAATCCTTCTTTCCCTTATTCTCTTTATCCATATTTCTTTCTACCATCCTTTTCTTCTCTCTCTTCCCTTCAAAGCCATAGGTCTCAGAGAATTATTTACTTATCTTATTAACATATGATACTATTTCTTCATATTATGATAATACATGGGAGACTATTTCATTTCTAAATTTTTTCTTAATACCATGAAAGATATGATCCTTCTTACTCCTTGGATCATGCGTATTGCTGGAGGTCACATTCAATCTAATAGGCACTATTTCTAAACAATGGAATACACTAGGTTTGTTTATGAATTGTAATGAATAATTTTAAACTTGTTAAATACCTAACATAAGTTTATAATATTATGCATATAATCTATAATCATAAAATGTTTTCTTTGAGGAATTATTTACTCTTAAATCCTTCATAATGGCTTGTAATGAAAATGTCAATTATCCTAAGTATATCCCCTGAGTATATCATAACCAAGAGTACAGCAAGGCCCGATGTCATGCGCCGGTTCCCATTCGAGTCTAGCTCAAAGTGGTGTTTTAGGGTTTTACCCCTATGAACATTTGTGCCAGAACTGCCTCTACCTGCTCTTATCCAAACATGGATGTATTGCTTTGAAAACTCACAAAATATCTATAGTACCAAAATTTTCAGAAGTTCTTCTATACTAATCCTAAAAGTCTATCTTAGTGTAATGTTATCTAATAATAGTTTTTCAAAATATAGTATCCAAAGTTATTTCTAGACATAATATGATACCAACTGTAACACCCCGACCCCAATTACTCGGATTCAGTGCATTATTTTAATACATTGTTATGATTACAAGGAATCATGTCCTGAATGACCGATTTGTTTAGCAGTCGTGGAAAATATATTACATACATGAACATTACATTACACATTAAAAAATAAGACACAATATAAATTATCTTTTGGGAAATGCATTGATCCACTATCTTAACCCAACTTATCAATCATAATACACTTCTTGGAATCCTGGGAAAATTAAAACATAGAAAGGGGTTATCTCTGATGCTCGGTAAGGATGACAATATAGCAGAAACTTTCATAAATAAGCATAAAACTTTAAGTCATGTATAAGGCTAAAAAATATTTTTAAACATAAACTTTATCATAATATGGAAAATATACAATAAAATAATGCCATTTACTTATTCATATGGAAATTCTACTAGTTGAATAATCACATTCAATATCAATAGCCACTTCCATAATTATGGAATGCATAATGCCATACATCATAGTCACATAGTTAAGGACTTCTGCCAAGACTACAAATAATATTTTGTTAAGGACTTGTGCCAAGACACTAGTTTATATTATGAGGCCTATTGATGCATCAAGAAGCTATAACAGGCATCACCTGTCACTTACTATGTCCAATTCATTTCTTATATAAAATGGTTTAATCATAACATAAACATTCGTATTAAAACTAGAATACGAAATATCACTACTTTATCCATAAACCAGGAATGGTATAAAAATAACACATCCACAATTAAACATACCAAAAAACCTCCTATAAAATAAGGATCATTTGTATCAACATAAAACAATATTAAAATCAATCAAAGGATATTGACATGGATGAAAATTATTTGTAAAACTCTTTGAGAGAAATATCCAATTTTCATGAAAACATTTAAAAGTCACACAATTTATAAAGGAACACCTTTAAATAAATTTTTGAATCAAATTTTCCCATACCACTTTGATACTTTTGAAAGGAATAAACATTTTATAAACACTCATGTCCATATAAATAAATCCTTAAAAACCATTTTAAAAACCTGGACATTAATGAGAAAGGTTTAGAAGAATAAATCTTTATAACATTTAAAATAATGTTTTATTAAAAGCTTCCCTTAAAATAATCCCTTTGAAAACAATTTTATGAAACATGGACAGTAATAATAAATATGTCCCAGTTGATACTTCTGTAAAAACAATCTCGGATAATAAAGAGATTGTGAAATTAACCCTTACCTTGTACTTTCCTTTGGTCGAGGGTATGCTTATCCTCCTGTACAATGACCATAGAATGTTATTAAATTATACCAGAATAATATTCATATTTATTATATCATACATGATTCATTTATGAATTTATAGTACTCATTTAATATTTATTTCCATGTAAAATTAACATTTAGTGTAATAATTTATGTATTTATCATATGTGTTTTAACTTGTTATTCTAGATCGTATCATTTAGATCATGATTTAAATACTTCTAGAATATAATCCTTGATTTATATATCATATATATTTAAAATATAAATATTTATAATAGATAGATATTTGAAATGGAAGGCAACGTTTATGGAGACGGTAGGTCGCACGTATACAGAAATGTTACTTAGATTTATATTTCGTATTTTAATTGAATGCAAACATAATTATGCATAGTTATTTTATAATTCTTGTATAATATCATATTCAATTTCAATAACTCCATCTTATATATGTCCCACATATGGTATGAATGAGTTATATCACTTTGAGGGGGGCGGTAGTCCGCACTTCTTCAAATGAAATTATCGTGTTAACTCATAATGGAAACCATAATGGTATTATATAAATTAATAATACATAATCATAAAGAAAAAATAATCATAATATATATCATATATAAATACAGTTTCATCATAATGGCCACCATATGAGGCGGTATGAGATAATTGAACAATCAATGTTTCGTGTGGCGTAAGTTTTCCATCCACCGAAACCTTATGTTCTTTACCCATTATATAGAGTTGTGTGTAAGTGTTGTTTGAATAATATTCATAACAACATACTAGTATTTTGAGGATATTGTTGTTGTTATAAAATAAAGTAATGAAAAAAGGTATGGTGTTGGATAAGTAAAATTAAAGAAAAGAATTTAAGAGAAACTCTTTCCTTTAATTCTCGTAACTCCCTTTGGTTTGAACAAAAAGGACTTCTTGAAGTGATTTATGCCTATGGTAAGTCTTCTATGATGAAGAGAGGTATATTTAGAGCTTATTTGGTCATGTTTTGGACGAGACAAGGGGCTTGAGAGGAGTTAAAATGTGATATAAGTGAAAGATTTTTGTATGGGGGGAGGGGTTCTTTAGGAAAGTGTGAAAATATTATTTTATTATATAATGATTTTCAATTTCTAAAAATCCAAAACATATTAAAGTATAAGATAAGATGACTCATGGTCAAAATAAATTCATCTAATAATAAATGTAAAGGTTTTGGATGTTATTTTAATATTTATAATTTTATTTATTTAAATCATTTATTAATGAGGTAAAAATGCTTCATTTTTGGGTCATAAATAATATTATTTATTCGATGTCTGAAAATTATAAAAAAAATACCATGATCTCGGAAATCCTTTTATCTTTTCAATTAATATTTATATTCTAAATGATAACTTATATAACCCCATTTAAAAATTAATTTACTAAAATATATTTGTTTGTGTCATTTTAGTCTTTACATTAAATTAATTAATCTAAGGTGTCATTATCACTCCAATATGGCTTCATGGGGTCAAAAAATTGACACAAGGATGCCCATGGAAGGGCTATTATCCATATAATTGTGTTATGTAATGTTTTAAATTAATTTTATGTTATTATAATATTATTTTTATCTAGATTTACCCTATTTACCTTTAACAGCGGTAAATAAAAGTCAAAAGATACTATTCACAAAAAAAATAATTTTTTTCTTATTAAACCACCTTTTAATTAATAATAACAACCATGTATATAATATTTTCGAAATTCAATTCATATAAGTGCTAAAATTTCATTTAAATGAAAAAGATAATTTTTTTACTACTTTTTAGTGGTTTAACTATTCATCAAAAACTGATGTTTTTCAGAAAAATACCAAAAAATCAGCCTAAGATATATTTGATATTATGAATTCAAAAATAAAGTCTATTATACCAAATAAAAAATATATAATTTTGGGTTATTAATTTAAAATTAATTCCTATATCAAAACCAAATAGAGGATTTTTTAAAAGTAAAAACTATCAAAAGAGTGACATGTGTTTAGGTCAAATTTAAATGTGAAATTACTTATAAAGAAATGAATTGTATTAAATTAAAAAAAATCTAATTATACTTCCAAAACATTCAAATTCATAATTTATCACTATAAAAAATTTCAATTAAAAAGTTGTTTTCAATTAAAACATAGTATTTTTCAAAATTTATTAAAATATGAATGTTATTAAAAAAGTACTAAAAATTTATCCAAACTATACTTTTATGTCCTACTTCTAAAGAAGAATTTAATTTCATTAAAGTTAATATATAAAATTGTAAAATATTTGTTTTAAAAAGGGTTATCCATTAAAAGGCGGTAAAATTACATTTTTTGAAAAATACTTATTTTATCTGAAAAAATGAATTTGTTCTTATATTATTTCTAAGAAACACATAGTATGGATGTTAAAATTATATATAGTATATATGATTCAAAAATGTAGTTAATACTATACATAACCATTTTTTGAACGGTTAGTTTAGTAAGTTGTGGTGCGCTTGAACTCGGTGTTGCGTGTAGCACAAACTATTAAATTACTTTAATGAGATAACGTACAATGAAATAGTATGGTGTTACAATTATTAATATTAAAAATTTCAGTTTCATTGTATCAGTAACTTTTAAATAAATACTCTTAGAAAAAAATTCCCACTGATGACGATATTGAAAATATCACATCACAGTTGTGTTTCAAATTTAATCATACATGTATATTTCAGGAACATATTCAATCATTTCATAATTGTATTTATATTATTTGATAATTCTCAAATGAAATTAAAAACAATGAAATCATTTATTAGAAAAAAAATCCATTTATATAAATATGTTCTTTTCAATAAAAATTTATTATAAGGAATAAAGATCATTAATTATTATAATCATTTTATTTTTATTTTAAAGATTATGAATATGATAATTTTTTGGTATATTTTTAAATTTTGATGATTTAACCCCTTATCTTATATCATATATATTCTTGATTATGAAAAAAAATTTCATCTACAATTAACCCTCAATAAATAGTGATTTAGAGAAAATTGAAAATTGGAAATGAATTTTAAATAAAACTAATTGCAATCACTTGATAAAGAATTTCATAAAAATATTAAATAATTACATTATATTATTATAATAATTAATAAATTTATAAATAAAATATAATTTTTTAAAAAAATTATTATTATTTCAAATATATATTGTAAAATATTTATTTAAAAATTATTAAATCTTATATTGTTAATATTATGTTTATAATTAGATAGGTTAGTCAATTTACAAAATACCTACACTGAATTCTAAAATTAAATATTATAAAATAAAATATTCAATAAATTTATAAATATTCATATTTCGAAATTTTTAGTATTACTATAATGAAATTAACGGAAACATAATTAAAATTAATATCAAAATACTATTTTACCACAATTAAAATCATATTTGAAATTCTCATAATTTTTAAATAATATAATAAACCTAGATAAATATATTATAAGAATTTCAGTAAACAGTCATTATACTAAAAAAATATGTTAATTCATTGTGATTAAAAATATGTATACTAAAAATGATATATTAAATTTATTTAACAATAATACATTAAGTGATAATATATTGAATATTGATTTTCATTAGAATCATGTACGGACATTTGGAGAGTGATTTGTATTTTTTTTAAAATGGGGTTTCTAGGAGGACCTTGAACTATTTAATAGGGCTTAGGTGTAAGAAATTTTTCCATTGAATATATTTTTATGTGGTAGTGTCACAAGATGTGTAAAATCCAAAGTTGTTAATAGTGAAACTAGGTTTATAGGTAAAATTAAAGGGGGATTTGGTTTATGTTATTTTTAAGTGGGAAATGTTCATTAACTAAACAGAACATTCCTATAGTGGTCCTTTAGAGACATTATTAGTATATAACCTAAATATTGAAATCTTCGTAGAAAAATTAATTTAAATCTATCATAATAAGTTATTTAATTTATACATACTTCCATGGAACATCTTGATAGTGGATATCAGAATACCTATTAATATATCGCACTTTTATCATGGAAATACTTCCATGTTCAAATATAATTCTTTTAAATTTTATAGTAAATAAAAAACCCCATCGACCCATATTTCTCTATTTTGAAGAATATATGTTCTTCCTACAGTGAAATAATTATTCAGAAAATTTTTATATTAAAAAAAAATTTATTTTATTAATCAATTATACTTATTCTATTGGTATTATATTATATTATTTTTATGATATGATTTTCAAAAGTGGAATAAAAACCATTGAGATTTTTTCATCTCATTGAATAGAAAATCGAATCAATTTAATAGGAGATATATTAATATATTCATATATGTTGTGAATATATTATTGTATCACGTACTCATAGATGTATATAATTTTTTCATCATTAAATAATCAAAAACATTATAACAATGATTAAAAAGGGATTTATTCTTTATGTGAATCAAGTGAAAAAATTATCCATAAAAGTTAGTAGAATTAACCCCTATCTAAAATATATTAAACAATTTACACTACCAGTGATGTTGAACATGATAATTATATATTCAATCTATTTCAATATCAAACACAATAATGGGATTAGTAACATGATTTCAAATAAGGTATAAACCATACGCCATAATATTAATAATATAAAATTGTTCAGTTAGAATTGAATTCGTACTTATTGTTATAATGAATAATATTTTCATTATGATATTATGTTTTTCCACAATAATAAAAATAAAAATTGTACATAATAATAATCCTGATTATCCAATATCATATAAGTTATGAAATAATATTTATTATATAACTATTTACCTACAATGAAATCATTTAGAGTTTTCACATATGTGGTCGTCTCAAAAGACAATCTTCCTTAATTTGATGACCTCATCAAGCTTTGACTACTATGAATCATGTGTCATAAATACTAATAGAAATAATCCCCCTAAAATTAAGTTATTATACATTATTAACCACTCAATACCATTTATATTCCAGAGTTTTCTATCTAATTATCATATTAAAATAAAACTGTAAAGGAAAAAGTTATTATATTGGGTGCATAATTATTTATATATTTATTAATATATCAGCTGATACTCAATAATAACAAAAAAAATTGTATAAAACAATAAACATGATTATATAATATCATATAAGTCCTTAAATAATTTTTATTATATAACCATTTACCGACAATGACATATTATAGAGGTTCGCATATGTGGTCATCTCAAAAGACACACATCATTACATCTATGACCTCATCACAGGTGGATTAACATAAATAATTTGTCTTAAATATTAATAGAAACAATATCCCCTGAAAATAAATCATTCTACTTTTCTGCGAACTCAACACCCTTTTCAATTTTGAGTTTTCAATTTAATTATCAATATTAATTGAAAAATATAAAATGGATAATTTATTCTATTAGGTGTATATTTTTATGTTCTTTAAGGTGGGTAACAATACTATTAGATTCTAATATCTTCCATATACTCATTAAAAAATATGTTTTAACATTATCTTCAACTATATATATCCTTTAATAATACTCATCATTTAAAATTCATTCTTTCATGAAATCCACGTGTAATATTGCCACTATACAATGATAATATTTGGAATATTTTAGAATTTAAATAATATATACATAAAGAATAAATTTATTTATCTATATTAATCTCCCATTATATAAATATTTTTGTATCATATATTACATAATAAGTTTTTCAACTGCATTGATATGAAATTTTCACATTATCCCTTTTCATTAGATTCAATAATTTTATATCCTATATAAATCAATTTTCACGGGGGATATACTACTATTGAAATATTACTATGAATAAACTCCATTTTTTATTTTAATAATTCCAAATAAGTAGTTCATTGAATTAATTAGAACCATTTATATGTGTCTCCACTTAGTTTTTTATATTATATAGGAATTTTTCCTTTTATAGTACACCAATGTAACACAAATACATTTCTGGGACATAATCAAATATTTTATTTTCAATTTAGTGGTCATTTAATGAAAAGTACTAAATTTTTATTATTGATAATCCACCCAAGTTTTTGATATTAAATTTTTGTCAACAAGATTAACCATGTAGTAGAAATCAAAACATAAAATCTTGTTGATTATAATGACTCTCATTACTTAATTCACTAAAAAAATAAATGATATAGCCACACCCTAACGAATTGCACAATTTCAATATCTTCGATGAATCTCATACGAGGAATCTCAATCATTTGGAAAATAAAAATTTAAAATCCAAAGCTAGAAATAAACACTCAATTTTACATGTTTTATAAATAACAACCAATATCTATGATTTAAATTTAAACATTTAATTAATAGGATGAAGAAATGATTTACAATCATAATTGGTAATTAAAATTAATGATTGACCACCTTTATAATCTATGTCATCATTAATCTTGTTCATGTGGTCCCATCTATTTATAGTGGGTTCTAGTTAGTCATTTAGTTTCACCAACATTAGATATTAATCTAATTGTATATATTTAGTATGTTGACTATTTATTACCTATATTAAGTTTAGATACAACCCTAAACTTCCATTTAATAGTGACTGGTAATCATTGGGTTCTCAAAATGCCACATTCACAACAACCCATTTACCATAAAATGATGTGGAAAACTCATCAATAAAATACCATCATATAAAGAAATATAGATTATATTAATTAAATTTATAAACAATATAACACACCAATCTAAACATTATATTTGATGTAAAATATCTTCCCATAAACCAACATACACTAGAGTCATCCACTATACTTTCTATAAATGAACCAATTATATCTTCTAGTGTTCAACCATATACTATATTGAAACCAGAACATGAATCAAGATTCACCATCAATATAAATATCACACATCAAAAAATAATAATGGAAACTATAGAATACTCAATACATTTTTTGTTTTTTTAATCATTCATAGTAGAAATAATCACCTTTTCGACAACCATTAATTCAACCATGTCTTAATGAGGCACAATACCTCCCTATACATTCCTGAATAACTCATTGGTGAACATTTTTACTTTATTATACATTATGGTTATTTTCATTAACTCGTGTCATCTACTCTACATCATGTTATTGATTAAATGGTATTCTATGTGGATAGGTTTTTTTTAATAGTGAATCACATTATTATAAAATAAAATGATTTCACCATAATGGTCAAAAAATAGCACTAGCCTCATAACTCCTTTTATAATCCTTAAAAAACAAAAAAAAATCAGTCCAATTCTATCATATAATTTACTTATGACAATTAATAAACATATATAATAGACAATGTGATAATTATTTACATCCAAGAAATCCAGATAACTGTAGATACTTATCTGGTGAACTTAAAACCTTCTATTCTCTTATAGGTGAATAAATACCTAGCAAAGTCTACCCAAACATATCTCTATAATCAATAATTATTCAAAATGAAAATAATTTTATCTTTTGATCTACTTATGTTTCATATGATCTTATTTGAGGCTTCCTTGTGTTCCCTACAATTATCTTCCTTTAACCATTTTACAACATTTCATTAACCCACCTCTAATAGAAACCATCCTTGGTTTGCAATGAAAAGAGAGAGTAACCCAAAATGTCAATCACAAATAGGCCCCATAATAGACACTAGATTCTAGGGTATAAAAAATTCAAATGGGTGGTATAAAATTATTTTAATGATAGGGTAATGTGATTAAATAGAAAACCACAAAATAATCCCATCCAATAAATAACTTGTCCCAAGAAAATAAAACACCAAATGAATTTAAAAGTATAAAAATTAGTCTATAAATTAAATACAAAAAATGAAGTACGAATGGAGAGACTTTGAAATAGCTCAAACCTCTATGATAATAATGTCATTATTTTTCTCTGAATCCCTCCCACAATCCTATGTAACATGTTTTATATACGGTAGTTTCTTGTAAAATGATTACATAGAAGGATCTTACCTAGATTCTACCCTAAATATGGGAGAAGGGATTTCTAATTCCCTAGTAAATAAATAAAATAATTATCATCCACTATACCAAGTCAATTGACCTTTCCAGCCTCCCAAATATTCTCTCACCAAATAAAAACCCCATCATAGTAATATAATATCATGTTATCACAAACAAATGTTCCGTATTTTCACTTTCCCCACTAATTTACCTCTCTCACAAACTCATGTTATAAATCTTGTTAAACCTGCTATTTCATATATACATATCTGTCTTCATGTGTAATTTATTTTCATGTCACATGTGGCTTAGGTCACACCCTTATTTACACTACCCCTCGTAGGGTCCAGCATCAAATCCTAGCATTCATAATGATATGCATATAACCTACTGCTTCCAAGTAATCATTCATATAATAATCTAAACCCTCACATACTCTAAAACAACCATGTAACAAATGAATTTTGGAATTATGAATTTGGAGTGTGTTGACCTCATTCTATCTTCCTTCCATGCATGAACCCCACCACATATCCCATATTCTCCCCAGTAGGCATCGCCAAAAAATATATCATAATTTTCTTGTAATATCCACTAATATGATACCTTCCTCTGTATATAATATATTAAAATGAATAATATGTAGGATTTGGAAATAATCCATACATTCCCTCGCCATCATATATTTTGGGGAAAAACTCACAAAAATCATTTGTTTGTCAGTATGTAGTACTCGACTTCAGAAATGTAACACCCCAAAATTTTATGAAAAATATTCTTTTTAATTTCATTAATTTCTTGTGTTGTATGCTACAACAAAATGAGCTTGCACAACACACATCCATGACTTGTCTTACATTACATGCAAGCACGGTCTTCGACGATAGAGTGTGTTGTACGCAATACCGAGTTTCTCTAAACAACGATATGCTATTAAAATATTATTAAAACTAGCCGTTATGAATAGTAATACCCAATTTTTGAAATTTTATAAATTTTATTTTTGAAAATGGACTTCATTTTAGGATTCTAAATATTGAAATTATCCTAGGGTGAAATATTGTTATTTTTATGAAAACTTTAAATTTTTGATGAATTGTGAAAACACGGGGTTACTATTTAAAAACCGACTTTTTATTTAAATAATTAATTATTTTATTTTAATTTATTTAAGGTCAAAATTGATACATAATACCTATATATGTTCAATGTAATTCATTGGAGTATTTTTATAATAATTTTAGATATATAAAAATTTTATTGACTTTTCACCGTCTTTTACCCACCTTCTAGGAAAATTTGCAAATTTACAAAAAAAATAATTTTACCGCTTCTGTGATTGGAATTTCAAAAATCCTAGAGACACGGTTGATTTCAGTAAGTAAAATGTGGTTCAATGAGATGAAAATAATTTTAATGAATAGTAACTTTTTACTTTTATTTACCACGGTTAAAAGTAAATAAGGTAATTAAGGGTAAAAATGATATTATTATTACCATAACACATGTCTTAATTCTATTTGATATGTGTAATTTTACCACAAACAACCTTAGGAATAATATATTACCATTTAGGCCCACTTGGATTAGATTAGGACATTTATTATTAATTTATTTAAAGAAGGGTTAAAATAGTTAAAATCAATGTTTAATAAATAAATAATTTTTAATATAGCATTATACATAAGATAAATTAGACTATAAAAATCATTAGAAAGATAAAAATATTTCCTACATAATGGTATTTTATTAGTAATTTTCAGACATTAAATAATTTAATTTATATATGACACAAAGATCATGCATTAATTATCTTATTAATGAAATATTGACATAAATGATGTCATAAATACCCAAATAAATGTAATTTGAGACTTTTTATGAATTACACTAATTTTATAGGTTAATATGACATGTTAGTATTGATTTAATTATCTTTGTTCGAGCTAATCATTCTGTTATGATTTTCACAAAAATCAATTACTAAATAGTGTCAAAATTGACACAAAATAGTTTTTAGAACAAATATTATATTATTAAATGTTATTTTATACCTAAAAATCTAAGGGGCGGCCAAATGACTTAGATAAGGTTATATATATTAATAATAAACAACTTGGGGTTCTTTTGGCTTGTTATAGTAAGTTTATTAACCTTATAGTGTAAGAACACAAAAAGACACGGTAAAAGTAAAATTATTTAACTTAATGTTAAATATAAATGATAAGGTTAAAATAGGAACCTAAACTTGTCTAAATTATATTGTATGAGAGGGTTTAGACCCATACCCACCTTATATTCGAAATAAATCAATTTTGAGCTATTTAAAACCGAATTTTGATTTATAATAAAATAATATTTTTAGTTTTTCCAAAGGAGCCCCTCTCCTCCCTTATAAAAGGGCACCTCCTCCATCTCTTGCTCACACCACATTGAGCCTTAAATCTCTGCCATTCCCTGCCCATTTCACTTCTCCACTTCCCTAGAAACATCCTAGATGTCCTGTTCTTATTCAAAGACCAATTTTAGTTCCCTAAAAGGAGGTCTCAAAGAAGTGCTTCAAAGAAGAGGTAATGTCTGTTACCAATTCTTTCAACTTTATTTGTTATTCCACTTCTTCTTGATTAGTTGTTTCATTATGAATTAATAACATCAGTATCAATCATATACTTATATATTATTATAAGTATGAAACAACCCTATTTCACCATATATCCATCCTACAGAAAATGAAATCACCGTGCGTGCGTACGTACAGAATACCGTCTCCACGCCGTGGTGTAATCTATTTTCCACCACCACCTTACTTGGTAGGGTATAATGGTGTAAAAAATGAATATATATGATTATTTTAAAGTGATATTGATTATGAAATAGTATACATACACTCCAATACAATTCCACGATCATGGGAATGATATCATCACTCGTGCGTACGTACGGAATACCGTCTCCACGATGTGATGCGACTCGTTCTACATGATTTTCATTACATAATTATTACCTAAATGAATTGAGTGAATAAATATGATATATATTACACTAATAACATTCTGAAAATTTGGTATCTATAACCTAAAAGAATAATAAGAATTTATTCGACAAAACACGCATATGAACAAAAATAAATAAACACCTGAATAACAAGTAACAATGAAATATTACTAATAAGAAGCTAATAATATGACCATATATGATATCATAACAATGAGTATGATTCTGGAATAAGTCAATGACATTATTTAAATAAATATACATGATATTCGGACACTTATGAAGCAAATCAGACATAAGGTAAGGGAAATATCACAATCTCATTTTTATCCGAGATAGTTTATACTTTGGTATTTACTAGGGTGTATTTTATCATCCACATCCATTTTTCCTCTATATGTACTATTATTTCCATTCACCTACAATTTTTTAAATCCAATTTTACCCTTCGGTGAGTTTTTAGTAAATGATATGAAAAGAATCTTTTGTCGTTTCTCGTACGAGGTACTTTTTGACTTTTCCGACAAAAGTACGAGAAGAATGTTTTTTTAACTTATACGGCATGAATGGATTTTTGAAACATTATCTCCAAGAATATTACTTTACAAGTTTTCAAGTTTATTTTTAATCAACTTCTTTTAGTTTATAATTGTATGATATGTTGAGAAAGGAAAAGTGTTTTTGAAGTAGAATGGATATTTTCCTCAAGAATGGAGTTCAAGTGTTTTATAAAAATTATTTTCCATCTAAGAGAATATAGGGTTCTGTTTCTCTCTCTATTATTACATTGATTTTATTATGTTTTGATGGAATTATTTTTATGAATTCCTTTATCTTATATGAACTTTTTTATGATGTCATTATGTTTAAGAATCAAATTTTTATTACATGGGTTATGCAATGATGTATGATTTTTTTTGATTTTGTGGCACACATAAGAATGGTATCATTATGAGATGGGTGGGACCTATATCTCCTTCCAATGCATTGGGTAAAGATTTTATATCTCATGAGATAGACATGGCTGGAATGGGAGGTTAAACCGGTTCAGTGAAACAGGACTGAAACGAGGAATGAACATGATTCAGAAATGGACATTGTCCCCTAAGATTGTCTTGACAATGAGTCTTGACTAAAAAGAAATGATTCACTCTGATTATGTATATTTGACACAAAGCTTCATGTTTTATGTTTTGATTATTGTGATTACATTTCACTACCATGATTTATCCCATGTTATGAAATTATGATCTCTTTTGCAGGGTAAGATTTCCAAATTGTTATGTTCTTATGAATATGATGTGATTGATATTTCTTTTTTTACCCTTACTGAGTATTTGATATCACCATTTTATGTTTTCTTTTCCCCAGGATATAAAGAAAGGTTTAGGTAAGAAAAAAAGGAAGATCTTTATGGGAGATGTTGAAGATCTTTCACCATGATTAGAAGATTATATTCTGAGTTTCCAAAGACACTAAACTATTACGGTCCTTGTGTGTGTTTTTTTGTAATGTACTAAGTATTCCGAAAAAGTAATGTAATGTCCATGTACGTCAAGCTTAGGGTCTCTACAGTTGGTATCAGAGGAAAGATTTAGTCAACCTTTGGAAACTAGGATGCGAGAACTTTAGTGAGATCCCTAGAGATATTTCTAAGGTATGTCTAGGGATGTCCCTAAGGTTAAGTATACGTTATAGTCCTAGAATTGAGCTATCCATCTTGGAATTAAACTTTAGATGTTAGATATTTATGGTACTCCCCCTTTATTATATTGTTTTCCCTAGCATGATTTTTGCCTCTCACACTATTCTTTCTGGGTTTTAGATGATGGTTGGAACCCGAAGGAACCGTATTGATCAATGTAATGGATGATACAATGATTGTCCTCCTGAAGAAACCTACATTATGGGAGATGGAGTGAATAATCTTATTTCTATACTTACACAAGCTATGAATCATTCTAGACTTCCAAATGAGCAGAGAAGGGAACAATATTCTATTGAGTCCTTCATGAGGCAACTCCCACCTTCTTTCAGTGGGTCTTCCGATCCACTTGTTGCTGAACAATGGATCAGTACCACTGAAAAGATATTTTCAGTTCTTCAATGTTATGAACATGATAAAGTCATCTTAGCAGTATATCGTTTGGAAGGTGATGCTGATCAATGGTAGAATATTATAAAGAATACGAGGCCAAGAGATGAAATTGAGTCCGTGGAATGGGATGAGTTCAAGAACTTATTTTTCAATAAGTACTTCCCTCATATTCTTCAAACAATGATGGATAAAGAGTTTCTTGAACTAAAGCAAAAGGATGATTAATCTGTTGGTATATACGAAGTGAATTTTACAAGGCTTGCAAGGTATGCATCTGGATTTATCATCCAACCTGAAAGTAAAGTTGATCTATTCATCAGTGGCATAAAACCAAATCTTCGAAGGGCATTAGCTATAAGTGACTTCAGTAGCAATGAAGAAATTGTGCGTTGTGCTATTAAGGTAGAAATGGAAGTTGGTGTTACATATCCATCTCATGGTTTTGACAAGAAACGAAAGATGGAGTTCAAGGAGAAATCTCAGAATAATGGTGAAAATAAGATGAATGTTTCCTTATGCTCAAAGTGTGGAAAGAAGCATGGTAGAGATTGTCTTAAAGGGACTAGAAAATGTTTTATGTGTGGAAAATAAGGTCATCGAGCAACTGAGCGTCGAATTAATGGAAAAAGGGTTGCTAATGGTGTGAATAAATAAAAGACTATAGAGAACGTATGAACAACACTTCAATGATTCAAGTGCAATGAAATGGGGAATTATGCTAATCAATGCCCTAATCCAAGGGTTAATGATGGTCGACATGAGCAACCACTTAAGGCAAAGGACATAGGGAAGTCACATGCAACCACTATTGGCAATGTTGAATATGAAAATGATGTGGTGGAATGATTAAGAGTTTATGTAATGGGATTCCAAAATAATGTTGTATATAGTATCGTGGAATATTTGAATATTTATTTATTGGTCTATTGTGGTTTTCAATAATTTTATGGTACCGGTAACCATGGAAAGTGATTGAGATATTTTTGGTAAGCAGATGATATACGCATAATGAAGGGATAAGAAGATAATGAGATGTTTGATTGCATTCATGAGCTCATGATTTATATAAGGACTAAGTGATATCATGGTTTGAGTATAATGAATTTTGAGGATTTTGGTTTGTGGAAAGTGTTAACTTTTAACTGCATTCATGTTTTCACTAAGGTTAAATGGGTATCCATTCTTCAAGAGAATAAATGATTAATGTATTCAAATGTTTGTAATTTGACCAACAAGATATATCTTATGATATATGTGGGATAAATGATGGCATTCACGTGATTGTTATGTGAAATTTCAAGTAATCATTTTATTTATACTATGATCTTGGACCGATGTATTTTATATAAGCCTAAATATTGGAATGGATTATGTTGGACATAATTTAGTATTATTTAAGGATATAACTTTTCTCGATATTACTGATGGGAAGGTATAGTAATATAGCTTTAGAAAAAGGACAACCTGCGGGACGGGCGACAGCCCATCGCTTCGGACAAGGCTGTGGTAATCGAACCCACAACCGAAATGCGACTGGCCTTTATCGCCTACCACTGGCCTACAAGAAGTCCCTGGTTAGTATAAACTAGTTTTATTTAATTACGCGGTATGATATATGAAGTATAAGTTCATTCATGGAATTGTATACGATTAACCTCGCGAGAGATGGACTTATGTATATTTGATAACTTTTTCTAACCTTTTGTTTAAAACAGTTGGAATGACCCATCATTCTATCACATGATCTATTAACACTTCATGAATAACAAATTAAACTTCATTTCTTTATGTGATGAAGTGGAAATTGTTCAAAGCACGAGCAATAGTGATATTGTACCAAAATAAAGTAAGTATTTATTCTAATTCAAATTCTTCGTCTTTAGGGAAATGATCTTGAAAACAAATAATGTTGTCCTAGTGCCCTTATATCTGATGAATCAGATGGTACCCTAGATCATCAAAAATTTATGGCTTTGTGAATGTTGGATTTTTCATAGCCATGTTCTCTACCACTCTCCATCAGAACATGACGGTTAGATTTCTCTTCCATATCCATATTTTCACCTATGTTCTCCTATGTGGAAACCCAGTGATTAGTTAATTTGGGTAACTGTTACGTTTCATACATTAGTTTTTAAAGCCATGTTTTGGTATTCCTTTTTATGATGTGGGTTTCTACTAAATAAACATTCGAGTATAAAACCATTTATAACCCCGATTAATTTCGAGGGCGAAATTCATTTTGAGGGGGGTAGAAAGTAACAGCCCATGATTTTACGAAAAATATTCTTTTTAATTTCATTAATTTCTTGTGTTGTATGCTACACAAAAAGGATCTTTCACAACACGCATCCCTGAATTGGCTTGCTTTACAAGCAAGCGCGACCTTCCATGATAACGTGTGTTGTACGCAATACCGAGTTTCGCTAAACAACGATATGCTACTAAAATATTATTTAAACTAGCCGTTATGAATAGTAATACCCACTTTTTGAAATTTTATAAATTTTATTTTTGAAAATGGACTTCATTTTTGGATTCGAAATATCGAAATTATCCAAGGGTGAAATTTTGGTATTTTTTCTGAAAACTTTCAATTTTTGATGGATAGTGAAAACACTAGGTTACTATTTAAAAACCGACTTTTTATTTAAATAATTATTTATTTTACTTAAATTTATTTAAGGTCAAAATTGATACATAATACCTATATACGTTCAATGTAATTCATTGGAGTAATTATATAATAATTTTAGATATATAAAAATTTTATTGAACATTTCACCATCTTTTACCCACCTCCTAGGAGAATTTGCAAATTTACATAAATCTTAATTTTTCCGCTTCTGTGACTGAAATTTCAAAAATCTGAGAGACATGGTTGATGTCAGTAATTAAATAGTGGTTCAATGAGATGAAAATAATTTTTGGTGAATAGTAACTTTTTACTTTTATTTACCACAGTTAAAAGTAAATAAGGTAATTAAGGGTAAAAATGATATTCTTATTACCCTAACACATGTACTAATTCTATTGGATAAGTTTAATTCGACCAAGAACAACATTAGAAATAAAATATGACCATTTAGGCCCACATGGATTAGATTAGGACATTTATTATTAATTTATTTAAAGATGCGTTAAAATAGTTAAAACCAATGTTTAATAACTGAATAATTTTTAATATAGGTTTATACATAAGATAAATTCGACTATAAAAATTCATTAGAAATCTATACAAGATTTCCTACATAATGTTATTTTATTTGTAATTTTTAGACATTAAATAATTTAATTTATTTATGACACAAAGATGATGCTGTAATTATCTTATTAATGAAATATTGACATAATTGATGTTATAAATACACAAATAAATGTAATTTGAGACTTTTTATGAATTAAACTAATTTTATAGGTTAATATGACATGTTATTATTGATTTAACTAACTTTTTTTGAACTAATCATTCTGTTATGATTTTCAAAAAAATCAATTAAAAAATAGTGTCAAAATTGACATAAAATAGTTTTTTAAAAAACTATTATAATATAAATTGTTTTTTTATTATTAAAAATATAAGGTTCGTCCAAATTACTTATATAAGGTTATATATATTAATAATAAACAACTTGGGATTCTTTTGGCTTTTTATAGTAGGTTTATTAACCTTATAGTGTTAGAAAACAAAAACACACGGTAAAAGTAAAATTATCTAACTTAAAGTTAAATATAAATGATAAGGTTAAAATTGGAACCTAAACTTGTCTAAATTCTATTGGATGATAGTATTTCGACCCATCCCCACCTTTGATTCGAAATAAATTAATTTGGAGCTATTTAAATCGAATTTGGATTTATAATAAAATAATATTTTTAGTTTTTTCAAAGGAGCCCCTCTCTTCCCTTATCAAAGGGAACCTCCTCCCTCTCTTCCTCACACCACTTTGAGAATTCAAACTCTCCCAATCACTGACCATTTAACTTCTAAACTTACCTAGAAACATCCTAGATTTTGTGGTCCTCTTCAATGACCAATTTTAGTTCCCTAAAAGGAGGTCTCAAAGAAGCGCTTCAAAGAAGAGGTAATGTCTGTTACCGATTCGTTCAAATTTATTTTTTCTTCCACTTCTTCTTCTTTAGTTGTTTAATTATGAATTAATAACATCAGTATCAATAATATACTGATATGTTATTATAAGTATGAAACAACCCTATTTCACCATATATCCATCCTATGAAAAACGAAATCACCGTGCGTGCATACGTACGGAATACCGTCTCCACGCCGTGGTGTAATCTATTTTCCACCACCAACATACGTGGATGGGTATAATGGTGTAAAAAATGAATATATATGATTATTTTAAAGTTAAATTGATTCTGAAATAGTATACATACACTCCAATACAATTCCATGATCATGGGAACGATATCATCGCTCGTGCGTACATATGGAATACCGTCTCCACGATGTGATGCGACTCGTTCTACATGATTTTCATTACATAATTATTACATAAATAAATTGACTGAATGAATATAATATATATAACACTAATACCATTCTGGAAATGAGGTATCTATAACCTAAAAGAAGAATAATAAATTATTTGACAAAAGACGCATAAGAACAAAAAGTAATAAACACCCTAATAACAAGTAATAATGAAATATTACTAATAAGATGCAAAGAATATGACCATATATGATATCATAACAATGAGTATGATTCTGGACTAAGTCAATGACATTATTTAAATCATTATATAGGAGGTTCAGACACCTACGAAGAAAATTGGACATAAGGTAATGGAAATATCACAATCACATTTTTATCCGAGATTGTTTATAATTTGGTATTTACTGGGGTGTATTTTTTCATCCACATCCATGCTTCCTCAATATGTAATATTATTTCAATTCACCTATAATTGTTTAAATCCAATTTTACCCTTCGGTGAGTTTTTGGTAAAAGATATGAAAGGAATATTTTGTCGTTTTTCGTACGAGGTACTTTTTGACTTTTCCGACAAAAGTACGAGAAGAATGTTTTTTTAACATATACGGAATGAATGGATTTTTGAAACATTATTTCCAAGAATCTTCCTTTACAAGTTTCCAAGTTTATTTTTAATCAACTTCTTTTAGTTTATAATTGTATGACATGTTAAGAAAAGAAAATTGTTTTGATGTAGAAAGGATATTTTCCTCAATAAGGGAGTTTAAATGTTGTATCAAAATTATTTTCCTTCTAAGAGAATATAGGGTTCTGATTCTATCTCTATTATTACATTTATTTGATTATGTTGTGATGGAATTGTTTTTATGAATTCCTTTATCTTATATGAATTGTTTTATGATTTCATTATGTTTAAGAATCCCTTTTTATAACACAGGTTATGCAATGATGTATGATTTTTTTTGATTTTTTGCCACAAATAAGAATTTTATCATTATGAGATGGGTGGGAGCTATATCTCCCTCCAATGCATTGGGTAAATATTTTATATCTCATGAGATAGACATGGCTGGAACGACAGGTTAAATCGGTTCAGTAAAAGGGGACTGAAACGAGGAATGAACTCGATTCAGAAATGGACTTTGTCCACTAATATAGTATTGACAATGAGTCTTGACTAATAAGAAATGATTCTCCATGATTATGTGTGTATGCCACAAAGCATCATGTTTTATGTTATGATTATTGTGATTACATTTCACTACCATGATTTATCCCATGTTATGAAATTATGATCTCTTTTGCAGGGTTTGATTTCCAAATTGTTATGTTCTCATGAATATGATGTGATTGATATTTATTTTGTTTACCCTTACTGAGAACTTGAGATCAACCTTTTATGATTTCTTTCCCCAGGATATAAATAATGGTTTTAGGTAAGAAAAAAAGGAAGATCTTTATGGGAGATGTTGATGATTTTCACCACGATTAGATGATTATATTCCGAGTTTCCAAAGACCCTAAACTATTACGGTCCTTCTGTGTGTGTTTTTGTAATGTACTAAGTATTCCGCAAAAGTAATGTAATGTCCATGTACGTCAATATTAGGGACTCTATAGTTGCTATCAGAGGAAAGGTTTAGTCAACCTTTGAAACTAGGATGCGAGAACTTTATTGAGATCCCTAGAGATATTTCTAAGGTATGTCTAGTGATGTCCCTAAGGTTAAGTATACGTTATAGTCCTTGAATTGCGCTAACCATCTTAGAATTAAACCTGAGATGTTAGATATTGATGGTACTCCCCCTTTATTATGTTTTTTCCCTAGTGTGATTTTTTCCTATCACACTATTCTCTTTGGGTTTTAGATGATGGCTGGAACCTGAAGGAACCATATTGATCAATGTAATGGACGATGCAATGATTGTCCTCCTGAACAAACCACTGTTATGGGATATGGAGTGAAAAATCCCATTGCTATACTTAAACAATCTACGAATCATTCTAGACTTCCCAATGAGCAGAGAAGGGAACAATATTCTATTGAGTACTTCATGAAGCAACTCCCACCTTCATTCAGTGGGTCTTCCGATCCACTTGTTGCTGAACTATGGATCAGTACCAATGAAAAGATATTTTCAGTTATTCTACGGTTTGATCATTATAAAGTCATCTTAGAAGTATATCGTTTGGAAGGTGATGCTGATCAATGGTGGAATCTTATAAAGAATTCGAGGCCAAGGGATAAAATTGAGTCCATGGAATGGGATGAGTTCAAGAACTTATTTTTCAATAAGTACATCCCTCGTATTCTTCAAACAAAGATGGATAAGGAGTTTCTTGAACTAAATAAAAAGGACGATGAATCTATTGGTATATACGAAGCGAATTTTACAAGGCTTGCATGGAATTCATCTGGCTTTATCATCTAACCTGAAAGTAAAGTTAATCGATTATTCAGTGGCATAAAACCAAATCATCGAAGGGAATTATCTATAAGAGACTTCAGTAGCTATGAAGAAATTGTGTGATGTCCTATTAAGGTATGAATGGAAGTTGGTATTACATAACCATCTCATGGTTTTGACAAGAAATGAAAGATGGAGTTCAAGGAGAAATCTCAGAATAATGGTGAAAAGAAGATGAATGTTTCCTTATGCTCAAATTGTGGAAAGAAGAACGGTGGAGATTGTCTTAAAGGGACTAGAAAATGTTTTAAGTGTGGAAAATAAGGTCATTAAGCAGCTGAGTGTCAAATTAATTGAAAAAGGGTTGCTAATGGTGTGAATAAAGAAAAGACTGTAGAGAACGCACCAACAACACTTCAATGCTTCAAGTGAAATAAAATGGGGCATTATGCTAATCAATGCCCTAATCCAAGGGTTAATGATGATCGACATGAGCAACCAATTAAGGCAAAGGACAATGGGAAGCCACATGTGATCACTATTGGTGATGTTGAATATGACAACTATGTGGTGGAATGATTAAGTGTTTATGTAATGGGATTCCAAAATAATGTTGTATATAGTATCGTGGAATATTGGAATATTTATGTATTGGTCTATTTTGGTTTTCAATAATTTTATGGTACCGGTAACCATGGAATGTGATTGAGATATTTATGGTAAGCAGATGATATGCGTATAATGAAGGGATAATAAGATAATGAGATGTTCTATTGTATTAATGAGCTCATGATTGATATAAGGACTAAGTGATATCATTGTTTGATTATAAATAATTTTGAGGATTTCGGTTTGTTGCATGTGTTAAATTTTAACTGCATTCATGTTTTCACTAAGGTTCAATGGGTATTCATTCTTCAATAGAATACATGATTAAGGTATTCACATGTTTGTAATTTGACCAACAAGATATATCTTATGATATATGGGGGATAAATGATGGCATTCACGTGATTGTTATGTGACATTTCAAGTAATCATTTTCTTTATAATATGAGCTTGGACCGAAGTATTTTAGATAAGCCTAAAGATTGGAATGGATTATGTTGGTCATAAGTTAGTGTTGTTTAAGGATAGAACTTTTTTTGATATTATTGATGGGATGTTATAATAATATAGCTTTTGAAAAAGGACAACCTATAGGACGGGTGACAACCCATCGCGTCAGACAAGGCTGTGGGAATTGAACCCACAACCGATGTGCGACTGGCCTTTATCGCCTACCACTGGCCTACATGAAGTCCCCGTTTAGTAGAAACAAGTTTTAATTTATTAAGCGGTATGATATATGAAGTATAAGTTCATTCTTGGAATCGTATACGATTAACCTCACCATAGATGAACTTATGTATATTTGATAACTTTTGCTATCCTTTTGTTTGAAACAGATGGAATGACCCATCATTCTATTAGATGATCTATTAACAATTCATGAATAACCAAATTCAACTTTATTTCTTTAAGAGATGAAGTGGAAATTGTTCAAAGCACGAACAACAGTGAGATTGTACAAAAATAAAGTAAGTATTTATTCTAATTCAAATTCATTAACTTTAGGGAAATGATCATGAAAACCAAAAATGTTGTCCTAGTGACCTTATATCTGATGAATCAGATGGTACCCTAGATCATGAAAAATTAATGGCTTTGTGATTGTTGTATTTTTCAAAGCCATGTTATCTACCACTCTCCCTCAGAACATGACGGTTAGATTTCTTTCCATATCCATATTTTCACCTATAGTCTCCTATGTGGAAACCCAGTGATTAGTTAATTTGGGTAACCGTTACGTTTCATACTTTAGTTTTTAAAGCCATGTTTTGGTATTACTTTTTATGATGTGGGTTTCAATTAAAGAAACTTTCGAGTAGTAATCCATTTATAACCCCGGCGAATTTTGAGGGCGAAATTCATTTTAAGGGGGGTAGAATGTAACACCCCAAAATTTTACGAAAAATATTCCTTTTAATTTCATTAATGTCTTGTGTTGTACTCTAAACCAAAAGGAGCTTGCACAACACACATACCTGACTTGGATTGCATTACACGCAAGCGCGACCTTCCACGATAGCATGTGTTGTACGCAATACCGAGATTCGCTAAACAACGATATGCTATTAAAATATTATTAAAACTAGCCGTTATGAATAGTAATACCCACTTTTTGAAATTTTATAAATTTTATTTTTGAAAATGGACTTCATTTTTGGATTCGAAATATCGAAATTAGCTTAGGGTGAAATTTTGGTATTTTTCTGAAAACTTTCAATTTTTGATGAATAGTGAAAACACTGGGTTACTATTTAAAAACCGACTTCTTATTTAAATAATTATTTATTTTATTTAAATTCATTTAAGGTCAAAATTGATACATAATACCTATATAAGTTCAATGTAATTCATTAGAGTAGTTTTATAATAATTTTAGATATATAAAAATGTTATTGAACTTTTCACCGTCTTTTACCCACCTCCAAGGAGAATTTGAAAATTTACATAAAACATAATTTTACCGCTTTTGTGAGTGGAATTTAAAAAATATGAGAGACGCGGTTGATGTCAGTAAGTAAAATGTTGTTCAATGAGATGAAAATAATTTTTG
The DNA here is from genome assembly GCA_963277665.1 of Viscum album. NCBI lineage: Eukaryota > Viridiplantae > Streptophyta > Magnoliopsida > Santalales > Viscaceae > Viscum > Viscum album. The sequence continues at coordinate 218,498,346 of OY728138.1, forward strand.
ATGAATAGTAACTTTTTACTTTTATTTACCACGGTTAAAAGTAAATAGGGTAATTAAGGGTAAAAATGATATTATTATTACCCTTAAAAATGTCCTAATTCTATTTTATAATTTTAATTCGGCCATAAACAACTGTAGGAATAAAATATGACCATTTAGGGCCACATGGATTAGATTAGGACATTTATTATTAATTTATTTAAAGAAGGGTTAAAATTGTAAAAATCAAAGTTTAATAACTAAATAATTTGTAATATATGTATATACATAAGATAAATTAGACTATAAATATTACATAGAAAGATAAATATATTTAATACATTATGGTATTTTATTTTTAATTTTTAGACATTAAATAATTTAATTTAACTATGACACAAAGATGTTGCAGTAATTATCTTATTAATGAAATATTGACAGAATTGATGATTTAAATACCCAAATAAATGTAATTTGATACTGTTTATGAATTAAACTAATTTTCAAGGTTAGTATGACATGTTAGTATTTATTTAATTAACGTTTTTCGAACTAATCATTCTTTTATGATTTTCACAAAAATCAATTACTAAATAGTGTCAAAATTGACATAAAATAGTTTTTAAAACAAATATTATATTATTAATTGTTATTTTATTCCTAAAAATCAATGGATTGGACAAATGACTTATATATGGTTATATATATTAATAATAAACAACTTGGGGTTATTTTGTCTTGTTATTGTAAGTTTATTAACCTTATAGAGTAAGAACACAAAAAGACACGGTAAAATTAAAATTATCTAACTTAAAGATAAATATAAATGATACGGTTAAAATTGGAACCTAAACTTGTCTAAATTCTATTGGATGAGAGGGTATCCACCCATCCCCACCTTATCTTCTAAATAAATCAATGTGGAACTATTTAAAACCGAATTTTTCTTTATAATAAAATAATATTTTTAGTTTTTCCAAAGGAGCCCCTCTCCTCCCTTATAAAAGGGCACCTCCTCCCTCTCTTCCTCACACCACTTTGAGCCTTCGAGTTCAGCAAATCCCTGCCCATTTCACTTCTCCACTTCCCTAGAAACATCCTAGAGGTCCTGGTCTTCTTCAAAGACCGATTTTAGTGCCCTAAAAGGAGGTCTCAAAGAAGCGCTTCAAAGAAGAGGTAATGTCCGTTACCGATTCTTTCAACATTATTTGTTCTTCCACTTCTTCTTCATTAGTTGTTTCATTATGAATTAATAACATCAGTATCACTAATATACTTATATGTTATTATATGTATGAAACAACCCTATTTTTCCATATATCCATCCTATGGAAAATGAAATCACCGCGCGTGCGTACGTACGGAATACCGTCTCCACGCCATGGTGTAATCTATTTTCCACCACCACCTTACTTGGATGGGTATAATGGTGTCAATAATGAATATATATGATTATTATAAAGTGAAATAGATTCTGAAATAGTATACATACACTCCAATACAATTCCACGATCATGGGAACGATATCATCGCTCGTGGGTACGTACAGAATACCGTCTCCACGAAGTGATGTTACTCATTCTACATGATTTTCATTACATAATTATTACATAAATGAATTGAGTGAATGAATATGATATAAATTAAACTAATACCGTTATGTAAATGAGGTATCTATAACCTAAAAGAAGAATAAGAATTTATTCGATAAAACACGCATAATAACAAAAAGCAATAAACACCCGAATAACAAGTAACAATGAAATATTCCTAATAAGAAGATAAGAATATGACCATATATGATATCATAAAATTTTGTATGATTCTCTAATAAGTCAATGATATTATTTAAATCATTATACAGGAGTTTAGGACACTTACGAAGCAAATCAGACATAAGGTAAGGGAAATATCACAATCTGATTTTTATCCGAGATTGTTTATACTTTGGTAATTACTGGGGTGTATTTTATCATCCAAATCCATGTTTCCTCAATATGTAATATTATTTTCATTCAACTAAAATTTTTTAAATCCAAATTTACCCTTCGGTGAGTTTTTTGTAAAAGATATGAAATGAATATTTTGTCGTTTTCTGTATGAGGAACTTTTTGACTTTTCCGGAAAAAGTACGAGAAGAATGTTTTTTTACTTATACGGCATGAATGGATTTTTGAAATATTATTTCCAAGAAGATTCCTTTACAATTTTTCAAGTTTATTTTTAATCAACTTCTATTAGTCTAGAATTGTGTGACATGTTAAGAAAGGAAAAGTGTTTTTGAAGTAAAAAGGATATTTTCCTCAAGAATGGAGTTCAAGTGTTTTATCAAAATTATTTTCCATATAAGAGAATATTGGGTTCTATTTCTATCCCTATTATTACATTGATATGATTATGTTGTGATGGAATTATTTTTATGAATTCCTTTATCTTATATGAATTGTTTTATGATGTCATTATGTTTAAGAATCCCATTTTTATTACATGGGTTATGCAATGATGTATGATTTTTTTTGATTCTGTGGCACACATATGAATGGTATCATTATGAGATGGGTGGGACCTATATCTCCATCCAAGGAATTGGGTAAAGATTTTATATCTCATGAGATAGACATGGCTAGAACTGCAGGTTAAACCGGTTCAGTGAAATAGGACTGAAACGAGGAATGAACTCGATTCAAAAATGGACTTTGTCCACTAAGATAGTCTTGGAAATGAGTCTTGACTAATAAGAAATGATTCTCTATGATTATGTGTGTATTCCACAAAGTTTCATGTTTTAAGTTATGATTATTGTGATTACATTTTACTACCATGATTTATCCCATGTTATGAAATTATGATCTCTTTTGCTGGGTAATATTTCCAAATTGTTATGTTCTTATGAATATGATGTGATTGATATTTATTTTGTTTACCCTTACAGAGCATTTGAGCTCACCATTTTATGTTTTCTTTTCCCCAGGATATAAATAAAGGTTTTAGGTAAAAAAAATGGAATATCTTTATGAGAGATGTTGAAGATCTTTCATGATAATTAGATGATTATATTCAGAGTTTCCAAAGACAATAAACTATTACGGTCCTTGTGTGTGTGTTTTTGTAATGTACTATGTATTCCGCAAAAGTAATGTAATGTCCATGTACGTCATGCTTAGGGTCTCTACAAGAAAGGTGCCTATAAATGTAACCTGAAAAAAATATCGTAGATAAAACACAATAACCAACCGAACCATTTACATATAATGGAACTCGAATAACTTAAAACACTACCACATCACTACATGACATTTATCACCAACAATAACTAATAATAAATGAAACATACATTTCAATACAACCACAACACATCCCATAAGTCCACTTTCATTAAAAATTCAACAATTTTTCTGATTTCTTCCTTTTAATAAGATGATATATTTAATAAGGCAATCAACCCAATATTTAATGACATACCAACCTAAAAAATAATAATAATTATGTTTAGTTATTCTATATTTTATTCAATCCTATTATTTATCTATTAATTCATAAATCTATTACTGTGTAATTAATTTCTTATCAATCATATTCAATTATATATCATGTTATTAATGATTCATTATTACAAGAAATATCCCATATAAATAGGGAAACTACAACACATTCCATCACATAAGAGCATGATCCTCTCAAGAATAAAGTTACATATTTTGTTCCTGAACAATAACAATATCCTAACTGTCACCCAAACATCATTAAATTACTAATACAATACAACCCTAAGCATATCATTTATAGAACCACTCACAACCCCACCACCGATCAAGTTTCACATAAAATTTTGACACCACCATCACCAAGGAATCCCTATGAGATCCACACAAGCTATATATTAATTAATGAAATGATATTGGTTAACAACAATATATTTCCATATAAAATAAATAATAACATTTTTATATAATATTTAAAGAGTGTTTACATAACATTCCATCAATTTGAGAATTTCAATTTTCACCTAATATCTTTATTACCGCACAACTAGTTCAAAACCATATATAAGTGATTAATATTTCATGAATAGAGAGATCCAAGGAATGAAAATTTTATGGCTTCATAATCCATAAGGTATCAATCATATAATTATAGTAACCAATCATAGTCATAATAGAATCACCCCTGAAAGATATATCAAGAAAAAATATTAATGAAGTAGATAAAAACATGTTGAAAACATCCCTCATACTACTTTCAATATAAATAAATCAGAATCATTATAATGTTATGGAAATCCGTACTATCCACCCAATGGGAAACAAAAAAAATCTAAACCCAAAATTCTCAAATATAAGATATATTAGGGATCACATACCTTAAATAGAATTCAGATTCATTCGTTAATAATAGTTGAACAATATGATAATCCCCAAATCACAATCAAATAATTTATTACTAATAAGTATTTATAAACCTATGATTCAATATCCCCTTACATTCATTATCAACCACATCACAAAAACCATTCATAAATCTCAACCACATGATTTTATGCATGATGAAAAAAGGAGATATAAATAAGGAATGTTACGTAACCCACCATGGATTGTTAAAGGCTAATGTTAAAAACCAAGTAATATGGTATATATGGCCACAAAAAATCCCCCTAATAACCAAAGATTAAATATGGAATTTAGATAATTGATTAGATTCAATTTGTAACAATAAAATATAATAAAGATTTAAATTAGACTATTATAGAATAGAACATCTTGTAATGTCGTAATCATTAGTTTTTCACCAAATACTAAGATTTAAATCATAGAGGTATGAAAATAGAATCATAAATCTATGATTAAACATTATAACAATTAAATTAATAGGATGAAAAAAAGATTTAAAATCAAAATTGAAAATTACAATTTATGATTGACCACATTTATAATATTTATCATCATTATTCATATGCATGTGGTCCCATACATTTATATTGGGTTCTATTAAATAATTTTGTTCCAAAAACATCTGAAATTCATATAATTCTACACATTTTGTTGGGTGACTGTTGATTACATATATAATGTTCAAATATAACCCTATACATACATTGAATAGAGAATTTTAATCACAGGGTTCTATAAATTTTTTATTGAAAACAACCCATTTTCTGTAAAACCATGTTGAAACGAATCCAATATCACATCATAATATCACCAAATATTGATTTTGTAACTTTTATTAATACACATTAGGACCAAATATTCTAAAAATTCCATTTAGAATATAATATCTTCCAATTAAACAATTTATACTAGATTCATCCATTACACATTCCATAAATGATCATATTCTATCTTCTTGAGTTCATCTATATAATCTAACAAAAAAAAACATGAATCAATGTTCACCATTCATATAAATATAAAACATGAAAAAAGAATCCATGAAACTATAAAATACCTGAATACATTTTCATTTCTTTTAATAATTCATTGTATAAGTAGTCACTTCTGTTGAAATCCATTAATTCAACTAAGTCTTAATGAGGGACAATATTTCCTAAAATATATGGGATAGTTCTTTGGTGAACATTTATACATGATTATATTTCTTTATTATCTTATTTAACTCATGTTATCTATCCTCCATCATGTTCATGATGAAATTTTATTCTAGGTGGATGTTTTTTTCTGTTAGTGAATTATTGTATTCCAAAACAAATGTATTTCACTATAATTGTCAAAAAAATTAGTACACCCACATAACTCCATTAATAAAACTTGAAAAAGAACAAAAAATAATCCATTTCCTTCCCATAATTCATTTATTACATTTAATAAACATATATAATAGACAAAGTGATAATCAGTTACATCCATGACATCAATATAACTATAATTCCATCACATGTGAACATAAAACCTTTTTTCTGTTATATGAGATTAAATGCCTAGTCAACTAAAAATCAACATATCTCTATAATGAATCAATCTTCTTGATAAAATTAATATTTCATTTTTATCCCTTTAGGATTGTGATGATCTACTTCAAGGTCACCCAGTTTTATTTTCTATGATTTTTCTTGTACTAGTTAAAAAATTGTCAAAAGCCCGCTTATAATAGTACACCTCTTAGGTCGGAAATAAAAAGAGAGAGTGACAATAAATTTTTTCCTATATTAATCCATATGATGGTGACTATAACCTATGGTATAAATAGTCAAATGGGATGTATTCGAAATAATTTAATGAAAGGGTAATGTGATTAAATAAAATATACAAAATAAACCCATGTAATAAAAAACTTTAGCCCCATTAAAATAAAATACCTAATATATGTATGGTGGTTAAAACAAGTCACCAAATTATATACCAAATATTTTTTTAATAAAGAGACTCTATAATAGCTCAACCCTCTATAATAATAATGACATTATTTTCCCTGAATTCTTCCGGAAAACCTATAAAATTGGTTTTATATATAACAGTTGAGGGTAAAATGTTTTCTCAGTATGATCTTAGCCATTTTCTCTCATTAATATGTGATAAGTGATTGATAATTCCATAGTAAAAAAATAAATAAATTACATCTACCAAAACAGTTTGGCAGTCCTTCCTAGCATCTCGAATTCTCTCTCAGCAAATAACACATCCATATTTGTAATATAATGTTAAGAGGTCAAAATCAAAGATTCCATATATCCACTTCACCCTACTAACTTACCTCTCTCATAACCCTACATTTAAAATTGTGTTCTACCTTCCATTTCAAAAGTAAATATCACTCATCATGTGTCATGTCATTTCACATCAAATGCGGGTCAAGGAACACCCCTACCTACCCAAGCCTACCATAGGGTCCAACATATTTTCCACGATTTCGTAATGGTATGATTATAACCTACATCTACCAACTCATAATCCATATAATAATATATATCATCACATATCCTAAAATAACCTTGTAACCATTGAATTTGGGAATCATGAATATGTAGTATACTGGCCTCTTTCCATCTTCCTTCCACACAAGACCCGCACCACATATCACAAATTCTCCCCACTAGGCATCCTCAAAAACTATTTCATCATTTTTTTGGTAATCACCACCAATAGAATACCATACCTATATACTAGTGATAAAGGTATAGTTGGTAAGATTTGAAAATAATCTATCCATTACCTCACCATCCATTATTTTTGGGAAAACACAAAAAAAATTGTCAATGTGTAGTAATCGACTTTGGTTAGGTGTGTGTAAATGTAACATGAAAAAATAGTGATTGATTTAAAAAAAACAACCTACCCAATAATTCAATTCTAATTGAACTAGAAAACCAAAAACACTACCACATCACTAGAAGGAATTTTCCACCAACCAGTAGAATTATTAAATGCAACTTACTTTTCAAGACAACTACAACAAGTCCCAAAATTCCTCTTTCATTAAAAATAATTTTTTTGATTTATCTCTTTTAATAAGAATGTTAATTTAATAAGACAATCAAACATATATTTAATTATATTCTACACTCAATAATAATATTAATTATATTTAGTTATTTTATATCTAATTCAATCCATTTATTTTCCCTTTAATTTATAAATCTATTGTCATGTAATCCATTTCAACTCAAACATATTCAATCACATTCCATGTTATTACAGTTTCATTTTTACTAGCCTCATCAAATAGGAATAGGGAATCTACAATACATTGCATTACAAAATTTCCCGAATTTATAAAGATAAAAATTACATATATCTTTCCTGAACAATCATAAAAACCTCACCATCACACGAACAATATTAAATTGCAACTACCATCATACCCTAATCATATCTTATATCAAACCACTCACAACCCCTCAACCCATCATATTCTACTAAAAAATGGGCCACCACTGTCATTATGGAAAACCCATGTGATCTATATAGGCACCAGATTAATTAAAAACATTTTATTGGGGGAAAAATTAGATTTCCATCTCACATAAATACAAAAATGTTGATTTAATCTTTATCGAGTGTTTACATAATAATCCATCAATTCCAGCAAGTTTCCTTTAACGTAATTTTTAAATTTTCACACAACTAGTTCATATCCGTATTTAAATTATTAATATTATATGAATCACAAGATAAAATCAATGAATATTTTAGGGGTTTTGGATCTATAATGAAACAAACATAAAGTTGAAGTAACAATTCATAGTCACAATAGAATAATGTCTCACATATATGTCAAGAAAAAATATTAATGATCCAGATATACACATTTGAACACATACCCCATATTCCATTCAATATAAATTCTTATAGATCATTATAATTTTACATCAATCTATCGTATCCACCCAATGGAAAAAATCATAATAACCACAATAATGGAAAAATATAAAGGATATCATTGATCCCCTACCTCAAAAAGGATTTTTGATTATACCTGCAAGAGATTTGTAAAGAAGATGGAAATCCCAAAATCATAATCCAAAATGGAATACATATAAGTTATTATAAAACTATGATACAATATCCCCTACAATTCATTATCTACCACATCACACAAACCATATATATATGTCAACCAGAAAAATCTCACGATAGTGAAAAAAGGAGAAATAAAAAAGAAATTTTAGGGAACCCACCTGGGATTACTGATGATTATGTTCAAATTCCAAATAATATGGTCTTGAAGGCCAAAAAATCCCTTTTCACCATTGTTGAGATGAAATTTAGATAATTGATGAGATTAAATATGGATCAATAATCTACACCCCATATTAAAATTTAACAACCATGAAAATGAAAATTTAGTAATGTTTTAATAATTGGGTTTTCCCCATAACCTAAGATATACCTCATAGTGAGATGAAAATAACAAATACAGATCAATTTTTCATGAAAATATATGTCATTGATCCTTCATAGATTATATCTTCCCAGTTTCAGACTATGATAAAACCAAAAAACCATCACATAGTTACCCCAAAAAATAATGATCCACCACAACCCAATACCCAATATATCTATTCTTCAATCCAAGAGATTAAACCACATGATTTTCATAACCAATACCACATTTTCACAACATCTATATATACAAAAATCCCCTTATATCCACACAAAAATGAGAACTGGCCTCTTTAAGTGTCAACATTGTAGTTTAATCCCACACCATATCCAACATAAAATTTATAGATCCACCCAAAATAGATATAATTTGAACTGTAAAAAGTATGGCCTTTGTAACAAAATAAAATCATTCACTATATCACAATATATATCTATACATCAAATCATTTTCTTCTAACTAAAAACTCAGACGAACACCAATAGCTTTCCTTAAAACATTACTCGATACCCCAATATAAAAAACTCACCATGTAAATAATCAGGATGATCCATTCCATAGAATTAGATACCCCATAAATTATTATCATCTAAAAGTATCAAAATAAAACCTATAACTAATTAATAATAGGTAATGATTATTAGAAAATCTTATGACACACCTCTCATGGATCTTGTTAGGTCTCAAATACAACCACCAACCAGACACTATAATGAATATAAAAAACCACATTTTATATAGAATAAGAAGTTAAACAATTACATCAATAAATGTGATAAAATCAAAGAGAACATGGTTTAAAAACCGTAGGTTTTTATAATAAAATATTGTACTTATTTTCCCATGTCTCTCCTCTAGACCATTATTCATTTATATCATGCGAAACATGAGTAATGGAATACGAACATAACAAATTTTCCTAATGACCATGGATATCAATCTATCATTCCATTAATATGACATCATTATAAATATAAAACTATCCCTAGTCAATTACATGGGAGGAATCATGAAAAAAAAATCCTAGGTGGGAAATCTGGAATAGGTTGCATGCCATGTCCAGATATGGTGGAGGGGAAAATCAATGTTCCACCGCACTAACATGTTCCAATAGCTCAAAATGCACAAAAAAATCAGGGAAATCACATATTCCGCTGACTATTCCTCCAATATTCTGACTACGGGAAAATAAGAAAGAACACATGGTATCATACCTCTAATTATAGTGGCTTTTATTATGATATGTATAATAATTATTTTGATCTATCTCCATTTTATTCTAAAGTCAAAATATTTGGATCATCTCCAATGTATTTAGTACAAAATTAGGAAAATTTTTGGATAACCATCAAACAAAATTATATAAAAATAGATTTTGATATAGATCAATTCACATTTTCTGAAATTAATTCATACGAATTTATGAGTAATAAATATGGTTATAGGAATACATAACGAAGGCATGTTCTTCGCCCACAATCTACCAAAATCTAGAATACATGTGTGCTTTACATTTTATAGCGATTAAGTGATCCACTCATTTGAAAAATCCTTAAATCATTTAATATAATATTTATAACTATTCAAGGAACTTAAATTGTAACACCATGATATTTTGAAAAATAAAAAGAATTTTTGATAGTGTATACAAAATGTAGCATCGAGGCGAAACTAACCCTGAATTATTATAATCTAAATATTTATATTATAACATAGCCATTAAATTTTTAGGTATATAAATTATGATATGATTTTTCAAATATATAACGGTCTTACCCAATATAAATGTGTCAATAAATTTTTTCTCATGTATTTTTATGCTTCAAAATAATATTTTCAAAAAAATTTATATCTATTTTTTAGAAAATAGTATAATTAACATCTGGGCATTCCGAAACGTTATATTTTAAAATATAATTCATTTATGGATATAATATATCCAAAATATCTTAGGATATATTGTTTTTAATTTTTATAAAACTAACGATTTTTCAATGAATAGGTAGAATTGTTGGTTATAAAATTTAAATTTTTATTTTCATTACATAAAGAAATTTAAAATTCCCATTATATTTTTATTTTTTAAATATATGAAATATTACCCACTTTATATATAATAATATAATTATATTCTATGGATTCAGAAATTTATCGTGCTTATGGTATACTTTTTTATGTATAAAAACACATTTTTCTAAAAATTATTTTCCAATGCGTAATATTTCAAAATTAGGATTAACTAAAAAAGAGCAATAATGAATGGTTTAAAATTAATGAAGATATAATATATCTATAAATATTAATTTAACTTTATATAATTATGGTTATTAGTCATAGAGTTAATATAAAATGCATGTGATGCTTGAAAAATAAATTTAATGAAAAAAACACTTTTCATCAAATTTGTGGGTTTGATTTTAAAATAAAGTCTGACACATATGTGAGATTAATGGAATATAAATTATTCTAAATGTTTAATAAAAATATTATTAATAGGTAATTAGGTCATCTAAATTTTATATAATATGGAACAGTAAATAATATAAAAAATTACATTTAACATGGTTAAGGGTAAAACCGGTCTAACAATCGTAAAACTAAATTCATAAGGGTTATAATGAGAACAAATTAATTTAAATTTGTATTTCATATTTATAACCTATCTCAATTATGTCCTTTAATGTTCCCATTTTGGATCCATGTTCCATGATTATGTCCTATATAATTATTTAAGTCAACAAAGTAAAAAATGGAGCTTTCTAAACATTTAGTATCATTAAAAAAAATTTAGGGATAAAAAAACCTATGTCCTATTCAAATATTAATTTTAAATATAAACATTTTCTTATCATTATTATTTATTTATAATTTTTGGGGTTGAAAAAATTACCATAAGAGATTAAGAAATAATTTCACAATAATTATTTAACTAAAGGGAATATTAAATAAATTATTTTTTAAATATTAGAATTATTATAATGGGGATAAATTGTTGAGTTTCATGAATATTTTAGACTATTGTGACATTTTATATAGATTTTAATAGAATAGATTCATAATCCCTCTTTATCGTGATGTATTTAAAGAAAAATTAAATGACTAGTGTTAAAATTGACATTAATGATATTTTTTAATAAATAATGATTCATTACAATAATTAAAAATTAATAAATTAATATATTAGGTAATGTATTTATATAAGGTTGGAAATATCATCCATGGTACAATTATGTTAAAATTTTTATTTTATTGTAACTACATTGCACCTAAAGAGTAAAAAAAATAAATTCCCATAGGTAAAAAATATAACGCTAAAAGTGATTAACCATAGTGGTTAAGGAATTGCATTTTAAAAAAAATTAATATTTTTTGTGTTTCAAGACATATCATCTATCCAATAGATTACTTTATATTTTTTATTGAAATTGGTATGAGGTAAATTTTTCATTATTAAATAACTTTTTATATTTACAAAAAAAATCACTCATTCTCACATATAAAATGAATTATCCTATCGTATTTTATTCATACATAAAAATAATTTTTTATCATCCAATACCTAACCTAAATCCTTCCTTTCAAAACACACCTTTTCTGATAAGGATTTCTTTTACAAAAAACAAACTGTGAATACTCTTCGTGTAAACCATTAGAGTTAGTCTGAAAAGAATGTGCTGTTCATAACCAAGAATCTTCATTTGGTTATTTTTATATTTTCTTTTGGTATTCTTAAAAAAACATGTAAGAATAACACAAGTATTCCAAATATAATTATATGTTATTCTATTAATGTAATAACTTCTATTAATCTTCTACTCCATCAAAAGAGGATTAAACCCATCATTCATGTGAATGTGCCGAAAACTACCTCATGAATCAATGTAGTTCAGTTTCCATCATCAACGCTTACGAATTGTTCCAATGATGGATTTAATTTATATATAATATAGTAATTACATTTTTATAATTGATAAAAATTTACATATCATTTTCATTATTACCTTTTCACTCAAAAAAATCATCGCATCGTTCATGGGTATGTGTGGACTACTACCTCCACAATGTGATGTGATTCATATTTCATTATAAAATCACATGACTAATTTATATAATTATATTAAAATAAATAATATGATATTTATGATTTTATGATCATTGTATAATGATAAAATATTTCTTTAATTACTTAAAAAATAATCATTTCAATATTTAAATGTTACTCATGCGTACGTGCATCCTACCATCTCCATGATATTAAAATAAATAATTTTCAAATAAATAATTGATAATTTATTTAAACATATAATTTGTGTATATTAAATTTTAAGTATCTAATGATAACTATTTTCTACATGGTGTAATAATAACATATTGTAACAATTTAAACCAACCAAAGTCATTTTTGATATATAAGATGAGTAATATAAAAATATATAAAGTGAACATAAATGATTAATTAATTTTTTATAGAATGGTATGTGAAAAAATAAATGTAATAATAAAAATGAAATAAGTTTTTAAGAAGTAAAATGATTAATATAGGTTTATTATTATGGATGTTAATGAATGTATGATATTGTTCTAACATAATGAAAGGGGACATAATAAATTAAAACCTATATTAAAATCTTTAAAAGATTTATTTTCTAAACCTATCACTTTCAAAAAAATGATATTATAAATATTTCATGAAATTATTTTTTATTATTAAATGGTTGATAAATATCACTTTTACCATCGTTCATATTATTTATAAAATATTAAAAAATGAATCTTTACGGTTTTATGTAAGGGGCTTTCTTTTCCAAAATCATCTCTTAAATATTCTAATAAAAATATTTTCATTCCACGTCTATATTCTTAAACCTATTATAAGGATGTATTAATATAGAAATAAAATAATTACTAAGGAAATTATTATATAATTTTATTTTCAATGATTTTTATCATATGGAATTTGTTTTATGTATTTGATATAGAAAGTTTTGAAATTATTTTCAAAAGACAAAAGGAATGTTCTATATTAACATATACCATAAAAATAATCTCCCACTATTATAACCATTATTTATTTTTTGGATTACCATTAAATATTCGATGTTGTTTTCTAATATAAACCCTCCCATTATTTTTATTATTTAAATTTGTGTTTTGGAATACTATTTTTAATAGAAATTGTAATATCAATATCTGAAAATAATTTCATATTGTGGAAATGAATGTTTTTTTTGATGTAATATTTTATGTGTTATAACTATGTTATAATTCTTGGAATGTTTTTAATTATAATAGTTTTTTCATTTATAAACCTATATAATATCATTTTTATATAAAAAATTGAAGGGAAGTTATGTTATATACCAAGGATGGGTGGTTTTGTGAAAAACCAAGAATGGGTGATTATGTGATAGCCATATAATGCACTGGGAATGGAAGTTGATCGCATGGTTATTTTATCAATAAGAGTGATTGTATATTTTATGTCCAAATTATGTCATAATATACCTACGTGTTTTATTTATTCATTATATTGAGAATTATTGTAATATTATTATTTTTCAATGTAAGATAATAATCTTATGTTTAAAAGAAAGTATATTCCCCCTTTTAAGGGTAAAAATTATATCATATTAAAAATGTTTTTATGAGTTCTTTGGGACATAAAGAATACACGTATGGGTTTTATGTTATCATAAATATTTATTATGATATGTTTTATGAAAATTAGCAGTAATAGATGGTTAGTTATTGTGGAAGATTATAATTTGATTTATCTATATGTTTATATTTAAAATAAAATTTTTTTATGTTATATTAGATTTAAAAGTTATATTCCTTTTAATTTTTATGTCCCTTACTAAGTAGTTTTTTCTCATCCCACATTTTAAATTTTTTCATATAGTTTAAGGATGGGTTTGAATAAATAATTCATGTTGAAGTCATTGTATATTTTTTTCCTGAAAATATTGCCAACTAATTTTTTAAAGTATTATATTGGGGAAAATTGGATATAATCATATGTGTCCACGTTTTATAATTTAATATTTTTATATAGGATTTATTACATAATTCACTATAAATCTAAACTTGAAACAATCCCAAAAATATTATAATCTAAATTCATAACTACAAATCACGATTTTGTAATGTTTAATGTTGGTTCCCTAAAATATTTATCACATGAATTATATAGATAAAATTATAGGATAGGTTGATGTTTGATCTTATGATTAAAAAATAATATATAACCACTCTGGATAGTATGTTAGGGAGAATTATGATTATTGAAATAGTTGAATATGACATGTTTAAGGACATCATAGTTTTCATCCTCCTCTTATAATGGATCATTATAGTTTTTTTGATATAATCTCACTAATGATTTTAGTTTTAGTAAATGGATGATATTAGTAAGATCAAAATTAATTATTTATGTAAAGGTAAATGCAACAATTTTCCTAATGATAAACTAAATTGAATTGGAGATATAGTGAAAATTCTTATGGATATTCCTAATTAGTCATCTTGTGTAATGATTAACAACATGAACCATTTAGTGATTTATAATGTACTAATTATGAGAAAAATAATCCTCCATTGAATTCCAGTTGATAAATATAAAGGTATAAATATTGAATGAACGTTGTGTCAAGAATGTGGGCTAAACACATAGGAATGTTACTTAAAAAAACGAAAAAATTTCTTTTTATATGGTAAGGGATGAAATAAATCAATAAAATTCTTCGAGAAAAGTAAATTTAATGTTCATTACATGAATGTGAAAAAAATTATTCCCAATTTATAATTAAATATTTTATCTTTTGGGAGTATGGGAATTATAGAAATAGATATCCAGGGTGGAAATATCAAGATAAGGATCAGAAAGACTATATAGACAAATTTTGAGACATGAATAACTTCTTTACAGTTGAAAATGATGGAAGCATAAATAAAATATTTAATTTATGGAATATAGCTTATCTTATGTTTTTTTATATTTGAATCTCAGAAAATAGTAAATACTCTATAGGAAGGATGTATTAATGAATAATATTAAAAAAATTTGTTAATAGATTATGAAGAATGTTGAATAATTAATGTGTCTACATATAAGGAATAAATATTTATAATGTGGTGGTATATTTAAGGATCATCATACAATTAAATGCATTAGTAATATTTTGAAGTTTTATGTGATGGATTTACTTGGAGATACATTTATAATTTTTTACTTATATTTGAGGTATATATAACTCTTATCCTTCATATATGAACATTTTATTTTTGGAAAATTTGACTTTTGATTTTTTAGACATAATATTAAAGGTATTAATAAACATTAGGGCTTTTGTGGATATTAATGTTTATGAATATTTTTGATGATTTTTATCATATTTTTTTGAATTTTATCTTAATTGTTGATATATTTTAAAAAAAATGGCTATCTATCAAGGCCAAATGGTTTTAACACACAACCAAAGGGAGAAATGGTACAGGTCCTACCATTGGAAAAAGTTATTTCTTAATTAGTATAACATAATTGCATTATATAAATGGTTCAAAATATAATAATTAATTTGTTTTTTGGAACATATGTTTTATCATATAGATAATAATGGGATTGAAATGTGATTTGGTGGTTAGGTGAATAATGTCATTTTGGAAGAAGTTCAGGATGTTTTGAAAATTATATGATTTTGGTAGACTAAATATTAAAGGACATTAGTGGGGGAATAATGGTTTGATTATTATATATAATATTATTTTATTTTTCAATGGATTATTAGTGATTCATATTATTAGTATATAATAGAGAATATATGATTATGTCATATATATATATTTGGAATTAGACATTAAAACTGATTTTTGTTTTTTAGATGAAAATTTTAATTTTGTCTCAGAAGCATATGTGACAAAACCCTTATAATTAATTGGTTAAAAACATGTTATAAATATTTATAATTTCAGGGATAGATGTTTGTTGAATGGATTATTCGATGTTATGGGTGTTATTGTTGAGGCATTGTTGATTAATATTGTACTTCATCATATTAGAGATTATTATTTATTAAAATTAGCATACCTTATCTATTAATTTATAATGATAGTTGGTGTAACATCTTGGTTTTGGGTGCCACCTAGAGGTTCCCTATACCCGGTTGGTCACATGGCCTCATGTTCATTTTACCGAATGCTAGAACTTGTCCACTAGAAGTAAGGGATTTGGGTGTGATAGTGGGGAAACAAGGCCCTCAACGGTAGAGTAATGAAACCGATATAAAAAGATAACTGTAGAATAAGTATCAATAACATGAAATAAGTAAAGAGTAGAAGTAATAAACAACTAGGGCACATATATATAAATGATGAATGACACATATGTCTAGGAAAGTAGAAAAAAAGACAAAATTGTGGAATACAGTATTTAACTAAAGTTCAAATAAAACAAAAATACTCTAGCTGCATCGCAAGGCACAGATTGGTCCCATGCTCTCCATCTATATAGCAATCAAGTAACTAAAGTAGAAGGGTTCTTTCCCTTATCTATATCTGCAGAAATATAATCTGTTTTGGCCCAAAAGCATAACCCAAAAAGGATGTGAGACGAATCCCAATAGGAAACCACCAAAATATCTATGCCTAACAGTTAGTAAATATATATGGTAGGGAATATATAAAAAGAACTTATAAATAAGTCAGTAATCAAATGTATACAATCCTACAGTTTCAATTACATCCATTTTCAATTATTAGTTAACCAACCAACAAAATTAATCCTCTGGACAACACTAATATCCTAACCCCTATGGTTCAACCAATCCAACCCAAGAAACCCTCTAGGAAGTACTCACAATATAACCCCTCTGGTTATGCTTATTAAAGACTCTCTGAGGAAGCACTCACCGTCAATTCCACCTATAGTCTTGTATCAGAAAATATGGACACTCTTGGGAAGAAATCAACATCCAATTTCTCATGTGGTCTCGTAATGAGGAACTATAGACACTCTTAGGGAGCAAAACGTCCCACCCCCTTTATGGTCTCTCATCATGAAAGTAAACATACATTCTAGAGAATCCCTCAGCATCCATTCTCCCTATGGTCTACTACACCAGGTTCCCACAACCCTATGTAAATAAATCATTCAAAAATGTTATAATGCATCGAAATTAAACCTCAAAAACTACTTGGATAAATAGTCTACAGTATCTCACATCATGTCAGATAAATTCACTCCATCCTAACAATACATGTCCAGAAAATCAAAGCATTCTATCAAGAAAAGCTATACCAGACTGGAAAAATCAAGTATACATGGGAGACACATCCATATCAAGTTAAATAACCCTATTTACAATCATAAATCTTCTTCCCCAAGAACATAAGGCGTAGCTGAAAAAATTAGGGCTAATAGCCATAAACAGACAATACCACGAACAGGTTTATTATGCTCTTTTGCACATATAACTCAACGAATAACTACAGAAAGGAACAAACTATCTACCTCGGCCTTGTACGAATGATATATGTGAATCTCAAGCTTTAAAACACCCTAAAATTTTGGAGATGTACAAAAATGATAAAAAAATTTCAACCTAACTCATGAAAGAAGAAGAAATTTGAAACGAGGATCTAGAGGAAGGAAGATCATATTGTGGTGATTCCAACTCAATCAATGGCGGTTGATTTAGAGAACGAATGGATTTTCAAGGGCTCGGAGAAAAATCATGTCGTGGAGTCGCTCTTGGATGTGAAAAATAGAGAAGAAGGGTGTTCATTCGTTTAGACGTGACCCCAATCCATTTATTGAAATAAAAAGAAATTACATGTCGTGTTCATCAAAGGTACATGACATGTATTTACCTTTATGAGGCCCCACTTTATGGGGCCTCCAATTCACCCCACACGGCCATCTACCCAGCCGTTACACGGCTAGTAGATGGTCACCCGCAAAAACTGGTGCATGGCATATACTTATTAGTATATGGAGTGTACACATGAAATTTCCAAAAACCACCTTTGTTTCTCAAAACAACCCAAAAATAAATTCATACCTAAAAACAAGATCTCGGTTCTTACAAAATTCCCCCTTAAGGAAATTCATCCACAAATTTCTCTAGAAAGGCGATGTAGAAGAAGAAACCTCAAAACACTCTAGCCACTATGATCGTACATCGGCCTCCCTCTCCCAAGTCTCATCATGTACTCTCCCATGATTCCATAGCACTCATACAAGAAGAACAGACTGACCGCATAGAACCATCACACTACGATCAACAATCTAGATAGGATGCTTCTCGAACAATGCATCCACCTCTAGCTCAACCATGTCGAGTTGAATGACATGAGATGTGTCTGAGAAGTAATTTTGGGGCTGAGAAACGTGGAATACTTCATGCTAGCCTGGTACCTCGGAGGTAACTGCAACCAATAGGCAACCAGACCGACTCCCTCCAAAACCCCAAAAGGTTCGACATACATCGGTGAATGATTTACCTATCTCGTAATCCTCTTATGTCTCAACATTGGTGGGACACATATAATACCCTGATATCCAACCTAAAACTCTAGATGTTGTCTTAATCTATCATCATAAGACTTCTGTCGTGACTGTTCTGTAACCATCATCTTTTGAATCAACTCTACCTACTCTGTGTTCTCCTAAAAAACGTGAGTCCTAGCATTGCAACCTCTTTGACCTCTAGCCAACATAAGGGTGATTGGCATGGCATACCATAAAAAGCCTCATAAGGAGCCATTTGAATAGTTTCTTGAAAACTGTTATTGTACGAAAATTCCACAAGAGGTATTTTATTCTCCCAAGAACCACCAAAATCTCGGATGCATACCTAAAGAATTTCCCCCAACACTAGTATCATACGCTTAGACTGGCCATCTATCTTGGGATGGTAAGTCATAATCAATAGTATCTGTGTACCCAAAGCCTTATGTAGTCCCTTCCCAACACAAGAAGTAAAATGTGAACCCCTATCTGAAACAATGGAGTGTCGAACACCATGTAGATGTAAAATCTCTTGAATGTACAACCTTCCCAACTCATCAGCACTGAATATCTCCTTGATCGCAATATGTGAGAATCCTTCACGAGTCTATCAATGACAACCCAAACTTCATCATTACCTTGAGGTGACCTCGGTAAACCTATCATTAATTCAATCGAAACATCCTTCCACTTCCAATTGGAAATGGGTAACTACTACAAAAGCCCTGCTGGTCGCTGATGATCTGACTTTACTTGCTGACAGGTGGAACACATCATGAAAAATCCAACAGCATCTCACTTTATACCTGGCCACAAAAATTGGCAGTGTAGATCTTCGTATATCTTGGTGAAATTAGGATGAACTGCCCAAATTGATGAATGAAAAACCCATATCAGCTACTCACGTATGTTTTCTAAAACCCATATGCGCCCCTAGAAATGAAATATCTCATACTCACCTATAGTCTATCCAGTAATAGGGTCCTCTCCTAACACAATTTCCCATAGGACTAGGCCTTCTAATTCTGATGGCTACCTCATTCACACTTGATCATGTAGATTAGAGGTAAGAATAACTAAATAAAGGAACATCAACCCCTATCTTCCATGAACCTCTAGATGAATCTCAGAGAACAAAGCCATAAGTTGTCACTCACTACTAGCCTCTTGAACTACCTGTATCTGAGTTCTCATTCTCAATGCATCAGGTTCTGCATTGAATTTCCTAGGCATGTAGGCAAGATCAATGTCAAAGGACTGAAGGTACTCAACCAACCTGTGTTGTCTCATATTCAAGTCATGAACAACAACAGCCAACTCGAAATCGTGCATCGGGTAATTCTAATCATGTGGTCTCAATTGCCGAGACACATATACAACGAATCCTTCTCCCTGCATAAGAACTGCTCTGATCCCGATACTTAATGCATCAGAGTAGATAGTAATGGCCTTTCCTAGCTCTGGAAATACTAGTATCATTGTTGAATTAAACCTCCCATTCATCTCCTGAAAGGATGACTCACAAGAATCCGACCCCAAGTAATTATCACCCATCTTAGTCAGGCATGACAGTGGCACTACTACGCGGGAAAAGTCAAGTATGAAATGTTAGTAGTAATCAGCTATCCCTAGAAAACTTTTTACCTCAAAGGCGTTCTTCGGCTGCTCCCAGAAAACTACTGCACTCAGTTTCTCTCAGTCCACTGAGACTTTTGTCTCTGTGATTACACTACCCTAGAAGTGAATATGGTCCATTCAAAATGGAATTTTGAGAGCTTAGCATATAACTGATAACCTCTATGTGTACTCAAAATGATAACGAGATGTGTAGCATGGTCATGTAGAGTTTGAGAGTACACCAAGATATTGTCCATGAAGACAACAACTAAATCATCCAATTATGGATGGAACACTCAGTTCATCAATGCCATGAAAATTATAGGCATTTTTGTGAGACCGAATGGCATAACTACATTATCGTATAGACCATACCTACTCCGAAACGCTGTAATAGGTATATCTGATGTTCTAATCCACAACTTATGGTAACCAGATCTCATGTAGATCTTCGTGAATACCCGTGATCCTCAAAGCTGATAAAAGAAATCATCAATCCATGGAATGGGATATCGGTTCATGACTATCAACGAGTTCATCTTATGATAATCCACAAAAAGTATGAGGGGACAATCTTCCTTATTCACAAACAGGACAGGTGAACCCCAAGGAGAAGTACTAGGTCGGATGAATCCCTTATCATGTAACTCCTCTAACGACTTCTTGGGCTCCTGCAACTCTAGTGTAGCCATCCTATAAATTGGAAAGGACACTGGTGCCACTCCTAGCACTAGCTCAATAGAAAATTCTACCTCTTACTCTAGAGGCCAAACTAAAAATCCCTCTGAAAAGACGTCTCTGAAATGATCCACCACTAGAGTAAATTCCAAATGCAAAGTCCCCTGGTCATCCAGATATAGAATAGAAATCTGGGCTGTAACTCCTCCCAACCCATGATGCTTGGGTCTGTCTCTACTCACCTGGACATCCCATTATTTCATATGATGAAATTATCCTTACTCTGGTGATGTGAAACTCTCCCTATAGTGATAGCAGTCGACCACAGCATGGAAGGGAACTATCCAGTCCATTTCGAGAATGACATCATAGCTCTTCATCACTAAGACATATATGTCCTATAATAACTGACACCGACCAACCTCTAGAGGGAACTCTATGCACTATCGTACATTATTCATTCTTGTCCCCAACAGAGTGTCCAGCATCAAGACATCAGTAGAAGAAACTATACAGAGACCAAGTCTCTCCAAAATAGAAACATATATGAAACTATGGGAAGCCCCTAAATCAAAAAGTGAAGAAGATAAAACTTAATCAACTAGGATTGTACATCTAATTGTAGAGGTTCTGAGATCCTCCTCCTACTGGGTCTGCTCCACTACAAATGTATGGCTTGTACTGCGGCCCTGTGACCCTGCATAACCACCATGAGCTTATCCACCCTATTTTCACTGAAATCCTACCAACTGGATACCACGGCAGCAACCTCCCCCTCGGCCTGCACGGATAGAAGAACTCCAGTTCCCAAACTGATGAGAAACTGTTAGTGCTACTCCTAAACGCGGATTCATAGAAAAATTCCTATCACCAACTACTAGAGAGAATAACTGACATAAGAAATGATGATGACCAATCTTTCCCCAAGATTGGAACTCCACTAGGACTCTCAAAAAATAAGTCCTTGTATGCCTACTCTTCCCGCACTGGTAGCACACCACTTTGTCTTAGAGGAAGTATCCCTCTAACTAGGATCTCTATGTGTAGAATCCCTATGTAAATTCTTAATTTATGCCTACAGGGTACCAAATCTAGATGTCAAACCACCCTGGGTCACATCTCTAGAATCCCTCAAGTTTCATTATGTGATCAGGGCATTGTTGACTATATAGGTGATGGAAGTCAACCTAATGATGTTCACCTATGATCAGATGTCGTTCTTGTGACCATCCTCAAACTTCCTCACCAGAAATAACTCATCACCTCCTAGGATGGGTGTAAAGAGATGCATCTCTGTGAGGCGAGAATAATACTCCATAACTGAAAGAGTACCCAGCTCCAAACTCATGAACTCTTGGGATCGATAATCCCTCAAAGTCTTTGGGTAGAAGTAGTCATAGAAGGAATGATAGAACTCATCCTAAGACATAACCAGCTGGCATCCTACCTTTGAGATCACATACCACCATCACCTAGCGGAATCCCGAAACATATACATAGTGAGCTTCACCCTCCTATCTGGAGGGATCTCCATATGATCAAAGATAGACATCATGGCTTCAAACAATTGATCTACATCCTGAGCTACACCTTCCTATGTGAAGGTGGGAAGATGATGCTATGGAAATACTCGTGTCAGCTCTTACAGAGAAGGGGCAGTATGAAGTACACCTAAGATGGTCTGCATGAAGCTCATGAACCCTCTCAGAACTGTGCATCAACACCTGCATGAAGAATAACGGTTTGTGCCAGGACTGGCACTATAGGGGGATCTTCTTGTAGTCCCTGATCTGCCATGTCTAGTGTCTGATCACTGCCCTATAACTGGCATACAACAGGAGGATATCTCGGTGGAATGACTCTACAAGGTCAAACAGACACCTTAGGTCATGATTATCATTTATTAAAACATATAAGTGTAAGGAGGGAACATGAGAAAGAAAAATTAATGATTTAAAAAGCATGCATACTCGGTGTTTATAACTCCTACATGGCGTGTTCCTTTAAGCCTTCACATGGGCGTGTACTCCTTCAAACTCTGGTCGTGTAACACCCTGTACACATGTCTTGTGTCCATCCATAACATGTCATGTACTTGAATAGTGTTCCCTTTCCTGAGTTCTTCTACAAAATTAACCCAAAGAGTTCCCCTAGAATATGACTACATGACGTAGTTGTGCTAGACGCGGCCTATACTAGACGAACTACTCCGACTCGTGTTATTAGTCACATGACTAGTTACATGGCTAAATCTACACAGCTTATTTATTCTAGACACAACTTGTAATAAATACCCATTAACCACTCATGTCTTTGGTCACATGGATGGACACATGGTCTATTCAAATGGTGTGTACATCTAGTACACAATGTGTTCCACCAAGGATTTCCCTACCCCTGACTCTTCCCACACCGCTACTGATACTGTTGGAGACTACACAACATGTACATGCCATACATGGAATATACCTAAGAGAAATCATTCCCTTCCTGAACAGAAGGATACATGGAATGTATTAATCATCACACGTCTGGTAATATGTGTTTTTTCAGACATTAAGCCTAAGATACTACTCTAGTACCTAGAAAACACTAAAACAATTATTAAAGTGATAAATTCTTATATGTGGGGGCCCATACTCCCTGCAAATCAAATAACTTCATCTTTTTCATGTCAAATAAAACATAACAAGTCAATGACCCTCCAAATTCTGGTCCATGAGGGCCCATAACACCTCCGGGACCAATTTTTGGCATTAATTCAAGTCAACTTTAAACATTAGAAATTCCCTAAAAATAGAAGGTATCATATTAAGGAATCTATCATAACAGCATGTATATTTAGTGCAATATCTATCCCAACAACATTCATATCTATCACAACATCTATCATAACATCGTGCAATTAGTAATGCACTCTAAATGGAATGGAAAGAATTCATGACATGTGATCTCTAGAAAGTGCATGTATGATGATTGGGATGGCATACCCTCATCTCATCGGGATGCAACATATATAGAACTACAATAATTTCAACAATAATTGAAAAAAATATTTGAATCACCCAATGGTGAAATAAATTCAACTGTAATAATTTCAAAACCAGAAAAATCCCAATATATGTGGTAAAGTGGCTTTTTCCTATACACAGGTTAGCTACCCCTAAAAACATCATATTACTAATTACCTAATCCTTCCTCTCCCTGGAAATAGGCTCCAAATAGTAAGTAAAAAACAAAATAATTCATCAGATACCACTTTTTAATGTCTCAGTTATGGGTGCCACTTAGAGGTGCCCCATAACCGGTTGGTCACATGGCCTCAAGCTCATTTCCCAAATGCTAAAGGTTTCCAACTAGCAGTGAGGGCCTTAGGTGTAATAGTGGGGAAACTATTACCTCATTGGCAGAGTAACACATCAGATATAAATAGATAATAATAGTGGAATCAGTAATAACGTACAATTGGTAAACAAAAAAAGTAATAAACAACTACATCACACATATAAAAATGATTCATGATACATATGTCTAGGAACGAAGCCAAAAAAGACACAATAGTGGAAAACAATACTAAACCAAAGTACAAGGAAAGCAAATAAACTCTAGCAGTATCACAAGCCTCAGCTTGGTCCCATGCTCTCTAGCTCCACAATAATCATGTACCTGAATTAGGAGGGATCATATTATTACATAGACCCAAAACAATATAATCAGTTTGGGCCAAAAATTACGACCCAAAAAGGGTGTGAGACGAATCCCAGTAGGCAACCACCCAAAAATCTGTTCCTAATTGTCAGTGAATATATATGGCATGAAATTTGTAAAAAGAATCAATAAAGAAGTATGTACTCAAAAGTATACAATCATACAGTTTCAATTACATACATTTTCAATTATTATTTGAGCAACCAAAAAAGTAATCCTCTAGGAAGTACTCACAGCCTAAACCCTTTGGTTCGACTAATCCAACACAAGAAACACCTTGGGAAGTAGTCACAGTCTAAACCCTAAAGTTTAGCATTATCAAAGACACTCTGTGGAAGAACTCACCATCAATTACTCATGTGGTCTCGTATCACTAACTATGGACACTCAAGGAAGCACTCAATGACCAATTCCCCTTGTGTTTTTATAACAAGAAACTAAA
Source organism: Viscum album (assembly GCA_963277665.1). Classification (NCBI taxonomy): domain Eukaryota; kingdom Viridiplantae; phylum Streptophyta; class Magnoliopsida; order Santalales; family Viscaceae; genus Viscum; species Viscum album. The sequence goes on from OY728138.1 coordinate 218,524,115, forward strand.
TACACTCTGAGGGAGCACAAAGTCCATAACCCTATGCTCTCACAACATGAATCTAAACAGACACTCTGGAGAAGCCTTAATCATCCATCTTCCTATGGTATACTACATTAGGTTCCCAAAGCCCTGTGTAAATCAATATTACACAAATGGTATAAGGCTACCAATGTAAACCTCATGAACATCATGGATGAATAGTATATAGTATCTCACCCCATGTCATATTAATTCACTCCATGATAACAAAACTATGCCTGAAAAAAAAGCAGCCTAACAAGAAAATCTAGATTAAATGTTCAATAATAAGAAAACATGGGCAACACATCCATAGAAAGGTAAATAAACCTATTTAAAATCATAAATCTTCTACTCATGCACACAAGGCATAGCATGCAAAACATGGCTAATAGCCATAAACATGCAATACCCTGAAAAAGGGTATTGGGCACTCTTGCACATAAAACTCAAAGAATAACTACGGAAAGGCACAAACTTCATACCTCAGTGTTGTATGAACGATATACGTGAACCTCATGCCTTGAATCGACCTGGGACTCCATAGATCTACAAAAACACTGAAAATGTTCATCCAAATATAACACATTAATTAAGAGGAAATGGTAAATGTGGATCTAGAAGAAGGAACATCTTGCCGTGGCGATTCCAACGCAATTGACAGTGGTCGATTCGAAGAACGGTTGGTGATTCAGGGGCTCAGAGAAGAATCACATAGTACGGTAGCTCTAGGATGAGACGAATGGAGAAGAAGTGTGTTCTGTCAATTAGATGCGACCCCGACCCATTTAATGAAATAAAAATAATTTAAATGACGTGTTATTCAAAGGTACATGGCATGTACTTTCCATTAATATGCCCTGATTTAGGTGGCCTCCAGGTCACCCCACACAGCCATATACTCAGCCATTACACGGCTTGTACATGGTCACCTATGGAAACTAGTTACATGAAGTGTAATTATAAGTACATGACGTGTACTCCTGAAATTTATATAATAGTCATATTTTTATCAGAAACAACAAGAAAAGTAATACATACCTGAAAAGAAGATCTGATTTCTTATATTATGAATAGTTTATCATTCTTCTATTTAATTATTCAATCCCTTATAATTTAATTTCTGTACATTAGGTTAAAAATAATCCATATTTAATACATTTTGTTTATAGAAAAATATGATATTCTAATGGGGATTGATTAAAGAAAGAAATTATTCATCTAAAGTATGAATATTATTGTTATGATATTATATTATATTTTTTAAAATTTATAATATCATGGAAAAGGATCTTGAAAATGAAAATTTTATCATTTTTCCTCATTTCAGATGAATTGATGGTGTTTTTCATGCCATATTTGTTTATGTTTTTTGGTCATAAACATTATCAAGATTCTTCTATTTCAAGTGAAAGATGATCTATATATCTCTCCTTAAATATACATACGTTATATTTCCCCTAAATGTCTATATTTTAACTTCCCACTAATATTTTCCTTCATGGAAACATATCTATGTGTTATTTTGGATGACATTATTATTTTTAGTCACTCATATTAAGTAGATGTTTAATTAAAACTTCTTATGATGTGGGATTTCAGTAAAGGTATCTCAAAACTTAAATCCATTTTTTCAATGATCAAGATAAAAATTTAAGGATTTAATTTATAAATGGTGGGGATAATGCAACACACCATTATTTTTAAAAAGGAAAAAAATGTTTGATATCATATACAACACATAACAAAAATCCTAAAAAAATGATATGTTGATATTTAAATATAACACTTAGAACCTAGATGTAAAATTTTAAGTTATTAATATGATTAACATATTTATTAAATAAATTATAATGGTTATACTCAAAATAAACGTGTCTCTCAAATTTTTGCAATTTTTTGTTATGCATCAAAAATATATTTTCTATAAAAAACTAACTTATTATTGTGAGAGGATATTATAATAAACCTCATGACCTTTTAAAAATATTAAATTATAAAATTAATTTCATTTTTTAATTTATAATATCAAAAGTATCATACGATTAATTTTTAGGAATTATTATCAAACAATTGTTTTTTGTCAATAGTGTAATAAATAATTTTTCAAATACAGTAATTTATTTTTATTAAATCAACAATTTTAAATGAAACTTTATATTTTCAATTTATTCATAATGTTTCATATAAACCATTATATTAAGAAGAATAAAACTAACTTATAATTTTTTATGATTCTGGGATAAATATTATTTTTAGGCTAAGAATAAATCATTATTATAGTTTTTTAATGTGTACAATGTCTCCCCATTTTAATAAAATAAATTTACCCCTAATTGGGAATTATTTAAAGGAAATTTATATATTATTTATTTATTTAAATTCTTATAATGATGATTAAAGGACATTTATTTAATATAAGATCATCTTATGCTTAAAAAAATTTATTTCATTGTAAAATGGGTTTTTGTCACATCTATGGGGTTGATTTTATATTAGATTTTACAAATTCTGTGAGATTAATCTAAATTATATAATATATTTTGAATCATAATAATTTTGATTATTTAAAAAGGTAAAAATAATATTTTATCATAATGAATAATAGTAAAAAATAATTTAACATGATTAAGGTTAAAAAATGATTGTCTACAGTTACATGAATGAGATAAGGGTTATAATCACATATAAAATTACAAATATGACATTTTTTCCATATTTATACCCTTTATCATTTAGTTGATACGGATATCCCATTTGGGAGATGCATTCTATGATTATGAAAAATATAATAAATTATGTCATGAAAAGGACAAGAAAAGAAACAATACTTGAATTTAAAATCAATAATACATTATGATATGGGAAAAAAACAATGTTATTTTTATGAAAATAATATTTTTTTTAATTTTAATAGCTATAATAACAACCCAATGTGATTATGAAATTATGAAAAATTAATTACTTACTAAAAAGATAAATAAATGAATTTAAAAACATCCAAAGTAATATAAAATAAGATGATTATTGTATTTCGTTAAATATTATATAATAGAATCATGTGTTACATGTTTTAAGTTAATATATTACAAATAATTCATTCTATTTATGTTTATAAAGCGAAATTAAATTAATAGTGTCAAACTTAACATTAATTATATTCTATATTAAATAACATTTTATAAATAGATTTAAAAATTATAAAAACAAATCTTTGTCCAATTTTATAGGATATGGATTACAATTTTATCCATCACCCAATTATGTTATAATTTTACTTTTATTATAAATATATTCACTAAAGAAGAATAAAAAAACTCGTTATCATAGGTGAAAACAAAATATGTAAAAATGAGTAGCCTTAATTGTTAATAAATAACATATTTAAAACATATTTATTTCTTATGATGTAGGAGTGGGAAAATATTATATTACATCCTATAAATTATATTTTAATTTTGGAGTCACGTGGTTTGATAGTGCCACCATAATATTAAATATTCATTGTAATTTTCAAAAAAAATCTAATAAATGTCACTTATAATAGGGAACATGTTATAATATATTTAAAACATATTTATAGTCTGTTCAATGAAGAGGTATATTTTGTAACCAAGTGTTTTCATTTTTTATTTATATATTCATAAAATATTCTTAAATAATTCTCAATTAATAACACTACCTTTTCCCATATATTGTGATTTTATTATGTAAATTTTCTAACCTATATCCATCCCCTCTTTTATCAAATGGGGAAAGAAAATATCACTCATGCGAATATGCAGACAAATGCCTTTTAAACTGATGTAGTTCGTTTTCCATCATCTCCTTTTAAATCTAGTTATAATGATGGATTTAATATATATATATATATATATATAATATATATTACATACATAAAAATATTAAAAAATAATATATCATTTAATTTATTTTCCTTTCATCCATGGAAATATTATAATGTTATTCGTGCATACATGTAGACTACTTCCTCAATGAAGTAATGTGATTCATTTCTTTTCACCACATCACATAGATGATATATAGATGTATTTTTAAAGAAATTATATAATATTTATTTTATTTTTATCATTAATTATATAAAGTATATTGCATACCAGCTATACAAATTTTACTTTGATAAATGGAAACACAACTCATCAATACGAACAACCTACATTATTCATGACTGTAATGTAGTTCATTTTTCATAAAAAAAATTCATGGTTGGTTTTAAATGTATAATTGATTTATGAAAATGATTATCATGACATTATTATTATTTTGGAACTAATTTTATAATGACCACATTGACCATAGTCAACCTATTGAAGACATTTTTCATATATATTTTGAATTCTATCTAGACTTCTAAAGTGCACCAAAATGATTAAGTAATTATTTATTACTACATAAGAGATAAAATAAAATGAATAATAAATCTGAGAAAATAAAAATCAATTAAATAATTAAAAATGACCCTTATTTAGTAATATTATGAATATATGAGATGATTTGGAGTCTTGGTTTGGGAAAATTTTAATTATAACCTCATTTAAAATGATTTAAAAATTATTTTTTAATTATTTCTCTTACAAGTTAGTGTTTTTCTTAATTGAAGCTTAATTATTGGGTAATAAAATCTTTTTTTTACCCCAATATATATTTTATAAAATATACATTTTTAAAGTTTTCATGGACTAAAAATATTTTTTCTTTCACATTTTTATTTCGATACCTATGATTTTTTTAATAAATCAATATTTGAACATTATTTTAATAGGGTTTAGGAATGGATAATATTAAATAATATTTATTATTTAATGTTTTAAATATAATTATTTAAAATAAATATTTTTCTTTATAAAATAATTATATTGTGGAAAAAATGGATACTAGTAAAAGGGTTCCACTTTGTAAGATATCGTTTATTATATAAGTGTTAAAACATAATTATTTAAAAATATTTTCTTGAAAAGATCCTAAGAATGAAATTAAATTAATTCTATACTAATAATATTGAATACATAATGATTATGTTGTTGTCCTTATAAAAAGAATATCGTTATCCATTCTAGACTAAAGTGGCGAAATAAGGACCCAAATACGAGTTGATGGTCTACGATACCCCATGGACCCTTGTCACATCCTATATATACATTCTCACAATAAAATCTATGTTACATGACTCCATAATCAATTTGAAATTAGATAACCTTTCTAGTTTGTCCATAATCATCCCAATGGTATCACATCTTCCATAGGCCTCGGATAACCCAGTGAAGAAATATATACTGATGTCCTCCAACTTCTACTCAGAGTCCTATAATGGATACTTAATTCCATTAGGGACATGGTGATATAATTTCTCAAATAATATAAGCAATAATAAATAATCATTTACTAAAATTTACTTCCTCAAACTATAAAACCAAAGTAGCATCATCCCACTAATGTATATCACACGTCGATTCATCACCAATGGTGATATATAAAACTCATCACTAAATTCATCATGCAAAAAAATATTAGCATACAAAACTCCCTCAAACCTAATATAATTATATCCAATATATGGATATACCATTATAGAATCACCATCACAAAACTCCCTCTATCATTGATTTATTTTTTACTATTAAGAAGAGATAGTTAATCCTTCATTATGATATAATCATCATAAAACTCTTATATAATGTCTCCTCATGACCATATGCTCTATTCATCATACGTAATATTCAAATTTCCAGGCGTGTTAGAGATCTCTATATCAATATCTTAAAAAAATAAATCCACCTCCACTGATGTGGATTAAGATCTCATTTAATGAATACGTACCTTATACTGTATTAATTTCTGATTTCCACAAACATATCATATATTTGGTAATCTCTAAAAAAATTAGGTAAGAAACTACCAACTATATAAAAGATCATGGGAGGATTTGTTACACTCTTTGGGAAATAACTTATTAGAAGCCTTATAGAAAACTACCCTCTCTAACATTAAGATAAAACCTAAAAAATAGGGAGAATCAATAATGAACTCAACAATTAACCCTTACTCTATAAAATTAGTCACCAGTGCCCTAATACACCTCCCCTTCTAGTAGTTAAATATTTCATGACACAAGTTAGTTGATATGAAGGCCCACTCATTTCCTTTTACCACCATCAATGACGGTGAAATATGACTGAATTTATGGGAAAACTATAATAATATCCTACCAAATATAGGAAGGTATGAACATCCATCACATTATTGGTATTTACCTTTAAATAAAATGTCTCATACTTTAACTGGTCCATGGAAAATCCCTAGTAAGACTGTACATGTTATAATATGTGAACCAACCTTGTCAAAAACATCAATTGGATAGCTACCCATATAGAAGATGGTGTTGAATAACCTGTAATTTAACTATTTGTTTCTCAGAATGTCTATCTAATAACATCAATTATTTGATGAATATATTAATGGACAGAACCATGAAGTGGTCTTATAACTCACAAAACAATAGTGTTTGTGATTCCCAAAAACACAACTAGGGAGTTGGTGACATCGAATGACATGAAAACTAACTCATTGTATCCATAACACCACCAGAAGTTTGTATTCAATATATAGTCTTTCATTATACTTGTTTTATGACATATAGATAAGAAATAAATATTTTAAAACCGACCAGGTATTTTACCATGCTTAAATAGATTATATATCCTCAATATAGTGTAATGGATCTTGACCATCACCTATTATAATATTCAATAGACTAAAAATTTCCAAAAACATAATTTTCCATTAATTTGAAAAACACTAGGGAACCCCATGTGGAATTATAAGTCCATTTGCAACAGTATTACAAAAAAATTTGCAATTTTTATCCAAAATTAATGGATATGATTATGTATAATAAGATAAACATATATTATGAATAGAAATGCACCTACCTATAACTATATCCCAAACCTGAAATCATCATGATTTTGTATGGTCATACCCTCATATTGGAAGACATATATAAACTCCTTAATGAATGGATACCTCCACAGTATATTATTCCATTGAAAATTCTATCAGAATACATAATTTTGGATTCACATTCCTGCTACATATCTGATTTCTTCTCACTAATAAACACCACTCGTTGTCATTCCACATCAGAAAATGATAATGTCCTATATATTAAATGAAATTAATAATGAATAAAATACAATTAATAAATTACAAGGATCAAATTTAATGATATTATCTTTCAGATGAAGAATTCATCCATCAATTAATCTTTCCCAGTCATCGTTCGACACCCCCAACAATGATATCAAATTCCTAACCTACAAATTGTATGGATAACACTAGGTTCACATAGAGTCTTTACACAACCATTCCTACACCATGGACTAAATTTGGTGTAAAAAAGATTTTGATTATCTAAAATCTAGAATGGTATATACTAAGGTTGATGATAAAATGTTTATTCCTTTTACCTCCTCTATCTCCTAGAATGTTAACACCTCTATGGATATCATCTTTTCATGAACACCTCTATCTCATTGTTGACATCCTCTAAAAACATGCTGAGATCTAGGTCCCTACTTATGAGGACCATCATGGGTGTAACATCTAATATGTCAATCTCCCAGAAATGGAGTATTATCAATGAACTAGGTTGTTGAATTAATGATGGTAATAACAACTACTAAAACATCCTCGAGGGAATCATCTGTTGTTGTAGTCAAAAAGGTGTGTGGAAACCCATTTAAAATAATCATATGTATGAATCCTAGAAATAATTCAAATTATTTATATGAAATCCATAAAGAGAAGTCACCAAATAATAATGACTAGTAGACACTCGGGAACTATCAGCCCAAAAGAAGTTCCTATAAGACTGTTGTGGTTAGTTCCAAACTGGATGAAACCTCAACTTCCATGATACTCTCAATACAGTACCTAAACATATTCTCCTCAACAAAAAATTTTAACATCTCTCTCATGTCACTAACCCTATGATTATATACTGCTTTAAATTTTAAAATATTCATCTACAAATATATTGGAAGTATAAAAATGGTGCAAAAAACATCTAATATCTAGAAACACCACATCTTGAAGACATCATACCATGGAATCCACATCTAGAAATTTTTTTTGTTGTGGATCATTGGAGCTCCTTAAACTTGATCTCAATCTCTCATATACATAGGATCCCTTTTGAAGGTATATAATCTCTAACCTCTTTTCTGCCTTCAAGGTAGCTAAAAAGAACTATACAATGAACTCATTTTTAAAATCAACCTAAGAGGCATATTCCTCCCAATCTTGATAAAACAAATTTCTATAATATATTAAATAAAACTCACAAACAGCTATTTTACATTGATTCATTGTAAAATGATTGTGATCAATTCAAAAAGATGATATCGTGAGCTCTCCCAACCACTATTTAATCTCCAGATCAGACATTCTCCCATAATACACTACCAAAATATGATGTAGGAATGTATGCCGCATATTATACCATAAATCTTCCTCCTAAGTCATATTTATCATCTAATGTATAAATAGATCATCAAATGAATACTATCCTCCTAAAACTACAAATATGATGTAATAATAAGATATTTTTGAAAAGCAATAGATGAAGAACCATAAGACTAGGAACATATAATTTATTTATATTCATTTATTTAAAATAATTTATATTCCAAATATCACCACATTCGATCAAGAATGAACACAAATATGATTTATATAACTCTCTAAAAGATAATACACCCGTGTAGGATTGGTTTGTACGCAGTGGAGAAGGGGAATTATTTTTCTTATCCTTGCAGTTTAACGTCATTGTTATTTACCTTGAATGAATTACCACATTTCGTATCACCTTTTTAATATGATTTTCTACACATTAGATCATAGGGTGGCATAAAATCACATATCTCTAGAGATTTTCTATTAAAACATCGTGAATTTTTCACATTATAAATTATTAAACAATCAACCCATTCAAACCTCACATGTTAAAATCCATAATATCTACATAATCACTAAAAATAACTTTGATACCACTTTGATATGACCCCCATCCACTAGTTCCCCTATTGTTCTATACTGGAAGGGAGAGTATGTGTGTGTGTGACCCTTGAATCCTACAACCCAAATAGATTTAGGTCCCAACTATTACTTATGATATTAAACAAAAAATAAGAACCATCACTCTCGTTTTAAATGAAAGGATAAGGAGACAAGATTAAAATCCACCAAATAAATCCATTTTATATTAAATGACCAGAATCCAATTATAGGGAAAAAAAATATTCAAATCATTTAATAATAATGGACTTATATATAATTAATATCAACAATTATTTCGACGTGACTCTACAGAAGATCTATCCTCCATATTAGTATAATCAAAAGGATCATACCTAATATCACTCATTAAAATGTGAGTAGAACATACTGATTTACTAGTTCATAATTCATAGAACTAACATGCACCTAAATTTGTCAACTAACCATCCCAGACTCACCATGAATCTCTTACCAAATAACACATCCATGGTTGTAAAATTTTATGAATAAAGCATACAAAAATCCAACAAACATCCTCTTATCCAGTAATTTTTTATCTCAAAATTGAACATTAAATTTTATTTTCTCAAATTCCTTCCATATATACATATCAATCATCCCTTTTCTAGAAAATTCATATATACATCATGTTGAAATACTACCTACAAATCATGTTTAAGGTCCCAACATCCAATAGTGACATTTTAAATACCCACATATCCCTTATCACTTCCAAATCATCATATATATAATCATTCAACCCATCACATATCCAAACAGAACCTCATCATCAGGAAGTAGTATATCATTAATGTGAAATACATCAATATTGTTACCTCCTTCTACCACATATGTTCCCAAACACATATCACATCATCTCATCACCATAACTGTTCAACAACTACAACATATTTTGAAATTATTAACCACAAAAACAGTTACTCTTCCACATAATACTATTGAAGATAGAGTTTGGAAGAGGAGGAAAACGTACATTTATTCTCTCACTATTTTGGATGTTGGGGAAAACCCACCACCACAACATTTGTGTATCATTACATAGAAAAAAACATATTTGGGTTTCATATATAATTAAAATGAAAATAAAGGGATATTCAAATTCCAAAAAATCATACTTCTAGATTACATCCCAGTGATCAACCATAACACACAATACAACCACATAATCACACGACAACTTCCAATAATATCATCCTCTAATAGATGAAATTCATAGTGAAAGTAAACAATTACACATCCCACAATGCCTTTTTAACTAAAAATGTATTAACATTCTATATTTTTTAATGTATTACCATGTCCTATTTAATAATCCTTTGAAACAAAAATTCAATTGAAAATCACTATCACGAAGAACCCAAATTTTGATCAATCCTTCCCAATTTCATTCATATTATTTACTCATTTGTCGATACATTAATCATTTTACACATGATAAATTTTATATTGTATTTATCAAATTCCATAACTTTATGTTATCATTTCATCATTATTATATTCATCCAATAACTAAAGGAAACTACAACACACACTATGACATAATTACAATACCATATCATGATAGAAACAGAATATATTATTCCCAAACCAATACAATAGCCCAACCCTATAAAATTATCATCAACCAACCACTACAATGCAACCAACATAATATCCAATTCCAAAAATATCTCTATCAAATTTCACATCACATTATTCACACAAATTCAAACACCATGTGATTTTAAAAATTTGTCTATATTTGGTATTGTAAAAGAACAAAATCCTAATACAAAATGATCATTTAAATATTATTATTTTAAATATAACCATTACTATATATTTGTTAAATTTGGAGGTATAAATAGTATTATATATTTTATGAAATATATAAATATATATATTTATATATATTAACCAAAATAAATTTATTCATAAATTCATATAAAACAGTCAATCATTTTTTAGTTAAGTAATTTTTTCCTATGGAAATAATATTTTCTCAAAAAATGATCCCTATTAATTTTTGTAACTATATATTATAATTAATTTCATGAGATTATAGAAAAATTATTTGATAGAATTTGATTATTTTATAAAATCATCATATCAAAATTAACGTATGGTCAAATTTATGGATGTAATGTCCATGAATTCCATGATTTTTTAGTGTTTTTTAGGGATTATTCCGAGACCAGATGGTAAGACAGTGTGCAATTCTAAGGCCTAGTGTTCCTGTAATGTTCTGTAAAAAATGTTACGTTTTAAATAGAATGTGTGAGGGGTTTAACTATAAAAGTGGAATAACTCTTAAACAGGTGATCAGATTAGATATATCAGGGTTTTATTGCATTCATGATGGCGGGTTTAACCTAGGTATGACTAATGCTTAGTCAGCAAGGGCCTCCAGTGAGAAAACCTGAAAATAAAATAACTATAAATAAAATTATTTTATTTTTCAAATCCTTATAACTCACGATCGGTGACTCGGATTGAAAATTCGAGACCATGGTTCAGCTCGTGAGGGAGTTATTTCATTAACGTAGTCTAAGATTGGCCGGCGTGGTCCATCAGTGGAATGTTGTTTTTGGGAGAAAATAAAATTATTGAAGAAAAATTATTTTATATTCAAATTCGAATAAGTCATAAATTGTAATTCTATTTGAAGTATGATAGTACTTTTTTGCTCGTGAGGGTGTGCTTCACTTATTCGGAGCCTAACAAAGGTCGGTGCAGGACGACTGTCAATGTTGGTTTTTGGGGTGTAACCGTAAATAAAATAATTTAAATAATATTTTTCGAATCCTCATAACTCATAAAATCTAACATTGATAAAAAATATGAGACCACAATTGAGTACATATTGATATGTTCTCCATAAGAGGGTCCTAAACTCGACAGGCATGGGACGATGTTGAATGTTATTTTTTGGACATTTTAAAAGAATAGAAAATAACTTTTATAATGTTTTATTTTATTTATTTAAACTTTTTTTCAGTGACAAAACATCACTGCAACATGGCGATGCAACGATGATTAATCTCATTAATTAAATACATTAATGAATTGGTGTGCTGATGTTTTAATGAGTAGCATGCCTTCCATAATTAATGAAACATGTATTTAGGGTTTCCTAACAACCCTTGAAATTCCACTGATGAATGAAAAAGGAAACCTCTCCCATGATGAATGTCGGTGAAATAAAAATTTGCAACGATACCCTTAGAGAGTGAATCAGAACCATAGATCGACAGACGACGATTGGTGATATTCCTCGGCTGACCTATTTTTCCTTGGTAGGGGTTTTAATCTGAATGATTATTTTCCCCTTGTTCCCCCCATCTAATAGAGGAAAACGGATCAAGTCACAAACTAGTTGATCCTCAGATGAATTATTCTTTTAGGATTGGGAAAAGTTATTGTGTAAAATTAGGGGAAGTTGGATGTGTGTTTTGATTACCCTTTATTAAACCTCCTAACAAGGAAAAACTCTTAGGACATAAAAAAGGCCATATCCCATCCTCTATGAGATCATTGTGTGTTATTATACTCCATCCTTTAATATTTTCTTCTTGACGTGACAATAATTGTCGTCCAAGAAATAACATAGTGTTGGTTCAACTCGAGTAGGAGGCCGAGGGAGACTGTAGTACTGGGAGAATGACAGTTGGAATTGGAGCTGGAGGTGGTGGATGGAGAGTCTAGGAGAAGTGTATTGTGGACGTGATGGAAGGTCATAACCAGAAGGTCCATGATAGTGGAATGGTCTGCCAGTATAAAATCCAGTGGTGGGGGCCAACAGTGGTGGCCATGAGCAGAATGCGGCATGCCCCGACGGAGGATGCCACAGCTAGTAGGGGTTATGTTGGTACAGGTTGGTGTCCCCAATCAGGAGTTGCATTAAGGGATGAGGCCCGCAAGGTGGGCTACAGCATGGACTTGTATGAGGTCCACATTGGACCATGTGATGAGGGAGGCATCTGGCCTCAGCCAACAGCATTTCTATGCAAACTGGACACCAATGAGCATCCAAGATGGACCCAAGTAGGCCCACCGATGTGGGTAGGGTCATTTAATAAAACCATGCCTCTGGGCGTCCTGGGTTGTAGAAGAGGCAGCCCACTAATATAAACTGAGCCTGATGGTAAACATGGTCATTGGGTGGCCTGGCTGGTCAAAACAAGACTGACTTTGTCGTACTGGACCAGATGAGATCCTGGTCATCAGGTGACCCAGTGCATATGACCGATGGTCAAACCGGACCGGGACTAGAAATTCCCAATTGGCCTATCTATTGGGCCATGCCAGGCTGAGTCGGCCGAGAACCAACTAGGTTAGATTGGGTCAGCCAAAACGAGTCGGATCATATAAGGACCCTACCTTAAAACGTTACTTAATTTTGAATTATAAACAAGAATAAACATTATATCACATTGAGGATATTATTGGGTTTATATTTTTAATGAAATAGGATAACTTTTATACATAACATACAACATTGATACAAAGTGGACACTATTAAAAAAAATTCCATCTTTTTCAAAATATAAAACATTAAAACATAATGTGTGACTTCTTTGACAACACTCCTTATCAAGTATCATGAATAACTTATTTCTCTTAACCATCCTTATATCCTATGAATTTTTTTAAAAAAACAGGGAATGAGTATCAAACGTAGTAATGGATATAATGATATTAGGTGTTAGTCAAATAATAATATAAAAACTAATAAAACCCATAATCATCAAATCCTAAATGCATTGAATACTCATGTTGTTGCCCTGGGACATATTTTACATATCACTATTAAATTCACCATTATATATGGAATAACTTGTTGGTAAACTTCTATCTTCGGAGTACCCAATGCATTGGTGAGCTATAATGGGGCTCACCCATCATATCTTGAGATATAATGGGTTCAACACAACAAATCTTGAGCTATAATGTGCTCAATCGAACATATCTTGATCTATAATGGGCTCAACCAGAAATAAATAATTTCTAGGGAACATAACATGGTAATAAAGTATCTTTAAATAAGAAGAAACCTCTCATTCCATACACATAAATAAATCCTTTCGAATTTTATTAGAGAGAATTTTAAAAGGATTTTAAAGGAAAGTCCCTTAAAAATATACTTGGGATTAGAGTTAATCTAATGGAATGTACATGAGTATCCACTATAAATACACATAATACTACATAATATAAAAATAATCATCACATCAATAATCCTAATACAACATAATGGATAAAGTAGAATATTAACCCAGAGAATGTAAATTGGGTTAAGAATTCCCTTTCCTCGGGTTCTTATTACATAAAATGTGTTTAACAATCCTTTATAATGTTTAAAATAGTGTTATTAATATCTTAAATAATCATATCCATCTTTATAATTTTTTATATGATCATTTCAAAACATCATCTCACCCTTTATTTGTAGTATTTTGTTCTATCCATTGTTATGGGGTGTTTTCTTTACATGTTTTCCTTGATTTGTTTACGATTGATATTCTTGTCGATTGGAAGTAAAAATAAAAAATTGGAATGGAAATGTATTTAAATATTTATGGTACCATAATTTATAGAATTTTTATTTTTTATTTTTTATATGAGGATGATTCGTATGTTAAAACATTAATGATGTTCGTTTAGATCATTTTAGTGGTTCTTTAATAATAACAACCTCATTTTATCTTATAAATTAATAACATGAGTCAATTTTTTTTACACAACCATGTATGAGACATAATACATATATTATAACCTGTTTAAACCACAAAAATTGTTTCATGACAAGACCTAAAATAATTTATACAAATTGAAATCACATCTTCCACAATGTCGGTAACTCAACACATCATGAACAATGTTTTTATGCCTTGAATAAGTAGGAGAGGAGAAGAATAATGATGATGGATTTTCCATGAACATGAGAAAATCAAAAATATAAATTACTTCAAGAGATTTAATGCCTCTTCTGTAAGATGAGATAAATAATGGATAAGAAAAGATAGTAACTCAAAATAAAAGAATAGTTGATAAATCCATTACAATTATTCGGAAGGCTAACGACTTTGCATCATGGTTTAAGAAAATATTAAATGGAGAGGGGACAATGGTCACCCACCATTAAATCAATCATTAGACTGAATGGAGAAATAATAATATGAAAATAAGAACATGGTATGGATTCTTGAATTCTATACGAAATAAAATAGAACATGAATGGAAAAAAGAAAGAAGCTGAGAATTCTCTTACCTTGTACAGTAACTCCCAAAACATGATGGATGGGGAATTGGCGCATGAATAAAGCTTTGGAGGACTAATATGAAGGAAAGAATGTTAGAGCTTCAATGATGAGGGATTTGGAATTAATTTAATGAAGGAATGACTTGGTATTTATAGAAAATTTGAGGGAATATTTTAATAATATCCATGGGACACCTCATTAGTGGTATTTGCAAAACCATGGGATTTACCATGATATTTTACCAAGGTATTAGCCAATTGAGAAACCTAACATATTATACCACTATACACAAGTCAACCAGATTTATTACATCATTGTTACATCATTAAAGATGTCATTAACCCACCAAAACTTAAAATTGTATTTTTACTATTTACAAAAATATAAACTATTTCAGAAAAGTCCCAAAAAGATACCATTATCATTTTTCTACATGCATATTTCAACAATGAATTCCATTATTTTAAAATATTTTTCTAAATATTATTAATATAATTTTTAAATAAAATCATAATTATGCCAAAAATTAAAAATTTTAAAACTATAACTGCATTTATATCACACAGAACAATAAACCAAGATGTCATTATCCTAAAGCATTAATACGATAATATAATAAAACAATTTACTATTCATTAGGTTCATATTACTATTCATGTTACTATTAATAATCGTACATACTATTCACCAAAAAAACACATTGGTTCTATCAGACTCTAAATAACTTACTAAACACAATTATAGATGACTATTTTTTTGAAATTCAATACATAGAAGCAGAAAAATTATGATTAAAGGATAGTTATAAATATATGATTACAATAATGTTTCATGAATTTCATTGATTTTTTTTAAAGAACCTTTGGTGTTACAATATCCCCTCCTTCTATAAATTTCATTCTTGAAATTTTAGTTACTCATTAAACAAGTGAGGGTACCTTTCCATCATAGCATTTTCATACTCCCATGTTTCTTCTTCTACCATGTGGTTTCACCAAAAAACCTTTACATGGTGGATTAACTAATATGCAATACATGTTCCCCTTGATCAAAGATCTGGACTATTTTTCTCTTCATAAGAAAGGTTCTCTTCCAGTTGAATTTCTTCTGGGCTCAAGAGATGTGATGAATCACGCACACACATCCTCAACATCAAAACATAAAAACATTGTGTACTTAAGAAAAACTCAGAGGAAAATATACTTGGTATGCAACTGGTCCAACATTCTCCAAGATTTCAGTAGGACCGATGAATCACAGACTTATCTTTCTTTTCTTACCAAAACACATCACACATTTCCAAGGAGAGATTTTAAGAAAAACATGGTCACCTAACTCAAAAGATAAGTCAGTACTTCTGTTATCTACATAACCTTTCAGCCTACTCTGAGCTGTCCTCATGTGTTATTGGATCATCTTCACTTTATCAGCCACATCTTCTATTAATTCTGGTCCCATCAACATTCTTTCACCGAATTCAATCCAAAAATCTTGTGTTCGACGCCGCTTCCCATACAATACCTCAAAATTTTTCATCTCTATACTAGAATAAAAACTATTATTATAAGAAAACATAATTATTGAATGATAATGATCCCAACGTCCCTGATAGTCCAATAAACAATCTCGAAACATATTTTCCAATATCTGAATCATTCAATATGACTACCCATCTAGTTGAGTATTAAAAGATGTAATGAAATTTAATTCTGTGCCCAACGACTTCTGAAGCCCCTTCCAAAAGATAGAAGTGACCCTGAGATCCTGATCAGATACAATGGAAAGAGGAATTCTATCTAACTAAACAATCTCTTTGAGGTACAATCGAGAAAACTGATCCAAAGAAATTGTATCTCTAATTGAAAGAAAATATGCTGATTTTTATAGACGATCATCATTAACCCAAAATCACATTGTTAACTCGAGAAGTCATAGGCAGTCCCACCACAAATTCCATGGATAAATTCTCCCCTTTCCACTCTAAAACAAAACAATGCTGAATCATCCCATTCGGTAACTGCCGCTCTGCTTTAACCTATTGACTTATCAAACATTTCATGGTAAAATCAGTAATATCTCTTTTCATTCCATCCTACAAATAATATTTCTAAAGGTCTCTGTACATATTAGTACTTCAAGGATAAACTGAAAGTGGATAACTAGGAGATTCACACAACAAATCTATCTTCAACTAGAAATCACAAGGAACACATAACCTTTTCCAAATATTAAACCACATTAATTATCAAGGTTAAATTCTTAATTTTTGCCCATTTTAACAAATTATACCTTTTTCTGTAGCTCATGGTCTTCCTTTTGTACTCACATAATTCTATCTAATAATTATCACTACACTGAAACCTGAAGAAAAACAGATGTATTCCCTGTCCAAACAACTTCTATGCCAATATTCATCAAATAATTAATCATGGGATCTTGTTCTAAATATAACATGGTTAATGATGAATGATGTTTTCGACTCATGGAATCTACCACATTTTTTCCTTTACTGGATGGCAATTGATTGTGTAACCATTATCCTTTATCATTTCAATCCATATTCACTGCCTCATGTTTAATTCCTTCTAAGTGAATATATACATCGGACTTTTATGGTCAGTATATGATTGAATATTAACTCCATATAGATGGTTCCTCCAAATTTTCAAAGAAACAACCATAACTACCAATTCCAAATCCTGTGTCGAATAATTTAACTCTTGAGGTTATAGTTTTCTTAAATCATATGCAATTACCTAATCATTCTTCATCGGAACACAACCAGGCCCCTTCAATGAGGCATCAATGTAGATGAAAAACTCCCCAAATCGAGAAGGTAAGGCCAAAACTAGAGGATTCACCAATCACTTCTTCAGTTCCTAAAAACAAATATCACATTCTTCTGTCCAAAATAATTTATCCCCTTTTAGTGTTAACATAGATAGTGTGATAGATAACCATGAAATGTTTTTAACAAACTGTCTGTATTAACCTGTTAATCCAAGAAAAATATAAATATTTGTAATAATTTTAGGTCTTGTCCAGTCATCAACCACTTGTGTTTTGGTTGGATCAACTATTATTCTATCCTTATTCACAATGCTCCCGTGAAAATAAATCGGTTGCAACCAAAAATAACACTTACTAAATTTTCCATATAGTTTCTTTTCTTTTGAGGTTTTCATGATAACCCTTAGATATTTTCCATGCTCCTCTTTACATCTATAAAATACCAGAGTGTCATCAATAAATACAACATTAATCTTATCCAAGAACTCATGAAATATTCTATTAATAAGATCCATGAATACAGCTGGTTAATTAGTTAACCCAAAAGGCATAAATACCAATTAAAAATGACAATATGTAGTATGGAACAAAATCATCGATATGTCTTCATCTATTACTTTCAACTGATGGTGCCTTGACCTCAGGTCAACCATCGAAAAATACTACAATCCCTAGAGATGATAAAAAACTCATCAATTTGAGGCAAAGGATACTTGTTTTTAATAGTGATGTTATTAAAGGCTCTATAATCGATGCGAAGACCCATTTGACCATTTTTTTCTTAACAAATAATATGGTATCACCCCATGGTGAAGTGTTGTGTCTGATGAAGCCTTCATCTTATAATTCATGTAGTTTCTTTTTATATTTCCAATGTTCCATTTGGGCCACTTGATAAGGAAGTTTAGAAATTTTCTTAGCATCATGAAATAAGTCAATAGTAAACTCAACCTCTCGATTAGGAATAACACCTGGAAAATCGTTGGGAAGAACATCCAGGTATTCATTTACAACTTGTATGACATTAATATGGATAATTCCCTTATCATTAAAAATATGAACAATAAAAATTTCTGTTATATCCCTTATCAGTTTCTTAGATTCCTTATATGTTATTAATGGTGTGGGTTAATTCTTGTAGACAAAATAAAATTATTTACTGAAAAAACATGTTTTTCTCTACTACATATCTTGGAATGATAAAAATAATTCCATCCCATACCCATAATAACATCAAACTATACTAGAGGCAAAACAAAAAATATTGTTGTTAAACACTTTCCACAGACAAGGATAGGAAGATTCTTATAAATTGTTTTTCTACAATATTTCCACCAGATGATTTTACCATGGGATCTGGTTTATTTCCATTAGGATGAATTCCCAATTTTTTTGAAAATTTCTCATTAATGAAGTAATGTGTATAACCTGAATCAAACAAAACATTTTCGAAATCTTTATAAATAAAAAATATACCTAATAACACCTCATTTGAAGGCACAACATCTTCTAAAGTGGTTGAAAATTCCAAACTGTTCTATTTCATATCTTGCTAGTTCCCTGCTTGAGTAACTAGCTTCAGACAAAAATTAGTAAAATGACCTAATTCCTTAGAGTTAAAGAATCTCACCATCATCTTCTCATAAATTTTCATAAAATTTTCTATAAATCAAGATAAATGTTTCCAAACATCCCACATTGTTATAATATTCAAAAATTTACAATACATTCACTAGGATGCCTTTTACCACACTTTTCACAAGAAATGAAATTCATTTTCTTACCTCCAGACTTCTTTGAAAAGTTCTTTACCATTGACATCCAAACTACATAGTTCTTATTTTTGTTATCACGAGTCACATATGTGTAAAAAAACTCATATCAACTTTTTCATCATAATGAACAAGCTTCTAATAGCTTTTAAACTCTCTTAAGGCCAAATCTCTTCCAAAAAATGATTTGAGACGAGAGTAAAATTTATTAATTTTAATTTCAAAATCCTGAGTAAAATCTGATTCATACTTGGGCCAGTCTCCTAAAATTGGATTCATATGCTACCACAGAATCATCATATTTCATCTCTAGTTCCAAAAAATGTTTCTCCATTTTGAGTAGAATTTTTTTGGAAAAATATTTTTTCAAGAAAAGACTCTTAAAATCGTCCCATTCCAAACTATCAAGATCATCTATTTCTCTCGTATTCTTAACCAGATACCACCATTGATCAGATTCACCTTCCAAATGATAAATTTCTAGTATTACTTTTAAAATTCCTAACATCCCATGATATCAAATATCTTTTCTAGATCACTGATCAATCCTTCGGCTATCATTGGATATGTGTTCCACTGAATGCTGGAAGATGTTTCCTCATAAAATGATCCATAAAAGATATGTTTCTTCATGGTTGATAATTATCCTATATAGCATGGATACCACCCCCATTTATTTCATGATTCAACTGATCTATTACTATCACAAACTAATCAGTTTTGATTCCCACCATTTCCGGCTGCAGATTCGGACAGACATCAGCCTCTTGGTGCCTTCCTACTTCAGCTTCCCAGTTTCTTCAGTGGAAAACCATTCTAAAAAACACATCATAGTTGAATAAAAATGTTAATAATTAAATGATATATCATTTTCAATTTATTATAGTGTAAAAATCAATTATGGTATTATTTAAATATCATCCTAGCCCCTAAAATTATCTAAACCATCCTCTGATACCAACTATAAGGACCCATCCTTAAAGTGTTAATAAATCTTGAATTTTAAATAAGAACATACATTATTTAACATTGAGGATATTTTAAGGTTTATATCTTTAATGAATTAGGATAACATACATACATAACATACCACATTCATATAAATAAGACACTATGAAAAAGAGTTTCCATATTTTTCAAAATATAAGACATTAAAACATCAAGCATGATTTCTATGACAACACTCCATATCAAACATCATGATTCCCATATTTCTCTTACACAACATTATATCCTGTGATTTTTTTTAAAAACCTGGAGTGTGTATAAAACTCAGTATGGGATTTAATGATATAAGGCATCAGTCATGCGATAACATAACAACCAATAAAACCCATAATCATAAAAATTCAAATGTATAAAATAACCATGTTTTTTCCATTGGACATATTTTCCATATCACTCCTCCATTAACCCTTACATATGGAATAACCTTTTGGTCAACTTCCATCTCCGGAGTACCCAATGCATTGGAGAGCTATAATGGGGCTCACACATCATATCTTGAGCTATAATGGGCTCAACCCAACCTATATTGATCTATAATGGGCTCAACCCAACATATCGTAAGCTATAATTGGCTCAAATGAACATAAATAATTTCCAAGGAACGTGTCATGGTAATAATGTAACTTCAAATTAAGAGAAACTTCCCTTTCCATACACATAAAAAACAATCATTTTTAAATTTATTAAAGAGTGTTTTAAAATTATTTTAAAAGGAAAGTAACATAAAAATATAATTGGAGTGAGAATTAATAGAATGGAATGTACATGTGCATGCACTACAAATACACATAATACTAAATTATATAAATAAAAATAATCACACCAATAATCATAATAAAACAAATTGGATAAAGTAGAAGGTTAACCCAATGAATGGAAATTTGGTTAATAATTCCCTTACCTTGGGTTATTCTTTCATAAAATGTGTTTAACCCTCCTGTATAATGGTAAAAATATTGTGATTAATATATTAAATAAACATATCCATCTTTATTATATCTTATATGATCATTTCAATAAAACATTTCACCATTTATTTGATAGTGTTTTGTTCCAGGCATTGTTTTTGGGTGTTTTCTTTACATGTTTTCTTTGATTTGTTTATGATGGATATTTTTGTCGATTAGAAGTGAAACTCCATAATTGGAATGGAAAGGTATTTACATATTTTTAGTTCCATTATTTATACATTTTATAATTTTGATGTTTTATAAGAGTATGATTCATAAGTTAAAACATTAATGATGTTCATTTAGATCATTTTTGTTGTTCTTTGATAATAACGACATCATATTGTCTAATAAATTAAAAAAATGAGTAAAAAATAACTCTAGAACCATGGGTGAGACATAATAAATATATTATATCATGTTTCAACCATAAAAATGGTTTCATGACCAAAATTTAAATAATTAGTACAGATTGAAATCATAACGTCCACAATGTCTCTAATTCGACAAATCACATACAATGTTTTTATTCCTTGAATAAGTAGGAGAAGAGAAGAAGAATGATGATTGATTTTCCATGAACATGAGAAAAATAAGAATATACATTATTTCTAGAGATTTCAAGCTTCTTTGGTTAGTTGAGATGAATAAAGGATAAGAAAAGAATAGAACATAAAATAAATGAGTAATTGAGGAATCCCATACAAAAATACGGAAGCCTAACAGTTATGCAACATTGTTTTTTAAAATACTAAAAAGAGTGGGGAAAAGGGTAACCCATACAGAAATGAATCATAATACATAATATAGAAATAATAATATGAACATAAGAACATGGTATGGATTCTTGAATAATATACCTCATAAAAGAGAACATGAATGGAAAAAGAAAGAAGTTGAGAATTCTCTTACCATGTAGAGTAACTCAGAGAACAAGAAGGTTGGGACCATGGGGGCTTGAGGAAACATTTGGAGGACTATTAAAGAAATAGGGATAATAGAGATTCATTTATGAGGTAATTGGAATGAATTTAGTGAAGGAATGGGTTGGTATTTATAGCAAAAGTGAGGAAATATTTTAATAATTTCCAAGGGACACCTCATTAGTGGTATTTGAATAACCATGGGCTTGCCCACGGTATTTACCCAAGGTATTTTTCAAATGGAAAAACTCACATATATTGTTTACTATTCAAAAGTTGACCAGATATATTACATCATTATTACATCATTAATGATGTCATTAACACACCGAAACTCAAAACTGTATTTTTACTATACACAGAAAAAGAAATTGTTTCATAAAAATTCCTAAAATTTACCCTTATAATTTTTTGACGTGTTTATTTAAAAAATAAACTCCATTTTTGGAAATATGTTTTTTTAAATATTATTAATTGAATTTTTAAATAAAATCATTCATAATTAAAAAATTAACAATTTTAAAACTATAACTGTCGTTGTATCACACTATAAAATAATCCAAGATATCATTATCTTAAAGCCTTAGGAAAATAAAATAACAATGCATTTTACTATTCATTAGGGTCAAGTTAGTATTCATATTACTATTCATAAAGGTATGTTACTATTCACCAAAAAAACACATTGGTTCCATCAGACTCTAAATGACATACAAAACACAATTGTAGATGACTATTTTTCAAAATTAAAAACATAGAAGCTGAAAAATTATGTTTAAAGGCTAGTTATAAATATATAATTACAACAATGGTTCATGCATTTCATTTATTTCTTTAAACATGGGGTGGTACAGGACATGTAGGAACACCGAGTCAGGTTCTTTCAGTCAGTCCGAACATGTCGAACCGTAGCAAGGCATAATCGACACCTGTTTACCAAAAAACCAATATATTTCATATCGTGCATTTGATTAATGCATCGTCTATGATGTTGGGACCCTTACAAAAATACGATCATTTGGGTATGATCTAAGGGATTTTAGTGGTATTTAAGATATGACTGATTTCATGAGGAGTAGATTCCCATGAATCGATTGCACTGGAGAGCGGGAATCCTATGGTTGGTCGTGACAAAAATATGACGAGTGAGAACTTAGTGCTCCAATATCTAAGTGGATATCAGTGGTCCAATTTCTAAGGGAAACTCAGTGGTCCATTATCTAGATGGACCTCAGTGGGCCAGTATCCGATTAGACCTCAGTGGTCCAGTAGCCCAGTGGACCTTAGTGAACTAGTAGCTGAGTAGACCACAGGGCTCTAGTAGCTGAGAAAAACTCAGTGATCTACTAGCCAAGCATATCTTAGTTTTCCAATAGCTGATGGGAGATTAGTGGTCATCTAGATGAGTGAATCTCAGTGGTCCAGTAGCAAAAAAAACCACTATGGTCTAGTAGCGGAGAGGGCCTTAGTGGTGAAGTATTTGAGTCAAACTCAGTGGTATAATAGATGAGGGGAACTCAGTGGTCCAGTAGTCGAGTGAACGTCATTGAATCATCTGGAATGAGTTCCTCAGCAGTAAAATAAGGTTCATCTTTACAATTGATAATCTAACTTTGTATACCTTGAGCTAAACCTAGTGTGATCTATCTTTCATTTGTAGTCTTGATTTATGGTCCTTCCCTTATAGTTTTGGGTCCCAACTGAGTATTGTGTTACTCACCCCTATACGAGATTCCCCCACACATGTCTCATCTCATACAGGTGATTGACACTTCAATGGAGACCTTGGTGGTCTGGGACTAGATAGTGCTCAGTGAGATGGTTTAGAAAAGAATACTTCTATGGGTATAGGTAGTTACCCTTCACCTACCCATCTGGTAGGTACTCTGGCAGATAGACCGTGGTAGTTGTACAATACATTGTGGTTTTGGGATTGTATTTTGTTCCCTTTTTACTTTCACATTTTACTATACTATCATTAGTTCTCTAAAATATAGTTTTGGTTTCCTTTTTTTTACATTCTGCAGTTTTTTCTTTGGGCGAGAGTACATGTTCTAAGGAAAATGGCTTCCCTTTTTAGAAAATGCTTACTTTGTGCTAGTCACCAGTGCCTTTCCAATAGATGGTGGGCTTTGGGTAGTCATGGAATAGGCCTTGAGAGATGGGTTATGACAAAGTGGTATCAATGGAGGTCGGTTCTACCTAAATAAGCTAAATTCTATGAGTTTTGTTTGGGGAAACTATGTTAACTGTTTTGAGTTCGGCTTTTAATCTAGGTAATCTAGTGTTGGAGTGGCAGTGGATGTATCCATACACACTAACCCTGAATTCCGCTTTTCGAATCGGTAGATGAACATACTAGTTTTAGGTAAAACGACCCTACATGCATCGTATAGGAATGGGTTGAGTTTTCAGTGTCATTCTTGGGTCAGCTAACCAGGTATTCTCTATTTACCGTGAAACATCTTGTTTTGTTTTAAGAAGATTCTATGTATTTATCTAGCCAATATTCCATTACATTATCATGAGGATGATATTTGGGGTGACAATATGGGTATAGTGGTTCATAGCAGATACATCACCACTGGGTGGTGTACCAACTATACCACCACATTCCTAGTAGCACATGGTACTCATAGTACTAGAGGATGAGAAGTGCGGGTGGAGAAGCCTTCACGAATTTCAACTTTAGGGACCCCTCAGATTCTGTGGCGATCTCCACACATAGGCAGCTAAGGACTATCTTGAGTTAGTAACCCAGTTTTAAATCTAGTTAGGACACCATTAGATTAGACAGTGGTCCTAGCAGTAAGACTTCTACGTGGGTCAGAAGGGTGATGATAGGGATTAGATTACCCGATCATACAACGAGGTGACTTTTCTATGGACATAGCATGATAAACTTTCTCAGATAAGCGGATACTTATATAAAATCTAAGGGTTATGCATTCCCAAGAGCTTCTATAGATTTGGTAGGATGAAATTTCGGTATTTGAGTATTTATCAAGGCGTAAGGACCTTTCCTGGTACATTCTCAATACAATTTGATCAGTACTTCTGGGCTCAGACCTCTGAGTAAGATGTGTTTAGGGACATCAAAGCCATCACTATTCCTATGTGAATTCCTATTTATTCTAGGATTATATAGAGAATAAATATGGTTAAGAGTCCTTTGACTAAGTAGATATAGCTAGTGGATGTTAAGAGTGGGAAAGCTAGAATTTGGCGTCAGTATCATAGACTTGGACATGTGATACATTCTGAGAAGAGGTCCCAAAACAGGGGATCTATAGCTCAAGGCTCATAGGGTGAGACAAGTCATCCTAGAAAGAGGTGATTATTTTCAATGGATGATAGGGCATATCTTTCTTGAGATTGTTTAGTGTGTCATGGTGACATTGAAATGGTGGATGGGAAACCAGGGTAGATAGAGTAATTGTAATAGATTAATCGTTCAGGTGGTAGAAATGACAAATGATATGGGAGAGTAGTAGGAGGTGTAATCATTTTGACATGTTATAACCATCACACCAATATTTTACACATCAAGATCATGGATCAGGAGGATTGGGGATGAATACAAGATAATCACACATATGCTAACGGTGTGATATAACCCTTGAGGTGGAGTTTCGGTTGGAACCTCTTACCTACCACGTTGAGTCTTTCTGACATTAGTTCAGGTACAGACTAGTCATCCACTATTCATTTTCGGATTGTTTGTTTTTGGAAAAAGGTTGTGGTATGTCTGCATCATTTTAATTGTTTTTTCCTTGGTTGGAAAAAAAGGAAAACCTAGTAGCATGAGGTAGAACTCATGCATAGAGGGGTGTAGTTGATCACACTTGTGATGAATTTCCTTACCCATATGGAAGTTGATGTTTTGGGTTTCCAGTTCCCAATAGTAGTGGTGCAATATGAGGATGTCTTCCCATAGGATTGTTCAAGACTACCTTATCATAGAGAGGTATAGTTATTCATTGATTTGTACCCCAGGATGACACAGATAACTACACCTGCATATTGAATGGATCATGTAGAGCTATGGGAGCTGAGGGAAGAGTTGTATGACTTGTTGAGGAAGGGGTCCGTATGGACCAAAATTTCACCATAGGCATCCCAAGTGTTGTTTTGGATGAAGGGAGACATATTATTGTGTTTACGCATGGCCTTCTGGTTCTCGAACTAGCTGATCGTGAAAAACAAGTATCTTTTATGAAGGATTGATGACCACTTCAATCAGCTAAGGAGAGCGAGATGGTTCTCGGAGATAGACCTCAACACCGGTTATCATCATCTTTGAGTTTGAGATTAGAACATCTCAATTATGGCTTTTAGATATCTCTATGGTCACTACAAGTATATAGAGACTCCATTTGTTATAATGAATTCCCTATCAGTGTTCATGGGACTCATGAATAGGATCTTTCAACTGTACTTTGACCCGATTGAAGTTTTCATCATTGATTACATCTTAGTGTATTCAGCGTCAAAGGAGGATCATGTGATACACCTGAGGATGGTTCTAGAAAGACTATCAAAGCACTGTAACTATATAAATCTCTCAATGTGTGAGTTCTAGATATGAATGGTCCACTTTATGGGACATATCTTCAAAGATATTGGAGTCTCAGTGGATCCATCAATGTTCAAGGCATTGCTTTCTTGCTACCCACCCAATAGTGTTATAGAGGTACAAATATTTCTTGGGTTGGATGTGTACTATTAGAGGATTGAACTTATCTTCTATAGGGTGGAATCACCCATGATGGAATTGAAGAAGAAGTGGAAACCCATCATGTGGATAGAAAGAGGCCAGTAGAGCATTCAACAGCTGAGATAGATCTTAACGAGTGCTCCTATCATGAGGCTTCGAGAGGAGGGAACCCACTATATGGTGTTATATGAATCATCAAGAACCAAGCATGTTTGTGTCCTAATGAAGGGTCAAGAAGTGATCACTTATGGATCATGACAATTGAGACTTCATTAGTAGGAATTTTTGACTCATGACTTTGAGTTGGCATCGATAATCTTCACAATAAAGATGTTGAGACACTACCTTTTGGGAGAACGATTCATCATATACTCTAAAATTAAGAGTCTCAAGTATATATCTTCTCATAAGGATCTGAATATGAGACAATGACATTGGCTAGATCTCTTCCAAGACTATGACTTTGATATAGTCTATACTCTTAGGAAGGGTAATGTGGTGGTAGATGTTCTCTGTAGGAGATCGATGTTCAAAACTACTAAACAAGGTCTTTGAGAAGATGGCCTTTCTTCAGACATCCTTTATGGATTGAGAGGAGACAACTTTCCTTTAGTCAATGTTAGTTTCCCCTCAAATTTTATAGTGATTTAGGGAGGTGAAACTCAGTGATTCCAGCTGTGAGACTACAAGTAACCAGATGTCCACAGGGCATGCCACTGATGAATACTCAAAAGGTGGGGATCACGTCATCATTTTCATAAGATGCACAATATTAGAAGTGGAATTGTAGGATGAGGAGTTGAGGGAGTTCTATACATCCCATTTGGGGGTACATCAATGTGTGGAGAAGATGTACCAAAACCTCTGACGTCCGTACTGGTGGGTGTGGATGAATAATTCACCTGTATAGTTTGTGTTGAGATGCCTCACTTATCATCAAGTGATGGACGAGCACTGGGTTCTACCAGATTTGACACGACCACTCGAGGTACAATACTAGATATGGGATAAGATATCTATGTAATTTGTGATGGGTTTACCACATAATATTAGGATACACAATACTATCTAGGAGATCATTTAATGAATCACCACGTTTACCCACTTCTTAACTACATAAGAGAAGAGTTTAGTAGATGGCTTGAGATGCTTCTACATGATGTGTATTTGATTAGGGAGAGCTGGACATGGACGATGGGGCGAATATTATGGAGTTTACAATAGTTATCGAGGATTGGTTGGAGAGAACCCTTTTTGGGTGATCGTTTCCTCTGGTGCATGTTCAGTGGTAACACAAGAACCTCTAAGACTCCGCGTGGGAGAGGGAGTCTCAAATCTGTGCTCAATACAACCATTTTTTGCTATCCCTTGTTTTGTTTTATGAGGAAATATTTGTTTAATGATGGGGGTAATGTAATGACCCCAAATTCACTGATTTTTTTTATTTTGTGGCTATTATTCTGAGACCAGGCGCTAAGACGACGTGCGATTTCGAGGCACTTTGTGTCCAGAATGATTCATCAAAAAAAATTATGTTTTAAATAGTTTTCATGAGAAATTTTATTGAAAAAAGTATAATAACTCTTAAACATGTTCCCATTTAAGAAATTAAGGGGAACAGTTTTATTCAAGATGGTTGGTTTACCCTACGGGCGACTTATGTTCAATCAGCACGAGCCTCGAGCGAGAAAACACAAAAATGGGGAAACCGTAACTAAAATAACAATATTTAATTTAATTATTGTTTAAATTGTTATAACACACGAATGGTGACTCAGATTAGAAATATGGGACCATCATTGAGCTCATGAGGGTGTTCTTTCCTTAGGCAAAGCCTAATATTAGCTAGAGCGAGCCTACTGTGTAATGTAGCATTTGGCCGTAAATAAAATAATTGAAAAAAGATTATTTTATTTTCAAATCCTTATAACTCAAAAAATATAACGCAGATTGGAAGTCTGAGAGTATAGTTTATCTCATGTGGGTTTTATTCCTTTAAGAGCATCCTAATATCTGCCGGCATGGGCTGGATGCGAATGTTGGCTTTTTGGATGTAACTATAATAAAATAATTAAAATAAAATAATTTTATGTTTTAATCCTCATAACTCACAATGGGTAACTCTGATTAAAATTAGAGACCACCATTGAGTTCATATTGAGATGTTCTTCTTATGAGGGGCCTAAACTCAACTAGTGCACTTTGAGGGTGAAAGTTAATTTTTGGATGTTTTAAAGAAAAATAAAATAAGGATAGAAAATGATTATGTTATTTTATTTTCCTTTTTGTAGTGACACAACATCTATGAAATGTAGAGACATGACAGTGCTGAAACTCATTCATGCAACACATTAATGTATATGTGTGTTGATTCTTCAATGATGATTGTATCTTCCTTAATAATTAAAAATTGATTCAGGGTTGATGAGAGACGGAGGAGACCTCTCTAATGATGAATGATAGTGAATCAAAAAAGCAGTGATGATAACCTTTGAGAGATAATTAGTATTAGATATCGACGGATGACGACATGCAATCATCCTCAACTGATCTCCTTTTACCTAGAAGTAGTTTTAATTTGAATAAATTTTTCCCCTTATTCCTCCCTTCTAATAAAAGAATGCAGATCAACTCACAAACAAGTTGATCAATAGATGAATTCTTCTTGTGTGACTAGGAAATATTATTCTAGAAAATTATGGGAAGTTGGATTCATGTTTTTATTATCCTTTGTTAATCCTCCAAACAGGAATAGAACATAATGACACGAACATAGGTTGTGGTCCATCCATTGTGTGTTCTTTAGGTGTTCTTTTATTCCGTTCTTTTATCCATTCTTCATAATTTGACATCAACTACGGTCCAAGAAGGACCTTAGTAGTAGATCAACCCGAGAAGGAGGCGAAGGGAGATGGGGGCGCTGGGTGAATGACCACTAGCATGGGAGATGATGGCGTTGGAGTTATAGTTGTGGACAAGCGGGCATTGGTGGCGACAGGAGGTCGTGTCCATGAGGTTAATGATAGCGACAAGGGTCACCAGCATGAAATCCTATGGTCATGGCCAGAAGAAACTATAGTGGGTAGGAGGCGGCGTGATGAGGTGGCAGAGGCTGCAACTAGTAGGGGTCACAACGATGTAAGGGGGAAGCACCGGTAGGGAATCACATCAAGGGGAACGGCCCACATGATGCGCTAGCATGAATTCCACACTAGACCGTGTGTGGAGGGAGGATACCAACATTAGTCAGCCAAATTGATGCATGAACTGGATTCCAGAGGGAATCTGGGTTGGACCCAAGCTAGCCTGCTGATGCAGGCCCAGCCGATATAGAAAAATCGTCCATAGGGCGGCCTAGTTGGTCAGAAACGATTAAACGAAGTAAGACCGGATAGGTTGAGAACCGGTCAGCTGGTCGACCTAGTGGGCTATACCCATGGCCAAATTGGGCTGGGTCCACAATGGCCTAATAGGATAGCCCACTGACAAAGGCTGGATCAGGTCATCCAAGACCCAACTGGGTTGGGTTAGGTAGGCTGAAATGGGTCAATTTGGGTTGGACAATTAGGTCAGGTTCTTCTAGTCATCCCTATCTTATTAGACTGAACCCAGGCAAAACCAGCCCATGTTTACTAAAATTACAATATCATTCAGACTGGGCATTCGATTAGCAGCCCGTTTTTGGATTTGTGAACTATATGGTGAGACAGTCCTTTGGGTATACTCTATGTGAGTTTTGAGGGTAGTAACAATTCGATTGATGGCTTTAGGTGTATATTCTCCCAAAATCAAGCACACTATAGAGATATAATCCTATTGATGGTTTTGACATGAAGGATATGACAACCAGGACCTGAGTGGTATAGTAGCCGAGAAGATCTTAGTGGTCCAGTAGCCGAGAAGACCATAGTGGTCTAGTAGCTGAGTGGAACTTAGTGGTCAAGTAGCCAAGCAGACCTTAGGGGTATAGTAGCCTAGTATTCATCAGTGGTCTAGTAGCCATGTGGTGTTCAGTGGTCCAGTAGCTAAGCCGAAATTAGTGGTCTAGTAGCCAAGTGTACCTCAGTGGTATCGTAGCAAAGGAGACCGTACCGGTCTCCTAGCAGAGTAGAACTCAGTGGTCTAGTATCCGAGAGAAACTTAGTGGTCATGTAGCTAACCAGACATGAGTGGTACAGTAGCCGAGCATACCTCAGTGACTCATTAGGGATGTGTCCCTCAGCAGTACAGGACGTTTCATCTTTATGATTGATAATATTACTTTCTATACATTTACATATACCAAGTGTGATCATTATTTTCATTGTGGTCTTTTATTATGGTATTTCCTTTTTGGTTTGGGTCCATATTGATTACTGTGTTACTCACCCCTACACAGGCTTCTCCTGTACGAGTCATATCTCATGAAGGTAATTAAAAATTTGATGCATACTTTGTTTGTCCATGACCAGGTGGTGCTTAGTGAGATAGGTCGTACATGCATACTTCTACGGCTATAGGTAGCTACCCTTCACCTACATTTCTGTTAGGGTCTCAATCATACAGACAATGAGAGTTATAAATTCCTTATTGGTTTTGGGTGTGATTTCTTACCACTAATTACTTTCATTTTTTACTATACTCTAAGTATTTTTCTTAGTTACAATTTTGGTTTACTTTGTGTCTACCTTCCACAGTTCAAGAATTCTGTGTGTGTACAGGTTTTAAGGAAAATGCCTCCCCTTTTTGGGATATTCCTATTATGTGCTTATCAAAAGCCCCTAGAGTATAGATGGCAGGCTTGGGGTAGTCATGGAATGGGCCCTCAGGGATGGGACATGATAATGGATTTTTGGACAATATTTATTTTCCACGGAGTAGTGGAATATACAAAATTTTTGTTAAAATATAATTTATTTTTAAAAAAAAATATATTTAATTTTATAGTCTTTTTATTTATTTAATACAATATATTGTAAAATAATAATTAATTCTTTATATTTAATCCACTTATTTAAATTTCAAAAATCATTATATTACATTTTATTATATGTTTATTTTTTTGATTGAAAGAGTGATTTTTTCTAAAAACTATTTTAAAGTGAATAATGTTTCAAAATATTAATTAATTAAAATAACCCATAAAGGGGGATAATTTATATGAAATTTATAGATTATATATATATAATTTTAAATTCACATAATTATTATTAGGTTTTTTGGAGATATTATAAAATAATATTATGCTTAAAAAATACATTTCTTGAAAAAACCATGTTTTAGTCACATATGTAAGTTTTATTTAAAGTAAAATTATGCCAATTGTGTGTATTTATTTTGGTAAAATGCAATAGAAATTCGGAATCATAATAATTTATATTTAAAAAGAAGTTCAAATTAATTTTTTTTCATAATTATGTGACAAAATAGTAGAAACATTTTATTGCGGATAAGGTAAAAACAATTTTCCAGGGGTTAACTTAAAAATACATTGTTTAAAATGATGTAAAAATGTGTAAAAATATATTTTATGGATATATTTAATATTTTTCATGGGTAAGAATCTATAATGGTCAATTTTTGATCCTTTCTATTTTAAAATAGGTTTATAACTTTTTCATTTCAAACATTACTAGTGTGTCACTCACCTCACTTATAAAAGGCCACTCACTATCAACTCCACTTCACACCATAAAATCCATTTTTCATTGTATATTCCAACTCAAAAACCATATATAATTTCAAATCAACAAATTATAAACTTTTTATTTTCCATATATACATCCTATAGATGATTTCGGGGATAACTTATGATGACTTTCTCAGGAAGTGTTATTATCCTTATCGAGCATTTTTTTAATTTTTTATTCCACAGAGTCAAAATATTATTAAATTATATTGATATAAAAACACTAGTATCACCCATATATTTATATGTTATTAAATTATTGTAAAAACTAAAATCCTTTACATATTCCATACAATTGGAAATAAAATATTCATTCTTGTGTACGGTAGACTACCTCCCGGAAAACAGATTTCATTTATTGTTCATCATCTCCTCTCATGGATTTTTATAATGATGAATATATTCATAACATATGATATTATATTGTATTTATACTTTTTTATTTATGATATAACATATAAATTAATAATTTTCATTCCATTTTGGATACTATAATGTCAGTCCTATGTATGGGGAAATTCCGACTTGCGAGTCGATATGATTCGTTTTTCACTATCACATTACATGAAAGGTAATAAAGAAATATTAATTAATATTTGTGATATAAAATAAATAATTATTATTACAATTTAATATTTTACATTATTAAAGTATAATATATTATTTTCTTTCATACTATTCCATTCACATAAAAATGATATCGATGTTCGTCCATACGTGTGCATTATCACCTCCATGAAGAGATGTGATTATTTTTTTCTTCATGGAAACTTCTTTATAATATAAATAAGTATATTTAATTAATTTATTTTTTATTTATTTTTTTATTATCATTAATATAAGATAAAACATTACATATCATCTTTCATTAATGTTCCATGACAAATGGTCACGTTACTCATTCGTACTTACGAATTATGGTTTCTATCATGCTAATGTAGTTTATTTTAGAAAAAAATATTCATGGATGATTTTAAAGAATAAATTATTAATATAAAATATAATTATGGCATTATTATTATTTCTGAGATGTTCAAATAATAACCACTTTGACCTGATCTCCACACCGAAGACATTTTGAAATAATGAAGAGAACAACCAAAAAACACCCAACCATGACATAACAGATTATGTATTCAATAATGTGATTCAAAATAAATAATTTAAATGGTTTATGTATAATTTATCAAACCAGTAAAATTTTATTAATAAATGTAATAATTTTTATAAAATTATTATAAATGAGTTAATGTACATACATGGAATGTCGAGAGTCAATGTAAGGGACTTAGTCTTAAATTTCATTCAATGAGACATATTTTAATTTCATAAACCTAGTTTATTTAATATGTAGTATATAATTCCTCCTTTAAATTTAATATCATTAATAATTCATGAATCATGGAATTTTAAGAGTCAATTTTTAATTATTTCATCCTTGTATATTTGATTTGATGTAACAATGTGGTAAATAGTTTCCTAGCTAAATTTCTTTTTATTGGTATATAACACTTCTTCATTGAATTTGTTATGATATGATTAGGTATGAATTAATCCCTAAATTTTATTATTCCATATTTACTTATTTTTATTTAAATTTATTAAACATAATAACTCCATTAAATATTTTTTAAATCAATGATATAATATTTGTACGGGTTATTTATCTCAAATTCACAATCGTTAAGACATGCATTGATATTATTCAAATATATTTTTTTATGAGATATTTATACTACCCCATTGACATGTAATATCATGTATAAAATTATTTTCATTTAGTTAATGTTTCATTTGAATTTATTATTCCATGGGGATTACAACTGAAAATATACCAAAGTGGAAAAGGATTTACGGTATAGTATCTATTCATTCATGGTTGTTTATGTCTTCCTATCCTCTAGAGGAAATCATATGCTCTAATTTTCATGAAACAAAAATAGATATTGTAGCAGTGAGGGTACTGTAGCAGTACTTTTCACTGAGGTGTCCTTTGGGCCAAAGAATGGGCTTTCAAGCCTTATATTCCGGCCACTTGGCCTTGGGCCTTCGGGCTATGTAATTAGTCTCCCTCTACTCAGTCTAAATAGGCCCTTTCTTTAATAATAAATTGAGGCTTCGGCCCCAAAATTTAAAAAAAATCAAAAACATTATTAGTAAATGATACCAATATGGTGTCTTTATTTTAGATCATAATTTATTCCCTTCCATATCTATGTGTTCAAAATATTTATCAAAATTGTTTCTTTATAACCAAAAATGACATTCCAAGACTATTTTTCATAATTATTTAAATTATTATAAATTGTTTTAAAATGGTATTTGTTAATATTTTCCAAATGATACACTTGAATACCTTTTACAAAAAGTTTTAAAAAGAATGTTTTTTTAACATTTACATCCTGAATTAATTTTCCCACTATGATTACTATTAATTTATTTGGAAAGTAATTTATATTTATTCAATGTTATTTTCAATGAAAATTATTTTACAACATTTATATAGTTTATACAAGATCATGTAATGTAATTTACATTCTTAAATTTAAAAAACCCTTAATGTAACTTGTACTACAATGGGAATTAGTTGTAATGATACCATCCTACTTAATTAATTGAATGCATTATGATTTCTTCAAAGTGATTATTATGAATCCCTTTTCATTTCCACAGGATAATAATGTGACAAAGTGACTGTTACATAACCTACTGAATCTCTGAGGGTTAATCATGTTTCAAAGAGATTATAAAATAACATGCTTCTTTTCTAAATGTAAATCACTTTATAAAATGAATAATGTTTTTTTAGATTTTTATAATGAAATATAATCTCTAGGGATATTATTTATTATTCTTGGAAATTTTTATACATTTTTTTAGGTAGTGTCGGGTGATCTTGATTGGTATTATACAATAGGTGTACCCATAGAGTGTTAGGTGAGCATGATAAAGCTAATAAAATGATCTAGCCTATATATAATACCTATTAATTGGGTATTGAAGTAAAATGTATGGTTAATCCATTAGTATTGGTTCTAAGTATTCTATTAAAGGGATTTTCCATGATACTATCACATTCAATTTATACTTTCTATATTGTTTTAATAATTCCTTTTATCCATATTGAAATCACATGGCTCCTAATTATTTATTCTAACAAGTGTTCCCAATATTAATTGTTATTAAATGATTCATATTTGATTATCCATCTATGTATGAGTATGAATATTATTATTTTATGCTCATTCACATTGATTATGTAACCACAACATTATTTTATTTTCTTGTCAACTAATGATATTCAAATTTTAATGATTTTGTTTAATATTTCTGTTAATTTGAGGTCACCCTTATTATGTTTCATTTTCCCACATGTTATTAAGAATAATTTTAAATTATTTATTCATAAAATGGTGTCTAATTTGATTATGTTTGTTCTATATTTTTAAGACATAAGATAGAATATTAAATTATAATTTTAGTGAAAAAATACTCCTTTGAATTCTTGGTTTGTTTTCATGTAATAGTTTCTCAAAATTATATAAAACTCTAAATTTACAACATCAATGGTAATGTAAATTATTTAATATTTCCATTTGATTATGTGAGGTTTGGATGGAAAAAATTGACTAACATTTATCAGTTTGAAATCCATAAATGTTAGGATTATTTTTTTTGAACTAGATCATAGAGGGGGGGTTTAGGGTTATTATAGTTGTTATCAAAGTAATGTATTAGATAATTTGTAAATATTCATATTTTCTTGTGCAGTTATCTTAAGGGTTTTAGGTATCATCATAGGATTTCGAGTTTAAAGATGATCATAATTTTAATGTGATTGTGAACCTTTTGTGTTTATACGATCTTTGATGATTATGGTTACTCTTACGTATTCTCATCGTATTTTTAATAATTATTTAAGGATAAAATTATTGAAAAAAGTATAACCTAAGGTATGGGATACAAACCATCACATCTTGAAGGGCAAAGGGGATTGAACCCACAACTGAAGGGTAACAATGGTGATATTCCTACAAATGGCCTATGTGATGTCCTTGTTAGTATTAATTATTTTTTTACTATTTTCTAAGATAATTAATTTTTTTATAGAATATGTTTTACCATATAGATAACCATGGTATTTACAATTTATTTGTTGATTAGGTGATTAATTTTATTTCATAAATATATCACTATATGTTTTAGACCTGATAACATAGTGTAATGGGATAACTGTTAAATTTTAAAAATACATCAATTATATGGTTTTTGATGAAAATTTTTATATCGGTTTATTCATTAATGGAATAATTTAATTATAAATTTTGATATTACTATTAATATTTTGAGATTAATGTTATTTTCTTGACATGAAGTTTTACTCATTTTGGAAAATATTTTTCATTATTATAACCAATTTGGTTTTGGTTAATGTACAAAGATAAGAGAAATATATGGTTATCCTTTTAGGTATTATTTTTTCATTGGATGTTTATTTTAATGAATCATACATTAAAACAATTCTATTCAATACTCATTATTTGGAGAAATAGATGACATTCTAGTGGAAAATAGTTAACAGTTGAAATTATACTTTATAACTATGTATATTTCATGATTTTTTCAATATAAATGGTTATGGAATTTCTAATTTTTAGGAATTTTATCATGAATCAAAATATATATTCATGTATCTTCATTTCATAATGAAGAGATTGTCTTTTCAGATATCACAAATTTATGACATTGTGGTTGTTAAATTTTCTAAATTTTTCACTTTCATGTGATTATTTATCTCTATCACCGTCCGTATTTATTTATCATTTCCTTCAATTCCCAAACATTCATCATCCAATAATTTATTCCAACAAGGAAACCTAATTTTTTTTGTTTTTTATGATGATCTTCTTAGTTCCCATTCTCTATTTCCAAGTGGAATTTTTATTAAAAATTTATATGATGTGGGTTATCAACAATATAATTTACAAATTTAAATTAAATAATTGTGGATATCGAGTAAAAATTATG
This sequence comes from Viscum album, assembly GCA_963277665.1. Taxonomy (NCBI): domain Eukaryota; kingdom Viridiplantae; phylum Streptophyta; class Magnoliopsida; order Santalales; family Viscaceae; genus Viscum; species Viscum album. The sequence goes on from OY728138.1 coordinate 218,562,324, forward strand.
AAGAGTCCATTTATTAAATTGTATTGGTGACAATTAAAAACTATTATATTTTTTAAAAATTAATCTATGCTTTGTAGAGTAAAATAAATGAAACATCGATCTTAAACAAACCATGAAATAAAAATTATTTTTAATATCATTTATGTAACCAGTATATTAAATTGGATAATATGATTAGTAATAAATAAATTATGATATAAATATTTATATTTCCTACCCAATATAAATTTATCAATAAAATAATAATAAATAATAAATCATATTTTAGTAATGTAATTTTATTCTTAAACAATATATTTTCTTAAAAAATTATTGTTTTTTAATTTTTGAGAGTAATTTTTAAATTAATATATATACCATTAAGAAAATTTATCTGACAAAGTAAAATTTATTTTGGGCATAAATATTTTAAAATTGACATCCAGATAAATTGTGGTTTTCTTTCAAAAATATTTATATCTAGCAAATAGTTAAAAATCCTGTTTTTGCTAAAAATGTCATTTATTATAGATAAATTGAGTAATTAAAAAGTAAAATGTTTGTTTGAATATAATTTCAATTTAAATAATTATTATTAATTTTTAATTTATCTACTTAATTATTTATTATCATGTTTTTATTATATCTATGTATAAGCCTATTTTTCTATTTAGAAACGTTTTTTTGAAAACGTTATTAAGTGAAAAATCATTATCTGTTTTAATTTGATTAAATAAAATATAAAGATAGATTAATTAAATTAAAATTTTAAAATTTATATATATAAATATTATTTTAAATTCATATTATTGTTATTATATTCCACAGAGTTAATATATGATAATCATCTTCTTAAAAATATATTTCATGAAAAATCACCTTTTCATCGCATTTGAAGGTTTTATTTTAAATTTAATTATACCAATTATATTAATTTAATTTTATAAAACGTATTCAATATTTTTAATCATCATAATTAATATTATCTGATAATCTCAACATAATTGTTTTATCACAAATATTAGTGAAATAGTAAAAATATTTTATCGCGATTAAGGGAAAAAAATTTAACCAAGGATAAGAAAACAAATTGATTAAAAAAACCTATATAAGTTTATATAATAAATTTTATGTACATATTTATACCATATATTTTATATTCCTCTAAAATGGACCATTTTGGAGCCTTGTGGCTTGTCAAAAATGTGGGTATCACATTCTCTTCTCAAAAATTACAACTACACCACTCACCACACTTATAAAAGGCCTCCCATTTAATATAATATTATTACATTAAAAATCATATATATCATCCCACACCATCCCAAATACCTTCCATAATTTCTTATAAACATCATATAATTCTTTCATTGATCATAAATACAACATAATATGTCTTTTTATGATATCCTAAGGTGTTTTTCGAATGAGGTATTGTGCATAACCAATAAATTATGTATTATTTATTCATCCATAACATTAAAATCCTATTTAATTAAGTTTATATAGTAAAAAAATATCTCCAATATTCATATATTTATCTTAATTTAATAACCAAAATAAATCACATATTCCATCAAATTTGAATCAATATCTTCATTCATGTGTACAGAGGACTACCACCTTGCAAATTGGTGTTATTCATTTTTCATCATCACCTCTCATGAATTTTCAAAAATTCAGATTTAACATATATATATGATATTGGTAACATAATCATACATAAATTGTTATAATATTTCATATACAAATATACTAACAATTCTATGGGGGAAATGATAACGTCGCTGGTTTGTACGCTGGTCACTCACCTCACGAATGGATGCGATTCATTTTTCACGGTCTCTTTACCTGGAGGATAATAAGGATATTTTTAATGAATATAAGTGATATAAAATACATAAATATTATATTAATTAAATATTTATAATTAATATAATATAATATATCATTTAATTTCACAGCTTTTTACTCACTGAAAAATGAAAACGTCGTTCCTGTGTACTTGTGGACTACTGCCTCCACAAAGTGATGTGATTCATTTTTCATCAACACAAAACATGGATTATAATTATATGTATATTTAACGAATTAATATGTTATTTATGTTGTTATTATGATTATATTAAGGTAAAATTTTACTTACCTTTTTTATATAATGATCATTGATAAATGGAAACGTTACTCATATGTATGTACAACCTTTCATTTCCATGATCATAATGTAGTTAATTTTCATAATCATTATTAATGAATTACATTAATAGTGTTGTTGATTTATAATAATTATAAAAATTTTAGTATTATTATTCTAGAAGTGTTTAATTATTTATCACCTTGATCCGGTCAATACACTGTATCCATTTGGAAATAATGAACCAAACATCTGGAAAACACACTACATGGACTTAACTGATTATGTATTTAGTTATTCATCTAAAAGTAACTAAAATAAATTTTCTATGTATAAGGTATTAAATTTTTTAAATGAAATTATTAAGTAAAATATTTTTTTTAAGCTTATTATACATCAATTAAATGATATACATGGAAATTATAGACTCAAGGTAAGAGATTTTATCTCAAATTTCCTTCATTGAGGAATATTTGAATGTTATACATCTAATTTATTTTATATGGTGTATATAATACCCCTATAAAATATAATATCATCAATAATTCATAAATAATTGAATATTATGTTTCATTTTTTAATTATAATAACCAAGGGGATTTTATTTGATTGTTGCAATGAGGAAAAGGGTTTGATATCCCAATTTTATTTTATTGGGTTATTACCCTCATAATTGATATTATTATGAAATTATTAGCCAATAATTTTTTTTATAATTTTTCTTATTATATATCACATATTTCTTTGTGTGGATTTAAATTTATTATAAATAATCAATGTATTGATTAATTCTCAGTTAAGTGATATGATATCTATAAAAATTATTCATATCATGTTTTCTTTATTTTTGCAATATGTTTATATTTTACACCTAATTTTTTATGAATTTAATATACTAAAAATTTTACATGTAATGTCATTAAAATCAATATGTTCTTGATATTTATCATTTTTTTATGTTATTCTTTCGTCAGGCATATAATTTAAAAAATAAGTTAGTGATGGAGGATTTATGTCGTACTCACTTTTCTTTAAGAATTGTTTATATTAACATTTCCATTGGATTAAATACTGTGATTTTATTTTATAACACCACTATATTTTTTATCATCTATTTATAAATTTTTTTCACATGTTTAATTTCCATTTCCTCTCTTATTTATTGATTAAATATAAATAATGGTTTTTGTATGTGATACTACGTTTATATCATCTTTTAAATAAGTAATCCTTATAATTTATATCCATTTTTATAAAATGTCTTAAAAATAATACATCTGTAAACATAACTGAATTTAAATAATATTTTTCAAGATATTTTACCTCTTATTAAATGTTTAAAAAATTAATTTTCATAATTTTTTCCAAATGGGTCACTTTTCACTCCCTTTTACAAAAATTATTCAATGAAATTTATATATTTAACATATACAACATGAATAGATATTTCTATTATCATTACCATTATTTTATTCGATCATTACATTATATGTTTCCAATATTATGTCAAAATAAATGGGAATTCACAATATTTTTTGAATAATCATTTTTTAAATGTGATTTTCAAATTAAAAATGTATTTACCTCAAGAATCCCATTAATGGTATTTTAATGGTATTTTTATTGATCAATATTAATAACCTATAATTTTACACATACTCCACTATTGATACATTGTAATGATACAATCCTTTTTTTCTCCATATGGATTATTAATGATTCAATGACATTGTTATCGAACACATTTATTTTCCATGGGATAATCATGATATAAGAATATTTTCATAGAACTTGTTTCCTTTCCAAGGGATAATCATGTTTCATATAAATTTTCATGAAACTCCTCTATTATGTAGTTTTTAGTCTGGTTATTACAAGAATGTTGATTGTTTTTATGAGTTTAATGAAGAAATTAATTCTCCATGTTCTTTATTTATTTATCAAGACCATTTTTATATAATGGGTACACCTAGATTTTTCTAGATGAGATCGATACATATTATATGATGGGTGAACACAGATTCCACCCAGTGATCTTGATATAGAATATATGATGGGATAGTCTTAATAGAACTCTAATAAATTTGGTATGGATGTGAAAATTCTGTTTTTCTTTTTTAAATGATCTGCTAGTGTTCTAAAAATATGATGTGGAAATATACCAATACATTTTCATAATGAATGATTTGGGTTCTTAATGTTTGCTTTGATCGTGATTTAAGTCACATGGCTCTAGATTATTTATTCACAAGACTCAAGTCTTTTAGAAAGCTTATTTCTTGTTTCGTGATTAATGATTTTTTTATTTATTTGTATGAATATTATTATACTATAATCATGGACTTGGATTTTGCCACGATACCCTTATTATATTCTCATGATCACTGATGATATTCAATTTATAATGATTATGTTTATCTTTGTATAGTGTTTTAGTTAACCCTTTTTATATTTTCATTTCCTAAGGACTTCAAGAATGATGTTAAATTATTTGGGTCAAGATATCATTCAATCAAGATAAGGTTTTTTCGGTATATTTATTATTTACTTTAGAATAATAAAAATTGGTATTGTTGAAAAAATAATCCCTTGAGGTCAATGGTGTTTCTTGTGTAATAGTTTTTTATAATTTTCTAAACTATTAATCCTAAAAGATTGTAGGGTACATAAGTGGTCCAATAGTTTCATTTAATGCTGTTTTGGTTGTTGAGTCAAAATGTTTTTTTACTATCTCTTTGATATTTTTTTTGGAAATGGAAAATTATTTCTTATTTATCATGCATGTTGTTTTACAATGTAACCAGATATATTGTTATAAAATCTTAATCATGTTTTTTATATTCATTTGTAACCAGACATACTATTTCTCTGCATCATAACCATATGCATCGTAATCATATGAATTGTAACCATATGAATCATAACCAAGAATCCTAACCTGGATAAGTATTGTATCATAATAATGTATCATTACCAGGTAAAGAATTATATTGTAACCAAACATTGTAACCAGGTTATATATTGTATCATAATCATGTATCGTAATACGGATAAGTAGGGTATCTTAATCATGCATTGTAACCATATGCATGTAATCTTATTCATAAAAATCATATTCATCATAACCATATGAATATTCAACAAGGATTGTAACAAGGATAAGTATTTTATTGTAATCATGTATTGTAACCAAGTTATGTATTGTATTATAACCATGCGTTATAAGCAGGTTTAGTATTGCATCGTAATCAGGAATCATAACTAGGATAAGTAGTGTATCATAATAATGCATCGTAACCAGATTATATATCATGCATCATAACCATGATATAAATCGAATGTGATATGCATATTATCGATTTTAAGCATTGTAACTGTGTTTTATATCATAACCACTATATGAATCATAATCATGACAAGCATTGTGAACAAACTATTAATTGTACTCATGTAATGCATTAAACTCTTATTTTACTCCATTATCGAATACATGTTTCTCATACTCATTGTTTTATACCTTTGCACTTACTATTTTCTAACTAAAATGATTTTTGTTGAGTTATTAATACACTAATCAAATTGATTTCACGTATTCTGTTTGTTTGGACCATTGTAATCTTAGTAATCCATGTACCTTCGATTTTTTCGAAGAAATGTGATCATTTGAGGAAATAAGACCATTATAAGCTGAGGCCGATAAATCTCATTTCATTCAAACTAAAAAACAACTTTTTCCTCTATAAAGTATTAGAGAGTGATGTTGTGACTTCTCTCTTGATTCGTGTGCAATCCATGAAGATACAAGAAGTGAATGTCTTGTTCCATGTTCTTGTATTTCTATAATTGAGTTGATTTTATTTGTGCGTTTGATTATTGTGATAACGATCAAAGGATTACGACGATATGAAGATGTGATTTCGATCATTGTATCGAGGGATTTCAATTGTTTTAAAGACAGATGTACTGATTACCTTCTTAATTACAGGCTTTCATGGACAGGAAGATAGTTTTTCAAATCATTATATCAGGGGTTTACTAAGGTGGTGGTAAGATAAACCTTTTATCCTTGGTGAAATATACCCTACTCATTGGGATAAAATAATTGTAATACCATTATTTTTTCACTACTATTTGTTATATAAATAGAATCATTTTGTTTCATCATTATATTTGTATTTTTTTAATTGTAATTGTTTATATTATGATTCATTTGTTACATATTTTTTTTAGTTATTCTATAAATTGATTGTATAATTATTTACATTAGTATTACACTGATCATTATAATCATTTCAAATACATTTTTTTCATTACTTGTGGTATTACATCATATCATATCCCTTGGATCCAAGACTCAAATGGTCTTTTGTATTGGTTGTGAATTGTATTAGTTTAATACCTTCTAATTTATTTCATTATTAAGAGTTTAAATATAATGTTTTTAAATCTATAATTCACCCCCTCTAGTATTGTGCCATATCAAATACATATACATGTATATTACGATCTAAAAATTGGTATCAGTGGGGGATTCCACTAATTTTTATTAATTTCTTTATTTCATTTGTAATATAATACTATTTAAATTATAATCATTTTGATTTTAAATACTTACTAAACTAATATGTGGAGAAGAGAGGTTCTGTTTTTATAATATTTCAGCAATGAATACTGGATCAATTGAAAATCTAAACCCAACTAGACCACCAAATTTTGGTGGGAATGATTATCAGTACTGGAGAGATCAAATGAATAATATTTTCCTTAATCCTGGAGTTGAAAAGTATTTCATGCTTTCTAGAGATTGAAAAATTCCATATAAGGAAGTAAGAACCTTCACCAACTAAGAAAAAATATAATATCAACTGAATTACAAGGTACACAATACTTTGTTGTGTTTTATGACCTGTAATATATACAGTTATATATCGTCATGAAGAGCATCCAATTTTATTTTATATAACTTAGAAGTCACACATTTGGGTATATCTAATTTTGTTGACAAAAGAAGATCCATGCTCCGAGCATAATATCATGGTTTTCTATTCCCTATCGAGAACTAGTATGCAAGATTCAATAACAATTCAGGAAAATTGTCAATTTTTCTCAATACATGGGAGAAAAGGGTCTTGAAGATGAATTGCTTATGGATAAGATAATTAATATAAAAATAAATGATGGGGAATCAAAAAGGAAAACTATTGTTGAGAATAGGAAAGTTACTCAAATCACTCTTGATGGATTATTGGGTACTCTCTGACAGCTTGAAAAAAGAATAAAAAGAGATGCAGATTTTAATTAGAAGAATAATTATAATGGATGTTTAGCATTTAATACAACATTTAAAGACAAGACACCAGAAAGTGTAATAGGAACCAATGTTGTGAAACATATTATTATATCAGAATCCAGTGAACGTGATCTTTTAGAGAATTAATTATCCAATATTTCTCAATGAATGAACAAGATTGTTGGGAAGAAAGACTTTCTGTGTAGACTCAATAATAAAGATATAAAAGACAAGAAGGACTCACAAGTAACTTGTTATTAATGTAAAATAGAAGGTCTAATTAGACTATATTTTACTTTTCTTAAAAGAAAATACATGAACAATAAACAGTCTGAATGAAACAACAAAAAATATTACAAGGGTAATAAAAATAAATTCTTGAAGGAGTGAAACTGGTAGTGATTCATTAGACGAATCTTCTAAATCGGAATCTTCTTATCAGAATACTATGGGACTCTTTTCTAGACTACCTATTAGAAATCATTGCCTCATGAATAAGTTACACAACTCAGAATCCCTTAAAAATGTATATTTAAATTCTAATTACCTAGATGAGAAATATTCTCACTCTTCATATGAAGAATCTTCCTTAGTAGAAGACAATTTACCATATTTTGAAAAAGTATCCAGATTTCCAAAAATTACTTGAGAATGAGAATTCTAAACTCAAAAAAAATTTAGATACAGGAAATTAAAGATTATCTATTCATAAAAAAAGAAGTATTACATATTTCAAAATATCATGATAAAAAAACTATTGATTTTAAAAATATTTCAAAAAACCTTATGGAAGTGAATTCTGAGATTGATAAGCGTTCGATGAACTTTAAACTGCTTGTTTCAAAGAAAAAGTTTTTTTAAACTAAAACGTATTAGAAATAAAATTTGTTGTGAGAATGATAATTTAGTCATTAGACAAAAACTTGAAAACTTTTATCATAAATAACATTTATCAAAATTTAATACTGGAAGGAATGAATTTGAAAAAATGTATTCTTATATTATTCCTATAAGGAATAGTTTAGGATTTGGTTATACTCATTCAAAACCTATTTTTAGTCATAACTATTTTTGTTCCCCAATGATCCCAATTATATACTAAATGACAATGTGGTGGACAAGATAAAGAAATTTCTCTCTTAATAAGACTCAGTCTCTAGGATTTCATAAATATCATTTTGAAAAAAAATGGGGATTCCTAAAATTATTGTATCTAAAATTTCCAGATCCAATCAAGTTAGGGTTCCAAAAAACTAATTGATTCTTTTTCAAAAAATCAATAAGTGTACCAACAACAAGAACATTTATTCCACAGATAGTGGTTGTTCTCTACAAATGACAAGTAACAATTATTTCATTGAAATGATTATTGAAATGAAATGTGGAAGAGTTACATTTAGAGATAATGTTCATTGAAAGGTCAGTGGTACATGTAATATTATTCTTTTAGGATTGTTTTTAATTCAAAATGGATTTCTTGAAATGGTCTTACTCAAAACCATAGAAGCATAAGTCAATTATGTGGTGAAGGTAACATTGTGAATTTTAGGAATGATAACTGATTAGTTCACAATTACTAAGATGAACTCATTTTTTCTTCCCATAGGAATGAAAATGTATACACAACCAACATAGAATACCTTCGATGCCAAGACTTGCCTTAGTTATGTGAAATAGAAGAAAAGTTATTGTTATGGGATAGAAGGCTAGAACAATATAACCTTTGGAACCTTTATAAACTCTCAATGAAAATAATTTATAATGATATACTAGCTCTAAGGTATGAATCTTCAAATGTTTATAACCCTTGTCAATATAGAAAGCAACATAAAACTAGCTTTAAATCAATAAATCATGTTTCAACATCTAATGAAATATAGTTAATGAACAAGGATATTTTTGGTCCTACACAAACTGGAAGCAATAGAGGAAAATACTATGTATTCATTTTAGTTAATGAATACACTAGATTTACATTGGTCTATTAAATAATTCAATACTTGTTACTAAATGATATAATCAACAAGAGGGAATATAATATGATGAATCCTATGCTCTGGTATCCAGACATGAACCTATTTGAAATCTATTAGCCTTTTCATAATTCTTTAACTTCAAACTTTTTCAAATGGAAGTAAAATATGATTTTCTTAAAGGTTTTTTACAAGAAGAAGTTTTTGCATACCAACCTCCTAGTTTTATAGATTCAAAGTATCCTGATCATGTTTTTAAACTTAACAAAGTATTGTTTGGCCTTAAAAAATCCCCTAGAGAATGGTATGATAGACTCACATGATTTATTATACAAAAACCATATGCAAAAGGTACTGTAGACCCAAGTCTTTTTAGAAAAATGGAAAACAAAAACGTTTTGATTGTTCAAATCTATATTGATAACATTATATTAGGATCAACTAAGAAATATATAAATGATTATTTTTTGAATCTAATGAAATATGAGATTGATATGATTATGATGGGTGACTTAACATTTTTTTAGGTTTTCAAATATCTAAAAAACTAGAAGGAACCTATATCCAAGAATAAGTATATCAAATACTTACTCAAAAACTATGGATATGACAATACTGAATGTATAAGCAGTCCAATCGGTGCCTCAAATATGCTTGATCTTGGTGATGGCGAGAAACCAGTAGATCAAACAACTTTTAGAGGTATGATTGGAAGTTTATTATACTTAAGAAATAGTCCTCCAGGCTTAATGTTTTAAGCATGCTTATATGCAAGATATCAATTTAATCTAAAAGAATATCATTTAAAAGAAGTGAAAATGGATTTTTCGCTACATAAAGGGAACTATGGATTTAGGTCTTTTCTATACATCTTGAGATAATTTTTTTTGAAATTATTATCAGATTCTGGCTTTGGGAGTTCGAGAATGGATAGAAAAAGTATATCTAGAAAATTTTATTTCATACAAGATTCATTAGCTTCTTGGTCGTGAAAAAAAACAACACTCAGTAGAACATTCCACTACTGAAGATGAACAAGTAGAAGATGGAAGTTGCTGTGCTCAATTTTTGTGGAGGCAACACACACTCACTAATTATGGCATGATTTTTTCAAAAAGAATCAAATACTATGTGATAATATAATTTCCATTTCTCTTAGTAAAAATCATACACATCAGTCACATGAAAAACAAATAGATATTAGGCATCACATTCTTAGGGATCACAAAAAAATGAGATAATATTTTAATATTCATCATAAAGAAAGATCAAATTGCTAACATTTTCACAAAACCATTATCTTACGATAGATTTGAATACATTAAACAGAAACTATGAATGACCACTGTAAATTAATCATTCACATATATTTCTTGTTTAAACTATCTCCTTAAATTGAGTTATTCCTTTTCAAAGATGGAGTACACATTACACTTATTATTTTTAATGTTTATGATTTTCACTTATTAGTTTTACAGTTTATTGGTTTCACATAATAGTTTTACAATTTATCAGTTTCACTTTTCAGTTTTTCAGTTTATATGTTTCACTTTTTAGATTTAGTGTTTATCGGTTTACCTTTTTAGTTTTACAGTTTACCAGTTTTAAATTTTTACATGTATTGGATTTTCATTTATTAGTTTTTCATTTATCCGTTTTTTTAATAGATCTCTATGTTTTTTAGTTTCACTATAATCATGATCAGTTTTATTTCTATTGGATTCATAATTTTATCAGGTTCATGTTTTTATCTGTTCAATGCTTCAGCTTCATTATTTTTGGTAATGGACTATCAGTATTAGATTATTCTATCGTTACTAGATTATCGGTACCATAATATTTGATTTTATCAGTTTTATAATTCTTATCAGGTTTGCATTTTCTTTTGTATTATTATCATCAGAACAAAATACTAAAACCAATACATCAATCCTAATATTCTGATAGGTAGAATTTATAAAGCCTTATTTTTTTTCAAATAGTATTTTCTCAATTATTTTCTTTAACTGTTAATAGATTTCAGTCTGAATACAATTTTATATTGAGGACAACCTCGAGAGTTCAAAATTATTATCAACCATTGTATCTTTTAAGATCTATACCTGAAAAATAATTTCTCGTTTAAAAAAACTCATCCCCACCTATCCCACATAGAACTCCTGTTTTTTCTCTCTAATCATGATTCTATATAGATACCAAGAGTTGTTTGTAATCAGTTCTACCTCTGTTTTCGAAATGAGAGACCTTCTCAGCTTTCGTAAAAAGATAAGTCTTCAGGGTTGAGTTATTTTTTCATATTTCAGTCTACTGATTCATCTATAAATAATATGTATTCAACGTATTTATATTAGATGACCTTTCTGGGTGGAAGGTTAGTCTCCGAAGACTTTTACGAGACCTTTGATTGAACTTTGAAATGGATAATCAGTTTCCAAGGCTGGGAATCAAATTGTGTTGAAAGACCAGATTCATTCCAAGATTTCGTGTATCATGATGAGGCATTACAATTTTATAAATCAATAGAGATAGACATGGGCCTTAAGATTTATTTTAGGATGTATGATAATAAGTAATCAACATCCATAAACCATGAATCATCATATCTAGGTGTACCGTCTATGGGTGATGCTCTATATCCTTCTCATAAATTACTGGAATCTAGTGGGACATTTGATAATAGTGAAGTTGAAGAGACATTTTTTGAGATTCATGAGGAGAATAGAAAAATGAGCCATTTATAAGGGGATAATTGATTTATTGTCCTTTGGATGAAAGGGTTTTTAGTACTCAGAAAGGGTGACAATGAAGCTTTGAAAGTATCAGATGTTTATTTTTTGGATTATTTGGTGAACATGAGGAAATTCAACCATGAGGGATTCCATTTATTGAAAATTAAGAAGCACAAAATCTGGTGCCACAAAATCACATATGGTCATGTTCCCTACTATTATCATTAAGTTTATGAAGGAATTATTGAGCTTGTGAAATGTTGCAATCAAGTCAGATATGACTTCCTTCAACGATCCCTTAATCAGTATGGATACGATAAAGAGGCTTAAGTTATGATTGAATCATGAATCAAAATTTTTTTGAGAAAGGTTTGGATGTAGTGAAAGAAAAGAAAGTTGTTGAAGGAAGGGAAAAACATTTAAATACATCCAAGACAAATTCAAAAAAAAAATTATAGTTATGAATAAAACTCTAAATACATCAAAGAAAAAAGGTTGTATCAGATGAGGTTTCAACAAAATGGTGGAAAAAGGGAAGAAATGAATAAAGGGGATCCATATATTGGATTGGATCTTGTGGAAGAATTTTCATTGAATGTATGTTATGAAGAAAATAATGAATGAATAAGAGAGAAATATGATAATTAAGAAGATAAAGGCTGAATATTTTGACATTGATAGTCTTCTCAAATTTGTTGAGCAAGACAAAACCGATGTTGTAATAAGGGAGACCCATGTTCAAAATCAATTAGTTTCAGCTTAGAAAGGAAAAGAGATACATGATTCTGAAAAAATGGATACACAATATCTTATTATAGATTATGATGAAGAAGAAGAACAAGAAGAACATGGGGAGGAAGAACAATGTGAAGAAGAAAAATTAGTGGAATAGAAAGAGGATACCAACAATTTAAACATTTCAGATGAATTATCATAAGTTCCATCCTTAAAATTTCCATCTCTGGATCCGAATATATTGAAGGAAGTTTCTCAAAGAGTTACATATAATAAATTCATTCAGATTTCAGATAATGAATAAGAAGGGGAAGAATACGATAAGAATCAGAATCAACCAAATCATTTGATTGGTACTGAAACTCGTTTTGGTGATCTACAAGAATACCGTGAGGACCCAGATTCTGAAAGGAAAATCACTTTTAGGGGAATTCAGTTCATTCAAGAAGCTTTGAATATATTGGTGAAGATGATACCATTCATTCCAAATATTTAAGTGAGGTTAGAAATCCTTTAAAATTATCATAATGATAGAGAAGAATCTGTAATGGTTCTGAATGACAGTTTTCTGTGTCTTGAAGTTGATTTCATGATTTTCAAGGAACATGCTACTAAGCATAGAAATTCTTGTAATATGTGTGTTAAGTGGTTTTACGATGTTGAAGATAGTCTCAAGAATCATCTGGATAAGCAGGATGAATTGGTGCATCGATTAAATGTTATCAATTCTATGTATCAAATGTTGGTTAATGAATTCAATGAAAACATAATTTCTTTCAAATTCATGGTACCTAATACGAAATAGCTTCGGAATAGCTTTTGGTTTAAAGTAAAAAATTAGGGAATGAGAGTAACTAGGAAGTTTTATTCTCAAATAGATTTGTAATCCTAGAGAAGGCCTCTAGAAAAAGATTAGAAAATATCAATTCTCATAAATTGAAGCTTAAAGATCATGACCAAATCAGTCAGCCTATAGAAAAAAAGGCTCTATAAATAAGAAATAGTTATTGCAGAGCAAGATGCAATGGTTATGGTTCATCAAGAATCCATTGACATGTTAATGGAGGGAAAAATAGTTCAATAAAATGAATCTTTCGATGTTAAATATTTTGGAAAAAAAATATAAAGCATGATTTTTGAACTCTTGTTTTAATATAAACATATTTTATTCGATGAAATATCTTTTTTTCATACTATGTTTCACTATGCTTTTCCAAGAAATGAATACATTCCCTTATTCTTATTGAAAATCACAAAGGGGGAGAATGTTTTTCAAAAGAATAATTTGATGAATAATTTATTAAGGGGTAGAAATCACAAATAAAAGTAAAGAGAATATGATCCCAAGTAATTTTTAAACTAGGGTGGAATTATTTATATTTACCATTATATTCAGATGATTTTCAAAACCCAATGGGAGATAAGACTTTATGATATATTTTGTTTTGTGCTTTCCCCAAAGGGGGAGATTAGTGAGTTAAAATGTGTTTTGACTAGCTCTTCGAATTTTTTTTCGAAATCACATATTAGTTCTTGTTTATCAGATATTTCATTTTAAATAATAACCAGATATATATTTTTACAATCTTAGTCATGTTTTTTTAATCTTCAATCATAACCACACGTGTTGTTTATATGCATCGTAATCATATGCATTGTAATCATATGAATCATAACCATATAAATTGTAACCATGAATCATAACCAGTATAAGTATTATATCATAAACACGTATTGTAATCTGGTAATGTATTATATTGTACCAATCCATCGTATCCAGGTCAATTATTGCATCGTAATCACGTATCGTAACAAGGATTAGTAGTGTATCGTAATTATGCATCGTAGACATATGCATCACAATATTATTCATTGTAATCATATGAATAATAACCATATAAATCATAACCAGGATAAGTATTTTATCGTAATCATGTATCTCAACCAGGTTATGTATTGTATTATAACCATGCATCGTAACCAGTTTAGGTATTGCATTGTAATGATGTATCATAACAAGGATAAATAGTGTATTGTAATCATGAATCATAAAAATATTATATATTGTGCATCTTAACCATAATATGAATCAAAAAAATATGTATCTTATCCATGTTAAACATTGTAACATTGTTTTGTATGGTAACCACTATATGCATCACAATCATGATAAGAATTTTAACTATATTATTAATCGTGATCATGTAATGCATTGAAACTCGTATTTTAATCCAATATCGAATACATATTTATCATACTCATTATTTCATACCATTGCACATAATATTCTGAAACTAAAACATTGTCATTGATTTAGTAATACACTATTCAAAACAATGTCGTGTATTCTATTTGTTTTGACCGTTGTAATTCCAGGTGTCAAGGTATCTGAATTTTTTGGTGAAATATGACCATTGGATGAAATATGAAAATTGGAACCTAAGGCCTATAAATAGGGTGTCATTCAAACCAGAAAACAAATTTTCCTTCTATCAAGTTCTATAGATATATATTGTAACTTATCTCTTGCTTTGTGTAAGATCCTTGATGATACACGAAGTGAACGACTTGTTCCACGTACTTGTATTTCTATATGTTCTTTGTTTTTCATTGTGTATCTTCTAATTGTGATAATGATAGAGGGAATCTGAGGATAGGATTACATGTTTTAGATCATTTTATCGAAGGCTTTAAGTTGTTTCAAAGACATAGGTGTCGATTACCTTTTTATTCAAGTGATTTCAGGGAAAGGAAGATAGTCCTTCCAATCATCGTATCGAGGGCATACCAAGTTGGTGGTAAGACAGACCTTTTATCCTAGGTGAAAGGATACCCTACTCTTTGGTATAAAATAATTATAATACCTTTATTTTTCTGCTTCTATTTTTAATATAAAGAGAATTATTTTGTTTCTTATTTCTATTTGTACACTTTTAAATTTTAATTGATTCAATTACAATCCATTAATTACTTATTATTCTAAGTGATTCTATACATTATATGGTAGAATCATTTAAATTTTTATTATTTTAATCATTATATTCAATTCAAATAAATTTTTTCATTACTTGTGGTATTACATAATATTATATCCATCGGATCCAAGACCTTTATGGTATTTTGTATTAGATGTGAATTTTATTAGTTTAATATTATTTAAACTATGTTCCTTATTAAGAGTTTAAATACAATGTTTTTAAATCTAAAATTCACCCCCCTGTATTGTTCCATAACATATAAATATAATTATAGATTAAGATCCAACATGGGTTTTAATGACCAGGAGTGAAGGCTTGGGATTGTTATAAGAATCAATAACCATCATCATTATAAAATACCCAATGAGTTCTATAATGGAACCAAAATAAAAAATATATAAAAAAGATCAAATGAATATTTTTTTGTCTCAAAAATTTATTCAAAATTTAATTTTATCTTAAAATAGCGCATATATAACATTCTATCAATTCTAGAATGTGTAATTTCAATCAATGTCAAAATTTTCACATAAACTAGTCATTTTCATATATATATATATATATATATATATATATATGTATGTATAAACATTTATGAATATTGATATTAATCAATTGAACGGGATAGGGCTTCATGATTTATAGTCTACCATTAATAGGATTTTAGAAAGAACACAGAATCATATCAATATTGAGTCTCGTAAAATGATCAAACAGAAATAAAAACTATAAAAAAATGTGAAAACACTCTCGTTTCCATTCAATTTAAATTCATCCAGTTCATTATATTGTCATATAACCTCTTAAAATTATCTCATATGAGAAAAATATAATGCTAAACCCCAATATTCAAAAATGTAAAGTGAAATTAATGATCCCTTTAATTAAACAAGAATTTAATATTTTGTACATGATAAGGAATTAAATAAGCAGATCATCAGACAAAAATCACTCAAGGGAATGGTAGGAAGATAACTAACTCTAATAAAACAACAATACCCATTAGTATATATCCATAAAATTTCCCAAGTAATCAATATATCACAATTATAGCTTTCTCTAAATGAATTATTATGTAGAAAGTAATAATTATGGACGGGAAATCATCCATGGATTTGATGAAACAAATCTCCCAAGACCAACATTCATTGAAAATAAAAATGGGCTAAATGAAATCCCAATATAGCGTTGGGTCTCCTAAGAGTCAAGAGATAAGTTGGTATATGGAGATCATTGATGGTGTTATATAATTTATATCTAGTATTTAAATTTGAAAACCATGATGAAAAATCCTATCAAACATAATAATAATTAGGTTATTTCCAAATTCTTTGATATAACAAAAAAATATACTCTATAATATCCATTATCCCATATTTTAACGGTCCAAACCGAATCATACTGTAACTAAATGACCATATAAAAATATTTTAATGCAAAAAGACCCCAAGACAATTTATGTTTAGTGTTTAAGATAAGTAGGAAAAACATTAACTAATAAATAATATTTTTTTTGGTCCAATATAAAATAATATTCATTGTGTATAATATGTCTTATTTATCCCAATTAATTTTTTCTCATAATAAACCCATTAAGTCACATCAAATTTATAAAATTTATCCCTATTAATGGGAAGTTGAAACATAAAAAATTTGTGATATCAGATTCTCAGTAAGGATAGACATAAGATATAATTAGTATAAATAAAAAATGAGAATTAAATGGTAATATGTGTTTAATATTATTATATTAAAGTGTTATTAATATTAATAAAATGGCCCTAACTCATGGGATATGGTTAGTAAAATAATAATACACGAATCTAAATATTATGGAAATATGACCCAATAAAAAAAATCCTGAAATCATAATATGAGAATATGAATAATCATAAAAATGAGTAATATCATGGAAGAGAAAATTAAAATGTCGAACAACCATTACATATAAGAAATAATGTGTGTTAAAAAATATTATTCACCGAACTATATGAACAAACTCACTATATACAATATTGAAAATGTGGGCAAACGTATCATTCAGAAACCTATGTGAACAAAATCATTCTCTCAATGAAAAACTATCTATTAACATATACAATTAAACTAATGCATTAATCGAGAATATATAAACACCCATCATCATCCATAGAAATGTGGGACACATACAATCAATCATAAAAATATATTAATGAAACAAGGCAAAAGAATGAATTTCTTAAACTTTCAATAAATATGAACTTAAGAAATCATTGGATCTAAAAAATAATCTCATTTTCCAAAAGGTTATAAAAATTTGATGAATGTAATATTACATATCTGAAATGCCTCATTACGTTTCTGTCTGGTATATTTTGATCTTTGTTTCTTATTAAACTATTTCATTGAGAAACTATTCTCAGTCCTGAATAATAAGGATAACTTTAATGATGAAGTCATATATTTGATATATTTTTTTCTTTTCGTTGGAATTTTTTTCTATTCATTAGGAAATTACTTGATGTGTAATGTGATATGAATTCATTTAATACTAGCAAGACTCATATCACGCATTCAATTCATAGCATTAGTTGTTAGACATCATGTAATATGAAATTTAGTATTTATATAAAATTGAGAAATGTTTTTAGGAATAATGTAAAATGGAATGATTCATGATGTGTAAAAGTTTAAACAAAAAATAATTCTTGGAATTCCTATTTTTAAGGTTCCATGCAATCGATTTAGGCTTCAATATAACTTGAAGCATTCTCCTCTTGGTGGGAACTCTTACCCTACTTCATTTTGGGAGTCTCCATTCCATTTGGATTGATTCATTCATTGATTGATCAACAGGGTTATTCACATCATATCTCTAGGTAATCCTTTCTCTTATGTTTTATCTCATTTGTGGTTTTTTCACATTTTTATATAGGGATTTCAAAATGGATTGTTTTTTCTATCAATCCTTTCTATTATTTGTCATTACTTGTTTTTTATGTAATGTATTCTAGTTTTAAATCCCATTTCTCAATGGGGGATATGTTTTCCACACTCTTGAGTTAGCTAGATCTATTCAATTGTTTTTATTTAATGATTTTATAATATTTCATATTGATTCCATGATATTTGAAATGGTATTTCATGTGTTTAAATAAAAGAGGGAATGATTTTTTTTGAAAAGGGGTTTTCCATTGAAAATGGAATGGAATTGATTTAAAATGGAAAATGTACTTTCAATCCCTGAATAAGATTGTCTTGTATTTGAAATTGATTTATAAAAATGTGATCTTGTTTTTAAAAATAGAAATTGAAAATCCTTGGAATGTGGGAACCCTGGGTACATTGAGATAGAAACATGGGTACCCTTAGTGTGTGTGATACCATTAGGAGGTATACTCTAATTTTTTAATGGTATATAGAAGGACTTGTTGATAGTTGTATCCAGCCTTATGCCTTTTTAGTCCTACGAGTGTTTATTATTTATTTTTATACATGTTGGACATAGTATTGTAGGTTCATTGTTGTTTTAGGTTTTTTACTACATGATAGTTAATTTCATGGATGTTTTATCACATGTATTTTTTAATTTATGTATCTTTATCTTATTGTTCCTCGATTTTAAAAGACATTGAGTAATTTTTTAAAATTCAATGAATTTTTTAGAATGGACTTCAAATTATATTATTTTTAAAACATCTCGAAAAAGAATTTTATTCTAAATATTGGAATTGTGTATTGTCATTATTAGAAATTATATAGATCTTTTATTGGTATCCTACTGGTATCTATTATGACACCCTAATCATTCTTAAGAGCGTTTTTATACTTTATATTCATGATATTGTTAAAGGAAATTACATTTAGTAGTGGTGTTGTTTTTTTATTTATGTCACTATATAGTTTTTTTTCAATTTAGAGGTGATGTTTTCACATAGATATTTTTATCTATAATTTTATTTTTTATAGGGTTTATTCTAGATGGATATTTTGTACCATTATTTTTTAATATATTACTTTGGTTCTATGCATTTTTTGGTTTAAATTCAAGAATTTATTTCTTTATTATATTTTATCCATCCTCGTAATGGGCCAACTCAGGATTCTAGTATGGTTTTCCTAGGTTGTTCTATTACAATTTGGTATTAGAGGCCTTAATCACATGGAGGTATGTTTGTGATACCTGATTTTTATTAGTGTATTTGGTATACATGAGTAGGAACGTCAAAATTCAAACAATAGGTGCAGAAAAGGGGCATGGCCAACTCACTCCCATTACTAAATCCAGGATGGCATGGGTGGTATGATAATCTTCACTAATTATAATACCATATGTTTTGGATCACCTGAAAAAAATGAATGAGGTGATTATTTAATCTAGAATTTCTATAATGACTAGGGACTCATTGTGTGTATGGTCATTTAAAAACACTAATTGGAGAGTTTAAATAGATTAACATGTTCTTTTAAAAGGATGATTCCTTTTTTGTGACAGGATTCATAAATACTTTAAATTTCAATTTTTTATGTTATTTTGGTATTCTTGTTTACATATTGATGGAATTATAATATTCTCATGGCTAATTTGTTTTTTTACTTTAGTTTTAAAAAATTCCTACTAGAATAGATCATAAAAATAAATGAAGGGATGTTTCAAGGTAGGTTCCACAGGTGAATCGTCCCATGAACCCTTCTCTAGTTGATGTAGTAATTCATACAATTTAGACCCTATTGTTTGTGGGCTAATTGAACACTAGACATGTAGTGGATCATAGTTCAAAATATACCAAGAATCGTCCAACTTTTTTCTATAGTGATAGGGGACCCCAAGAGTCAGAGGAGTTGATTAGAAGGATTGAAATTTTTACCATGTTTGTGAATACTCATGATCATTTTAAGCTGTGTTTTCCCCATATATACTAGATGGAATGGGAAGAATATAGTGGGACACAATAGTTAAAGCTTTTTCACATGAAGCTAATACCTAGGTTTCCTTCAAAAATATCATCAACCTTCACTTATATCATTATTCTATACATGTAGAAAACACCCAATTGTTTATGATAATGGAGTAGTGGGATAATACCATTTTAGATTACTCCACCTTTATTCCTGATTTAGTACATCTAGAACCAGATCTTGTCATCAATGATTACATATAGGCTCATAGGATTGAGATGGCGATAATGGACAATTTGCAGTTGATACATGTCTTTTGGTCGATCCAATTTTTTTGGAATTAACGGATAAATCGTATATGGATAAGGAATAAATAGATAAAATTATATTCTTGGGAAGGGCTTCATTGGGTACAATGGATAGTCATGGTGCATCTTTTGGTACAAAAATAATGTTTAAGAGTAGTTATTTTTCCATTGGACCAATTTTACGGGCTTCTACCAGGATGAAACATATTATTTTCCACTAATATGGGAGGCATGGTCATACCATGCCTTATTGTATGGAGGATTACATAATATGTCATCATTGTGGATGATATGTCCATTTGACGTTTTTCTATGATAATATGTCCATAGACAGTAAGGCGGGAACCAATTTCGCAAAGAGGTCGTTGGTTCAGGTGGATGTTTCTGAGGCTGGTGTGTAACACTCTTAGGCTATGGTCGATTTCCAAGTGAATATGTCTTGAAAGCATTATTCTACCATATGCGAGCTGGTGGAATATGATGCATGTCTAGCTACTGCTAAATGTACAATATTTATATCGAATTCTTTATTATTAGTTTTTTTCGAAACTAATGATTCCTATTATTTTATATCATCAAATTTTGTTTATGTTTTTAGTTTCCATTCATATAATTTTTTATTATCGATAGATCTTTCCATGCATTTGGGAAAGAGGTATGAGAAAGGTTTCAAATTCCCCATGTTTTAGTTTGTGATAAGCGATTATGAGGTGTTTTCATAGCTTTTAGTGCTTGATCCTGTCATCTTGGATTGGACATCTTCATGTCTTACATTATTATCATAAAAGACCAGAAATAATATGATTGATTTTTTATAGTACTTAACTACCTATAGGGTCACTCATGATTTTCCTAGATATCTGGACTCTATATTGGGATTGTTAGGAGTAGTTGTTCCTTATTCCTATTTAATCTCTTTCCAGTTGTCAAAAATGTTTCTTGATGACATTGACTCATTCCTGGGTTTTCAACTAACAACTATTTTGTGATTACCCTAAGGTGTTTTTGGATGAATTTCATGGCTTGCTGCTATAGATAGATGTTGAGTTTCTTACTGACTTGTTTCGTGGTATGATGACCATTTATAGACATCTTATCGAATGGCTCCTACTGAGTTGGTTGAACATAATTTATATTTTGGGAATAAAAGATGAAATGATTTATTCATCTATGCATTTTACCATGGGATTCTCCTATATTATATTAATATATAGAATATATAAGTCTTACACATGTTATTGACGACTGAAAGTCGAATCGGGTGAGTGTTATTAATAAGTATTCTTTAACCAAAATTGATGATCTTTTCAATCAATTGATGGGATATAATTGGTTTTCTAATATTGACCTATGGATGGGGAACCGCTATTTTATATTCCGATAAGTGGATATACCCATGATAGAATTTCAGAGCTGATAAGGGCATTTAATGTTTATTGTTATTCTATTTGGACTCACTAACTCTCCTTTGGTATTCATGTATTTGATGAACCAAATATTTAGTCGGTACATAGAATCATTTCATTCTATGTTTGAAGTTGATATGTTGGTGTACTCTAAGTCCTAGGGGGATCACAGAGTCTATTTGAATATCATTATTCAAACATTTATGGAATATCTTATATACAGTAAACATCCCATGTTTGTGTTTTGGATCCGGTAAGTGATGTTTCTAGGGAATGTGGTATATGAGAGAGGTGTCTGATTTTATCCTAGAATGGTTCAGAAAATTATATCCTAGGAGGAATGTAGAAATTTGATTGAGATCCAATGCTTCATGGGTTTGGAAGGTTACTATAGACGGGTTTTTGGGTCTCCTCTAAGCTCACGTCATTGATGAAATATTTAACCCATAAATGTGTAAAGATTTAATGTAACAAAAAAATGTATGATATATTTTGAGTAGATAATGATGATGTTGACTTCAGTACTCATTTTGATACTTTTAGAACCCAGGTTGGGTTATGAATTGTTTTTGGATTCTCATGGTATAACATTGCGATGGATTTTGATGAATTGGAAACATTTTTTACATTATGACTTACTCCATTTACACCCTAATGAATTTATATACCCCACCCATTATATTGAGTTGGAATCTATTATGAATGATCTCAAAACATAGCACAAATATCCCTTTTGAGAGTGGTTGATGGTATATTTTGATCACAAAGTATGAAACTATATTTTCACTATAAAATATTTGAACATGTGATAGAGACCCTGGGATGAGTGTCTTTAGACCTTTTATCTTAATATTTTATATACCCCTGATAAAAGTAATAAGGTGGCCGATGAATTGAGTGGAAAATTACTAACAAAATATGTGATGGAATTAGTTGAACAATGGTCTCTGATGAGTTTGTTTTCTAATATTATCATTGGAGTGTGAGAGGTTTTTGGATATGTGTTCTTAGCGTTGATAAAATTTGACTATTCTTCTGATGATTGAGTTTAAATATAGAAAATGATAGACACTAAGAGAAAAATCATAGAAGAAATCCTAAATGGTTTGTATATTCTTGTGAGTTGTATTAGTCTCCTAGTAGAGCATTGTGCTTCCAAAATAGGTCGGTTGTTCTATTATCCTCGAGGAATAATTTTCTAGAATGTGAACACTAGTCTTGTGGGTCTATGTGCCCTAAGACTACAGATATATTCCACAATCTGAGATGTCTACATTGGAGTCTGAGGATGAGGTGGCCAATTGATGATTTTGTGTCAGGATGTCTTACTTGTGAAAGTGTTAAGGAGGAACAACAATGCCCTAGTGGTTTTTTACATCCAATACCAATTCTAGTAGGAAGATAAATTAGATTTACATGGATTTAATCGTTCTTTTAAAACTTAATCCAAGTGGTAAGGATATGATTTTGGTTATTTTTTAAAGACTCACCATATCAGTGCATTTCATTCCCATAATGTAAATAATGAAAGTGTAAAATATTGGGAACATGTATGTCTGAAGGATTTTGAAGCTTCATGGGTTTCACAATGGATTTCATTCTGTCAGGGACTCAAGGTTCACATCCAAATTATATAAAGGATTACAAGATGAAATTGGTTCCAAATTTAAATTGAGAATTTGTTATTATCCATATATGGATGGAGGGATATATAGGGTTATATTGTTTCATAAGGATATGTGTGGGGCTTCTGTGCTTGATTTCGATACATCATGGAATAGAAATTTTTCTTTGGTTGAGTTTCCCTATAATAGTAATTATCATACAGTTATTAGGATGGAAACCATTATGGACATATATGGGAGGACAAGTTGAAATCTCATATATCAGGCAGAGTTGGGAGAGCGGTCCTCGGTTGGGTTGACTGTTGTTCAAGAACATAGGTAATACAATTGATCATGTAGAAATTTATCCTATCACGGAGTCTTTATAAATATTATGTGGTCTATCGGCATAATCCATTTGAGTTTGTGGGTGATCATGTCTTTTTCATAGTTTCACCTCTTTTGGGACATCATCATTTGAGTAAGCATAGTAAGTGGCCACTGAGGATTATGGGCCCTTTAAAATCATTGAGAGACTGGGGAGGGTGACATATCAGTTTTTTACCATATATCTTGACTTATATACATCACATGTTTCATATTTCCTTGTTGTTGAGGTATATACATGGTACATACCATTTGATTATAAGGGAGGATATTTTTGTCGAGCCTTATACAACATTGGTTGAGAATAAACATTAGATAATGGATCTCTAGGATAATGTAATATGTGGTAAAATGATTCCCCTAGTTCATAAATATGGATGTGTGGAAAAGATCTCAAAAATATGTAGGAGATTGAATGATTTATGTGGTACTAGCAGCTTAATATTTTTGTGCAACCAATATCTTGAGCTATTTATGGGGACAAAATAATTGTATGGTGCAGAGATATTAACAGCCTATTACCTTTTTATGGTATGTTTTGATACATTTTTTGTTTCCCATTTTGGTTGGATAATATTCTCAGCCCTGGACTGGTAGGATACTTGTAATGGTGAAGTCAATCTTTTTTACTTTCATCTTATCAATTCACTTTCCAGTTGTTCACTGGGAAATTACATGATGCGTAATTGGATTTCTTGATTTGTAATTCTAGAAAAACACATACCATGAGATTAATTCAAAACATGATTTTTTACATGTCATGTAACGGTTACACATATAATAAGGTAAAATATAACAATTAATAAAAAATATGATGTATTTTTCAAAGAAACATAAAATTAATGGGATTCAGAATGTGTAAAATATTACACACCATGTCATTACATGATTTCAATTTTGAGGGTGTTGTTTCGGTGTTTGAGGTTTAAATATACAATGAATCATTCTTATATCATCCAAGGATCTCTCCCTATGTGATTCTGGGTTTCTTCCATCCATTATAATGGATTTCTTTGAAGAGATATCGGTATTATTATGTTCTTGATCTCACTAGTTAATACTTCCTCTCGGTTTCTCCATTGCTTTTTGTTGCGTCCCATTTTCATAGGAATTGTATATTTGATTGTGTTTTCTATCAATCATTTTTAGTCTTTCTTCGTGAGTTTTCTCCTGATGTATGATCTTGTGGTTTCCAATCCCGATATTCATTGTTGGTAAGGTTTTTTATTCCCATGAGGTTAGTGGATATCTTTAATTATTCTAATTTGTTAAATTTCATGTAGTCTTATTGATTATTAATATTTAAAATTGGATTTCATGTGTTGAAATTGAAAACGGGATGGTTTTTCATTTAAAAAAGGTTTTTTTCATTAAAAATAAAATTTTGTTGATTTAAAATGGAAAATGGAATTTTCAAACCCTAAAGGAGAATACCTTGGTTTTGATATTATTTTATAAAAATGTGTGTTTGGTTTTTAAAACAGAAATTTACAGACATTTCATGGTGAGAACCATGGGCATATCTAGATTGGGAAACAATCTATATTTGTTAGTGTGACAATACTAGGAGGTACCCTCTTATATGTTGATTGTCTATGGAAGGAATTGATTTTAGTTGGATCTAATTATATCCATTGTTAGGCTTGTGAGTGTCTTGTACTCATTGTATCATATGCTAGAGCTCTGTTGGTAAGTATATTATAGGTTCTAGTTGTTTATTACATGATTTATTATTTTATTCATGTTAGAATACATGTATTTTTACATTTTAGTATCATTACATTCTTGGTTAAGAATTTGGAATACATGTAATGAAATTTTGGAAAATTAAAATATTTTTTGTGAAAGAATTTTAATTTTATTTATTTTTAATAATGCTTCTAAAATTTCTTTTTTAGAGCTTGGACCTCTGAATTTTCATTATTAGAAATTGTATATATCATTTGGTGGTATCCTAATGGGATATATTTATCATCCTCTTGTTGTAAATGAGAATGGTTTTAGAATTAATTTGTAAGAACATAGATAAGGGAATATGAATTTAGTAGTGATGAATGTTTTCTCTTTATGTAACTATTTCATTTCGGGTTAATTTGGAGGTGATGTGGTGTCATGGATAATTTTTATAGACTTTTATTTTTTCCCTTGTTTATCATATTCTTATTGGTTGTATCATAAATTTTTATTCCACACATCACTCTTGTTGTATGTATTTTTTGGATTATATTCAATGCGTGTTTTTCATCTTTGTTTTACACCACCATGTAATGGGCTGGCTCAGGTGTCTGGTTTGGTTATCCTAGGTTTGTATGTTTTAATAATCCATCCAAAGAATAAATATTGATAGATATATTTCCTAAATCTCTATTTATAAAGTATAATATATATCAAAGTAAATAGAATTATATTAAAAAACTATTTAGTAGTTTTATAAAAACAAATTTGAAATTGAGAAATGACAATAACTTTTTGGAAGACTTCTAAGATAAGTCTTTCAAAAAATATAATGAAAATTTATTTCTTTATAAAACCATGAAAAACATTTATGAATTTATGAAAAATTACATAAAATGTTAAAATAATTATTTACATGGAAGAAAGAAAAAATATATAGTGTATAATAAATTTATAATATTATCATAAAAAATATATTATAATTCACGTTCAGAAGATATTTTATAAAATGTGAGGTGAAAATTTTATAATATCTTACCATTGAAAAATAAATGTCTTTTATATATCATTGAAAATAATAAATATTTTTTAAAAAATAGGATTTCAAATGAAGAAGTTTTATATTGATTTGATGAAAAAAATTATTTTAAAATAATTTTAGGTACCATTGTATGGAGCAATATATCATAACAAAATAATTTTATATTCCATTTGAAAAATAGTAAATATAATAATGAAAAGCATAAAAAATATTCATATTAGATTTTTAAAAATTCATGATAACATATATGGGATATAAAATATGTTCATTGAAGAAAGGATTCATCAATAAGAATGGGAGTTATTCTTACTAGTTTAATTATTTATATTCAAAAATCATTTTATCAAAGAAGTGTTTACTAATGATGATAAATTATTTCACTAGAGAAAAAATATAAATACCATATAAAATAAGTTAATGGATTAATAAATGAAACATGAAATAGTATATTAACTAATAAATACTATGACCCAAAAAATCCTAAATTAAGTCAATAAATCTCATAATGAATTGGTAACATAAGAATCAAAATATCTTTTGAAGAAGATCATGAAATGGATATTCAAATCCCAGGAAAAGGATGATTTTATCAAATTTTAATGTAATTGGGTAGTGATTACACCATATAGAATAAGTTATGGTTCACAATATCAAACATATCAAATTTATATAAAAATGATATAAATAAACCCTTAAATTATTTAAATTCATAGTCAAATGAACTCTAATATCGTATATTAAAAACAAAGATATCATAATAACCTCTTTAATAAACATTTCATAAGTCATTATTATTTATAATAATCAGTTATAATTATTCTCTAAAGTAATATTAGTTAGTTATTAAATATTTTTATATTGGGTTTTGTTAATCATTATTATTTGGAAGTAATTTCATAATAGCAGTGATGTTATTAATTCTCCCACAAAATTTCATTATTAAAGGATCAAAAAATTTAATATAGTATATGATATATAATGGTTTATGATTTTTATATTTTATTATATGAGTTCTTTAGTCTTTATCTGAGAATATGAAATCGATAATGATTATTTTTTTGTGGTTTTTAACCAATGAAGTGTGTTTTCTTAATTATTAAGAAAAAAATATTTCATCATTTTTAAATCCATAAATAAATTATTGTTTTAAAATTTATATATTATTATAATAGTAATTCTGTTTTCATAATCATCAATGAAATAATTTTATATCATTTTTCATGTAGTTTTTCAAACCAACACAAATATAACCATACCCAGATTAATGGATAATTATTAGGTCATTATTTTAAAATATCAATATCCCAATAGTAAAATTATATCAGTTAGTGTTTATTGGTGTAAAAAAATTATAATTATAATGAATTAAGATATTTATTTTTGGATACAAATTAATTTCATAGTATTAATTATATTTTTTCTATATGATTTCTTGTTTAAAACACCTAATTTTATAATGTTTATTTAAAATTAATATCAATAAGATGATATTGAATCTCTATTTGGAATTTTTTTAAATCATAAATATCATTTTTATCCTTTAAAAATATTCTCATGACTAGATCTATCATTCAGGGATGAATTGAAAAAAAAAACAAATTGTTTCGTGGAGGATGTAGTCCACTTGAATGCATTTTTGAATACATCATTTTACATAAACATGAGAACTGAATAATATTATTCAAAATTTAGTCATTAAAATATGTTATAATCAACTTAATAATTTATTAAAAATAATATTATATCCATCCTTGTAACATCTTTAAGGAAAATGAAACATGATTCTTTCTACAGGCGGTAGTCCATAGACACACGAATATAATTTTCTATTTTCATATGGAAAAAAGGAATGTCGGTTAATTCTTGTACCATAATTATAAAAAATTAATTTTGTAAACAAATAAACATATTTTATCATTTTAAAAAAATTTAAATGAATTTTGATAAATAATAAATACACATATAAAAAGGAAAAGTGGAAGAAGTGGTTTGAAATATATACCTGATTGCTTTAATTATGTCTTCTCTGAAGTGGGATAATCCTTTGAAGAATGGTATTTTGGGAAGAAAAAAACACCCCTAATGTATGTAACGGTTTTTAAGAGATAACTAGGGAGAGTTATGGGCTATGTAAATGTGTTTTTAAGTTAGGAAATTTTGTGATAGTTGTACCCCTTTTATTAGTGAAAAGGGTTGTAATTTTATTAAATATCCATAACTTATCAATAATAGGAGGTAACTCTCAATTAATGTGGATATAAAATTTATAAAAATATTAGATAAGAAGTTATAATTTAAATAAATATATAACAAAGCATTACCACATGTTTTTATTACATGGATTATGTATTCTACTATTATATTATTTACATTTACCATTTTATCATTATAGTGGTAACAATTTTTAACGTAGGGTAACATATCCATTACGAAAAAAAATAAAATTTCAATTATTAAATAAGGTGTATGTTGTTATTATTAATTATGAATAAATATAATATTATTTAATTTTTTTAAAGTGAATAAAATTTATTTTAAATTAGTTAATTTATAATGTATTAAACACAAATTTTGGAAAAATATAATAAGAATTATAAAATGTCAAATATATTTTCATAAATTAGAAAAAATCAATAAATTATAAATCAACCTATAAAATAACTATTAGATGTTATAAAAATATTTATTTAATTTCCAATTCATACTTATATACCTAAAATGTTCTTAATGTCATGTTATATGTTAAAAATGTATTTGGAACTATTCATATAGAAATCAATTTTTTTGATAACAAACCCAAAAAACCCTAAGATAATACTGAAATACTAACTTCAATAATGAAATTATATTTATAAAATTAATATTATAAAATTTACATATTTAAATATTAAGCTAAAAATATTAAATAAAATAAATTAGTGATAATTGGATTTATAAACATCAATAATTGTTAATATTATTTCATGTAGATTTTTAAATAATTGAGTATTAAGAATGTATTTCTCAAAATAATATATATATTAACTAATATAATGAACCATTAATTGTTATAATTTTATTTTTTTACAGTAATTTAATAAACCCCTTTTTGAATTTTTCTTTAAAAGGAATCCATTTAAAATATTTTCCTAAGAAAATAATAATATATAAATATTTTAATTGATCATTATCCTTATATCCAGTAATGATTATATTTTTCATGTGTTTTTAATATTCCACTGTTTATTTTAGTTTTGGTGTTGTGTTAGTTTAGTGTGGTGTTAGTTTAATGTTTTGTGTGACACATGTTATTGAAGATAGTATTAATTTAATGTTTTGAAAATCTCATGTCATTAAATTCAACTCACCCAATAAAAATAAATAGATTCTTATAAATTTTAATTAGTATCCCCTTCTGAATTTATGAGTGTTAATTCTTAACATATTTTTCATTATAGATAGAAATTTAAATGTGACTTCTACCTAACTATCTTAATCTATATCCATATACTTAGCTTTCCAAAATCAATATTTATTATTTATACCCAAATCATATATTCTCGATACAATAAATTTCCCAAAAAAAATTTAGTCTAAAAGAAAATTATCTTCAAAAAACCATATATTCAAATAAAATTTGGTCGTATATTAAACCACGTGTTAGTAAAATCAAACAATAGTCAATATAATCCCAACATGGGCTAAACATCAACAAGAATATCATCCTCCAAATTTTATTAAAATCTGTAATTAATTTCAAGTCTATCTAAATCACATTATTGAAAATCAATTATCCTATTATTACCTCATCATCAAGAATATATTAATACATAGGGATACACATACCTCAATAATAGTTCCCTCTATATTAATCCCTAAAAACATAAAGAGATATTAAAATCACTACTATTGTTTATCTATTACATTTAATATTGGATTTAGAACATTTAAATCATAATGACTGAAGAACAATCCTTAGATATTTTAAAAAACACTTATAAATTCAAAATTTGCATAGGTAAATATCATTATCTTTTGAAAATGACTATGATTTTCATGAATTAATTTCTATTATTTTATTGACATCACTAACATAAGTAGGTCTTGAAAACTAAAATTTTATATCCTAACAGGAATATAAAAATATTCTCAATGAATTATGTTTTATCCCTTATATAGTTACAAAACAATTTGCCTTTTTATACAAATTATTATCGACATAATCATCAAATTACAGTTTCAACCATATACTATAACCTAAATGGCTTTGATAATATTATATTACATGAATATGAAACCTCAGTCTTAAGGTGTCTTCTCCAATGAAATATTTAATCCATTATTTTTTAATTTCAATTCAACTATATTACAATAGGTTAATTCAATAAAAATATTGTTTATAACTAAGTTATTTTATATTGTGTTATCCCGTACTTCTTAACATAATTCATTAATGTAATTAATATGTAAAACAATTATTATGGTATATAGAAATATTTTTTTAAAAAAATTAATATCCCACAGGAGTTTTAAACTAGGTGTAGATTTTTTGGACTCAACATGTGTTAATCAAGGTTTAATGATCAAAAATCCTTTACATTCTATGTAACTTGTTAATGTTTTTCAATCTATCTAAAATCATGTGTATAGATGATTAGTTTCCTTATGCCATAAATAATTATTGTAAACTATTTTATTTCTAATGAAATTATCTTATTAAAAATTATGTTTATTTCATTATATGAATATCACCGTTTTAGTCTGTATCTAGAGATTTGGATAATTATGAGGAACCATGAACATCCAGACACCGTGACCATCCGGACACCGTGACCATCCAGACACCATGACCATCCAGACACCATCGCCATCTAGACACTCTGACCATCCAGACACCATGACCATCCAGACACTATGAGCATCTAGAATCTATGACCATCCAGACACTATGACCATCTGAATATTGTTCATATCAATGGTTCAACGATACACTATTTCATAGAGACACCATTTACAGACAGACTATATCACCGCTTTTTTATCAATTTTTTTTCCATTCATTCTAATTTCTAATGATCATATTAGAAGTTTTAAAATGCACTAACATAATTAATGTTTCTTTTTAGACATGTCAACTTATAGTATGGTTTACATGGTGAATAATACATGCATTATTTCACCTCCAACACATACATTAAAAGAATAGAAATAACAATGTGTCCTGAAGAAATGATAGAGATCGTGGTGAATGTGGAGAAAATAGTGTAACAACAAAAACAAGCATGTGTGCGATAATGAATAGGAATGAGCGTTCATGCTAACTGACACTGCTAAAGGAAATCTGAATCATACATGAATCCTTGAGTCGAGAACATTTTCGCACTATCAACTCCACGAAGAACATGAGCCAGATCTTGCTATCTTATGATACTCTGTTTTACACAAGAGGACTCGATTTCTGTATCTTCTCTATCCTAGAAGTCCAGAGCTGTAACTCCCTAACCCCAGTTACCCAGATTCGGTGCATTATTACGTAACATTGGAATGATCAGAAAAGATCAAGTCTCAAAATACCGATTAGTTTAGTAGCCTTGGAAACACTAGATACATTCATAAATGATACATTACATCATAAAGTGAAAAACTACAATAACATGTTTTCCATAGTCCGCACTCATATCCACTTCAAACTATCCCTACAGGTCAGTCATAAAATATTTCTTCACATCCTTGGAAAAATAAAACGTAGAAAGGGGTGAGCACAGATGCTCAGTAAGGATAACAATATTGCGGAAACTTTTATAAATAACCATAAACATTTATGGAAATGTATAACTAAAAAAATTCTTTTAAACATGAACTTCAGCATAATATGGCAGAAATAAAATGAAAAAATTACATTTACTTATTTACATTGATATTATACTAGTCGAATAATCACAGGAAATATCAATAACCACTTTCATAATGTTGGAATGCATAATTCCAGACTATCATGACCAAATAGTCATGGCCTTTTCCCAAGACTACAAATAAGATTTGGTCAAGGCCTTATTCCAAGACACTAGTTTTTCTCATGAGACCTACTGATGCATCGAGGAGCTATAGTAGTCTCCACCCATCACTTACAATGTCCAATACATTCCTTATATGAAAAGTTTTAAACATATCATAAACAATGACCAATAACCATAACATTATTGTATCACATAAAACATGTATAAAGGAAACATAACATTTCCACCTTTGAATCACAAGATATCAATACAACACATTGATATAATCAAAACATTATCAAAACCATATTCAATACCAAAATAAAAGAAAATTAAAACATGGTATTTATTTTTCATTTAAAAAAAGTTATGACATGTAGAGGAAGCCGAAACTCAAGTAATGGTCACGACGGCGGAGAACTCGTTGTCGCTGCATACATAAGACAATAAATTCCTTTTGTCGTTTAGTAAAACACTTCGTATAAAAAATATTCATTTTGAATAAATGTAAAAATCAAAGGGGTTTATACACCGTATAAAAGAATGGTGTGTATATAACAAAATATTCCTCAATGAAAGTAGATTGAGACGAAGTCCTTTACCTAGTGTCCTACTTGACTCGGTCATTCTTTAACATCTTGGATAATAAACTAGAGATAATATATACTTGATTAAGAAAATTTTTCAAGTTCATTATTCCTTTTATATCACTTATTACAATGTTATTAACATTATGTAATTATTTAAGTTAATAACGGTCGTTTTTTTGATCTTTTCTACATGAGTCAAAAATAAACTTCTTATAATTACATGTTATTCATGTGGTAAAATATCCATTATATCCCGAATTATATTCATGATATAGATATCATATATATCATATATATCCAGTATATACATTCATTTATAATATTACATAACATTTAGATGTATGAAATGAAATGCACCGTTCATGGAGACGGTAAGCCGTACGTACGCATGAACGCTAATTTCATTTCAACATCATATTTAATGGAATGAAATCATAATGATATAATGGTATATTATAACTCTATTATAATATCATATATAATATCATTTACTCCATCAATTATACGTCCCACATATGGCATTAACGATTCAAATCACATTGAGGGGGCAGTAGTCCACACTTCCAAAAATGAAATTATCGCGTTTACCCATAATTGAAATCATAAAAGTATTTCATAAATGAAAAATACA
Source organism: Viscum album (assembly GCA_963277665.1). Lineage (NCBI taxonomy): Eukaryota > Viridiplantae > Streptophyta > Magnoliopsida > Santalales > Viscaceae > Viscum > Viscum album. Next base: position 218,596,637 of record OY728138.1, read on the forward strand.
TAAGCACAAGGAAAACATAAACATAATATATATAATACATAAATATAGTGACATCTTAATGGCCACCATGAGATGTGTTAATAAAAGATTGAACAATCATCGTTTCGTGAGGCAGTAATTCGCCACCCATAGAAACAGTCTGTTCTTTAACCATTAGACGAAGGTGTGTGTAAGTGTAAATCATATCCTTATCATAAGAACATCCTAGTATATTGAAGATAATTTTGTTGTTACAAAATAATGTAATAAAAATAGTTTAAGTGGTTGGAGAAGCAAAATAAAACAATAGAACATAAGAGAAGACATTCCATTAAAACCGGGTAACTCTTTTTGATTTGAGCCAAAGGATTCCTTGGGAAGACCTCTGACCAAAGTGAGGATTCTAAGAGTAAGAGAGGGAAGTTGATAGAGTATTTGGGCATAGGTTGGCCCATCCAAATGACTTATATGGTGTGAATAAAGTGGCAGAGGTGGGGGCCTTTTATAAGAGGAGAGGAGGGGCACTTTTGGAAAGTCAAGAAATGATACCTTATTATATAATGAGTTTCGGATTGTAAAGGTCCCAAAATTATATATTTTGAGGATAAGGTGATATGAGTTCTAAATATACTCATTAAATAGGTTTTTTACTATTTTATGTCTTATATTTTATATTATCTTTTCATTTAATTGAAATCGTTAATTAATGAGGTAATCGTTGCGTCATCATGGTGTCATAAAAAATTTAAATTATTTAATGTCTAAAAATTATAATAAAATTACCATGAATTAGGAAATATGTTTAGATTTCCAATGAATATTTATTGTCAAAATTTTAACTTATATAACCCTATGTAATAATTGGTTTAGTAAAACAACACATGTTTCTGACAATTTTATTTTTACTTTAAATAAAAAGTTATTAATGTCATTTTCTTACCCATGTGGCTCCATGGGGGCCTCAAGTAGACCCATGGATTGTCTTGGTCGGTCATGACTCGTTCAATAAGGGTAGTAAAAGTGTAAAGGTAATTTCATATTATTATATCATTATATTTACCTTAAATTACACTAATTACATTTAATCGTGATTAATAGAACTTAAAAGATACTATTCACCAAAAATTAATTTAATCCCATTGAACCAAATTTTACTTCCTAATGAAAATGATGAATGTCTGATTTTTGAAATTCAAATTTAAGGGGTTGTAAAATTTCATTAAAATGAAAAATCAGTTTTTTAACTACTACTTAGTGGTTTCACTATTCATAAAAAATCGATGTTTTCCGAAAAATACCAAAAATTCACTCTAAGCTATATTTGATATAAAAAATTCAAAAAATGATGTCCATTTTACCAAATTCAAAACATCAAATTTTCACTGAATGTTTTTATATTTAATTCCCAATGTCAAAACATATAACGTGTTTTTAAGAAACAATATCTATCAAAATATTGGCACTCGTTCATGTCCAATTTCAAAGTGAATTTAATTATAATGACCACCATTGGATAAATAGGTTAAATTATATACTAATTATACTTTAAAACCACTCAATTGTATAGTTTATCACTATAAATTATTTTTTTTAAAAAGTTGTTTTTATGTATTTTTCACTATTCATTGAGAATTTGATGTTCTCATAAAAACATCAAAAATTAAACATATACTAATTTTGATATTACGAATTCAAAAATGAAGTCAATTTTGAAATGTAAAATTTATATAATATCAAAAGGTGGGTATTACTATTAATAACGGCTACTTTGATTAGTCGCGGTGTGTTAGAACTTGTGGTTTCGTACAACACACACTGCCCTATTATTCAAAGAGAAGAGTACCATGGAAGCTTGGGGTGTTATATTCTCCCCTCCTTCAATAAATTGCGTCCTTGTAATTTGAAAATGTTCTTTCAAAATAAAAGGTTGAAAATAGAAAATACCTTTGTGGAAAACCCATATCAGAAATAGTGTTAATGAAAATATAACTTTAAAAGAAAGAAATATAATTACAAAGGTCACTCGAGATAGCCCATACTAGGATTCTATGAAAACATGGATATGGAGGAGAGAGAAAGCCATCATGGTCTGATGGAGAGTTGTAGAAAACTGAAATAGAGGAAAGTTAACTACACGAAAATCACAAACTTGTGATTGGTTAAACATTTATTGATACCCCAGTTGGAAAAGTTAACCGACAACGTTTTCGTTTTAAGATACCTTTCATAAATATGAGGAATTTATTTAGGAGATCTACTAAGAACATAAGGAAATATTATTACATGTCATGTAGACTTTCATTCTTTAATAATTTTTTACCAAAAACCCATCTTTCACTCCCAATGGTAATAGAACTCAAAAATATTCTATCTATCCTAATTGTATATGGTTTTAAATATTGACACATACCATTTAGATTAGGAAAACAATTTTTTAATAACCAGAGACTTCCTGTCAGCTAGTGGTAGGTAATAAAGGCATGTCGCACTATGCTTGTGGGTTTGATTCCCACAGCTTTTTCCGACGTGATGGGTTATCCCCCAACTTCCAGGTTGTCCTTTTCTTAAAACTATAGTATTATAATATTACATAAATAATCTTTAGAAATGTTTTAAACTTAAACAATACTATGAAAAGTTAAAATTAATCCATTCCTACCTTTATAGTTATCCAAAATACCTTTGTCCATACTTTCTCTAAAAGGACTCTAAATTCCATAATCAATTCATCAGATTCCACAATCAAAGTAATGTTTCTCTTATTGTCACATAATAATAATATGATTTACTTCATCATATTAAAACCTTATTGAAAACAAAAAGTACTGTAGTACATTCTTTATATATATAACATTATTCTTATAACCGTAATATAGTTTATGAGTCTAAAAACAAAAATAAAATAATTATTCCACTTCAAATGTAGTAACAGTATAATCTTGGCCATGCTCCCTTGGCCTTTTGTGAGGTAATATTCCTTGGCGCTTAGGGAATTCATTTGCATAATGCCCCATTTCTCTACAATTATAGAATTCAATATTAACAGATTCTTTCTTTCCCTTGCAATCATGAGCCTGGTGACCTTTTTCTCAACATTTATAACAAACTCTCATTCCTTTTAGGCAAGTACCAGGGTGATTCTTCCCACAATTATTGCATAATGGAAAATCCTTCTTTTCCTTTTTCCCTTTATCGGTCTCTTGTTCCACCGTTCCCTTCTTCTCTTGCATTACTTTATTGTCATAAGATTTATAGAATTCCTTTTTTGTCTTGCTAGAACATGAGACTATATCTTCGTACGTTGAGAAAGATTTTGATACTAAAGCTTGACGAAGAAATGGTTTTAACCCATCAATGAAACGATCAATCTTACTTCTTGGGTTACGTATATAATCTGCAGCATGCCTCGCTAACCTTGTAATGTTAGACTCATACTTTGCGACATTCTCATCCTCCTTTTGCCTCAGGCTCACAAATTGTCTTCCCATATCTGCTCGATGGTCACAAGGAAGGTATTTTTCTAAGAAAAGCTCTTTGAACAATATTTATACCATACATGATACTTATTTATCTACCATTTTATTTTGAATCAATGACCACCATTGATCAACATATATAGTGTGGCGGTAAACTACCATAATAATATTTTCCCTTTCACTACTCCCCAAGGCATGGAATATTTTCTCTAAGGAATTTATCCCTTTCTCAACTACTAAGGGATTTGTACTCCCATTGAATGTTGGTGGTTGTTTCCTCATTAAGCGATCTAACATTGATCCTCCATGTTCTGGATCAGGGAGCTCCATATGAGTAAGGTTATTATTCATAACCTGAGTGAGTTTTCCCTGTATGGTGATAAGATGATCAGCACCAGTTGTATCACCAGCTCCACTATAATTATCTTGAGTAGGAGGGAAATCCCTACATGGAGTGCGTTCATTGATATGGTTTCCAATCCTTCCACTAGGCTCCATTTATAAACAACGTCATAAACTAGATTAGTTTATGAATCAAAATACATAATTCCACACTTGTAAAACACTTAACAAAAATTGAAATATTTATTCATATAATCCATAATCGAAAAAAGTAATTTTTTCATTGAGGAAGTATATACTCAAAAATCCTTCATAATGGTTTGTAAAGAAATATTGAATTATCCTAAGCATATCCCCTGGGTGTGTCGTAACCAATAGTGCAGCAAGGCCCGTTGTCGTGCACCATTTCCCATTCGTGTCTAGCTCAAAGAGTTGTTTTCAGTTTTTACACCTAGGTACATTTGTGCCAGAGCCTCCTCTACCTGCTCGTATCCAGACAGGGATGCATTTCTCAGAAAACTCACAAAATCACTATAATACCAAAATTGTTGGAAGTTCTTCTATACTAATCCTCAAATTCTATCTCAGGGCTATGTTCTCTAATCAATGTTTTTCGAAATCTAGCTTCCAAGGTTAGTACTAAACTGCCTCTGATAAGAACTGTAATGCCCTGACCCCAGTTACCCAGAGTTGGTGCATTATTACGTAACATTTTCATGACCACAAAAGATCAAGTCTTGAAATACCGATTAGTTTAGTAACCTTGGAAACAAAAGATACATTCATAAATTTTACATTACATCATAAAGATAAAAATGACAATAACATGGTCTCCATAGTCCACACTCATATCCCCTTCAGACTATCCCTGTAGGTCAGTCATAAAATATTTCATCACATCCTGAAAAAAAACATTGAAAGGGGTGAGCTCAGATGCTCAGTAAGGATAGAAATATAGTGGAAACATTAATAAATAAACATAAACATTTAAGGAAATGTATAACTAAAACTAAAGCCTTTTAAACATGAACTTTAGCATAATATGGAAGAAATAAAATGAAATAATTCCATTTAATTATTCACTTGGATATTATATTAGTCAACTAATCACATGAAATATCAATAACCACTTCCATAATGTTGAAATACATAATGCCAGACTATCATAACCACATAGTCAAGGCCTTGTTCCAAGCCTACAAATACGATTTTGTCAAGGCCTTGTTCCATGACACTAGTTTGTCTCATGAGACCTACCGATGCATCGAGGAGCTATAGAGGGCTCCACCTATCACTTACTATGTCCAAATCATTCCTTATATGAAAAGGTTTAAACATATCATAAACAATTCCCAAGAATCATAACATAATCGTATCACATAAAACATGCATAAAGGAAACATAACTTTTACACATTTCAATCACAAGATATCAAAACAACACATTGATATAATCAAAATATTATCAAAACTACTTTCAATACCAAAATAAAAGAAAACTAAGACATGGTATTTATTTTTCATTTAAAAAAAGTTATGGCTTGTAGTGGAAGCCGAAACTCAAATAATGGTCATGATGGCGGAGAAGTCGATGCCGCCGCATATGTAAGACAAAAAATTCCTTTTGTTGTTTAGTAAAAAACTTTGAATAAAAAATATTCCTTTTTAATAAACATAAAATTCAAAGGGTTTTATACATCGTATAAAGGAAAGTTGTTTATATAACAAAATATGCCTCTATGAAAAGAGATTGAGACAAACTCCCTTACTCGTGTCCGACTTGACTCGGTCGTTCATTAACCTCATGAATAATAAACTAGAGTTAATTTCTACATTCTTAAGATCGTTTTTCAAGATAATTATTCCTTTTATATCACTTATTACAATGTTATGAACATTATGTAATTATTTAAGTTAATAACGGTCGTTTTGTCGATCTTTGGTACTTGAGTAAAAAATAAACTTCTTATAATTACAAGTTGTTCATGTGGTAAAATATCCATTATATCCAAAATTATATTCATGATTTTGATAACATATATATAATATATATCCATTATATACATTCATTTATAATATTACATAACATTTAAAGGTAAGAAATGAAATGAAACATTCATTGAGATGTTAAGTCGTACGTACGCATGAACACTACTTTCGTTTCTATTTTGTATTTAATGGAATGAAATAATAATGATATAAAGTTATATTATAATTCCATTATAATATCATATATAATATCATTTACACAATCCTTTATACATCCCACATACGACATTAACGATTCTAGTCACTTTGAGGGGGTAGTAGTCCACACTTCCTAAAATGAAATTATCGCGTTTACTGATAATGGAAATCATAAAGGTATTCCATAAATGAAAAATACATAAGCATAAGGAAAACATAAAAATAATATATATCATATATAAATATAGTGACATCTTAATGTCCACCATGAGAGGTGTTAAAAGAAGATTGAACAATCATCGTTTCGTGAGGCAGTAATTCCCCACCCACAGAAACAGTATGTTCTTTAACCATTAGAAGAAGGTGTGTGTAATTTTAAATCATATACATCTCATAAATATATACTAGTATATTTAAGATAATTTTTTTGTTACAAAATAAAGGAATAAAAATATTTTAATGGGTTGGATAAGCAAAATAAAACAAAAGTACATAAGAGAAGACATTACCTTAAAATCGGGTGACTCTTTTTGATTTTAGACAAAGGATTCCTTGGGAAGACTTCTTCCCAAAGTGAGGATTATAGGAGTAATATAGGGAAGTTGACAGATTATTTGGTCAGAGTTTGGCCGAGCCAAATGGATTTTATGGTGTGAATATGGTGGTAGAGGTGGTGGCCTTTTATAAGAGGAGAGGAGGGGCACTTTTGGAAAGTCAAGAAATGTTACTTTATTATATGATGAGTTTCAGATTTTAAAGGTCCCATAATTATATATTTCTAGGATAAGGTGATATTTATTAGAAATATACTCATCCAATAGGTTTTTTACAAGTTTAATTATTAGATTTTACATTATCATTTCATTTTATTTAAATCCTTGATTAATGAGGTAATCACTGCATCATCATGGTGTCATAAAAAATTTAAATTATTTAATGTCTAAAAATTATAATAAAATTACCATGATGTAGGAAACCTCTTTATATTTCCAATGAATTTTTATATTTTAAATTTTAACTTATATAACCCAATGTAATAATTGTTTTATTAAAACAACACATGTTTGTGACAATTTTATTTTTACTTTAAATAAAAAGTTATTAATGTCATTTTCTTACCCAAGTGGCTCCATGGGCCCCCCAAGTTTACCCATGGATTTTCATCATCGTCCATGACTCATACAATAAGGATAGTACAAGTTTAAAGCTAATTTCATATTATTATATCATTTTATTTAAGTTAAATTACACAAATTACATTTAATCACGATTAATAGAACTTAAAAGTTACTATTCAAAAAATATTATTTTAATCCCATTGAACCCCATTTTACTTCCTAATGAAAATGATGAATGTTGGATTTTTGAAATTAAAATAACATAGGTGGTAAATTTTTATTTAAACGAAAAATCAGTTTTTCAACTACCACTTAGAGGTTTCACTATTCATAAAAAATCGATGTTTTTCAGAAAAATACCAAAAATTAACTCTAAGCTATATTTGTAACACCCCAAGCTTCTACGGTACGTTTCCCTTCGAATAATGCGATAGCGTGTGTTGTACGCAACCTCGAGTTCTAACACACACCACAACTAATTAAACTAGCCGTTGTGAATAGTAATACCTACTTTTTGAAATCATATATATTCTATATTTCAAAATGGACTTCATTTTTGGATTCGGAATATCAAAATTAGCCTAGGGTGAAATTTTGGTACATTTCGGATAACTTTCATATTTTGATGAATAGTGAAAATTTCTAAATTTTAATTAAAAACAACTTTTTTAATCAAAATAATTAATAGTGATAAATTATGAATTTGAGTGGTTTTAAAGTATATTTAGAATATATTTTTACCATTCAATTTAATGTTTATCATTGGACATAATTTTACAATTAAACCGAACATAAACAAGTGTCAATCTTTTGATAGTTATTATCTCTTAAAAACACGCTTTTTGTTTTGACAGCGGGAATTAATTTTAAATTAATTTCTGCCACTTCTGTGTTTTGAATTTAGGAAAATGGATTCCATATTTGGAATCAGGATGTTCAAATTGTGTAAATAGGTAACTTTTATTTTTAGACATTTTGAATAATTACTGCGGTAAATATTTTATTTACCATGGTTAAAGGGTAAATCCGGTAAATAAGGGTTAAAAAATAATATTATAATAATACAAAATTACCCTAAAACGTGTCCTAACCTTATTGGTGGACACATACCCGACCATGAGCATCCTTGGGTCAATTTGGGGACCCCTTGGAGCCACTTGTATGTGGTAGGGACACATTATATTAATAAAGTTAAAATAAAAATAAAAATGGCATAAGCTTACATCTTTTAGAAGAACAATTTTTACATAGGTTTATACATGTTGTATTTTCGATTATAAATATTCATTAGAAAGCTAATAGGATTTCCTACATAATGACATTTTATTTATAATTTTTAGACATTATATAATTTATTTTATTTATGACACAATGATGATGCAGTAATTACTAAAATAGTGAAAAATAAAAATAATTGATCTTATAAATACCCAAATAATTATAATATGAAACTTTTAATGAATTAAACTAATTTTCTATGATAATATGATATATTAGGATTGATTTAATTGACTTTGTTCGAAGTAATCAATCTGTTAGGAGTTTCACAAAAATCAACTATTGAATAGTGTCAAAATTGACATAAAAGAGTTCTTAAAACAAATATTATATTATTAATTGATATTAAATTCCTAAAAATCTAAGGTTCGGCCAAGAGACTTATATTATGATAGGTTCCTCATTAATGGACCACTTGGGGGTCGCTTGGATGTATATAGTAAGTTTATTAACCATATTATATAAAAATACAAAGAGACATTGTAAAAGTGAAACTAATTAACTTAGAGTAAATACTTAAAGATAAGGTTAATATAAGTACCCAAACCTGTCTAAATTCTATTGGATGAGTTGTTTTCGACCTATACCCACCTCATCCTTTGAATAGTCAACTTTGGAGCCTTTGTAAACCGAATATGAATTTATTATAAATTAATATTTCTAACTTTTCCAAAGGTGCCCCTCACCCCTCTTATAAAAGGGCACTCCTCCTTCTCATTTCTTCACACCTTCAAAGCCTTCTGGTTCGGCCAAACTCTGCCCAAATACTCTCCCAACATCCCTCACTACAACCTAGAGGCCTTAGTTTGATCAGAAAGCCAACCTAAGGAGCCCTTTTGATCAAATCAAAAGGAAGAACCCGAAGAAGAGGTAATGATTTCACCACCCTTTTCTAAGTTCATTTCTTCTTCCACTTCTTCTTCCTTTGTTCTTACCATTCTGAAATAATAACTCCAGTATCTCACATATACTGTGATTTTATTATAAATATGGTACAATCATATTCAGTATTCTATCCACCCTTTGAATAACATGTCACCATACGTGCGTACGTACGGCTTACCGTCTCCACGTCGTGGTGTAATTGTTATTCAATATAATATTATTTGGATGGGTATAATAATGATGTGTAACTCATGTAAATAATAAATATAACATGTTAATGATTCTTTATATATTATATACCATCCATTTATATATTATTTTAATATCAAAAGAATGATATTGTCGCTCGTGCGTACGTACGGACTACCGTCTCCACGAACGCGATGAGATTCATTCTCCATCGTATCCATTCAAGTATAATTATCATTTGATGATTTAAAAATGATGTTTAAGGACTGTATATCATTCTGGATATGAATAAGATACAACAACCATGGCTTATGTAACAAAACATATAAAAGAAAATGAGTAAGTTAACTCCCGAAACGACGATAATTCTAAGATATTATTAACAAATCAATGTTAAAAGATCATATATGATATCATATTAATATATATGATTCTTGTATAATTTAATAACAACTATTTCACCATTATACAGGAGGTTAACCTACCCCAACCAAGGAAAAGTACAAGGTAAGGGTTATTTCACAATCTCTTCATTATCCGAGGTTGTATATACGTAATAATCTACTGGGATCTCTTTATCATCCACATCCATGTTTTCTTAAAAATGTATTTCAAAACATTTTTACTATTTACAAGAATATGGGTTAAATTCATTTATACCCTTGTTTGACTTTTTATAAGAGGTTTATAAAGGAATCTTTCCGTCGTTTTCAAAACAATGTCCTTTTTAACCTTTTCGACAGAATTGAGGTAAGAATGTTTTTTTAACTTATACGGCGGGTGCGGTTATTTTCCCCCGTTATAAAATCATCGAAGCTTTCCATACAAGCTTATAAGAATATTTTCAAAGAAAATGTTTTATTTTATATGGATCTTAAATGATTTCAAAATAAAAGGAGATACTTCTTTAAAAAGAATTTTGATTTCATCTATGTCAACATCCTTTGATGGATTTTAAGATTATTTGAAGTTGATTTATTATGATACAAAACTTCTATATTGTATTGAAGTTTTTGTGATATGTTTGACTGTGGATGTGCTATTTTTATACCATTCATAGTTTATGGTGTAATTATTGACATTTCGTATGCTAGTTTTAATACGAATGTTTATGTTATGTTTAAACCTTTTCATATGGGAATGCATTGGACTTAATAAGTGACGGGTGGAGCCCGCTATAGCTCCTCGATGCATCGGTAGGTCTCATGAGACAAACTAGTGTCTTGGCACAAGGCCTTGACAAAATCTTATTTGTAGTCTTGGCACGAGGCCTTGGCTATGTGGTTATGATAGTCTGGCATTATGCATTCCAACATTATGAAAGTGGTTATTTATTTTTGCATGTGATTATTCGATTAGTGGAATATCCATGTGAATAAGTAAATGGAATTATTTCATTTTATTTATGCCATACCATGTTGAAAGTTCATGTTTAAAAGGCTTTTGTTTTAGTTATACATTGCCTTAAATGTTTATTCTTATTGATGAAAGTTTCCGCTATATTGTTATCCTTACTGGGCATTTGAGCTCACCCCTTTTCTATGTTTTATTTTTCCCAGGTAGTGAAGAAGTAATTTATGAATGACTTGCAGGGATATTATGAGGGGTTAATAGTGTGGATATGAAGACTTTGTTGTTGTAGTAGTTTTTCACTTTGAAATGTAATGTAAAACTTTATGATTATATCTAGTATTTCCAAGGCTACTAAACCAATCGGTCTTTCGAGATTTGATCTTTCTTGTGATCATGCCAATGTTATGTAATTATTGCACCGACTCTGGGTAGCTGGGGTCGGGGCGTTACAGTTGGTATCAGAGGAAGTTTAGTACAAACCTTGGAAACTAGATTTAGATAAACTTTGATTAGAGCACGTAGACCTAAGATGAACTTTGAGGATTAGTATAGAAGAACTTCCTAGAATTTTGGTATTGTAGAGATTTTGTGAGTTTTCCGAGCAATACATCCATGTCTGGATACGAGCAGGTAGAGGCGGCTCTGGCACAGATGTACCTAGGGGTAAAACCCGAAAACACCGCTTTGAGCTAGACTCGAACGGGAACTGGTGCACGACAATGGGCCTTGCTGCACTCTTGGTTACGACACTCCCGGGGGATATGCTTAGGATAACTCTCATTTTATTTACAAATCATTATGAAGGGTTTATGAGTATATACTTCCTCAAAGAAAACATTTTTATGATTATGGATTATATCCATAAATAGTTCAATTTATGTTAAGTGTTTTATAAGTATGGGATTATGTATTTTGATTCATAAACTGATCTAGTTTATGCCATTGTTTAGAAATGGCGCCTAGTGGAAGAAATGGAAACCGTGTCAATGCACGCACTCCATGTAGGGATTGCCCTCATGCTCAAGATAATTATAGTGGGGCTGGTGATGCAACTGGTGCTGATCAGCTAATCACCGTACTGGGACAACTTACTCAGGTTATGAATAATAACCTTACCCGTATGGAGCACCCTGATCCGCAGCGTGGAGGATCAATGTTAGATCGATTCATGAGGCAACAACCACCAACGTTCAATGGGAATACAAATCCCTTAGTAGCTGAGCAATGGATATTTTCCCTAGAGAAAATATTTCAGGCTTTGGGGAGTAGTGAAAGGGAAAAAGTTACCATGGCAGTTTACCGCCTCACTGGAGATGCTGATCAATGGTGGTCATTGATTCAAAACATGAAGGAAGATGATGAAGTATCAAACATGGAATGGAGGGAGTTCAAAGATCTGTTTTTAGAAAAATACTTTCCTCGCGACCATCGAGCAGATATGGAAAGGCAATTTCTGAGTCTGAGACAAAAGGAGGATGAGAATGTCACAAAGTATGAGGCTAACTTTACAAGGTTAGCGAGGTATGCTGGAGATTATATTCGCAACCCAAGAAGTAAGATTGATCGTTTCTTTGATGGGTTAAAACCATTTCTCCGTCGAGCATTAGTCTCACAATCCTTTTCATCGTACGAAGACATTGTCTCATGTGCTATCAAGACCGAAAAGGAATTCTCTAAGTCTTATGACTTTAAAGCAAAGCAAGAGAAGAAGAGACCTGCTGATCAATCTGGGAATGGAAATAAGGGGAAGAAGGGAAAGGTTGAATATCCATCTTGTGGTAAGTGCGGGAAGAAACACCCCGGTGCTTGCCTGAAGGGAATGGGAGTCTGTTACAAGTGTGGTGAAAAAGGCCACCAAGCTCATGATTGCAAGGGGAAGAAGGAAGCTACCAACGTTCAGTGCTACAATTGCAGGGAGATGGGGCATTATGCAAATGCATGTCCTAAGCGTCAGGAGAACTTACCTCAGAAAAGGCCAAGGGATCAAGGCCAGGCTTATGCTATCACTACTGCTGAGGTAGAAGCCCCGAAAGACGTGGTGGCAGGTAATTTAATGGTTTCCTCAAGTTTAGCAAATGCATTATTTGATTCTGGATCATCGCATTGTTTCATATCTTCCCAGTTTGCTAAGAAAATTAGATATTTCCAATTTGATTTAATAAGGGAGTTGTCAGTTAAAACTCCTAAGGGAAGTATCGTTGCAACAAAGTTTTGTGAATCAGTCCCCATTAGAGCACATAAATTTTCTTTATCTGCTGATTTCATCGTCATACCTATGATTGAGTTTGATATAATCCTCGGTATGGACTGGCTTTCGGACTATGATGCGAAGATTTATTGTAAGAAGAAAGAGGTTACGATTCTTGATGATAATGATAAGGAACACCTTATTTTTAGAGCAGAATCGTCACCACCTAATTCTTATTTAGATCCACCCCCTGTAGCTCAACTTAATTCAATTATCGGGGAGGAAGAGAATGAAATAACTGTCGGTGAGGAAAGGAATGTTCAAATAGAGGATGTACCTATTGTGAAAGAATTTGTAGATGTATTTCCGGAAGATTTACCTGGACATCCTCCAGAACGAGAAGTTGAGTTTTCTATTGATTTGATTCCTGGATCAAGGCCTATATCGAAGACCCCTTATAGAATGGCCACTGTAGAGCTAGTCGAACTAAAGAAACAACTAGAGGAATTGAGTAATAAGGTATTTATTCGCCCTAGTGTTTCTCCATGGGGAGCCCCTGTTCTTTTTGTTAAAAAGAAAGATGGATCTATGAGGTTATGTATCGATTACAGGGAGATCAATGCTATAACGATAAAGAACAAGTATCCCCTACCTCGTATTGATGATTTATTTGACCAACTGCATGGAGCTCAATACTTTTCAAAGATTGACCTTCGATCTGGATACCATCAGTTGTGTGTAAAGAAGGAAGACATTCCGAAAACAGCATTTCGAACCAGGTACGGGCATTACGAGTTTACTGTAATGCCGTTTGGATTGACTAATGCACCCTCTGTATTCATGGATCTTATGAATAGAGTTTTCAAGGAGTATCTCGATGAATTTGTGGTGGTATTTATTGATGATATCTTGGTATACTCCAAAACCTACAAAGATCATGAAAATCACTTGCGTGTTATCTTGAAGACTCTGAGGAGGCATGAATTATATGGGAAGTTTAGCAAGTGTGAATTCTGGCTTCAGGAGATTTCTTTTCTTGGCCATATTGTCTCTAAAGATGGAATCTCTGTTGATCCTTCTAAGACCAAGGCAATCCAAGAATGGCCAGCACCTACGAGTATAACTGAGGTACGTAGTTTCATTGGTTTGGCAGGTTATTATCGACGTTTCGTCCAGAATTTTGCCCGATTGGCTAACCCACTAACGAAGCTCACACGTAAAGGGGTTAAATTTGTTTGGACAAAAGAGTGTGAAGAATGTTTCGAAGAATTGAAGAGAAGATTAGTCAATGCTCCTATATTGACTCTACCATCGGGGAATGATGGGTTCGTTATTTATAGTGATGCATCAAAGAAAGGACTTGGCTGTGTCCTTATGCAGAATGATAGAGTTATTGCCTATGCATCACGACAGTTGAAAATTCATGAACAAAACTATCCTACTCATGATCTTGAGTTAGCAGCTGTGATCTTTGCTTTGAAGATATGGAGGCACTACCTCTATGGTGAAAAATGTGAGATTTATACTGATCACAAGAGTTTGAAGTATATTTTCTCACAAAAAGAACTCAACATGAGGCAAAGGAGATGGCTTGAATTACTCAAGGATTATGATTGCACGATACACTACCACCCGGGGAAAGCAAACAAAGTAGCAGATGCTTTGAGCAGAAAAGACCATGGAGTTCTGAACATGATGAGAATTGAAAGGGATCCAATTTTCATGGATCTAGAGAAGATGGACATGGGAATAACCAGGGAAGGTGAAACATCAATGCTTTTTCAAATGGTTGCCAAACCATCTTTACTAGAAAGGATTAAGAGTTCCCAGACCGATGATGAAGAATTTCAGAAGAAGATTAAAGCTGTGAATGATGGGAGATTGAGAGACTTTGTGTATGAAGATGGAATTTTGAAATTCGGGAAGAGACTTTGTGTTCCCAATATACCTGATCTAAAAAGGGAATTGCTGGATGATGCTCATAGTTCCAATTTCTCTATACACCCTGGGAGCACCAAAATGTATAGAGATTTGAAGGAACATTTTTGGTGGGACAACATGAAGAGGGAGATTGCTAATTTTGTGTCAAGATGTATGGTTTGTCAACAAGTGAAAGCTGGAAGGCAACAGCCTGGAGGAGTCATGCAACCGCTTCCCATACCGGAGTGGAAATGGGACAATATTACAATGGACTTTGTCATGGGGCTACCAAAGACTCCTAGAAGGAACGATGCAATATGGGTTATTGTTGATCGTCTTACCAAGTCAGCACATTTTCTTGCTATAAGAGAAGATCTACCCCTGGAACGTCTAGCAAGACTATACATTAATGAAGTTGTGAGACTTCATGGAGTACCCTTATCAATTTTTTCGGATCGTGATCCCCGTTTTACTTCAAGGTTTTGGAAAAGTCTTCAGAAATCCCTGGATACTGAACTTCATTTGAGCACTGCTTACCACCCTCAGACAGACGGACAGTCAGAACGGACTATTCAAACCTTAGAAGACATGTTGAGATCTTGCTCACTTGACTTTCAGGGTATGTGGGATCAATATTTACCTCTGGTAGAATTTTCCTATAACAATAGCTTCCATTCGAGTATTCAGATGGCACCATATGAAGCGTTATACGGAAAGAGATGTCGTACACCAACCTGTTGGGATGACGTCGGTGAAAGAAAACTTGTAGGTCTAGAACTGGTGGAGGAAACGATGGAAAAGGTAAAGGTAATCCAAAATCACATTAAAGCAGCTCAAAGTAGGCAGAAGAGCTATGCCGATAATCGAAGGAAGGATTTGGAATTTCAAGTCGGTGATCATGTTTTCCTAAAGGTATCTCCGTGGAAGGGAGTCATACGTTTTTGTAAGAAAGGTAAATTGAGTCCCAGGTACATCGGACCTTTCGAAATTCTAGAACGAATTGTGGCTGTAGCTTACCGATTGGCAATGCCGCCAAGTCTCTCCAAAGTTCACGATGTGTTCCACGTATCTCTGTTGAGAAAATACATGCCTGACCCAACGCATGTACTCACCTATGAGGAATTAGAACTGGAACCCGATCTGTCTTATTGCGAAGAGCCCGTCAGGATTCTTGATACAAGAGAACAAGTACTGAGAAACCGGACGACGCGTCTGGTAAAAGTTTTGTGGAGGAATCATAAGATGGAAGAGGCAACGTGGGAACCCGAGGAACTTATGATGAAGAACCACCCGAGTCTTTTTATACAGTAATACCCTAGAAATTGCGAGGACGCAATTATTTGAAGGAGGGGAGAATGTAACACCCCAAGCTTCTACGGTACATTTCCCTTCGAATAATGCGATAGCGTGTGTTGTACGCAACCTCGAGTTCTAACACACACCACAACTAATTAAACTAGCCGTTGTGAATAGTAATACCTACTTTTTGAAATCATATATATTCTATATTTCAAAATGGACTTCATTTTTGGATTCGGAATATCAAAATTAGCCTAGGGTGAAATTTTGGTACATTTCGGATAACTTTCATATTTTGATGAATAGTGAAAATTTCTAAATTTTAATTAAAAACAACTTTTTTAATCAAAATAATTAATAGTGATAAATTATGAATTTGAGTGGTTTTAAAGTATATTTAGAATATATTTTTACCATTCAATTTAATGTTTATCATTGGACATAATTTTACAATTAAACCGAACATAAACAAGTGTCAATCTTTTGATAGTTATTATCTCTTAAAAACACGCTTTTTGTTTTGACAGCGGGAATTAATTTTAAATTAATTTCTGCCACTTCTGTGTTTTGAATTTAGGAAAATGGATTCCATATTTGGAATCAGGATGTTCAAATTGTGTAAATAGGTAACTTTTATTTTTAGACATTTTGAATAATTACTGCGGTAAATATTTTATTTACCATGGTTAAAGGGTAAATCCGGTAAATAAGGGTTAAAAAATAATATTATAATAATACAAAATTACCCTAAAACGTGTCCTAACCTTATTGGTGGACACATACCCGATCATGAGCATCCTTGGGTCAATTTGGGGACCCCTTGGAGCCACTTGTATGTGGTAGGGACACATTATATTAATAAAGTTAAAATAAAAATAAAAATGGCATAAGCTTACATCTTTTAGAAGAAAATTTTTTACATAGGGTTATACATGTTGGATTTTCGATTATAAATATTCATTAGAAAGCTAAAAAGATTTCCTACATAATGATATTTTAGTTATAATTTTTAGACATTATATAATTTATTTTATTTATGACACAATGATGATGCAGTAATTACTAAAATAGTGAAAAATAAAAATAATTGATCTTATAAATACCCAAATAATTATAATATGAAACTTTTAATGAATTAAACTAATTTTCTATGATAATATGATATATTAGGATTGATTTCATTGACTTTGTTCGAAGTAATAAATCTGTTAGGAGTTTCACAAAAATCAACTATTGAATAGTGTCAAAATTGACATAAAAGAGTTCTTAAAACAAATATTATATTATTAATTGATATTAAATTCCTAAAAATCTAAGGTTCGGCCAAGAGACTTATATTATGATAGGTTCCTCATTAATGGACCACTTGGGGGTCTCTTGGATGTATATAGTAAGTTTATTAACCATATTATATAAAAATACAAAGAGACATTGTAAAAGTGAAACTAATTAACTTAGAGTTAATACTTAAAGATAAGGTTAATATAAGTACCCAAACCTGTCTAAATTCTATTGGATGAGTTGTTTTCGACCTATCCCCACCTCATACTTTGAATAGTCAACTTTGGAGCCTTTGTAAACCGAATATGAATTTATTATAAATTAATATTTCTAACTTTTCCAAAGGTGCCCCTCACCCCTCTTATAAAAGGGCACTCCTCCTTCTCATTTCTTCACACCTTCAAAGCCTTTTGGTTCGGCCAAACTCTGCCCAAATACTCTCCCAACATCCCTCACTACAACCTAGAGGCCTTAGTTTGATCAGAAAGCCAACCTAAGGAGCCCTTTTGATCAAATCAAAAGGAAGAACCCGAAGAAGAGGTAATGATTTCACCACCCTTTTCTAAGTTCATTTCTTCTTCCACTTCTTCTTCCTTTGTTCTTACCATTCTGAAATAATAACTCCAGTATCTCACATATACTGTGATGTTATTATAAATATGGTACAATCATATTCAGTATTCTATCCACCCTTTGAATAACATGTCACCATACGTGCGTACGTACGGCTTACCGTCTCCACGTCGTGGTGTAATTGTTATTCAATATAATATTATTTGGATGGGTATAATAATGATGTGTAACTCATGTAAATAATAAATATAACATGTTAATGATTCTTTATATATGATATACCATCCATTTATATATTATTTTAATATCAAAAGAATGATATTGTCGCTCGTGCGTACGTACGGACTACCGTCTCCACGAACGCGATGAGATTCATTCTCCATCGTATCCATTCAAGTATAATTATCATTTGATGATTTAAAAATGATGTTTAAGGACTGTATATCATTCTGGATACGAATAAGATACAACAACCATGGCTTATGTAACAAAACATATAAAAGAAAATGAGTAAGTTAACTCCCGAAACGACGATAATTCTAAGATATTATTAACAAATCAATGTTAAAAGATCATATATGATATCATATTAATATATATGATTCTTGTATAATTTAATAACAACTATTTCACCATTATACAGGAGGTTAACCTACCCCAACCAAGGAAAAGTACAAGGTAAGGGTTATTTCACAATCTCTTCATTATCCGAGGTTGTATATACGTAATAATCTACTGGGATCTCTTTATCATCCACATCCATGTTTTCTTAAAAATGTATTTCAAAACATTTTTACTATTTACAAGAATATGGGTTAAATTCATTTATACCCTTGTTTGACTTTTTATAAGAGGTTTATAAAGGAATCTTTCCGTCGTTTTCAAAACAATGTCCTTTTTAACCTTTTCGACAGAATTGAGGTAAGAATGTTTTTTTAACTTATACGGCGGGTGCGGTTATTTTCCGCCGTTATAAAATCATCGAAGCTTTCCATACAAGCTTATAAGAATATTTTCAAAGAAAATGTTTTATTTTATATGGATCTTAAATGATTTCAAAATAAAAGGAGATACTTCTTTAAAAAGAATTTTGATTTCATCTATGTCAACATCCTTTGATGGATTTTAAGATTATTTGAAGTTGATTTATTATGATACAAAACTTCTATATTGTATTGAAGTTTTTGTGATATGTTTGACTGTGGATGTGCTATTTTTATACCATTCATAGTTTATGGTGTAATTATTGACATTTCGTATGCTAGTTTTAATACGAATGTTTATGTTATGTTTAAACCTTTTCATATGGGAATGCATTGGACTTAATAAGTGACGGGTGGAGCCCGCTATAGCTCCTCGATGCATCGGTAGGTCTCATGAGACAAACTAGTGTCTTGGCACAAGGCCTTGACAAAATCTTATTTGTAGTCTTGGCACGAGGCCTTGGCTATGTGGTTATGATAGTCTGGCATTATGCATTCCAACATTATGAAAGTGGTTATTTATTTTTGCATGTGATTATTCGATTAGTGGAATATCCATGTGAATAAGTAAATGGCATTATGTCATTTTATTTATGCCATACCATGTTGAAAGTTCATGTTTAAAAGGCTTTTGTTTTAGTTATACATTGCCTTAAATGTTTATTCTTATTGATGAAAGTTTCCGCTATATTGTTATCTTTACTGGGCATTTGAGCTCACCCCTTTTCTATGTTTTATTATTCCCAGGTAGTGAAGAAGTAATTTATGAATGACTTGCAGGGATATTATGAGGGGTTAATAGTGTGGATATGAAGACTTTGTTGTTGTAGTAGTTTTTCACTTTGAAATGTAATGTAAAACTTTATGATTATATCTAGTATTTCCAAGGCTACTAAACCAATCGGTCTTTCGAGATTTGATCTTTCTTGTGATCATGCCAATGTTATGTAATTATTGCACCGACTCTGGGTAGCTGGGGTCGGGGCGTTACAATATTTGGTATTCCAAATTCAAAAATGATGTCCATTTTACCAAATTCATAACATAAAAGTTGCATTAATTATTTTTATAATTAATTCCCGCAGTCAAAACAAATAACGTGTTTTTAAGAAACAATATCTATGAAAAGATTGACACTTGTTTATGTCCTATTTCAAAGTGAAATTAATTATAATAACCACCATTGGATAAAATGGTAAAATTATATTCTAATTATACTTTAAAACCACACAACATTAATATTTATCACTATAAATAATTTTTTTTAAAAAATTTGTTTTTAAGTATTTTCACTATTCATCGAAAATTGGAAGTTCTCATAAAAATACAAAAACTTCAACATACACTAATTTCGATATTACGACTCCAAAAATGAAGTCCATTTTGAAATATAAAATTTATATAATTTCAAAAGTTTGGTATTATTATTCATAATGGCTACTTTGATTGGTCGCAGTGTGTTAGAACTCGAGGTTGCGTACAACACACGATGCCCTATTATTAAAAGAGAAGCTTACCATGGAAGATTGGGGGGTTACAAGAGCTACATTTCCTAACACTAAGAGCACTTCAAACCTTATCTCATCTTTTATACTCTGTTTTGTATTATTTTTATCTATCATGTAGTGTGTGTGTGTGTGTGTGTGTAAAAACATTCACTATCTCATGCATCAAACTGAATGATAAATGATATCCTCTATATTACATTATTTTATACTTGTGTGTTCCCATGTATATATATGGAAGAGGCCCATGTGTGACCTGTTAGTTCATACCCATGAAGAACTTTGGAAGAGTTCATGCGACCGGAATAGTATGGTGTACTGTTGTTAACCCCGATCCGGTGTGTGGATCAAGTTTATTTATATAAACTACATGGTGGAAGGTGATGACCAAGTGGATTGGATTAGGTCTCAGCTTGAGACTGAACCACATGTTTTATATCTTTTGTGTTGTTTATTTTAGTTTTCTCTATTTTGCTGTTTAATTCAGAAATCACTAAATTTACTTTGATAGTTAATCATGGAAATAAGTTATACTTGTTTTTTCATTATTAAAATATCTTCAAAAGAAATATTAATAATTAATATTAAGATTACTAAGAATTAATCAATCTTCTAAGAAGTTATTTAAACAGTCAAACATTCATAACTGTATATCCTTGATTGAATAGGATATATTTAAATTTATTAGGGAACCTTTATAAGAATACTTTAAAAAATTATATATTGTCAATTCACCCCCCCCCCCCTCTTGAGTACTCTACTCCAAACAACATTTGGTATCAAAGGATGTCTAAAAAGACTCTGTTTCTTACCAAATTCAACTGTAACTGTAGTTTTACTTTAAATATCTATAAATTTATTTAAATTCAAAATTTCTAGCGCTTTTAAAATATTTCTTTATTATGGATAATATATTGAAAGGATCTGCAACAAACTGACCACCATTATTTAATGGAAACAATTATGCACAATAGAAAATGAAAATGAAAAGGCATTTAGAAAGTATCTTCTTTGAAATATTCTCTTCAATTATATATGAATATAAGACTCATGCAACTGAGAGAATCACATTGGATGAACCTACCAAAACTTCTTACAATAACCATTTCAAAGATATTAATGATTTATACTACACTTTAGGATATGAGAAATTTAATATAATCTCATTATGTAAAACTTCCCATGAAATTTGGGATACCTTGTCTATTTCACATGAAGGAACTTCTAGTGTTAAAGAAATGAGACTTAATACTTATACAATTAAATATGATAACTTTAAAATGAAACATGATGAGCCTATTTCTGAAATTTATCTTAGGTTCAAAAAAATATTCAACACGATTTTTTCTCTTGGGGGAGAAGTCACTGCCAATGAACAAATCATGAGGATTTTTAAATGTCTACCTGACAGATAGATAAGAACCTCTATCTCAATTAGAGAGTTATGAAACATCATCAAGATACTTGTAAAATAACTCATTTTAAAACTAATGATGTATGAAGAGGAGTTGAATGTCAACCAAGAAGAGTAGGATGAACCCAAAATAGAATATGTTGTGTTCAAGAACACCACCTCTAAACACAAAGAAAAAGGTAATTTTTATGTTTCTGTAGAATGTCACTATAGAGAACAATAATTACCTAATAGTGATGAGGATATGGCTCAATTATCATGAAGATTTAATAGATTTTAAAAGAAGAACAACTTTTTCTGAAAGCCAAATTTCAAGGGAAGATATGATCAAAAATGGAGTTGGAAGAAAGATTGGAAAAGAAGTGAAAAGTATGATGAGATTGTCTGATGTGAATGTAAACAGAAGGTACATATCAAGGCTAACTATTCTAAGCTCAAGTACAAAAAGAAAAATGATAACAAAGACAGAAAGTATAAAACGCAATGAAAGCAACATGGAGTGCTTTTGAGGACCGTTCAAGTGACTCAAAATCTTCACATGATCTACAGGATACCAAATCCAATATGTTTTTTATGACAAATACATAAGATGTAACACTGGAATATTGTGTACATAATTCCAATTATTCTAGATATTAGATTGACTCTGAAAAATTGTCTTATGAAGAAATGTTTGAGTACTGTAATATTCTTGATGAGACATTAAATGAACTAAAAGATAAATACAAGTCTTTATAGAAACAACATCCTCTTACCTCAACTATTAAAACTAAACTCACTCTAGAAAGGGATAGAAATGCTCAATTACTCAAATGGAACAATGAAATAAAACTATATAATGAGCGTTAGAAAAATGATCTTGAAAGGTTTACTAATTGTAAAAATACCTTGGTATAAATACTAGGTAAACAGATTGCTCATAAATATACTACGGGCATTGGCTATCAACCTTTTAAATGAAATTTTGGAAGAACTAATTTTGATTTTAAATCTAGGACATACACCTTTACTCCGAGTTCTGGAAAACATTCATCTAGTTCATGTTATGATAAACTCTCTATTGTTTCATTCTTTTTGGACCAAATAGAGTTTATTTTTCAAATTCATTACATAATTCTTATTGGAATACTATGAGGTAGATATGGGTTCCTAAGGCACTAGTCAATAATATTATAAGACCCAAACAAGTATGAGTACCAATATCCATTATTATTTGACTATTTTGTAGTAATTTTTCTTAAAGAGTTATTTTAAAATATTATGGTACTTCGATAGTGGGTGTTTGAGACACATGACAGGAGACTCATCATGATTCAATGACCTAATAAAAACTGATGGAGGACATCTCACATTTGATGACAATGCCAATGGAAAAATTATTGGCCTTGGAAAATCTATAACTCTATCTCAGTTTTGATTTCCAAATTACTTTTTGTTGGAGGATTGAAATATAATATGCTTAGTATTTCACAATTACGTGATGATGCATTTCATGTCAAATTTGAGAATGATTCATGTAATGTTTTTAATTCTAAAAATTAATTAGTTGTTTCTGCATTAATAAATGAAAATGTATGTTCAATTAACTTACATTCTTTGGTTTCTCAGCATGCGTCATGTTTAAGTGTGATTCACAAAGTGTCTTGGATTTGGGATAGGAGACTGGGACACTGTAACACTCACTCCCCTAAAAATATAACTAAAAAAACATAGTCAAAGACCTACCAAAACAGTAGTTTCCAAATGATAAACTGTGTAATCCTTGTCAAAAGGTAATGAAACACAAAAATTCCTTCCAACCAAAGATATAAGTATCAGCTAATCAACCTCTCAAATTGGTTCACATAGATTTTTTTGGACCTTCAAGTGTTTCTAGCTTAAATGGGAAGAACATTGTTCATGTTCTTGTAGATGAATTTTCTAGATATAGTTAGAATTTCTTTTTGACTCACAAAAGTGATCCATTCCCTCAGTTAAAAAAATTACAAAACTTCAGAAACTCATAGTGGACATGGAATTAAATACTTAACAAGTGATCATGGGCGTGAGTTTGAAAATCAAGAGTTTGAATCCTTTTTCTCACAAAATGGCTATATTCATAATTTCTTTTCCACTATAACACCTCAATAGAATGGAGTTGTAAAAAGAATAAATAGAAACTTGAAAGAGATTTCTAGAGCCATTCATAGTGAATATGAATTATCTATTTACTTTTTTTCTAAAGCTATAAATACAATATGTTATATTATATTTAGAGTATTGATTCCACTTATTCTTAAAAGAACTCCATATGAGTTATGGAACAATTTAAAACCCAAAGGTAACTATATCAAAGTATTCAGATGCAATGTTTATATCCTTAATACTAAGGACAAACTTGCCAAATTTTCATCCAAGAGTGATGAAAGAATCTCCATAGGATATTCAATTTCTAGTAAAGTCTATAGAGTTTTTAATAATATATCTAAATATGTGGATGAATTTGTCCATGTAAAATTTGATGAAACAGATCCATATGATCCTAAGACCACTATAGAGAACCTGGAGGATGATGTATCAAATCTGGACATTAAGTCAAAATCCTCTAACCATCCTATAATGGAATCTATGAAAACATCATGTTCTGGAAATTATTTATATTTAGGTCACAATGAACCATACCCTGTTGAAGAAACTAAAATCACTAGTCCTTATTTTCCTAAAGGTGTTAAAACTCTTAAAAAACATCATTTTGATGTTGTTATAGGGGACACAAACAAAGGATGTCAAACTAGAGCCTCTTTTAGAAATCACGTTGAACATCATGTATTCTTGTCACAACATGAACCTACAAACATTAATGATGCCATAAATGATGAATTTTGAGTGATGGTTATGCAAGAAGAACATAATCAGTTTGAAAGGAACAATGTTTGGAAACTGGTTGATAGACCCAATGACCCATTCACCATAGGCACTAAATGGGTGTTTAGTAAAAAGGTAGATGAATCTGGAAATATAGTTAAAAAAAATGCTAGATAGGTTGCACAAGGCTACAGACAAGAAGAAGGAATTGACTATGATGATACCTTTTCACCAATATCTAGACTTGAAGCTATCAGAATTATTCTTTCTTATGATGCACATATGAATTTCAAACTATATCAAATGGATGTCAAAAGTGAATTTCTAAATGAGTATATAGTTGACGATGACTTTGTTGATCAACCTCCTAGTTTTACAAACCATCACTTTCCAAACCACATTTTTAAATTATCAAATACTATATAAGTTTTAAAACATGATCCAAGAGCTTTGTATGATGGATTAACTACATTTATTATTTCCAAAGGTTTTACAAAAAGAATAGATAATCCTACCCTTTTTATAAAACGAATTTCCAACGATGTTTTAGTATTTGAAATATATGTAGATGACATTATCTTTTGATCTTCAAAATATTCTTTATGTATTGAATTTTCTAAAATGGTGAAAAAAGAATTTGAAATGAGTTTAATGGGTGAACTAAAATTCATTCTTGTATTTCAAATCATTCAAAATAATGATGTTAATATTTTAAATAAAGTAAAATATCTTGAGATATTATAAATCATTTTGGATTGGATATCACTAAAAGTAGTGATACTCAAAAGAGTATTACTTGTATGTTGGATCTGGATGAATATTGAAAATATGTTGATCAAACAACTTACAAATGAATGATTGGAAGTTTTCTCTACTTAACTTCTATTTGACTTGACATTATTTTTAGTGTGTGTATGTATGCTTGGTTTCATGAAAATACTAAGGAATATAATATAAATGATGCTAAGAGAATTTTTATATACCTCAAGCATACACCCAGTCTAGGACTGTTCTATCTGAGAGGACATTCATTAGAGTTAGTGAGCTATTCTGATGCTGAATTCAGTGGTGGTAATTTACATAGAAAAAGAACATCTGGAATATGTCACTTTTTAGGCAAGTCACTAGTATCATGGTTTAGTAAGAAAAATAACATTGTTTCATTATCTATGATAGATGTCGAATACATAGCTACTGGAAGTTGTTGTTCACAAATTTTTTGGATGAAACACACATTCCGAGATTTTGGTTTTAAATTCAATAATATACCTATAAATTGTGAAATTACCGGTGCTATTAACATCTCAAAAATCCTTGTTCACACTCTAGGACAAAACATATTGATATAAGACATCACTTTTTGAGAGATCGTTATCAAAATGGTGACATTACATTGGAATTCATTGGAACTGATTATCATCTATCTGATATATTCACCAAACCTCTAAATTCTGAAAGAATATATTATATCATTCATGAACTAGCAATGATAAATCTTATTAGTAAGTATGTTGTTTCGTAGTTTACGGTTTCACAAGTCACTATCGTAAGATTACTATTTTTAACTCTAACAGTTCTATAATTTTACTATCTTAAGAATTGATGTTTCATGATAACAGTCTCACAGTTACTATTTCATGGTCACTATCTGGCACTTACTATCCCAAAAAATATGGTGACATAGTTTAGAAATAACATTGTTACGGTCTCACAGTGAATGATTTTTACGGTCTCACCAAGAAGGCTTATTATGGTCTCATCATGAAAGTTTATTATGGTCTCACTGTAAATATTATTTATTGTTTAATTTATAAATTATAACATGTATCACAGTAATTCATTGTTTCTACATTCCATAACTATTTATCATGTGATGCTTTATATCCCCAAATGATAAAATAAAAGATGATTCACTTGTTCTCCTCTCGAACTATTTACTCTCAAATGGTTACCCATATTTCAACCCTTCTCTCTCTCGAACCTTTGGTGAATGCCTTGGATGAAAGGCACATCTTCTTAAACTCTAGAAAAGCATAGTTCAAATAATAATTTGAAAATCATGTGGAAGTTAGCTCACAAAGGTCCTCTAAATCCAAATCTGGTGAACAAAGTAGTGGTACCTGAAAATAAGTTATTCGCTAAGTGGATTCTATCAAGTATGTCTTTGGTATTGAAAGTGATAATAGGGAATGGATGGATGGATTGGTTCAAAAATGATGATAGGCCTATTTATCTAATGATAGTTTCACAGTTTTACCAATATATTCAATTCTACATTGATTCAGAAGATAGAAATGTGGTGTGAAGTTGGATCAATGGCCAGATTTATACCTTTTCTTTTATGTTATGGGTTTCATGCCTCAGAATACATCATGAAGGTATCTGTGAGAACTACCAGAGATTTCCTCCACCTCCGAGTGAGTTCTTAATATTGGAAAAATCATTGAGAAGCTTAACAGGAAATGAAACAAAGAGGAGAGCCATAGCTGGTCAGATAGATGGAGAAACTAGACTCTTATTAATGTTTGTTCATAATTTGATTAGCCCCAAAAAAGATTATTTTTCTATACTAATGTATCAGGATGTATTTTTGATACATCTCATGAAAAATTTACACAAGATCAGCCTATCCAAGTATGTTATACACCATATGTGTGATTTGATCAAAATAACCTCCAAGTCAACATTCTAATTTTTTTTAAGGATTATCTCAGCTATGCATTGTAGAAAGTGATTGGTTGGACAAATTAATAATCTATTAAGGATTATGTGTTATGACTTTCAAAAGTTATAGTAAATAGAATGAAAATATATTGGAATACATGGAGAAAAGATTGGGTGGAAGATAATGATAGAGTTTATAAAAATTTTAATTCAGTGGAACACCCTAAGATCTGGTTTTCCTACCTTCTCATCCTCTACCCTTTCCTCCACATCTATGTTTGTCTCTTAGGCTCTGAGTCAGACCATGATTTTTATCCTTGATCAACATTTGTCTCGGTATTCCATTGCTCCTACCTTGGAACCTTATATTTTTGAAGGACTCCCTTTACTATCTCTGTCAAATGGTTCACTCCCTTTAACCACTTCGACCTTGATTCCTATGGATTCTTTATCTAATTCTACTGCCAATGGAAAAGGGAAGACAGGTCAGTGCTGAAGAATAGTGACTACTATATTTTCATAAGGATGTTTTATGTAGTCTTGTTCCATACTGTTTGTGTTGACCAAACCTATTTTTATAATCTCAATTATGTTTTACTATGCTTTTAAAATCCCAAATAATGTTCATTCATATATTAGTTACTTTTTCATCCTACTATTGAGTTGATAAGAATATCAAAATGATCATTGGAATATGTCAATAAATGTTTATCTATGTTTACAAGTACATGGAAATAATTCTAACTCAATCTGCATATGAATTGCATAGAACAGATAAGTGTTATGTGTTGATTTGAATAGATAAGTATTAATTCCACTGGTATTCACAAGCTATTGTTACCAATACAAAAAGACATACAGACATCTACTGATACGAAGAGCTACAGCCCCCAATACAATGTTCACCGATACAAATAGCTACTGATACAAAGTCACTATTTTACACAGCTACCGATAAGGCTATGTATGCCAAGTACAGAACAAAGCTATCGATATGCAAGTCTACCGATATGAGAAACCGTTATAGTAGAGCTGCCGATAGAGTAATTCTACTGGTATGCAAGTCTACCGATACGAGCTATCGTTACACTAGAGCTACCGATAGAGTATGTCTACTAGTATATGAATATCTACCGATATAAGGAAGTCACCACTACTCAAGTCTACTAATACCAAGATATACCATTACATGGACAAAGATCTATCGATAGAAGCTCACTGATACACAGAGAGCTACTGTTACATGGAGTAACAATCACGGTTACATAGGAGCTACCTCTACATGCTTACTGTTCTATGGAGTTACCAATTGGAAACCAGTCACCATTTCTCTATACTCTATTTATATATTTTTATTTAGCAACAATCATATTTTATGTTTTTAATTAACCTACTATTAATTAATGATAGTGGTTGGAATTTTCGGAACCTTACCTCGTACTTAGATAAAGGTAATCATTCCAATTGCCGGAGCTAAAAGTATAAAAGGAAGATCGAGCTACAGTAAAGAAGAGTCACGAATACACACAATATTGGGGAAATATCCAGAAACTCACTTATGTGAAGAACACTGGACATACATGAGGAAATTCATACAGAAATTGAACACATGCTGAACCTAAGACAAAGTGTGAAGAGCTTCAAACGATTGCACCAATTCTCAAGCTGATCAAACTGAACATGAAGAAAACGACACTCTATTTTCCAGAAAAAAAAACAGAGAAGGACTCATGAGAATTCATGATTAATCAAAGGAGTCTAGAGCTTCATGTCAAATAACTATAGCATTCTAAACTCATATATTTACTCTCTCAGTGATTCTTTTATTAACATTTTTCAGCAGTGTGTGTTCAGTTTTTACACACTGTCTCTTATGCTGAACTGGAGGATTTAATCCTCACTAACTCTTTCCCTATACTCTTATTTCGCACTGTGGATAGTGTTATAGTTCAATTAGGGCATGGATAGCCTATGTGCTATTGTGTTGTTTTCCCACGAAGAATTGTGGTAGAGGTCTTAGTACCTAAATAGTCTCTATACTGTTGTTTGACCCGATCCAGGGTGTGGATCAAAATGTATATAATTTTTTTAAGAGGACTATGTATCGCCTTGAGACTGAACCTCTTGTTTTAAAACTATTGTGCTTAATTATTTTGGTTTTAACCTATATTGAATATTCCGCTGCTAATTACTTTGAAATATAAAATTGTTTAAATGTTACCATAATAGTTAATCTAGAAAGTGTTTGTAACTATTGTAAATCAGTAGGTTTGTTTCAAAAGCTAATTTAATCTTCTGATTAAATTATCTTAGATCTAATCAATCTATTGAGAACCTAATCAAACCCTTACAGTTTTACAAATTCACTACAGTTTAACATAGTTTTTAATTGGGGGATTTTAATAGAAATATTTTTAACAGATATTTTTTATTGGAACTCAATTCACCCCCTTCTTGAGTATCCACTCCGACCAACATTTGGTATCAAAGGATCATTGTTAATTATAAAGGATATACAAATACTATGTTTTTAAAATGTTATTTTAGTTGTATCATAAAGATCTTAAATTTATGTTAGTTCTAAATTTTATCTCTTTAAATATACTTTCTGAAATCTAATTATGGATAATTGACTTGAAGGTGCTGCTACCAACATGCCACTATTCTTTAATGGTAAAAATTATGCCCAATGAAAACTTAAAATGAAAATTCATTTGGAGAGTACGGGTTTTTACATCTGGACGACTATAGAGACTCCATATAAGATTCCAGAAACTGAAAGGACCACTTGGGATGAACCTACTAAGACTGCATACAATAATAATTGTAATGAAATGAATTCCTTGTACTGTGCTTTAGGTTATGAGGAATTTAATAGAATATCCACTTGTATAACTAATTATGAAATCGGGGACACTTTGGCTATTTTCCATGAAAGAACAACCAATCTTAAAGAAATGAGATTGAATACATACACTATTATGTATGATAATTTCCAAATAAAGTCTAATCAACCTATTTCGGACATGTATCTCAGTTTCAATGAGATTGTCAACACTATGAGCTCACATGGAAATGTTGTTCCTGCAAAGGAGAATATTATGAGAATACTACAATGTCTTCCAAGAATATGGAGAGGCACAACTTTCTCAATAAGAGAATCATGTAATATAAGTTCACTTCATATTAATGAATTAATTGGTACGTTGATGATGAATGAAGAAGAGATGAAAGTAAACAAGGAAGAAGATGATGAACCAAGGAGGAATTCAGTAGAATTTAAATCTACTGACTCAAAGACAAATGATAATGAGAAAGTTCACATGCCTACTGAAAGCTCAAAAAGTGAAGCTTCATACTCTGATAGTGATGAATAGATGGTTAAGATAGCTAGACGGTTCACGATGTTCTATAGGAAGAAAAAATTAATTATAAAACCAAATTAGGAAGGAAAATATGACAATAATGGTCATTGGAATAAGGATTTGAAAAATTCTGATAAGGATGATGAGATATTATTCTATGAATGAAAAAGGAGAGGGCCCATTAAGGTAGACTGACTGAAGTTATAGTTCAAGATGAAATATGACTACATGGTCAGAAAATATAATAAATCCATGAAGGAAACCTAGAGTGCTTCAGAAGACAGCACAAGTGAGTCCGAAGTTTCTGATTCTGAAAAGAATCGTGCCAACATGTGTTTTATGACTAATACTTCTGAGGTACATGTTTCCCTTATGTTGAATGTTTATTATTCTGGGAATGAAAGTAGTGATGATAATATTTCTAAAGATGAATTTTTTCAATACTGTAGTATGATAGAAGAAGCCTATATTGAATTTAATGACATTTATAAGACTTTTAAGAAACAACATGCTTTGATCATCTCTGTTATATATTTACTTGATATAAAAAAGGAAAATAATTATAAACTACTAAAGGAAAATACAAAATTGAAATTGTCCAATGAGAAATTACGGAATGAATTAGGGAAATTCACAAATGGAATGAATACTCTCACTCAAATTCTAGGAAAACAAGTGGCACCAAAATATACCACTAAAATAGGTTATCTTCCTGGACAAATACAAATTACTAAAAATATATTTATTCCTAAATCCAGAAAGAATGCTACTAGTTCTAGTTCTGGAAATAAATATGCTTCAACTAGTTATTCGCATGATTATAGATCAAATAAAGTTTATCTTTTAAAATATTTTGAATCTACTGATTGTAAGAGAAGAATTAGACAAATTTGGGTAGCAAATATTTTTCTTGCTAACCTGTCTAGACCCAAGAAAATATGGGTACCAAAATCATTTTCCGTTTGAACCTGTTTTGTAGGAAACTTTCTTGAAAAGTTCCCATAAGAAGGTATGGTACTTTGAAAGTGGATGTTCAAAGAATATTACAGGAGATTAGTCATGCTTCAAGAGTTTAATCAAAGTTGATGGAGGCCATGTCACCTTTGCTGATTATTCAAAAGGAAAAATCATCATCTTAGTCCAGATTGGTAACACTGACTCAGTTTTAATTTCCAACGTTTTAATTATTGATGGACTTTGATACAATATCTTAA
The DNA here is from genome assembly GCA_963277665.1 of Viscum album. Classification (NCBI taxonomy): domain Eukaryota; kingdom Viridiplantae; phylum Streptophyta; class Magnoliopsida; order Santalales; family Viscaceae; genus Viscum; species Viscum album. Next base: position 218,628,693 of record OY728138.1, read on the forward strand.
GTATTTCTCAGTTTTGTGATGATGGTTTCACAGTTAAATTTGAAAATGATTCTTGTAATGTTTTTAATTCTAAATATATTTTAATATTTTCTACTTTGAGAAATGAAAATGTTAATGTTGTTGATTTGAATTATTTGGCTAACCAAATCATTACTTTCTTAAATTCTTTTCATAATGAGTCTTAGATATGGCACAGAAGATTAGGACACTGAAATGTTCAATCACTTAGAAAACTAACTAGGAAAAACATAGTTAGAGACCTACCCAAACATGAATTCCCAATAGACAAAGTTTGTACTCCCTGTCAAAAGGGAAAGAAACATAAAGGTTCTTTTAAATCAAAGAATGATGTTTCAACTTCTCAACCTCTCGAGTTTGTTCACATGGACATGTTTAGACCTTCTAGAGTTTTTATTTTAAATGGGATGCATTATGTCTATGTCTTAGTAGATTACTATTCTATGTACACTTGGGTATAATTCTTAGCTCACAAAAGTGAATAATGTTCTTACTTTACTAAATATTCCATGTCTGTGGAAAACCTTAGTGGACATAAGATTATGACATTGAGAAGTGATCAAGGTCCTGAGTTTGAAAATCACGAGTTTGAATCTTATTGCACACACAATGGATATATTAACAATTTCTCTACCCCTAGGACACCTCAACAGAATGGTGTAGTTGAAAGAAGAAACATAACTCTTCAGGAGATTGCAAGAACTATGCTTAATGAGTATGACCGGACAATTTACTTTTGGGATGAAGCTATAATTACAACATGTCATATTATTAATAGAGTCCTAATTAGACATGTTCTCAAAAATACCCCTTATGAATTGTGGAACCATAAGAAACCTAAGGATAATTACTTTAATGTTTTTGGTTGAAATTTCTTTATTCTCAATACAAAAGATAATCTTGACAAGTTTGCATCCAAGAGTGATGAAGGAATTTTCCTACTTTTTTCAATTACTAGAAAATATTTTAGAGTTTTTAATAAAAGAACCAAATGTGTGGAATAATATATCATATCAAGTTTGATGAAACTGATCCACATGAACCCAAATCGTCCATTGAAAATTATGAAGATGATTTGACTGTTTTGAACCTTAATGATAGAATCAATGAACCTGCTGCAAAAAAAAGTATTTTTGGAAATTTTTCAGAACCCAATTCTGTTGAAATAATAATGATTGAAGAATCTGAAATTTCTAGTCCTGCATTTACATAATCAACTAGGATTCTAAAGAATCTTCCTTCAGATGTTGTTGTAGTTAATCATGATAGAGGGACACAAAATAGAGCTTATCTAAGAAACCAGGTTGAACATCAATCTTTTCTTTCACAGTTAGATCCTAAAAATATCAATGATGCAATCAATGATGATTTTTGGGTAATGTCATTGCAAGAAGAATTAAATCAATTTGAAAGAAACAATGTCATGGAATATGTTGACAAACTTAAGGACACATTGACCATAGTAACTAAATGGGTCATTAGAAATAAACTCGATGAGTCTGGAAATATAGTTAGAAACAAAGAAAGGCAACTTGCACAAGGGTATAGTCAAGACGAAGGAATAGACTATGAGGAAACCTTTGGCCCTGTAGCTAGAGTAGATGCTATTAGGATTCTACTTTCCTATAATGCTCACCTGAATTTCAAATTATATCAAATGGATGTTAAAAGTTCTTTTCGATATGGTTTTATAATTGAAGATGTTTTTGTTGAACAACCACCTAGATTTACTAATCCTCATTTTCCAAATCGAGTTTTTAAGATATCTAAAGCATTATATGGTTTGAATCAAGCTCTATGAGCTTGGTAGGATAGACTTAGTAACTTTCTTATTTCAAAAGGTTTTACAAAAGGGATTGCTGATCCAACTCTATTTATCAAACGAATTTCTAAAGATGTTTTGATAGTACAAATCTATGTTGCTGATATTATTTTTGTATCTTCTAAAAATACATTGTGTATTGATTTTTCAAAGAGTATGAAAAATTAATTTGAAATTAGTTTAATGGGAGGAATCAAATATTTTCTTGGATTTCATGTTTTTCAAAATATAAATGGTATCATTTTAAATAGAAGTAAATATACAAAGGATATTTTAAAACGTTATGGATTAGCTAGTATTAAGGAAAGTGATACACCCATGAGTTATACCTGTAAGTTGGACATTGATAAATCTAGGAAACTTGTTGATCAAAAAAATTACAGAGGTATGATTGTATGTCTACTTTACCATAATGCTAGTCGACCTGATATTAGGTTTAGTGTGTGTTTGTGGGAAAGATTTCAAGCAAATCCTAAATAATCCCAATTGCTTGCAGTTAAAATAATTTTTAAATATCTTAAACATACTGAAAATTTAGGTTTGTTTTATCCAAAAGGACAATCTTTTGATTTATTAAGTTATTCAGATGCTGACTTTGCTGGTTTCATGTTATAAAGAAAGAGAACTTATAGAACATGTCATATTCTAGGTAAGTCTCTTGTATCATGGTGTAGTAAGAAGAAAGAATTATGTTGCATTTTCCATTGCTGATGCAGAGTACATTGCTGCTAGTAGTTTTTCTGCCAAAATTCTGTGGATGAAACATACTATGTTGAATTATGGATATGATTTTAAACATGTATCAATGAACTGTAATAACACGAGTCCAATAAACATCTCTAAGAATCTCGTTTCTCACTCTAGGACCAATCACATTAATGTAAGGCACCATTTTTTGAGAGATCATTACCAAAAAAGTGATATTACTCTTGAATTTATAGGTACTGAACATCATGTAGCTTACATTTTCACCATGCCTTTATGTTCAGATAAGTTAAGTAACATTATACATGAATTAGGAATGATAGACTCTGTCTGTAAGAAACCTCACTATTATACCTCACCAGTATAAAACCTCACTGTTATACCTCACCGGTATGAAACCTCACTTTGATACCTCACTGGTATGAAACCTCACTATTATACCTCACCGAAATGAAACCTCAATATTATACCTCACTGGTAAGAAACATCACTGTTATACCTCACCGGCATGAAATCTCACTGTTATACCTCAAAGGTATGAAACCTCACTGTTATACCTCATCGGTATGAAACCTCACTGTTATACCTCATCGGTATTAATCCTCAATGTTATACCTCATCGGTATGAAACCTCACTGTTATACCTCACTGGTATGAACCTCATTGATATCCCTCACTATTAGTGGACATCACCGTTAGGAATTCTCATTGGTATACCCTACCGTTAGTATGCATTGTTTTAAACTTCTATCTTTAGCCTCCAGAATCTGTTTCATCTATATTATACATATTATGTTTTATATATTTTTTGTATGATTCCTAAATTATAAAAACTATGTCTTAGTTACTAATCAATCCACTGAACTATCCTCTCTCAAACCCGACTCCATGAATCCCCGAATCTCACGAGAACCCTAACTTCTTCAATCCAAATATGATAAAAACCTAAATTCTGAATGTCATCAATGATTTTGATGAGCCGAATGCGAGGAAGCAGAAGACATGGCCTAAAGCAAGTAGCGGTGTTAGTAGAACATGGTCGGGGAGGTGTCCAGTGAAATCACATTTACAAAGTAGAAATATTTTAATCGAGAAAGAGCTATGCGTGGAATGGCTGATGTCTAGTAAATCATTAGTTCTAGAGGTGCTGGAAGATCAGAAATGCATAGAATGCTTCTCGAATAACAATGGCCCCTACTATCCAAAGCTAGTTAAACAGTTATATGAGTTTGTGAGTTTTGAGAAATCCGATGAGGAAAATATAATGGTTTCATGGGTAAATGGAAAGGAAATGGAATTTTCAACTGTTTAGTGGGATGAGTACCTGAGAGTACCACATGAAGGAGTTTTTGGATATTCATCGAAGACAGCACCACCTATAAGTGACATATTTTATTATCAGACTGCCTTATTGGAGCACACTGGTTGTGTGAAGCATAGAAAGGTTGTGGCTGCTGAAATTGATGGAGAAAATAGATTGGTTTCCAAATTTGTACAACATGTGATAAGTCCAAGAAGAGGGGACTTTGAAAATTTTACATATCAAGATATCTATCTGTTACATCTCTTGAGATGTGGTGTGAAGGTGAATCTGTGCAGGCTGCTAATGATTCAAATGGAGGATATGACCATACCCAAATCAAAGACTAATGATTTATTCTTTGACAAGCCGATTTCATTTATGATTAAATTAAATGGAGTAGTTGAGTCTCAGGATGAGACACTGGTGGTAAGAAACAGCTTTTGTATCACAAGCAGAGTGTGTAAGTACATGAAGATAAGCTGGAACCCATGGAGAGGGGAGTGGGTTACTTATGATAAGAAGTTATATGATAAGTTTAGTCAAGTGGATCATCCTTATAGGCCTAAGGATTTGACGGATCCAGGTCAAGGACCTGATGAGGAGGATCCACAGTATAGTAATGGTTCAGATGAGGAGGATTCCTCTAAAGCACATGGAGGAGATCCAGACTTTCATCCTAGACAAACTCCCGAAATTGTATCCCAAGAAAAGGGAAGTGCTTATTTGAACCTACCTAGTACAGAAACTGTATTTGGAGTATGCAATGAAGAGGCACCTGTGGATGAGGAAGACCAGTAGAGATTAGATCAGGAACAGGATGCCCTAGAGAATGATAAAGAAGAAAGAGAATCTAAAACTGAAGAATCTGTTTCTGCCACCTTGAGTTTGAGTCCCATTATTGGAATTTCTGCTATGCCTTTAGAGGCTGTTCTTATTGAAGTTGATATACCTGCTCCTATTCCTGGGGAGCCTCTTGTTATTGGAGAAATAGAGATGGTTGTGCAAGATTATTCTGAGGAAGACCGAGCAGATGAGGGTGCTATTGCTGTATAGGAGAATGCACCAGTTGAGGGGGAGAATCCAACCAGATTTGGTAGTGTTTCAGTGGATTTTGAGATTGAAGACTGGGCAGAGGACCCAGGGTTTGTAGTTTTTTTATTGAATTACCCAGATTCTGATAATGAGACATCCATCAGTCGGCTAGAAGTTAATTATGATATTCTGTCTGAGATATTACCTGAGAATTTGGTACGAAAAGCTAATCAGGATCAGTTGAAGTATGATCTTAAGACATATTTTGCGGAATATATAAGAAAAATGGAATCATCCTTAGTGTCATCCATTCAATCGGTTATGAATGACTCAGTGGCCAGTATTGTTTCTGAACGACCACATGTTGTTGTGCCAGCTAATATAGTCATCAGGGATGACTTAGAATCTTTGAAGGCTGAGTTGAATGAGTTTTTGAGTGCTTCTGTTTCCATGTTAAACAGTCGCTTTGTTGAAGACATGAGAAATATGGAAAAGTCTTTCGAACTCTCTTGTGGTTGTAATGTGTCATACTTTGTGGCAGAAATAGTGGATGAAATCACAGCTTTCCAGAATCAGGTTTCTAGCTAGGTAGAGGATGTTAATTTTCTAAAGAGATCAGTGGTCTCTCTGGAATCCTATATGAGTTCTAAATGTCAGGAAAACAAGGATTTTTCTTATGTGAAGTGTGTAGTCAGTCAAATGGCCTCAGTTTTTTAGGAGTTTAATCATTCTATAACAAATCTAGTTAGCACCCAAGATTCTTCAGTGAAAAATCTTATTAGTGGGATAACTAGGAGATTCAAGGAAACTGTGACTTTTTATATTGGTTCTCTTGCTTCTAGGCCTTCAATAGAATTGGATCAGATTAGAGCTTTGATGAAGGAGGAGCTTGGTTCAGCTTCAACCAGTAGCTCTGTGAACTCATCTTCCATGACCCAAGTGGTGTCTACCACTAGAGATATAATGAAGATTGTCCAAGATTATATGAGAGAAGCTTATACGTCTCAAAAAGAAGTGAAAGACAAGTTAGATTACTATTTCCAAAGGTTCTACACCAAGCATCAGCTTAACAACCATTTCAAACTTCTTTTGGAAAATATGAAATTACCTCATGTCGATCAAGCCTTCAGAGAACAAGTCAGAAAGCTCACGGAATTGACTCCATCTTTAGACAAATTTATGGAAAACAAGTAAGATTTTATTTTTCCATGGAGAGACAGGAGGAATCATTAGGGATTTCAGAAATCTCTTATTTCCCTTCTTGCATGTCGATTCTCACCCAGTGATTGTACCTACAGCTTTACCCGCCTCTACCTCTGTTAGTTCTCCTGCTCAGATGACACCATTCCAAGCCATCTGCAACCTTACTCCTATGATCACTCAGAGAGCTACACAGTATAGTCCAAGAATATTTTCAGTAGCTCAGCCTCCTCAGATCATTTCTTGTGTTCCTAAGCCTCTACCTCCATCCACCACGCCAGAATCCTCTTCTGATCCCATGGAAAAATCTCATGCTGGGGATGTAGATTGATTAATGGCTAGGATCTTTGATAGGAATCACCTGTATTTCTTTTTGTTTGCCTTTTGTATTTCTTTAAATCTTTTTGAACCATGAAATACAAATGATCTTATTCCCTTTTCTCTCTTTTTTTTTGTTTCCTCCTTTTTTCTACTCACAAAGGGGGAGACCAGACATGATATGACAAAATATGGAAGGAAAAAGGGGGAGAAAAATAAGAAGCTAGATATATGAGCATAATAAAGGGGGAGACCTATGAAACTTGTGAGAAATATAATATTACCCTATAATACATCTGATATATTTGTTTTATAATTCTAGTAGTTTGTTTTTATTTGGTTTTTATTATTATCTCTGATACAATTGGATTTAATTCTATATCCTCTGATACGATACTAATTATTTTGGGATTATAATATCATAAGTTGTGATTATCAAAAAGGGGGAGATTTTTTACCTCACCTGTTTTGATAATTACAATTATGTTTCACTATTCATTGAAAATCACAAATAATGGTCATTCATATATTAATTACTTTTTCCTCCAACTATTTAGTTGATAAGAATATCAAAATGATCTTTGCAATATGTCAATAAATGGTTATCTATGTCTATATGTAATTTTAAATAATTCTATCTCAATCTACATATGTGTTGCATAGAACAGAAGTGTTTTGTGTTTCTTTGAATAGATAAGTATTAAGTCAACTGCTATGCACAAGCTATAGTTATCGATACAAAAAGACAGACAGAGACCTACCGATACGAAGAGCTACAGCCACCGATAAAAAGTTCACCAATATAGACCGCTACTGATACAGAGTCACTGTTTTACACAGTTACCAATAAGGCTTTGTATGCCAGGTACATAACAGAGCTACTACTATGCAAGTTTACAAATACGAGCTATCGTAACACTAGAGTTATCGATAGAGTATGTCTACCGGCATACGAGTCTACTGATACAAGCTACTGTTACACCAGAGTTACCGATAGAGTAAGTCTACCGGTATATGAAAGTCTACCGATATAATAAAATCACTGCTACTCAATCTACCAACACAAAGAACTACCATTACAATGAAAAAGAGATATTGATAGAAGCTCACTGCTTCACAGAGAGCTAACATTACAAGGAGTAACAACCACCATTACAAACGAGATACCGCTACAAGATTACTCTTATAAAGAATTACTGATTGGAAACCAGTCACTATTTCTCTAAACTCTATTTCTATCTGTTTTTTGAGCAACGGGCATATTTGATATTTTTAATGTACCTGCTATTAATTAATTATAGTGGTTGTAATTTCACGAACCACACCTCGTACTTAGATAAAGGTAATCATTCCAATTGTTGGAGCTAAAAGTATAAAAGGTAGATCGAGCTGCAGTAAAGAAGAGTAATGAATGCACACAAGGGCATACATCCAAACACTCACTTACTTGAAGAACACTGGACTTAAACGAGGCCATTAATATAAGAAGAAAACACAAGCTGAACCTAAGATAAAGAGTGAATAGCTTCAAATGATTGCACCTGTTTCCAAGTTGATCAAACTGGACATGAAGAAAACGACACTCTGTTTTCTAGAAAAAAAATGAGAGAAGGACTCAGGATCATTCCTGATTAATCAAAGGAGTCCAGAGATGCACTTCAAATAACTATATCTTTCTATACTCATATATTTACTCTCTTAGTGATTATTTTATTTACATTTTTGAGCAGTGTGTGTTCTATTTTGAAACATTGTCTCATGTGCTGAACTCGGGGATTTAATCCTCATTCAATCTTTCCCTATACTTTTATTTCCTACTGTGGATAGTGTTAGAGGTCAAGTAGAACCTAGATAGCCTGTGTAGTATTGTGTTTTTTTTCCACGAAGAACTATGGTAGAGGTCTTAGTACCTGGACAGTCTTCGTACTGTTCTTTTCCCCGATTGATGGTGTGGATCAAAATTTATATAAATTATTTGAGAGGACTAAGTCTCGGATTGAGACTGAACCTCTTTATTAAAAACTATTGTGCTTACTTATTTTCATATTAACCTATATTGAATATTCCGCTGCTAATTACATTGAAATATATTTTTTTTAAAGTTAATTTGATAGTTAATCTAGCATGTGTTTGTAACTATTGTAAATAGGTAGGTTAGTTTCAAAAGCTAATTTAATCTTTTGATTAAATTAATTTATACCCAATCAATCTTTTGAGATCCTAATTGAATCCTTATAGTTTTAAAAATTTACTACAGTTTAACTTTGTTTTTAATATGGGGATTTTAATAGAATTATTTTTAACACAAATTTTTAATTGGAACTCAATTCATCCCCTATTGAGTATCCACACCGACCAACAGTTTGTAATGAAACCTTTTATCCATCTAATGAATTGTGAACTTTTATTGTCCACTTCTTATTTACTCTTTTTGATAATCCCAAAAGGGGGAGAAATATGAATTTTATATGAACTAAATTCTCATGAAATAAGAGACACATTATATAATAATTAATCTCTCACTCACATGATTTTTGATCATCAATAAGGGGGATATTGTTAGACTCATCATGTGTAAATAAGGTTTTAATGATCACAAATCTTTTACATTCTACAAAACATGATAATCCTATTTAATCTATCTAAAATCATGTCTGCAAATGATTAGTTTTTTATGCCTTAAATAATTGTTGTAAATTGTATTGTTTCTAATGAAATTATATTATGAATGATTAAGTTTAATTCATTTTATGAGTATCACTATTTAAGTATATATACATAAATTTTTCTATGTCTGAAGAACCGTGACCATCCAAAAACCATAACCATCTAGAAACTATAACCATACATACACCGTAACCATCAAGACACCATGACAATCCAGACTCCATGACCATCCATACACAGTGACCATCCAAACACTGTGACCATATAGACACTGTGACCATCCAGACACTGTGACCATCTAGACACCATGACCATCCATACTCTATGACCATCCAAACACCATGACCATCCAGACATAGTTTAAAACACAGTTTCAAGGAGACACAGTTTCATGGAGACACCATTTACAGATAGACTGTGACACCGTTTCTTTATCAATTTTTTCTTTTTTCAATTTAATTTCTAAAGGTTGTATTTGACGTTTTTAAATTCAATAACATGATTAATGTTTATTTATCAAAATTTCACTTCATAGTATGTGGTTCGAGATCCAGAATACATGCATAATGTCTACTCCAACACCTGTATTCTAAGAATAAAAAGAACAATGTGGCCATAATAAATGAAAGAGATCGTGGTGACAGTGGTGATAATAGTGTAACAGAAAAAACAAGTGTGTGCGTGCTAATGAAGAAGCACGAGCATTAATGAAACCCAACACTGTTGAAGGACACATGAAGCATAATCAAATCCCAGAGTTGAGAATATTTTTTCCCTATCAACTCCATGATGAACATGATCCAGATCTAGCTCACTTATGATACTTTGTTTTCCACAAAAGGACTCGATTTCTGCATCTGCTTCATTTTAGAAGTCTATAGTTTCATAGACTAAAAATAAAATAAATTCTAACCTTATCTCATTATTTCTTCTCTATTGTGTATTATTTTTATCTTCTGAGTATTGTGTGTGTCTGTATAAAAACACACATTCTCTCCTGCATCAAAGTAAAGGATACAATATATAATTTCTCTTACATCTTTTTACACTTGTGTATTCCCATAGATAAGTGCGGAAAAGGTCATTGTGTGACATGTTAATTCATAACAATGAAGAACAATGGAAGAGGTGGTGTGAACTAAAAAGTCTTGTGTACTATTGTTAACCCCGATCCAGGGTCTCGATGATATTTATTTATATAAACTTCTTGGTGGAAGGTGATCACCAAGTGGAGTGGATTAGGTCTCATCTTGAGACTAAACCACTTGTTTTATATCTATGGTGTTGTTTATTATAGTTTTATATGTTTTACTATTTATTTCCCAAATCACTCAATTTACTTTGATAGTTAATCTTATGAAGAAATTAAAATTTTTTCCTTCTTAGAATTGCTTCAAAAGTAATGTTAATAATTGATGTTAAGATTAGTGGGAATTAATCAATATTCTAATAAGTTATTTAAATAGACAATATTTCTTAACCGTATAACCTTGATTGACTGGGATGTATTAAAATTTAAGGGGAACATTTTTAAGAATACTATTGAAACAAATTTTTTGTTAGATACTCAATTCACCCCCCCTCTTGAGTAATCTACTCTGACCAATAGCAGTTATTCATCTTTTTCATGCATCATGTGATGATCAAGAAACCACATAATACACCTTTTTGGGTTATTGAACCTAGGTATATATGTTCAAGATATTAAAACCACATTTAGTATTTGAGGTGGATTTTTTTTCAACAATAAGAAAATATCTACTTTTTCAAAATTTTAGGATGTTATCATATACATGTTTCTGACGCTTTCGCCGGGGCGCGCGCCCATCCGTCCATGGGGGAGGACGCACGGCGCTTCTGTTGCCCCGCATTCCCGCTTTCCAAAGGCGGGCGGCATTCGCTCCTTATTCAGGGATGTCTGCTCCTTGATCGAAACGGGATGATGGGATGTCGGTTCTTCCTCCTGTGGATTCCTCCTCAGAACTCGTCACCTAGTCTGGGTCTCCCTTATAGATTTAAAACGTAGTTCGTGAAACTCTTCCCAGTGCCATGTTTCCATGGACGCCGGTTAATTACACTGCTTCTGTCGGGACATTCCAAAGGGTCCAGTCAGGGGAGTAGTCACGTTGAGGCATCAGTAGCGTGTCTGGATGCTGGGGTACCTGGCATGTCTTTCTGTTATCCTTGACCACAAGGCTTCTCGATGGCGTGGAAGCCCGAGGCATCCCACATCCAGCACGGGGAATTATATTTCGTAGACACATATCTGAGGTTTTCCTCAGCTTCCCGTGCTCAACATAGGGTATTCCACAAGTTTAACGTCCAGCGGAGACGGATCAACCCAACCAGAGCATTAGCTAGGATAGATCGGATTGAGGGATCCTCCTTGAAGGGATATAGATACCGGGGCCAACCCATGGGCGACAGTGAAGAAGAGCGTACCGACATGGTCTCACCAGGATAAGACTGTCCGGGTGAGAATCGGAACGGGTGGTAGGTTGATGAATGGAGTGGAAGGAGAGTGAAGTGGGACAATCACAGGGGCGACAGTGAAGTTGGGCTTGAGCCTTGACGAGGCTTCCTACGTATCCCTGTGGCAGGGAATCAAAGTCTGCGTAGTTCAGGATGACGTTGATAAACTGACGTGATTTGGATGATGGGTGGGCTTGAACCTCAGGAAGGCTTCCTACGTACCATGCCTTGGCATAGATCAAAGACCTCGTAGTTCAAAGGGGGCTTTGTCGGTGAACCGACGTGAAAGTGGACCTTGGTCCGATGGGTGGTGGGCTTGAACCTTGGGAAGGCTTCCTACGTATCATGCCTTGACATGGATCAAAGACCTCGTAGTTTGGGTTAGTCACAACGGCTTACCATCGGACTAGAATTGGGTGTACATTTTAATGTCATGCGGGACAAAAGGAGGCATGCAGTTTAACGTCATGATGGACGAGGGTGAAACTCGACGTGAATGAACGACCGAGCAATGTGTCTTCAACCCCATGGAGGCTTCCTACGTACCATGCCTTGACATGGATCAAAGACCTCATAGTTCGGGTGGGAAAAGGTCGCAACAGCTTACCATTGGACCAGAATACAGTTTAACGTAGTGCTGGACGGGGGTGAAACTCGACGTGAAATGACGGGTGGGCTTGAACCTCATAGAGGCTTCCTACGTACCATGCCTTGACATGGATCAAAGACCTCGTAGTTCAAGATGGGTTGGGTCGCAATGGCTTACCACTGCACCGGAGTGTAGTTTAACGTCGTGCTGGACGGGGGTGAAACCCGACGTGAAATGACGGGTGGGCTTGAACCTCATAGAGGCTTCCTACGTACCATGCCTTGACATGGATCAAAGACCTCGTAGTTCAAGATGGGTTGGGTCGCAATGGCTTACCACTGGACCAGAGTGTAGTTTAACGTCGTGCTGGACGGGGGTGAAACCCGACGTGAAAGACGGGTGGGATTGAACCTCATAGAGGCTTCCTACGTACCATGCCTTGACATGGATCAAAGACCTCGTAGTTCAAAGGGGATGGGTCGCAATGGCTTACCACTGGACCGGAGTGTAGTTTAACGTCGTGCTGGACGGGGGTGAAACCCGACGTGAAGGACGGGTTGGCTTGAACCTCATAGAGGCTTCCTACGTACCATGCCTTGACATGGATCAAAGACCTCATAGTTCAAGATGGGTTGGGTCGCAATGGCTTACCACTGGACCGAAGTGTAGTTTAACGTCGTGCTGGATGGGGGTGAAACCCGACGTGAAAGACGGGAGGGCTTGAACCTCATAGAGGCTTTATACGTACCATGCCTTGACATGGATCAAAGACCTATTAGTTCAAGATGGGTTGGGTCGCAATGGCTTACCACTGGACCAGAGTGTAGTTTAACGTCGTGCTGGACGGGGGTGAAACCCGACGTGAATGACAGGTGGGCTTGAACCTCATAGAGGCTTCCTACGTACCATGCCTTGACATGGATCAAAGACCTCATAGTTCAAGGTGGGTTGGGTCGCAATGGCTTACCACTGGACCGGAGTGTAGTTTAACGTCATGCTGGACGGGGGTGAAACCCGACGTGAAAGACGGGTGGGCTTGAACCTCATGGAGGCTTCCTACGTACCATGCCTTGACATGGATCAAAGACCTCATAGTTCAAGTTGGGTTGGGGGTCAGGGTCGGTGCTCACTCTAAGAGCACGTGAGTAATGATCGGTGTGAGAAACAAGAGGTTGCAAGGACCTGACGATCACGTCGCAAAGGGTGCGTCCGTGAGAAGCGAAGAGGGGCTTATGCGTTGAGCGGCCCATGGTGTTGGGACTTACTCCAGGATGGAGGCCCATGGCGCGACAGAGCACGGGAAAGATGGACCTTGGTCCGACGATGGGAGGTGCCTCGTTCCCTATCACGCCCTCCACTGACCTTGGTAGTGGGGATGTACGGAGATGCAGAGGTGCAGCCATCCGTTGAGGGGGGTAGGGTCGCCCTTCTCTTACAAACATACGCCACTCTGACAAGGAGGATCTCATTCCATGTGAGGAAGAGTTCCATTCCCGTGGAGACGAGTGGTGTAAAAAATGTTCGAGTTGGGGGGACCCTTCGTGAGGGGCACGAGGTCGGGTCACAGTTTAACGTCTTGTGTTGAGGACGTGGTGCTTGGCAGCTTAACGTCCTGTATCTCGGACGAGGTGGGTTCACTCCACACCCCTAGGACTTACATAACCGGTACCCTCTGGTCCTTGGGGAAGGGAAGGTACTGGTAAGGCCATGGTTAAGGGGGGTCGTGGAACGAACAATCAAGGGGTCCACGTTAGCATGTCTATGCGAAGAAGCAATAGCCGTTAGCGTGCCTATGCGAAGAAGCATTAGGCGAAGCAACGCTACGGGTCGTATTGTCCATGGGACTTTTAAATCACATCGTGCAAACCTAGAGGGATGCATGGGAAGAGGAATCGCTAAGCAAAGGAGTGTGCTTTGCGAAGTGGAGTGCCTTGGCCTTATCATGGGGCATAGGTGTGAGTGGAAGGTGCTTCGCGAAGTGGAACAGTGTTCGTAGAGCACTACCTCGCGAGGAAGGGGTGCCTCGCGAAGCAGGGTCCTGTGAAGCAGTGTGCTTCGCGATGCATAGTGATTCTGCCTTGGCATAGGGGTCACTAGCATGGGTTGGGTGTTTCGCGAAGCATAAACGCTCCGCCGCTGCCCGGGTTCCCTTGGGAATCCCCTTCCTTCGCGAACGCCCTTGAGCTTCGTGAAAGGCATCCCTCTTGGAATAGGGGCTCAAAACGAGAGAAAGCCGAGTCATCTCGCGAAGTAGAAATACCTCGCGGAGCTCATGATTCCCGGGGCAAAGAGTGCTTCGTGATTCAGGAGAGGAGAAGCCGAAAGGTCGGATTGTCCGTCGTCGGGACTCAGGGGGAGTCCGGTATTTATAGGAAGGGGCGTCGCGAAGCAGGGCTCGCGCGCCGCCTCCGATGCTTCGTGGCGCGCTCGCGAATGCCAACGTCGTCCGCGGAGCATTACCGCCTCTGGAGCTTCGCGGAGGCTCGCGAACGTCAAATGGGTTCGTGGAGCATTACCGCCTCTGGAGCTTTGCGGCGGCTCACGAACGTCAAATGGGTTCGCGGAGCATTACCGCCTCTTGTGCTTCGCGGCAGCTCGCGAACGTCAAATGGGTTCACGGAGCATTACCGCCTCTGGATCTTCGCGAGGCCGCGAGGGTCGGGGCGCTTCGCGTGGGTGCTTTGCGGAGGGGCTTCACGGTTGTGCTTCGCGAGGTAGCGCGCCAGCTGTCTTTTTCCTTTCTTTCTTTCGGGCCATATTTTTGGTGCCAACAAATGCCCCCCCTCAGACTTGGAGCCGCGGAGGGCGAAGGGTCGAAGTCTGAGGGAAAATCGCCAAAATTTTCGGTGGTTCGCGATGCAGCATCGCGAAGGGGCCCCGCGATGCTCGCCGGGGCCGCGGATCCGGACCCGCCGCGATGATTCTCGCGGGTGAGGCGCGCCGCGATGCTCCGGGGTCGCCGCCTATAAATAGGGGGTCCACCCTCTTTTGTCTTCACATGCCTTCCTTGTATTTTTGTGCTCTTGACTTTGCGAAGCTCCGCGTACTCCGCGACAGCACTCCGCGAATCGAGCTTCGCGGCGAACCGCGGGTCTCCGACTCTGCATCCACGCCAAGCGAACCTCTGTTTGTCGGCCTTGGCCAGACTTCGCAGCATGGTCTCGCCACCGATCTTCGCGATCCGGCTTCTCGGTCGAGCATCGCGGTCGAGCTTCGTGATCCATCCGAAAGAATCCTTTTCTGAGGGCCAGAGTTAAAATGGCCCATCAAGAAGCTGTCTTGGGGGGTCCTTGCAGATGCTGCTCGTCGAGATGAGATGGCCAACCATCCAGGCTTGGGGGAGATGATCCGGAGCCACTCGGACCACACTTCTTTGACGGATCTGCTCTCGGAGTGTCAGAAAGATTATCCGTAGGGCAAGAAAATACCGTTGTACGTCTTCGGGCTGAGGGATGACATCTTCATCCCTGAGGCAGTAGGGATGAACCTGCTTGCTGGTTCAGGAGCACACCGTGCCAGCACCAATGGTTCAGGGCGGCCGATGGTCACACGCGGGAGGACTTCACACCCGTTACCGCTGACTGTCTCTACAACCATGTGAACGACATCGATGGGAAGCCATTGCTTCCGGAGACTTCCCCTCCCCTCTACCGTACAATGCTGAAGGCGGCCTTGCAGGATTCGAAGAAGGGATGGTCCGATGAGTGGGACCTGCGCCAGGGCGGCAACTTTACTAATGACTGGGCCTGGGCCTACTAGGTAGGCGCCTCATGCGAGGAGTTCGGGGCCGAGTTGAGGAGAGTGGGGTTGTATGAGGTAGTATGGGCCTCCCAATTCCACATTTACCAACCGAAGCAGCTAATGCCAGAGTTGCTGAGTAGATGGTCATCTAGGACCAACACTTTTCACCTGCATCACGGGGAGGTGGGCATCAGCCTATGGGATGTCCACCAGATTTCTGGGGTCCCGATCTTAGGGGCCATGTATGACGAGTTTCTCCCCGTTGCCAGTGCGTGGGGGGATGCGGAGCAAATGCCGTGACTGGCATCGGCACTGATGGCGCTTGTCCCTGGAAAGGACAAGGAGTTAGTGAGGGATGTCCATTTTAGGAGATGGTTCAAGTGCCTCCTGAATTTCCCAGAGAATCGAGAGTTCCCTCCGAGGCCTCGAACTTGTCTGAGGGCGGCCCAACGGGGAAAAGGGAACTCGTATTGGCGGATCTTGGAGGACAGCCAATGGAAAACTTGGGGTTTCAGTGTCAGCACTGAACAACAGCCGATAGTCAGGCTGGCGGCGTTCATCGCGACTCTCATCTATGGTTGGATCCTACCGGTGAGAGATACAAGCATGGGGGTACGGCCCAGCTCGTTTATCATGGCGTCGATGTTGGCCATGGGGCAGCGGATCAACCTGGGGATCCCGATGCTCACCAAACTGTACAGAATGCTGCGGCATATTAGCGAGGGCAAGAAGTCGTCAAGGATATGCGGGCCCTTCCACCTCCTGTATGGGTGGATCGCAGTGCATATCAGGGGGATTTACGAATATCCAAACCCCATTTCGCCGCAGGGATCAAACTTTCGCCCCTCCATCCCGAACGCGGTCGGTAGCTTCCCGTTCAAATTTGTCGTTCCGATGGTGCTGAATAGGGTGTGGAGGGCGGACGAGTTCAACTTTCATCCCTTCACATTGCCGACGGGGATGCTTACTGATGACGGACGGGGAACGGATGAACATCAGGCTTACCTCCTGGCCTTCCGAGGTGGAGTTTTGGTGGCACGAATAGATCGTGATCCGCTCTGTGAACCATACACTCCGTATCAGTTTGCGAGGCAGTTTCGGTGCCTCCAGCGGCTGACCCCGCAGGTATACTGGGAGGTGCGTCATGAGGAGCACCCGTGTGTGATGAGGCAGCTGTGGCTCATGTTCACACGTGAAGATGGAAAGATGCGGATTACATTGCCTCCATCCATCGCCGCCTTCGGATTATAGAAGGAGTACGCCATTAGTTGGGAGGTCGCTTATCCGTGGGAGATGCTGAAGCAACCAACGATCCGGGTTGGTGACGGTGGGCCTCCTCTATCTCGAGGTCGGGGTCGGAGGGCAGTTAGGGCCGCTCGCGGTAGCGGGGCTGCCATGGCGGCGAGACCCACACCGGCCGAGGGTATGGCAGCAGTGGTGGATCCGGTGATTCTGGGAGAGCAGGGTCATCCGGAGGGGCGGCCACCGAGGGGATTCCATAGGATATCCACTCAGGCTCTGGGGAAGCGCCTGCGTCACATTGACATGGCAGAGGACGCCGTCTTCCCAGAAGCTTGGGACATTTGGGATGTCAACCGGCAATTCCTCAGCCCATCCGAGATATGGGCCCACCTGAAACGCCTCGGGATGGAATTATCGGGTATAGGCCCAGTTCGTGCTGGATTCATGGCGTCTCCGGCGGAGGCAGAATAGTACCTGGAAGAGCTGGAGGATTACGTACACTCCAGTGGTGTCCCTTGCACAATGACAGACCGGGTGAGGGTACTGCTGAATTAGACGGTCCCCCCACAGTTATCGGCTACCGATCTGAGGGAGCGCTTCCCCTTGCCAGAGGAATCAGAGGACTCCTCTCGGGAGGATGAGGCTGGAGGAGGGAGCCCACTCGAGGAGGGCGAGGTCGGAGACCGAGGCTCAGAATCCGACGATTTCGCGGAGGCTCTCGAGGTAGCATTCTAAACATCTCCCCTTACGATCTGTTCTTGGATCCTTATGGACTTCTCACCAATGTTTGCGCCATGTAGGAGGAACATGTTCATAGGCCTCGTTCTCGCTCCTTGGCGGGTGATGATGCGGGACCTTCAGAACCCGTGCCTATGGCTGCGTCCAGTTCTACGTCTGGTGGGACCAGGGGGCCCGAGGTGGCTCCTCTGGAATCCCCAGACCTTCCAACAGTATAAGAGGGGCCTCGTCTCGGGGTCCCGTCAGTACCGGCTCAGGAGCAGCGGTCAGAGGTCGATCTTCATAAGTCTCCTCCACCGATCTCCTCGTTGTCACATGTAGGCCATGCCAACTAATGTTTATGTCCCTCTTTGTCGTGTAGTTATTCGATTGGCGTGGGCTGCTGCGGCGAGGCTGGTCGGGATGTCTGGTGGCATCCCTCCTAGGGTCATGCCAGTGATGGTGGCAATAATCCCTCCATCTCCTCAAGCTGCGATGCACATCATCAGTGGCGGGTCCGCCAGCAGGGTCGTACCCAAAATCATTGAGGTGGACTCCGAGGAAGAGGATCAACCGGTCGGTCCCAGCTCTGTCGCGCCTGCTTCGGTGCCAAGTGTCGCACTGGATTCGACACCGGATGTTGATCCTGCATAGGATTTCCTGCGGGCGTATCCCGCGTATGAGCCTGCCAATCGCGCAGACTGGGACGAAACGACCTCCGATGAGGAAGACAACAGCATAGTTCGCCGCCGGTCGTGGAAGCTGATCGAACGCTTTATCAAGGACACTCCCCAAGCACAATGGCTGGCCGAAATGGATAGACTTCGCTCGCGGTTGCGCGAACTATGCGCTGGGGGAGTGGATGCCCTAACATCCTCATGCACTCATCCGAGATCTTATGGCTGAGAAGATCCGGGAGCATGATCGTGGGCTCAGCGTGGGCTGGCAGCGGAGGAAGGCGACCAGCATCAAGATGCTCCTGGAGGCTGAAGGTGAGGTTCAACAGATGCAGACCCGGGAAGACGAGCTTTCAGCCTCTCTTGATACACAAACTGAGCTGGTCTCCCGGTTGAAGGCCCAGCTGGCGGAGGCAAAAGAGAACATGAGTTAGACCTCTGAAAAGATGGCTGCCGTTCAAGCTGATGTGGAGAGGGCCAGAGCCAGGACTGACGAACTGCGCCCCACCGTTGCGGAGGAGGAGCAAGAGATAGTTCAGTGGCAGCAAGCCTTGGATGCCGCAAGTCAACGGGTGGCGGAGCTCCAACGCTCTTTTGACGGGGTCAACACGTCCATGGGGGAAGTCAACCCCCGAGTATTGTAATAAACCCAAAACCCTTTTATTGGTACTTTCGTGCTTTCAAATTTTACCTTTGTTTTGAATGTCGTAGCACGCACGATTTCCACTGTTGAATTGCCTTGTCACATCCCTATAATGTTTGCGGGACGTTTGACGACAATTCCCCAAGCCAGTCCAGGTTCCCAAAAGATGGGGAAGGCTTGATCGGAGGAGGAACTTACAGGATAGCCGAATTACCATTTCTTCGACGTGCTCTTATGCACGAACGGGGCAACGCCAGGGGCGTTGAAATCAGTCCAAACAGATGAAAATGGGAAGTGTGAATCACGATACCCAAGATTCGGAACACTGTGGGGATGGCGTGACAATAAGGGACAACCGTTAACCGTGGCAGAGAAACGGTATCCTTACTGCGTTAGCCTGAAATGGGGACAACAAATGAGCATCGACCACTGACCGTATTCGCAACACGGGATTTTATCAATTTGTTGTCGATCAATCCTTCAGGACGTTGGCCCGTAATGGTAGGAGAGCCCTTGGGCGTAGTATCCAGGCCGTTATTGGGGGTCCCTCCAAACATGAACAGTCTTCCGGAACGTTGGCCCAGGACGATTGGTGAGCCGATGCGGCATGAGACCAGACCGTTAGGGGGTTCCTTTAGACACGAAATAGGATGAGGGTCCGAATAAGGGGTACACAAAGTGTGGAATATGGGGTGATGGTCTGTCCGAACAGAATCCAACACTTAGGTAGGTACACCACCATGGTGGGAGTACGTGCGATAGGCGCATCGGTCTGATCATAGATCATTCATTTTTTGGGACAGGGCCTCTCTGGTGAGGGGGATCTGTCGCTTCCCAATGGGATCTTGGCGCATCCTGAACTTGTTCAGGGTAGAACTGCAGTTTAACGTCATGCATTGAGGACACATAGATTCCTGTAGTTTAACGTCATACGATAGGACGTGGAATAAAAGGGAAGGAAGCGTGTGGCACGGTAGGTATGAAACCGACGTGAATGAGGACTTGGAGTCCAAGTCATACCACATACCCCCAGAGGAAACTCTTCAGGTCGAGGGACCAAGAGTGAGGATTGGGCCGGGCCCGAAGCAGAGTGGTCGGGCGTTCCTACGTATCTCACGAGGATGAGAATCAAGCCATACATAGTTCTGTAAGTGCATTTTAACGTCATGCAGGACGATGAGCAGCCCGACCGTGTTGGTACACATCCTGCCAAAACTACTAAGCCCACGTGAGTCGTGCTCGGTGTGGGAAAGAAGCAGTAGTGGTGGGAATTTCCCAACACAGAGAGGCAGGATAGGGCAAAGGGACGCTTGGTGAATACCGGCCCAATGACACTAACACGATCTTGTGGCGAACCTAGATGCACGAAGATAAAGAGCCGAGTATGATGGAATTCCAATTGAACATGAGGAAGTGGAAACGTGTGAATCATGGTGCTCGAGATTCAGATCACGATGATGGTGGCGTGACGATGGAGGATAACTGCTGACGTATTCACAACGCAGTACCCTGTCGCATTAGCCTAGAATGGGGACAGACAAATGAGCATCGACCGCTGACCATATTCGCAACGCGGGATTTTATCGATTTGTTGTCCAATATCCATGGGGACGTCAGCCCGAAACGATTGAAGGGCCCTTAGGTCCAGCATTCATGGAGATCCCTTAAGCTTAGTATCCATGTCGTCCGAGGGTCCTTTTGGATGTGGAAAAGGATGAGGATCCAAATAGCGAGTTCACGAAGCATGGTCGTGGGATGAGGGGAATGTCCCTGTGAAAATCCCACACTCCGGGCTCTTTGTCAAAACACATCTGAATACAGCAACGAAACGTATTAGAGAGAGGGAGCAGATTCCTTTCCCTTGGGGAGATCATAGTTTAGGGTCGTAGAATTCGGACCATGAAAAGTTAGACTGGGCCCGCGGGGAAGTGCTCGGGCGCTCCTACGTATCTCATAGGGATGAGAATCATGCCTTACGTAGTTCTTGATGGACCTTAGACCATAAATAGGTAAAGGGAGCAGGGGACACATGGCATCAAAACCCGACGTGAAGGAGGACCTAAGCCCTACTTACCATGCATTCTCTGGGGAAATGCTCGAGTCGAGGGACCGAACACAAAGGTTAGGCTGGGCCCGCGGGGAAGTGCCTGGGCGCTTCTACGTATCCCACAAGGATGAGAATCAAGCCATACGTAGTTCTGGAGATGGTGACATGGTAAGATTCCAGTGCCAGGGGAAAAGGGGAGTGCAGGCGTGGCCCTTGCACTAAAAGAAGCGGAATTTGATGTATCTTGTTTGTTCTTTAAGGTGAATGTTTTTTTTTGTGAAGCGACAGGCCTAGAGTAGTAGGCCGTGATGTCACCACAAGGATCAAGTCGTGATGGGCGTTGACAAATGTCATGGCACATGACCAATACCCAACGTGATGTCCTCTACAACGAGGTCACCACATTGCAGTGCCGTTTTTCTTCGTGCGGCCAGGACGATAATGTCACAATTTAGGGTCGTATGATAGGACCAAGCATGCATTTTATCGTCATGCAGCGCAGACGTAGAAGAGACGATGCTAGGCGGGAAATGTGCGCAGTGTTATAAAACACAATTGACAGAGACATGATCCCACATCAAATGGTATGCCATTCGGAGAGGGAAACCTTAGGCCGAGGGGCCTATACATAGGTGATACAAGGAGGGAGACTAGCTTCCTGAATGGGTTGTACCTGGAGACAGGGCGTCTGGGCGGTCCTACGTATCCCATGAAGATGGGAATCAAGTTGAACGTAGTCCCGAATGGATCTTAGTTTATGGTCTTAGAGCTCGGACCATGGGAGCCCCAAAGGACGCCAGATTGCAGCTTTGTCCCCCTATTATGCAAAGGTGCACTGAGGGATAGCGCCAAAAGTGTCGAGATTCCACCTGGACATGATGGGGTGGAAAATGATGTGAATCATGCAACCAACATTCAAGGAATGAAGGGCTGTCGTGACGACAGAGGATTACTGCTGACCATGTTCGCAACACAGCATGCTGTCGCGTTATCCTGAAATGAGGACTAACAAACGAGCATCGACCGGTGACCATATTCGCAACGCGGGATTTTATCGATTTGTTGTCCAAAACCCTCAGGGGAGTTGGCTCGTATCGGTAGGAGAGCCCTTGGGCGTAGTATCCAGGCCGTTCTTGAGGGTCCCTCTGGGTGTGAAAGGTGATGGAAGTCCGAATAGAGTGAAACACGAAGCTTGACAAGTGGAAGGAACTCGATCAAGTTGAATCTGACACTCTTGGTCCTCGACTTGAGTGCTCATAATACATGGGTGAACCACTGCAAGGAGTCAAGGGACTCAACTTTGAGGGTGATCGAGAGATGGCAGGTTCCTAGGGGAAGGGGCACGGTGCCCAAAACCTTGTATTATACCTACACATCCCCCTCCTGGGGAGGGATAGGCCAAGTGGCTTGGGTGATCGGGAGATCAGGAGATCACTAGGAGGTGGGGCTGGACTCGAATCTTAAACATCCAGGTGGTCCTACGTATCCCATGAGGATGGGAATCAAGATGAACGTAGTTCTGAAGGGTGCCTTTCAATGTCATGCAGGACATAGAATAGGACGACCAACTCTCAGAACGGGGTGCGCATGGTGCAGCTATTGCAAACCTGACGTGAGTGAGGACGTAATCCTACACTACGCCACGCGGTCCCGTGGCCGGGGTCCCAATGGTAGGACGCGAGAGAGGTGAACTTGCTGAACTCAAGCTGGACCCAAAGACAAGGGGTCTTGAACGTAGTTCCAGATGAGAGTCTTAGTTTATGGTCTTAGAGCTCGGACCATGGATGGTGAGAACTCCCGAGTAAGCACAGATGTCAACCCAATCCCTAAGCCCATGTGAGATAAACTCTGTGTGGGAAACAAGGGGGGTATACTCATCGCAATACTTGGGGCGTCCATCAAATGGGAGTCGGCGGAGAGTTTCGAAGGACACCTTTGATGCAGCTTGTTCTCCCAACGTGCAGATGTGCACGGAGGAAAAGTACCAAGAATTCGGAGACTCTACTTGGACATGCTGAAGTGATGAAGGGTGTGAATCGTGTACCCGGCATTTGGGCTTAATGGGTTGACGTGGAGATAGAGGAAAACTGTTAACCATGATGGAAACACAACGTCCGTATCGCGTTAGCCTGAGGTGGGAACAACAAATGAGCATCGACCGCTGACCATATTCGCAACGCGGGATTTTATCGATTTGTTGTCCGAAACCCTGGGGGTCGTTGGCCCGTATCAGTAGGAGAGACCTTGGGTGTAGTATCCAGGCCGTTCTTGGGGGTCCCTCCAGGTGTGAAAGATGATGAAAGCCCTGTTGCGGGGATATGCAAAGCCTGGAAAGTGGGTGCGGACATGTCCGAGTAAAGCTTGGCATTCCAGGTAATAAACCAGAGTACTCTTAAGCACATTGGTGAACCGCTGAAAAAGGGATCGACGAAACAGCTCAGTAGGGGGGGTAGCAGGGCGTGGTCATTACGAAACTGTCGTGAATGAGGACATAATCCCACACCACACCATATAATCCTCTCATGGATGAAGGATAGGCCAAGGGGCCGGGATGGGATGAGGATTCCCGAGAGATGGGGATGGACCCAAATCATGGACATCCAGGTGGTCCTACGTATCCCATGAGAATGGGAATCAAGACACATGTAGTTCTCTATATGTAGTTTAATGTCATACTGGACGAGAAGGGGAATCAATATACCCCGAAACAAGGGAGGTATGCGGTATGGCGAAGAAGCCGACGTGAATGAGGACATAGTCCCACATCACACCATACACCCTGGGTAAGAGGGGACCTGGGCCGTGGCCCGGAAAGGCCAAGGGGCCTAAGGTAAGGAATCAGTCAGGAAGGCCTGACTGGTTTTCAGTTTAATGTCTTACATGAGGAAGAGGGTAGGGGACCCGAGAAGGCCAAGGGGCCTGAGGCTGGACCTCGTAAAGGGAGGGCGTACGGCATGGTACATGATCCCGACGTGAATGAGGACATAGTCCCACATCACACCGTCCTCCCTTATGAGGAATCATGGGCCGTGGGCCCGATCGCTAGCACCACCTGGAGACGTTTGTCACCTCGGAATGGGGCAGAATGAATCATTGTCCTCGATGCCTGGGACATCTCGGGGTGGACCCGAAGATCCAGGACACTGTTGACCATGTTTGAAACACATCGTTCCTATGGTGACCCGTATGGGGGCAACAAATGAGTGTCGACCACTGACCAACTTCGCGACGCGGGACTTGTATCGTCTTGTTGCTTGAAAACCCTCGAGGGCGTTGGCCCGTATCGGTAGGAGAGCCCTTGGGCGTAGTATCCAGGCCGTTCTTGGGGGTCCCTCTGGGTGTGAAAAATGACGGAATCCTAGTCAAGGAGTGGGTGAAACATAGTTGTATCCATCCACGAAAGGGGAAAACACCTCCAGGGGGGAATGTGCAGCCGGGTCGAGGATTGCTCAATGTGGGTCGGAGCAAAAGTGTGCACCCTGCCATGTCTTGACCCGAGGGGAAGATTTTGGCTTTTGGGCTGGGCCAACGGACGAATTGTCCGGGCGTTCCTACGTATCTCATAAGGATGAGAATAAATCCATACGTAGTTCTTGAAGGCCATGCAGTTTAGCGTCGTGCGGTGAGGACGTGGGAGGATAGAAGAACGGGAGTGGGCGCATGGTGCGACCCTTACAATCTTTGTGCGAGCGGGGTTGCATGAGCAGGGCCAAGAAAGCCTACTCCCTGCTACACAAAGATCCTCTAAGAAGACTATTCCTAGGGGGGATAGTGGAAGGGAAGAGCTTGGGGCTGGGCTCAAGACGAGGTGTCCGAGCGTTCCTATGTAACTCATAAGGATGAGAATCAAGCCACACGTAGTTCTAGAAGTGTAGTTTAACGTCATGCGGGACGAAGCCGCAGTTTATGGTTGTGTAGGACTTTACGGTTTAGAGTCATGTTGGACTATAGTGTCCAGTTTAAGGTCATTCGGGACCGTTTCACAGTTTAACGTCTTACAGGACGAAGATGCAGTTTAAGGTCGTGTGGGACCATTTTGCAGTTTAAGGTCGTGCTGGACCTTCACGCAGTTTAGGGTTGTGCTGGACCGTTTCACAGTTTATCATCTTGCAGGACGAAGATGCAGTTTAAGGTCGTGCGGGACCATTTTGCAGTTTAAGGTCGTGCTGGACCTTCACGCAGTTTAGGGTTGTGCAGGACCCCCCTTTTTATCCCTAAGCAAAGTACCGCTTGAGGAACTTGGCATTGGTGTGGGGGGGGGGTTATACGCTCTCCATCCGTGGTCACCAAGGAGTATGCTCCATTGGGGTAAACCTTATGGATGATATAAGTCCATTACCATTTGGGTTCTAACTTGGGCGGTTTCCTACCGGGAATCATTGGTGCTCAAAGGGCCAATACTAGGTCACCCTGTAGAAAAGAGCGAAGACGAACCATCTTGTCAAAGGCTCTCACTATCTTGTCCTGATGCCTTTCTAGATTGTGCAGGGCACGAAGCCGGTTCTCGTCCAGTGCCTCTAATTCAACTAGACAGATCTCGGATACCTCATCTGATGTCTGGTGTTCATAGACTATAGTGCGTAGCGATGACAGCTGGATCTCAATGGGTAGGACGGCCTCAGCTCCATACACCAGGGAGTATGGGGTCACCTGGGTAGAGTTGTGAGTCGTCGTCCGGTAAGCCCAGAGGGCGTTGGGGAGCTTGTCCGGCCAACTCTTCTTATTCTGACCAACCATCTTCTAAATAATGTTAGAGAGGGTTTTGTTGAACGCCTCGATCTGTCCATTCTCCTGCGCGTGGTAGCGGGAGGTATGGTTCGACCGGATGTCGTACTTAGCGTACAATTTCTTCAATTCAGCTACTCGGAAGTTGGTGCCGTTATCGGTGAGGATGACGTGAGGGACTCCAAATCGGTGGATAATGTTGGATCTCAAAAAGTCAACGATGGAACGGGCCTTGACCTCTTTGAGCGGAACTTCTTCTGCCCACTTGGAGAAGAAATCTGTAGCAGTCAGGATGAACCTACACTGGTGGGATGTTGCCGGTGGATACGGTCCCACTACATCAAGTCCCCATACCGCAAATGGCCAAGATTACTTGGTGGGGTGGAGGGGCTCCGGCGGCCGATGCAAGAAGTTGGCGTGTACTTGGCACGCGTGGCATCTCTTGGCGTATCCAATACAATCGTGGATCATAGAGGGCCAAAAGTACCCCAACCTCCGGATTTGATGGGACAGTTTCGGCCCAGCTTGATGGGCGCCACAGGAACCGGCGTGAACCTCTTTCATAACTTAAGGTATCTCCCCTCTTTGGAGGCAACGGAGGAGGACACCATCGAAACTCCGCTTATAAAGGATCTGTTCCAGACTGGGGCCGCTCCGGAGGGTAAATTGCAGCGTGCGGCGTCGGATTCGCTCGCGTTCAGCCCTGTCGTCCGGGAGATGACCATTTTGGAGATACTCGACAAAAGGTTCTCTCCAGTCGGGGGTGGTTTCAACCACTGCGTCTGATGAACCTGGGACTCCGGATATGGAGAGTTCGGCGGGGAGATGACTTACCCGCAGGCTATCACGGTCCTCTTGGGTGACGGGGGCAATGACACTCCAGTGGGCCACGTGTATGACCAAATCATCTTGCTCGGGTTCTGCGAGCGACGCGGCTAAGCTAGCCAGGGCGTCTGCTTGGCCGTTCTGCGACCGTGGGACATGGGTAACCTCTGGTCGAGAAGAGAACTGAGCCATTAGGAGGAGGGTGTATTCCAGCAATGGTGCAAGCTCTGGCTTCCTGACGACGTAGTTGCCATTAA
The DNA here is from genome assembly GCA_963277665.1 of Viscum album. Lineage (NCBI taxonomy): Eukaryota > Viridiplantae > Streptophyta > Magnoliopsida > Santalales > Viscaceae > Viscum > Viscum album. The sequence continues at coordinate 218,655,693 of OY728138.1, forward strand.
CCTGTTTGATTACCAGCTCGGAATCTCCCTTCACATGTAGATGGGGAACATGGATCTCAAGGGCCAACTCGAGGCCGGTGATGAGAGCCTGGTACTCTGCCATGTTGTTCGTACAACCTTCTGACAATAGGAACGAGTATGGCAGGACGGCTTGCGCCGGGCCGGGGTAATGAAGACAACACCCAGGCCCACTCTGTTGAGCTTGGGATCGTTGAGCCTCCTAATGGTGGGGCTCCGGGAGGCGCCGTCGAAATGCATTTGCCAACACGGGGCAGCATGATCGACTGAGAGGATCGTCTCATCAGGGAAATCCAGGTCCAGGGATTGATCCGCGGAGGTTGGATGGGCAGCTAAAAAGTCTTCCAACGCCTGTCCCTTAATGGCCTTCTGAGGTATAAACCTGATATCAAATTGCTGGAGAATCACCGCCCACCATGCTAGTCGGCCAGTCAGCATGGGACGACTTAGGATGTACTTCAGTGGGTCTACACAGGAGACCAATTGCACCTCGTGGTGCTGCAGGTAATGTCGTAACTTCTGCACGGCGAAGACGAGCGCAAGACAGCTCTTTTCGACAGGGGAGTATCGAATCTCCGTATCGAGAAGCATGCGGCTGAGATAGTAGAGACTATTCTCAGTACCATCGTTATTCTTCTGGGCGAGCAGCGCACCGAGGGATCTCTCCAGGGTGGTCACGTAAAGGACCAGCGGCTTTCCGGAGATGGGTGGCATCAAGACCGGAGGTTGGAGCAGATACTGCTTGATTTCCTCGAAGGCGGTCCGACACTCCTCATCCCATTCATAGGTGGCACCCATCTTCATGAGCCGGGAAAAGGGCTTACACTTGCCGGCCAGATTCGCAATGAATCGATGTATATAGGCTAAGTGGCCTTGAAGGCCTCGGAGCTCCCGAATGTTGATCGGGGGAGGCATTTGGCTGATGGCCTTGATCTTCTCCGGGTCGATCTCGATACCTCGGTATCTGACAACAAAGCCCAGAAACTTCCCGGAGGTGACCCCGAAGGCACACTTCAGCGGGTTCATCTTCAGGTGATGGGAACGGAGGAAACCTAACACTTTATCAAGGTCTCTGAGATGGTCCTAGCGCTGGCATGATTTGACCACAAGGTCATCCACGTAGCATTCCACAAATGTCTCGATGATCGGTTTGAATAGGCGATGCATGGCCCTCTGATAAGTGGCACCTGCATTTTTCAAACCGAATGGAATTACCTGGTAGCAAAAGGTACCCTGGGGAGCCCTGAAGGAAGTTTACTCCTCGTCTTCGGGGGCCATCCGGATATGGTTATACCCGGAATACCCATCCATGAAAGAGAGGGCTTGGAACCCGGCCGTGGCATCAATAAACAGCTCCGTCACTGGGAGTGGGAAGTCATCCTTTGGGCAGTGGCGATTAAGATCGCGAAAGTCGATACAGACTTTGATCTGCCCATTCTTCTTCCTAACTAGCACAATGTTGGCATGCCACATGGGGTACTGGACCTCCTTAAAGAAGTTGGCTTTGATTAGCTTATCAACTTTGGCCTCAACCATGGCACCATGAGAAGGGTGCATCTTCCTGGGAGGTTGCTTAAACCCACGATGTTTTTCCGGGAGGCCCAGACGGTGGACAGCCACTTGGGGATCCAGCCCTGGCATCTCATCGTAACTCCAGGCAAACACATCACGATGCTGTTTGAGGAAGTCTACGTACTGCTGCCACTCCTCGAGGGACATGGCTGCACTGATCAATGTGGGTCTCAGATCTGCCTTGCTACCAAGGTTCACCTGTACCAGTTAATCAACCGTGGTAGAGACGCCTTCTTCAAAGGCTGGGGGAGCATCCTCCAAGTCTTCCTCCCCACCCGTGGGGGGACTTCCCGCGATGGGGGGGGATTCTGGGCTATCAAAATCCGAGGGGCAGCTGGTGCCGACTTGGGCAGCAGCGGTCATCACATCGGGAGACTCGCTTGCCATTGAGACCATAGAAATGAAGGCAGTCGACCCTATCACATCTGGCCTTCGGCCTAAAGGGCCACGTTTGATGATATCAAAGCAGTGGTGACGTGTCGGCCTAAGTCGGTTAATTCCAGCCCGGCAGAAGAGACATGTATGGCGCACTGCCATTGTCATGAGCTTGACGTCCCGGTACCATACAGGGGTAGGGGGTTCATGGATGACTTGAGCCTGGTTGATGTAGGAGTACGAGGTGATTTTCCGTTGTCGCTTGGACACGGGAACATGCCTTCCTTGCGTACCCGAAACAACGAATCATTGTCCCATGTCGGGGGTCGTGGCCTCCAACCGGTGGATCGAGAGGATGTAGGCGTCATCCATGCTTGCCCAGGGATCACTTGTTATCGGGGCGGGCTCATCCTCGCTTACCAGGATTTGCTTGTCCTTACTTTTGTAATAACCCGCATCCAGATAGCGGGCCTCACAAGAAGCGAAAGGGGACGCGTCTCCTTGGAGCACGCCTACTCGACCGTTGAGCGAGTACTTGGGGCACTGGTGATACGACGAGGGGACCGCTGCATACAGATGGAGCCATGGACTACCCATCAGTGCGTTGTAGGCGGTGTCCTGAGAAACAACCATGAACTCGGTGCTGGAAATTAAGCCACCGAACTGAGTCTTCAGGCGGATCTTGCCGACCGGGGTTTTCTCTGTCCTGTCGTACCCCTGGATCCTGAGGTCAGAGGGAGTTAAATCACCTTCGGACATACCCATCTTTCGCAGCGTCCGTGTCGGAATTAGATTGATTCCAGATCCTGTGTCAACGAGGCTGCGGCGGACTTCCACACCGTTGAAGTGGCCAGTGATATACAATGGTCGAATTTTCCCCTGTATAGGAGGGTCCTCATCTTCACCGGAGAACGAGATAACCGCCTGACATTCGGCGTTTTCAATCGTCTCGGTATGGAAGGCTTCCGCAGCTGCTACTTCCGTCTCGAACTGGAGGGGGCTCCTTAGGGTCTCGGCAAGTGCCTCGCGCATTTCAGATGACAGGCAAAGGTCCACAAGGATGGAGAGCCTCGCCGGGATGCCAGCCAGGTGCTTCAGAACATCGTACTTTCGTGCCAAACGCCAACCTCTGCTTACAGGAGGTCGTTCGGCATTTGGATGCACATCGGGTCCGGCTGGCTGAACTAGCGAGTAACTAGTACTGGGTACATCTTGCTGCCTACCAGTAGAAGCCTGAAGAGTAGTTGCCGGACTAGGATCGGACATCGGAGGGTGACCTGTAGCCAGGCAAGACTGACTGTGACACGAACGAGGTGGCTCCCCCCGATCCAGTAGCACGAACGGCGGTGGAGGTAGAGCCGAGGGTGTTGGATGGGTTTGCGCGTGATGAGATCTGCGTTGAGCCTGCTGCCTCGTCTCGGTAGCGTGCACGGCTTGGCCATAGGTTCCTGATGATGTGCCTCGATGACCGGCGCGATTGCGATTCCTTTGACGTTGATGTCGGCTGGAAACGTTGGGGAGGTCTGCCTGGGGTTCCCCCTCGTCGGGGGTCATATAGGGCTTTACCAGCTCCACAGTGTTAACCGAAGCGTACCCTAGGCTATCGCTCGAGGAGTCATCCTCCGCTGGGCGGATTCTGGGAGGGATCCCCATTTCGGGGGGCATAAAGTCGCCGAGAGTGTGGGATGACGACGGCACTGGCGGTGCACGTTGCTTCTTCTTGCGTCGCCGCTGCTTGCCCTTTTGGGCAGAGGTCGACTATGAAGACGATGCGGAGGCACCGGCTACTTCTTCTGAAGGTTCCGACTGCTTCAGGAGCTCCTGGATGATACCCTGGGCATGGACGATGGTTTTTCGAGCCATCCAGTCGTCATATTTCTAGGATCCGTGGCTAGGGACCTGCTGCCACTCACCTTCACTGTCGTTGCCAATCTCTGATCCTGCAAAGACACCTACCACTTGCGCTGGTGATGGGCCCAACTTGACTATGTTGTTGTTGACCTGGTCCTGAATCCAGTCTTTAAACACATAGCATCGATTGAGGGTGTTCCCCAGGATCCGATGATAAGGGCAGTAGTTGGGTTGATCGGTGAGATGCGCCTCTGCTGGCCTTCTGCACTCAGGCAAACGCACAATCCCTTGCTCTAGAGCACTTCAGAAGTAGCCAGGGACCTGATTTTCGTTGAATGAATAGGTCTGGTACCTTATTTCCGGATAGGGGGCCCTGGGGGCCTAGTCCTGACGAGGGGCCGGAGGGGCCTGCCGAGGGGGCGGCGCCTGATTGTCTCGCCTAGGTGGTGGTGGCGCGTTGCGCGGGGGAACCTGTCGGTTCTGAGGCGGTCGCTGCTGGGCGGGAGCCTGTGCTTGAGGTGGAGTACCTCTACGGGGTTGCAGGGGTGGTGCCGCCGGCAGCAATTCCAGCTACCTCGGGGCTTCTATTTGAGCCACCGCGGTGGGTTCAGCCCTTGCGGTTCTCCTGGCTGGGATCATAGGGGGAAACAAACGTGCCTGACTGGCCTGTTGTAGGGCTTCCTCGAGGCGTTGATCCTTGTCCGAGAAATCTCTGATCCCTCCATGGTAGTTCTGGGTAATCAAGAAGGGTACCAGATCTGTCTTGACATTCCCCAAACACATTGTCAGTAATTGCTCCTGAGTCAGTGTCATATCGAGGGAATACGTAAGTCCCATCCATCGGGCGATGAAGTCTGTGACTCGCTCATCTGGCCTTTGCTTGCACTTGAAGAGGTCTGCAATGCTGGTCTTTCGCGTGGTGGAGCTGAACTGGTATAAGAACTGCCGGAGAAGATCCTCCCAACCGGTCACCGATCCGATAGGGAGCTGGCTGTACCAGATGAATGCCGGACCTTCCAATGTCTGTACGAAACAACGGAGCTTGGCGGCTTCTTGCTGAGCCGGGGTCCCCAGCATGGGGCCACACCTGGAAGAAAAATGAGCCAAGTGCTGGGGCGGGTCCCCTATCCCGTTAAAGGGCAAGAAAGTGGGGTTCCCAAAACCCGGAGGCGCGGGCATATCATCCACCCACGCGGGATAAGGCTTTCCATCCGGTGGGACCACCACCTGCCGCGTTTCCAACGCCCCGAGGCGGGCTGTGAGTGCCGCAATAAGGTCCTCCGGGTGGGGGTCCCTGTCTTGACGGGGATCCCTAACCACAAGTGCATTTCCAGGTTCTTCAACACGGTAGACGGCTTCGGCCGCTCGTGGGTCAACTGGCTGGACGACCTACTGGGCGACTGGGGGAACCCGGGTTGGATTCTTCAGATTGTCCCGTCGCTCGGGGGGGTTTGGCGAGACGTATCACGCCCTCTTGCCGTATGTCCCGGCTTCCTCCCTGTCTGTGGCAGTAGCATGATCAGGGTGGCCCGGAGGCATCTCGCCGGGGGGGAATTGTTCCTGCCCCTGCTGCCCCGGCCTGGGATTACCATAGTTGGGTCGTCGCTCTGTGGTGCGTTCAACCAAGAGTTCGTCAACCAGCCTTTTCTGCTCAGCAAGCTACTGGCGTAATGTGGCCTTCTCGGGATCTTCGTCCGTTTTCTGCACAGAGGCGGACGGGTCGGAGTGCTTGACTATTCCGACGTGCTCCTTACCCTTGCCAGTGCTTCGACCGAGTACCAGCGACTTGGTGGGTACGGGGAGACCTAGCAGGTTCCTCTGATGACGGGTAACTCTCCCTGACGGGTCGAGAAGTGGCGGTACACCCTCGGATGGTAAGTCTCCATCATGGAACTCAAGCTCATCTTCCTTATCCACAACGTCGGCCATGTGGACTGCGACCCCTCTTGAGGGCATATCCTCAATGTCGCATAGCGAATCGGGCTGCCGTCGGATAGGGTCGAAGAGGAGAGCGGCATAGTGTCCCCAACCACGGACTTGCACATGGGGGGTGGCTTCCCTGACGATTCTACAGAGTGCTTTAAGACTCTGAACGCATTTTCATTGAAGGGCGCTCTGGTGGCCCGACGACTCAGGGTGCTAGGCCACAAGAAGTGCGGCTGCATCGATCAGGCGGCACTGCTCGCCGATTTCTTCAAAGTGCTCACGACTTCTGGGGTACACCACCCGTTCATAACGGAGGCGGAAGTGTGTCGCCCACAGGGTTCGACAAAAGCACCCCACATATTCAGAGGTAAGAGACTCTGGTATGCGGAAATTCAGTGCCGCCGTCGGCCAGAACTTCTTCGGGAAGTAATCCGCTGCAAGGATACTCCAGAAGCTCCTAGGCTCGGACTCAGGGTCTGGCCCTGTGTTGCCCCACTCGTCAACCGGGGGCGGCTGAGGGACCGGTAGCGGTACCGAGGCGGACCTTTGGGATAGTAAGCTCGGCGGTGGAGAATACAGCAAACGAGAAGACTGGCCGCCGAATTCCGGGCCATCCTCCGAAGAGTGAGGTGACCTGGCCACGATGTTACGATACGACGGGCTGATAACCACAGCTTCTGGAACAGGAGCCGCGGCTACCGGCAACAGGTCGTGTCATCTCTCTACCGTCGTTGGCCCCCAAAATAACTCTACGTGATCTCTGGTAGAGGTAGAGGGCTCTTCTAGTGACAGAGGCGGTGATTGCGTGGTCGAGACCTGCAGAATTCCCAGGATTTCTTCCTCCCGGATATACCTGCGGAGAGAGACGAGAATCCGGTGGACCTCGAATTCTGGGAGAATGAGGCTAACGCGTCTGGTTCCCGCCCCAGTCCTTGATACAGAGGAACGGGGAGAAGGTTCCATCGCTGAATCGCATTCCGCTTCCGAGTCGGAGAAGCGGGCAGGTTTGATCTCCACCTGGGCCTTCCCAGTATTCTTCCTGTGGCGGCGACGACCCGCTCTTCTGCCCCGGGGTGGCTCTTCGGGATAGGGTTGGCCCCTATCAGGCAGCCTCAGGGCGGCGCTGGTGCCATGGCAGAGAGGGCCCCCACCCGAGATAGCCGGGGTGCGAGGGGCACCGGGGACAATGTCGAAGGGTACATGGGGAGAACCCCCATGAACAGTACCCATGTGGGCGGGGCCTCTGTTGGAACTGGAAGGAGCATGGGGAGGACCTCCATGGTCGATGCGGGTGGAGCGTGGCTGACATTCACTCCTCGAGTTGCTGGGGCGAGGAGGACCTTCGCCGGTTGCAGAGAGGGTGTAGGGAGGGCCCCCACGTTGGAGAAGGACCGGGTGGACAGTGCCTTCAGGTTGGTGGCCGGGGGCAGGAGGATGGACTTCATACTCTATATAGTGGGCGCGAGAAATGTTTCTGCGCTGTGCGTCATTGCCGCGGGGCAGGTCTTCCGGCAGGGTGGGGGTTGCACGAGGCATGCCTCCATGACGAACCTCGGAGCGGGGAAGACCCACGCTCTGTGGAGTAGTGGTATGGGGAGGACCTCCGCACGGGGTGACATTACCGCGGGTTAGCTCGCGGCGATCACCACTTGGGCCTGCAACCCGGAGAGTCAACCCAGCCTGCCCGTGGGGCAGTTGGGGTCTCAATCCTGGTTGGGTGAAGGAGTGCCCCTGCTCAGTGTATGCAGGGTCTTCACGATGCACGTCGGCGGTGGCTCGGGCCACTGTAGCCGTCGACGTTGACGCGCCTAGGCGAGCGTCCTCAGCCCGTGCCCAGCGCTGACTTCGGGTTAGACGAGCTGGTGCAGGTGGTGCAAGGACGTAGTCTGCCTGCTCTTCCTGCAGGGCCGGACGACGGCGCTAACGCAGCCGGGCGGGAGCTCTCGCCTAGAGCCCTTGGGTCGGGACCCTGAGCGGGCTGAGCCAGACGGCGCTCGCCTCTTCAGCGTAAGGCGAGGAGTCGTCAAGGCGTTCTGGAGACAAGCTCACAAAACGGTTGAATGTTGGGGTGGGGACCAGAGGCTTCCTGCGCGGCCTGTTAGGGCGGCGTTGACGGCGGGGCCTGGAGGCCTCCAGGTCCAGGCGGGCCATATCCCGGGTTGGGATGACCCCTTATTCCTCATACCTGCGCACAAGGTTGTTGATCACCCTTCACTGGATGACCTCTGATGGGGAAAGGGGGCGTGGGCACCCCGTATTCCGCGATGTGGCGGCCGTCGTGGTGGTAGCGGCGCTACGTGGGGTGGCTGTCGTGGTGTTTCCCCTGCCTCTGCGTGGGCGAGGAGCGAACGGTGATCGTGTCTCTGTAACAGCAACCTGGTTCCTGAGAAATGAAGGGATCAACTCATCAGTACTGAGAGGAAAAGGATTGACAGCCGGTTCCCCAGCGTTCATCCATTCTCCATGTCTGTGAGAAGGATCCACGCAGATACGCTGCAGAACGGAGTGCCCCGAGTTCTACTGCCCCCACTTCCGGTGAGTTTCACGACAGGCCCCCTATTTGCTTGGCGGGACCAGGCACCAGATATCTGGATCCGGTGACACGTCAATCTACTGGTGTCTCGAACGCTACTAATCTCCATATTGAGGAGAAGAATTTCACGTCGGGTTCACCATTTTTGTTTCTGATGCTTTCGCCGGGGCGCGCGCTCGTCTGTCCGTGGGGGAGGACGCGCGGCGCTTCTGTTGCCCCAAATTCCCGCTTTCTAAAGGCGGGCGACATTCGCTCCTTATTCAGGGACGTCTGCTCCTTGATCGAAACGGGATGATGGGATGTCGTTTCTTCCTCCTGTGGATTCCTCCTCAGAACTCGTCACCTAGTCCGGGTCTCCCTTATAGATTTAATACATAGTTCGTGAAACTCTTCCCAGTGCCATGTTTCCATGGACGTCGGTTAATTACACTGCTTCTGTCGGGACATTCCAAAGGGTCCAGTCAGGGCAGCAACCTTCAGTAAGGGGAGTAGTCACGTTGAGGCATCATTAGCGTGTCTGGATGCTGGGGTACCTTGCATGTCTGTCTGTTATCCTTGACCACAAGGCTTCTCGAGGGCGTGGAAGCCCGATGCATCCCACATCGAGCGCGGGGAATTATATGTCGTAGACACTTATCTGAGGTTTTACTTAGCTTCCCGTGCTCAACACAGGGTATGCCGCAAGTTTAACGTCCAGCGGAGACAGATCAACCCAACCAGAGCATTAGCTAGGATAGATCGGATTGAGGGATCCTCCTTGAAGGGATATCGATACCGGGGCCAGCCCATGGGTGACAGTGAAGAAGAGCGTACCGACATGGTCTCACCAGGATAAGACGGTCCGGGTGAGAATCAGAACGGGTGGTAGGTTGATGAATGGAGTGGAAGGAGAGTGAAGTGGGACCATCGCAGGGGCGACAGTGAAGTTGGGCTTGAGCCTTGACGAGGCTTCCTATGTATCCCTGTGGTAGGGAATAAAAGTCCGCGTAGTTCAGGATGACGTTGATAAACTGACGTGAATTGGATGATGGGTGGGCTTGAACCTCAAGAAGGCTTCCTATGTACCATGCCTTGGCATAGATCAAAGACCTCGTAGTTCAAAGGGGGCTTTATCGGTGAACCGACGTAAAAGTGGACCTTGGTCCGATGGGTGGTGGGCTTGAACCTTGGGAAGGCTTCCTACATACCATGCCTTGACATGGATCAAATACCTCGTAGTTCGGGTTAGTCACAACGGCTTGCCGTCGGACTAGAATTGGGTGTACAGTTTAATGTCATGCGGGACAAAAGGAGGCATGCAGTTTAACATCATGCTGGACGAGGGCGAAACTCGATGTGAATGAACGACCAAGCAATGTGGCTTGAACCCCATGGAGGCTTCCTACGTACCATGCCTTGACATGGATCAAAGTCCTCGTAGTTCGGGTGGGAAAAGGTCACAACAGCTTACCATTGTACCAGAATGCAGTTTAACGTCGTGCTGGACGGGGGTGAAACTCGACGTGAAATGACGGGTGGGCTGGAACCTCTTAGAGGCTTCCTACGTACCATGCCTTGACATGGATCAAAGACCTCGTAGTTCAAGATGGGTTGGGTCGCAATGGCTTACCACTGGACCGAAGTGTAGTTTAACGTCATACTGGACGGGGGTGAAACCCGACGTGAAATGATGGGTGGGCTTGAACCTCATAGAGGCTTCCTACGTACCATGCCTTGACATGGATAAAAGGCCTCGTAGTTCAATATTGGTTGGGTCGCAATGGCTTACCACTGGACCAGAGTGTAGTTTAACGTCGTGCTGGACGGGGTTGAAACCCGACGTGAAAGACGGGTGGGCTTGAACCACATAGAGGCTTCCTACGTACCATGCCTTGACATGGATCAAAGACCACGTAGTTCAAAGGGGATGGGTCGCAATGGCTTACCACTGGACTGGAGTGTAGTTTAACGTCGTGCTGGACGGGGGTGAAACCCGACGTGAAAGACGGGTGGGCTTGAACCTCATAGAGGCTTCCTACGTACCATGCCTTGACATGGATCAATGACCTCGTAGTTCAAGATGGGTTGGGTCGCAATGGCTTACCACTGGACCGGAGTGTAGTTTAACGTCGTGCTGGACGGGGGTGAAACCCGATGTGAAAGACGGGGGGGCTTGAACCTCATAGAGGCTTCTTACGTACCATGCCTTGACATGGATCAAAGACATCGTAGTTCAAGATGGGTTGGGTCGCAATGGCTTACCACTGGACCAGAGTGTTGTTCAACATCGTGCTGGTCGGGGGTGAAACCCGACGTGAAAGACGGGTGGGCTTGAACCTCATAGAGGCTTCCTACGTACCATGCCTTAACATGGATCAAAGACCTCGTAGTTCAAGGTGGGTTGGGTCGCAATGGCTTACCACTGGACCGGAGTGTAGTTTAACATCGTGCTGGATGGGGGTGAAACCTGACGTGAAAGACGGGTGGGCTTGAACCTCATGGAGGCTTCCTATGTACCATGCCTTGACATGGATCAAAGACCTCGTAGTTCAAGTTGGGTTGGGGGTCAGGGTAGGTACTCACTCTAAGCCCACGTGAGTCATGCTCGGTGTGAGAAACAAGAGGTTACAAGGACCTGACGATCACGTCGCAAATTGTGCGTCCGTGAGAAGCGAAGAGGGGCTTACGTGTTGAGCGGCCCGTGGTGTTGGGACTTACTCCAGGATGGAGGCCCATGGTGCGACAGAGCGCGGGAAAGATGGACCTTGGTCCGACGATGGGAGGTGCCTCATTCCCTATCACGCCCTCCACTGACCTTGGTAGTGGGGAAGTACGGAGATGCAGAGGTGCAGCCATCTGTTGAGGGGGGTAGGGTCACCCTTCTCTTACGAACATACGCCACTCTGATAAGGAGGATCTCATTCCATGTGAGGAAGATTTCCATTCCCGTGGAGATGAGTGGTGTAAAAAATGTTCGAGTTGGGGGGACCCTTCATGAGGGGCATGAGGTTGGGTCACAGTTTAACATCATGTGTTGAGGACGTGGTGCTTGGCAGTTTAACGTCCTGCAGCTCGGACAAGGTGGGTTCACTCCACACCCCTAGGACTTACATAACCGGTACCCTCTGGTCCTTGGGGAAGGGAAGGTACTGGTAAGGCCATGGTTAAGGGGGGTCGTGGAACGAACCATTGAGGGGTCCACGTTAGCATGGCTATGCAAAGAAGCAATAGCCGTTAGCGTGCCTATGCGGAGAAGTATTAGGCGAAGCAACGCTACGGGTGGTATTGTCCATGGGACTTTGAAATCACATCGTGAAAACCTGGAGGGCCGCACGGGAAGAGTAATCGCTAAGCAGAGGAGTGTGCTTTGCGAAGTGGAGTTCCTTGGCCTTAGCATGGGGCATAAGTGTGAGTGGAAGGTGCTTCGCGAAGTGGAACAATGTTCGCGGAGCACTGCCTCGCGAGGAAGGGGTGCCTCGCGAAGCAGGGTCCTGCGAAGCGGTGTGCTTCGCGATGCATAGTGATCCTGCCTTGGCATAGGGGTCACTAGCATGGGTTGGGTGTTTCGCGAAGCATAAACGCTCCGCGGATACCCGGGTTCCCTTGGGAATCCCTGTCCTTCGCGAACGCCCTTGAGCTTCGCGAAGGGCATCCCTCTCGGAAGAGGGGCTCAAAACGAGACAAAACAGAGTCATCTCACGAAGTAGAAATACCTCACGGAGCTCATGATTCCCGGGGCAAAGAGTGCTTCGCGATTCGGGAGAGGAGAAGCCGAAAGGTCGGATTGTCCATCGTCGGGACTCAGGGGGAGTCCGGTATTTATAGGAAGGGGTGCCGCGAAGCAGGGCTCGCGCGCCGCCTCTGATGCTTCGCGGCGCGCTCGCGAACGTCAATGTCGTCCGTGGAGCATTACCGCCTCCGGAGCTTCGCGGAGGCTCGTGAACGTCAAATGGGTTCGCCGAGCATTACCGCCTCTGGAGCTTCGCGGCGGCTCGCAAACGTCAAATGGGTTCGCGGAGCATTACCGCCTCTGGTGCTTCGCAGCGGCTCGCGAACGTCAAATGGGTTCGCGGAGTATTACCGCCTCTGGAGCTTCGCGAGGCCGCAAGGGTCGGGGCGCTTCGCGTTGGTGCTTCGCGGCGGGGATTCTCGGCTGTGCTTCGCGAGGCAGCGTGCCAGCTGTCTTTTTCCTTTATTTCTTTCGGACCGTATTTTTGGCGCCAACAATACATAAACTTGTCCTGTAGAGTTGTCCCTTTATTTTTTTATGATTTAATATTTTCATAATCCCTAGATTATTTCTTGATCATCCCATAATGATTTTATATACCTTTTCATTTATAATCATCCTTATCTTATCAAATTTTGTTTATATTTCTAAATCCAAATTTATCCACAAATGTTGTCACCCTAATATAAATAGATTTCTAAATGATACTCTAATACATAAATTTAAATAACAAGCCTAATAATCTTATAATTACATGAATTTAAACAAATATTCCATTACAACACATTTCTCAAACCTTTTAGGTTTAGTGTCTTATAGAATTATGAAAAAATATTAAATATAAAAACTCATGTATGATTTAAAACATTGACATTTTTTATTCTACCATGATATAAATTTATAAATCTGCAAAAAGTCATATTCATTTCCTATATTTTATTCTCCTTTGATACCCTTCTAGACACATCTTACATATTATAAATATCTAATCATGGTTAAATGAAATAATAGTAATGGGATGATCTCAAATTCTTATTAAGGAAAAACATAATAGATAATAATCAAGGATAATGAGTGAGCATTAGATGATAATATGTGTTTAATCAAAATAGAAAACAGTATTTTATATAATAGAGTATATATCACAAATAATGGAATATCATAATAAATAGGTCAAAAGTGTTTGGAATCATGATAAAATAAACATGATCCATGAGAGAATAACATGGGAATAAGAATAATCCCAAAAGTGTGTAATACCATGGGAAAAAACATGGAAATTTGAAATTATGATAATAATAGGAATGAATGTGTGATCAGACCCCTTATTAGAACATCTATTTCCACAAAATTTTTATTTCTATTATTGAAAATGTGATTTATCAAATAATTCTCATGAATGTTCAAAAAAACTCATTATATAAATCACTAACTATCTCAAAAGATATAAACTTAAAACAATGCATTCGATGGTGATATTGGACCTCCACCCAGCATTATCTACACATATATCTATCACATAAAATCATTCATAATCTTGTTATAATAAACCCATGGAAAAATATTGGGTTTTATAATAATATCACTAAACATAAAGTTGAAAAATCATATAATTTAGAAATATCTATTTTTCAATTTTGAGTGATATAATTGATAGAAAGGAATATACTAGAGTCCATAGTGATAAAGGAGGTGGATGGAATATTAAAAAAATTATTTTAACAAATCAAGAGATGCATCGAATGACAATGGTATAGATAAAAAATACATTATAAGTGTTTCAAAAAATAAAAAATAAAATATGAAATATCCCCAACGTTTTGGAATAATTTTAATAGAAATGTTTCATATATCAAGGAAAAAATAATTCATTATAGACATCATGGATATTTTGGGGTGATGTTTCAGATTAAGTGAAATTGTCAATAAACATTTTTGTTCCTGTTAACGGAAACAGAAAGAGGCACTTCATATTCTTCTTAATATTACCATAAGAAGAATATGTTATAATTATGTTTAAAAATATATTCTCTAAATTTTCATGTAATATATTTGAAAACATGTAACAATGAAAATTAAAAACCCACAATATATCCATTTAAATAGATAACGGTTCTCAAAAAAATATGTAATTCATGTTAGAAAATATGATTTTGAAAAGATATAAAACTGTTTTTTAATATATTTAAGTTCTTTTCTTGAAACTCATCATCATGTATGCAGGATTAGAATTTATATTTTAAAAGGGGTAAGGAAAATGTGATAACAAAATAATATAGTTTATATTATCATTCCAAAAGTGTGTAAATCATTAATATGATAGAAAATATGGATTTTTGGTCTACTAAGGTTAATACAAAATACACCCATGTACTTTAGGTTTGGATTATCTAAAAAACCCTACATAATTTTCAGATGAAATTTTTTTAAGTGTGTTCATCTTCTTTTATTCTATTCTTATGTATTTGGTAGTTAATTTCCTTAATAATTAATTTTTATGATTTTAGATGAAATATTCATAAGATATGAAAATTGTCAAAGTGATATTTTTGGATATGAGGGGAAAATTCCTCTCTCAATCAATTAGTTACATTAATTTCCTATATAAAATAATCATGTCCATCAATTGGAAAAATCACATAATCGCTTATTTTTAAATTTCAATCATCGATAAGATCACCTTTGTGATCATTTGTCTATATTAAATGGTTATATACAGAAAACAGTTATGTGAATAACCATCATGAAGAAATAAACTAAATAATTTCATTCACATACCATAGTTTTATGTGAGTTAAAATCCCACGTGAATCAATTTTTTCATGTGAAGAAGAATGGAATACGTGTATTCGAAAATTCAATAATCTACTTTGTTCTATATGTTGGTTTTTATATCTATTGAATCACTCATGTGATAACTTTTAAAAACATTTTAAATTAATTATCTGGTTGATTGCATCGTTAAAAATAATTGATTAAAATAAGAGCCATGAAAAATGAAAAGGATGAGAATGTATTATTTTTCTCCACTATTGTAGAGGTATTTCATATAAAATGAAATGTCACTGATACAAAATTAAATAAATCATGTAGTTTTCACTTAAATAATAAGTGGATCATGTATTTAAAAAGTTGATATTTTAGTATATGATGTATCCTCATGTAAAAAAGAAAGATATGGCATGTGTATAAGAATTTAAATATAATTGATTCTAAGAAACTCCCTAAAAATGATTCTCTATTTTATGAAAAATATAAATATGAATAATTATCATCTCTTTAGATTTTATTATTTATTATCCTTTCAATTATTAGAATAAATTTCCCAAATTTTTTATTCTTCAGAGAATCACTCTAGAGATCACTAATTTCTTTCGGTTATATCATACAGTTGTGAGTTGAAATCATTAGAAAGTCACTATTTAATTTAATTAATTTTAAAGGTTCCTTGCAAAATAACCATTGAAGGATATTTTTATCAATCCATTATAAATCACTGTTTAAATCTCAATAGAGTCTACTAAGAGTCGACTGCTTATAAACTATTGTTTAGTTGTAGGAAAAATGATTGATATTCCTATATAATAGGAAAAGTCATGTGAAACTCATAAAACTTGTGTATAATAGTAGTGCTATAGTAGTAAAGGGGAATTATATTCTACAAAACAACTATTAATAAATTTTCATATTTTTCACCTTTATGATTTTGTTTCCACAGAATTATTTTTTAAAGAGCATATCACAAATAATTCATAATCTAAATATGGTTGTTTTTCAATGTGATAAAAAAACATAAAGAACTCAACTCACCCCACTTTAGTATTAATACAGTTAGACTATAAAAATATTTTCAATTAAATTTAGTGATTCTTGAGTTCCCATCTATAAAATGTTGATATATAATGACCACTTCAATAATAAAATATATGAACTAAAACAAAGAAGGTATGTATATAGTCAGAGAAATATATTTGATTGGTGAGAATAATGTATTTTTAAAGAAAAGGATGATCACATATCTAATGAAACTTGATCTAAAGTTTGATCTCATTGATTTGATGCCCTATATATTCTTAAGGAATAACTAGAAACTTGGGATGCTGAAAATAAAGCAGTATATGATCTGTTCATTGATGATATGAATGTTATAATTTCTAGATTAGTTTATATATATTTAAATAGATTTGGTAAATTACAAACAACCGGTGAATGGTGTACTAAAATCCCATTTCATTATGAGTTAATAGATAACATGTTTCATAAAAAATATAGTACTTCAAAACTATGGATTTCCACTTTTAGAATAATGGATGTTGATTGTATCACATGATTGAATGGATGACTCATAGAAATTATAAATAATGTTACATCATTAGGGACAGATATTACCGAACGAGATTATTCTTTGAATGTTCTTGGAATTCTACCTCCAATATATAGGGGTATTTTTTGTTGTTATCAAACTTCCATACTATGTAAAAAACATCAATATAAAATTTTATATAAGTGTAAATATTATATATGAGAATGATATGGAAGAGGAATCTAGGGAACATATTTTAGTTAAGAATAATATCGATTAATTAATACATAAAACATTAAAGTCTGAAATTCACTATAAATAAACTTCAATAACTATGAAATTTGATGTCAATTATTCAATTAGTATACATTTAGGTATTGAGGTTCCTCACATTTCAATAAAATTATGAAAATTATAAAAACATATAATTTATTTTGTGAAACATTTGAACATGTATTAAAAGTTTTTTGGAAATTTTACAGATCTCATATGTCATGAAATCAAGAATCATGGATATATCCTGAAGAATTTTCCATTAATTCGAGATGAAAAAATTCATAAAAGATGTACTTCAGGAAATTTGGTTACAAAAAATAATGGTAAGGAAGATATGAACAAAAGAAGAAGTGAATTAAAAGATTCTAGTGATGTGTCATCTTCATATTTAGTTATTTAGAATCCTAATAATAAATTCATCATGTTTTTATGGAACATATTGATGCGGTAAATTTTTGTTTCTCTTTTGAGTATGAAACAAAATCCAAAAAACAAAATATCACGTTTAAAGAAATGAATGGATTTTTGTTTTATTGTTAGAAAATAAGAATGATTCATTTAAAATTAAAAGTAAAACTCATATAAAATAATATGATGTTATGTAAGAACCCGGTTCTTGTTCTTGATGTACGGGTTTATTCTTTTCCTTTTTCCTTAAGCGTTTTTTAGAAAATAAGGAAAATGGGGGAAAATTCCAAACATTATGGGTATATGCTATGTACATGTCCACACGTCGTGTACTATGGCCGTGTGGGATGAGTACGGAAGGCGTGTATCCATGCATCCAATGAAAGGTGTAAAAACTGACTACACGCCATGTAGTGGGTATTTGCAAGCCGTGTAGTCAGTCAGTAGGAAAATAGTATGGGGTGGATAGCTTAGCGATAGTACACACCGTGTACTCAGGTATTACATGCCGTGTACTCATGTTGATAGATGAACAGTGTCATGCTGGCGAGAAGCCACTAGCGGAACAGTTAAAAAATGGAATGTACACACCATGTACCAAATAGTACCCTCCATTTAGTCTGTTTTTTTTTCTATTAAAATTGTAAGTATCCTATTTTGTTTATAGAGGAAGCTTAGAACCATAGGGGAGCTTGGGAGAGAAGCCGAAGTTTGGAGGAACTCCCGACCACACACCAGGAACCCGTTTTCTGCACCGTCGATCTCCTTGGAATTGCACGGGTGAGTTATTTCTTCTCCTTGTGTAGCTATTTCCAATTATTCCTCTAAATAATGTTATTTGAGTTTGAACGAGGTTATGTACACCTCAGATCTACATCATTCTCGGGCATTTTGAGGAGTTTCATTCACGTATATCGATCAGGGGAGATCGAGGTAGGTGGTCTGGTGTTTAATTTCCAACTATTGTGTCTTTTTGTGTACCATTATGCTACGAACCCACATTGGGGTGTCGTATGGCTGAGGCCTTGGATTTTGGATACATATAATTGCATAGGTAATTTAATGAAGGTGTAAAACTGTTTTTTGTGATCACTACTTGGATCCAGGACTACCCCAGGGGTGTGTTCCCCTGTTTAGCTGTTTGGCCCGGATACCCGAGGGTATGCCATGTTTATATTGAGCATTACATTTTCCTTGAAAGGAATTGTATATAAAATTTCTTGTTATGCTTTTTGCTCAGCCCAATTACTTTCTCATGAATGTAGTGTTTTACTTTATCCTGAGGGTGTTGTTTTCTAAGCCTGAGGGCATAAGTTGTTTAGCCTGAGGGAAACGTTACTTATGCCTGAGGGACGTAGATTATGTACCTGAGGGAAATATTCGGTATGCATGAGGGAAAGATTCTATACGACTGAGTGCACCATTCGTTATTCCTGGTGGTCAACCTAAGGGTGTGGTTATATTATCATGTGGGTAAGGTTCTGATTACCCCAAGGGCTTAGTTCTGAGGAACATTGAATTTTATTAAATTAAACTTCTAAATGAATATTTAAATGGAAATGAAACTGGTAATGATAGTTACTTTTGAGTTCATACTAGTTTACTACATTTATTGCACACTTTTGTTGCACATTCTTTACTGACAGTTGGGCACAGGTCATTGGTGGGTGCCTACCGGGATTTATTTCTCACACCCTATTTGGGTCATGTCTTCAGCCAAAACAGACTATATTGTTGCCGGTGTGGATAAGGGAAAGGGTCCCTATACCGGTACTTGAGTGTTTCTAAGGTGTAGGGGAGCATGGGACTGAGCTTAGGTTCATGATGATGTCGGTTGTTCTGTTTGGTTCTGGTGTACCTGTACTTCCATTTTATCGTATTGTACTACTGTGTAACATGTTATGGATGTTTTCTTAGGATTAGAGACATGTTTCATCATTATCTATATAGCAGTTAGTTATCTTTTACTACAGTTGTTCATATCAGTTGTGTATAGATTATTGCTCCCACTGTTGTTGTATGCTATTTTTATTTTCCGATGCATTACACTTTAAAAAACAAGGGCATAATTTCCACACTATCAGTCATGGGCCCTCATTGCTAGTCGGTAGCCTCTAGCATTTGAGGAAATACGCTTGAGGTCATGTGACCAACTAGGTATGGGGCACCCATGGTGTGGCTTACGGATCTAGGATGTTACAAAGTGGTATCATAGGTGGTTCTTTTCCTTGACATACTGTTTGGAGATTTAGCCAGTGATAGGACAGAAATGGTAGTTGGTAATAAGTTGTTCCTGAGAGTAGCTAACCCATGTTCAGGGAAATACCAATTTTCCTCGTGTTGAAATTGTATTGATTTTGCAATTTACAGTTGATCTGATTTTCAAAATTGGGTGACACACTTGTGGTGTGCTGTTTATATGTTATATTTGGGTTCTATTTAGTTGCAACCCGATGTGATGAGTTTATTCCATCTCATGCATCATTTAGGAACATGCTAGAAATCACATGCCATTCATAGTTCCATGCCCTGTAGGTTCATTATCAAGTTGCATGTTTTTGGGATATATATTGTGTTCGAAGGGAATTTTGTTGTGATAGATGCTTTGATAAATACCTACTATGTGATGGAATATTTTTTTGTGAGAGGCTACTGATAAAAATGAACACCAAACTTTGGTTCTTGAGGATTATGGGCCCTCAATGACCAGAATTTGGTGGATCATTGATGCAACACCCCGAGATTTTATGAAAAATATTCTTTTTAATTTCATTAATGTCATGTGTTGTATGATACACCAAAAGGAGCTTTCACAACACGCATCCTTGAATTGCCTCTCATTACACACAATCGCGACCTTGCTCGATAGCATTTGTAGTACGCAATACCGAGTTTCACTAAACAACGATATGCTTTTAAAATATTATTAAAACCAGCTATTATGAATAGTAATAACCACTTTTTTAATTATGTAAATTTTTTTTTTCAAAATTGACTTCATTTTTGGATTTGGAATATCGAAATTAGCTTAGGTTGAAATTTTGGTACTTTTTGAATAACTTTCATTTTCTGATTAATAGTGAAAATTACTAAATTTTAATTAAAAACAACCTTTTTAATCGAAATAATTAATAGTGATAAATTATTAATTTGAGTGGTTTTAAAGTATATTTAGAATATATTTTTACAGTTTAATACAATTTTGGTCATTGGATGTAATTTCACATTTAAACCAGACATAAACAAGTGTCAATCTTTTGATAGTTATTATCTCTTAAGAACACGCTATTGGTTTTGACGAAAGGAATTAATTTTTAAATTAATTAATGCAACTAATTTGTTTTTAATTTGGTAAAATAGATATCATTTTTGAGTTCATAATATCAAATATATCTTAGGCCTAATTGTTTGGTATTTTTCTGGAAACATTCATTTTTTGATAAATAGTGAAACCACTAAGTGGTAGTTAAAAAATGATTTTTTCATAAAACCTAATTTTACCGCTTCTGTGAGTGGAATTTCAAAAATCCAGGAGACATGGTTGATGTTAGTAATTTAAATGTTGTTCAATGAGATGAAAATAATTTTTTGTGAAAAGTAACTTTTTACTTTTTTTACCACGGTTAAAAGTAAATAGGGTAATTAAGGGGGAAAATGATATTATTATTACCCTAACACATGTCCTAATTCTATTGTATAAGTGTAATTCGACCAACAAAAACCTTAGGAATAACATATGACCATTTAGTCCCACTTGGATTAGATTAGGACATTTATTATTAATTTATTTTAAGAAGGGTTAAAATAGTTAAAATCAACGTTTAATAAGTAAATAATTTTTAATATAGGGTTATACTTATGATAAATTCGACTATAAATATTAATTATAAAGATAAAAAGGTTTCCTACATAATTATATTTAATTTGTAATTTTTAGAAATTAAATAATTTAATTTATTTATGTCACAATGATGATGCAGTAATTATTTTATTAATGAAATATTGACATAATTGATGTTATAAATACCCAAATAAATGTAATTTGAGACTTTTTATGAATTCCACTAACTTTATAGGTTAATATGACATGATATTATTGATTTAATTAACTTTTTTTCGAAATAATCATTCTGTTATGATTTTCAGAAAAATCAATTACTAAATAGTGTCAAAATTGACATAAAATAGTTTTTAAAACAAATATTATATTATTAACTGATATTTTATTCCTCAAATTCTAAGGTTCAAAAAAATGACATATATAAGGTTATATATATTAATAAGAAACAACTTGGGGTTCGTTTGGCTTGTTATAGTATGTTTATTAACCTTATAGTGTAAGAACACAAAAAGACACGGTAAAAATAAAATTATCTAACTTAAAGTTAAATATAAATGATAAGGTTAAAATAGGAACCTAAAATTGTCTAAATTATATTGGATGACAGGATTTAGACCCATCCCCACCTTAGTATTGAAATAAATCAATTTTGAGCTATTTAAAAAAGAATATGACGTTATAATAAAATAATATTTTTAGTTTTCCAAAGGTGCCCCTCTCCTCCCTTACAAAAGGGCACCTCCTCCCTCTCTTCGTCACACCACGTTGAGCCTTCAAGCTCGGCCAACCCCTGACAATTTCAACTCTAAACTTCCCTAGAAACATCTTAGAGGTCCTGGTATTTTTCAAAGTCCAATTTTAGTGCCCTATGAGGAGGACTCAAAGAGGCGCTTCAAAGAAGAGGTAATGTCCGTTACCGATTCTTTTACATTTATTTCTTCTTCCACTTATTTTTCTTTAGTTGTTTTATTATGATGTAATAACATCAGTATCACTCATATACGGATATGTCATTATAAGTATGAAACAACCGTATTTCACCATCTATCCATCCTACGGAAAACGAAATCACCCCACGTGCGTACGTACAGAATACCGTCTCCACGCCGTGGTGTAATCTATTTTCCACCACCAACTTACTTGGATGGGTATAATTGTGTACATAAAAACAATATATGATTATTGTAAAGTGATATTGATTCTGAAATAGTATACATAAACTCCAATACAATTCCACGATCATGAGAACGATATCATCGCTCGTGCGTACGTACGGACTACCGTCTCCACGATGCGATGAGATTCATTCTCCACGTTAACCATTCATGAATGATTATAAAGTATATATAATAAGTAATCATGAAATATAGGAAATAATAATGATACTGGATTTATGTGTATATATATATATTTCATCTACTTAATTCCATGCAACTCAATAAGGAAACGAAAATAGCGTTCATTCGTACGTACGACCTACTATCTCCATGAACGGTGTATTTTGTTCCATTTACTTATCTATTATATATATGTATATTCTGAATATATATTACATATAAATCATGTTTTATATTCTGGAATTAAGTAATCATTATCTATTTAATCATATGAATAATTACAAGTCAAAACACGGACGACAAATGAAACGATTTTACCCAAAACGCTTTTTATCATGGAATTTACAAAAGAACGGGTAATATAAAGTCATAAGTGAACCATATATGATATCATAACAATTATTATGATTCTGGAATAAGTCAATGTCATTATTTAAATCATTATACAGGAGGTTTGGACACATACGAAGCAAATCAGACCTAAGGTAAGGAAAATATCACAATCTCATTTTTATCCGAGATTGTTTGTACTTTGGAATTTACTGGGATGTATTTTATCATCCAAATCCATGTTTCCTCAATATGAAATATTATTTCACTTTACCTACAATTTTTTAAATCCAATTTTACCCTTCGGTGAGTTTTTAGTAAAATATATGAAAGGAATCTTTTTTTGTTTTTCATACGAGGTATTTTTTGACTTTTCCGACAAAAGTACAATGAATGTTTATTTAAACTTATACGGCATGAATGGATTTTTAGAAACATTATTTCCAAGAACCTTCCTTTACAAGTTTTCAAGTTTATTTTTATTCAACTTCTTTTAGTTTAAAATTGTATGACATGTTAAGAAAGGAAAATGTTTTTGAGCTAGAAAGGATATTTTCCTCAAGAATGGAGTTCAAGTGTTTTATCAAAATTATTTTCCATCTAAGATAATAAAGGGTTCTGTTTCTATCCCTATTTTTACATTTATTTGATTATGTTATGATGACGTCTATTTATCTTATATGGATTATTTTATGATGGCATGATGTTTAAGATTCCCATTTTTATTACATGGGTTATCAAATAATGTATGATTTTTTTTTGATTTTGTGGCACACATAAGAATGGTATCATTATGAGATGGGTGGGACCTATATCTCCCTCCAATGCATTGGGTAAATATTTTATATCTCATGAGATAGACATGGCTGGAACGACAGGTTAAACCGGTTCAGTGAAACAAAACTGAAACGAGGAATGAACTCGGTTCAGAAATGGACATTGTCCACTAAGGTAGTCTTGGAAATGAGTCTTGAATAATAAGAAATGATTCTGTATGATTATGTGTGTATTCCACAAAGTTTCATGTTTTAATTTATGATTATTGGGATCACATTTCACTACTATGATTTATCCCATGTGTTGATATTATGATCTCTTTTGCAGGTTATGATTTCTAAAATGTTATGTTCTTATGAATATGATGTGATTGATATTTCTTTTGGTTACCCTTACTGAGCATTTAAGCTCACCCTTTTATGTTTTCTTTTCAACATGATATAAAGAAAGGTTTTTGGTAAAAAAAGGAAGATCTTTATGGGAGGTGTTGAAGATCTTTCACCATGATTAGAAGATTATATTCTGAGATTCCAAAGACACTAAACTATTATGGACTTTGTGTGTTTGTTTTTTGTTATGTACTAAGTATTCCAAAAAAGTAATGTAATGTCCATGTACGTCAGGCTTCGGGTCTCTACAGTTGGTATTAGAGGAAAGGTTTAGTCAGCCTTGGGAAACTAGGATGCGAGAACATTAGTGAGATCCCTAGAAATATTTCTATGGTATGTCTAGGGATGCCCCTAAGGTTAAGTATAAGTATAGGCTGTAGTCCTAGAATTACGGTAATGATATTAGAATTAAACCTAGGATGTTAGATGTTGAAGGTACTCCCCAATGATTACGTTATTTTTCTCGTATGATTTTTTCCTCTCACAGAATTATTTTTGTGTTTTAGTCAATGGAGGGAACCAGAATGAATTCGGCTAGCATTGAATCCAATGGACAAATTGGTGACTATGAGCAACAAAATTGCGTAATTCCTAGAGAGAAAGATATTGTGATTATGCCAAATCAGTCATCGCGATATATGATTAACAAGGTGAAATTTAGTGGTATGCCTAATTCATCAAATAAGAGGAAGATAGAGTTTTATGCATGTTCGCATGTTGAGGAGAAAAAAGAAAGGAAGATTGAGATTTCTAAAGAAGTGAAGAGGAACGTTGAGGAATACCTAAAATGGAGGGACAGATGTTATCTGTGTGCAGAAAAGGGACATAGAGTGACAAACTGTTATGGAGTTCAATGTCTTTTTTGTGGAGAACCTGGGAATTACCCAACTCAATGCCCTAACCAAAAAAATTACTTCTAAATTAAGGAAGTAATTATTCCAGGACAATCATTGAAGATGATGGTTTGAAGTGTTTATGTAATGGTATTCAATAATAATGTTATTGAGTTACTTTTATGGTATATTAGAATATCTATGTATTGGTCCATTGTGGTTTTCTATAAGAATATGGCATCGGTAGACATGAAAAGAGATTGAAATATTTTTGGAAAGCAGATGATATGCACATAATGATGGGATAAAAAGAATCTAATATGTTTGATAGTATTCATGAGCTCATGATTGATATAAGGACTAAGTGGTATCATGGTTTGAGTATATAGAATTTTTGGGATTTTTGTATGTGGAAAAGAGTTAACTTTTAATAGCATTCATGTTTTCACTAAGGTTAAATGGGTATTCATTTTTAAATAGAATACATGATTACGGTATTCACATGTTTGTAATTTGACCAACAATATATATCTTAAGATATATGGGGGATAAATGATGGCATTCATGTGATTGTTATGTGACATTTCAAGTAATCATTTTCTTTATACTATGAGCTTCGACCGAAGTATTTTAGATAAGCCTAAATATTGGAATGGATTATGTTGGACATAAGTTAGTATTGTTTAAGGATAGAACTTTTTTTCGATATTATTGATGGGATGTTATAGTAATGTAGTTTTAGAAAAAGGACAACCTGCCGGACGGGTGATAGCCCATCGCGTCGGACAAGGCTGTGGGAATCGAACCCACAACCGAAGTGCAACTGGACATTATCACCTACCACTGGCCTACAGGAAGTCCCTGTTTAGTAGAAATTAGTTTTATTATATTAAGTAGTATGATATATGAAGTATAAGTCCATTTTAGGAACCATATGTGATTAATCTCACTATAGATGGAATTATGTATTTTTTGATAACTTTTCTAACCTTTTTTTTAGACAGATGGAATGACTCGTCATTCTATCACATGATATGCTAACAGATCACGAATGAAAAATTCAACTTATTTTTTTTAAGGGATTAAGTGGAAATTTTCCAAAGAACGACCAATGGTGAGACTATACCAAAATCACGAAGGTATTTCTTCTAATTCCAATTTCATCAACTTTAGGGAAAAGATCTTGAAAACCAAAAATGTTGTCCTAGTGATCTTATATCTGATGAATTAGATGGTACATTAGATCGTCACTAATTTATGGTTTTGTGATTGCTGGCTTTTCCACAGCCATGTTCTCTACCACTCTCCATCAGAACATGATGGTTAGATTTCTCTTCCATATCCATATTTTCACCTATGTGGAAACCCAGTGATTAGTTTATTTGGGTAACCGTTACATTTCATACTTTTTTTTAAAGATTGATTTTGGTATTCCTTTTACGATGTGGTTTTATATTAAAGAAACTTTTGAGTAGTAAAACATTTATAACCTCGGCGAATTTCAAGGGTGAAATTCATTTTAAGGTGGGTAGAATGTAACACCCGGTGATTTTATGAAAGATATTATTTTTAATTTCATTAATTTCGTATGTTGTACGCTACACCAAAAGGATCTTGCACAACACACATCCTTTACTTTCCTTTCATTACACGCAATTACGACCTTCCTCGATAGCATGTGTAGTACGCAATACCAAGTTTCACTAAACAACGATATGCTATTAAAATATTATTAAAACTAGCTGTTATGAATAGTAATAACCACTTTTTGAAATTTTGTAAATTTTATATTTCAAAATGGACTTCATTTTTGGATTTGGAATATCGAAATTATCTTAGGGTGAAATTTTGGAACTTTTCGGATAACTTTCATTTTCTGATGAATAGTGAAAATTACTAAATTATAATTAAAAACAACCTTTTTAATCGAAATAATTAATAGTGATAAATTTTTAATTTGACTTGTTTTAAAGTATATTTAGAATATATTTATACAATTTAATACAATGTTGTTCATTGGATGTAATTTCACATTTTAGCCAGACATAAACAACTGTAAATATTTTGATAGTTATTATTTCTTAAGAACACGCTGTTTGTTTTGAAGAGAGGAATTAATTTTTAAATTAATTAATGAAACAGATTTTATTTTAATTTGGTAAAATAGACATCATTTTTGAGTTCATAATATCAAATATATCTTAGGCCTAATTTTTGGTATTTTTCTGTAAACTTTCATTTTTTGATGAATAGTGAAACCACTAAGTGGTAGTTAAAAAAATGAATTTTTCATAAAACATAATTTTACCACTTATGTGAGTGGAATTTCAAAAATCCATGAGACATGGTTGATGTTAGTAAGTAAAATGTGGTTCAATGAGATAAAAATAATTTTTGGTGAATAGTAACTTTTTACTTTTTTTACCACGATTAAAAATAAATAGGGTAATTAAGGGTTAAAATGATATTATTATTACCCTAACACATGTCCTAATTCTACTGGATAAGTGTAATTCGACCATAAACAACCTTAGGTATAAAATAAGACCATTTACGCCCACATGGATTAGATTAGGACATTTATTATTAATTTATTTAAAGAAGGGTTAAAATAGTTAAAATCAAAGTTTAATAAGTAAATCATTTTTAATATAGGGTTATACATAAGATAAATTCACCTATAAATATTAATTAGAAATCTAAAACGATTTCCTACATAATTATATTTAATTTGTAATTTTTAGACATTAGATAATTTAATTTATTTATGACACAATGATGATGAAGTAATTATTTTATTAATGAAATATTGACATAATTGATGTTATATATACCCAAATAAATGTAATTTGAGACTTTTTATGAATTCCACTAATTTTATAGGGTAATATGACATGTTTCTATTGATTTAATTAACTTTTTTCGAACTAAACATTCTGTTATAATTTTCACAAAAATCAATTACTAAATAGTGTAAACATTGACATAAAATAGTTTTTAAAACAAATATTATATTATTAATTGTTAATTTATTTCTAAAAATCTATGGTTCGGCCAAATGACTTAGATAAGGTTATATATATTAATAATAAACAAATTGGGGTTCGTTTGGCTTGTTATAGTAATTTTATTAACCTTATAGTGTAAGAACACAAAAAGACACGGTAAAAGTAAAATTATCTAACTTAAAGTTAAATATAAATGATAATGTTAAAATAGGAACCTAAACTTGTCTAAATTCTATTTGATGAGATTATTTCAACCCATCCCCGCCTTAGCTTATAAATAAATCAATTTGGAGATATTTAAAACCGAATACGACTTTATAATAAAATAATATTTTAGTTTTCCAAAGGTGCCCCTCCCCTCCCTTATAAAAGGGAACCTCCTCCCTCTCTTCCTCACACCACATTGAGCCTTCAATCTCAGCCAAAACCTGCCTATTTCTCCTCTCCACTTCCCTAGAAACATCCTAGAGGTCCTGGTATTCTTAAAAGATGAATTTTAGTGGTGTAAGAGGAGGACTCAAAGAGGCGCTTCAAAGAAGAGGTAATGTCCCTTACAGATTCTTTCAACTTTATTTCTTCTTCCAGTTCTTCTTATTTAGTTGTTTAATTATGAAGTAATAACATCAGTATCACTCATATACTGATATTTTATTATAAGTATGAAAAAACCCTATTTCACCATCTATCCATCCTACGGAAAATGAAATCACCGCGCGTGCGTACGTACGGAATACCGTCTCCACACCATGGTGTAATCTATTTTCCACAACCACCTTACTGGGATGGGTATAATGATGTAAATAATAACTATATATAATTATTGTAAAGTGATATTGATTCTGAAATAGTATACATACACTCCAATACAATTCCATGACCATGAGACCGATATCATCGCCCGTGCGTACGTACGGACTACCGTCTCCACGACGCGATGAGATTCATTATTCACGTTAACCATTCATGAATGATTATAAAGTATATATAATAAGTAATAATGAAATATATGACATAATAATTATACTTTATTTGTGTGTATATATATGTATTTCATCTACTTAATTCCATTCAACTCAATAAGGAAACGAAAACAGTGTTCATGCCTACGTACGGCCTACCGTCTCCATGAACGGTGTATTTCATTCAATTTACTGATCTATTATATATATGAATATTATGAATATATATTATATATAAATCACGTTTTATATTCTGGAATTAAGTAATCATGATCTACATAATCATTAGAATAATTACAAGTCAAAACATGGACGACAAATGAAATGATTTTACCCAAATCGCTATTTAACATGGAATTTACAAAAGAACGGGTAATATAAAGTCATAAGTGAACCATATATGATATCATACTAATGAGTATGATTCTCAAATTAGTCAATGACATTATTTAAATCATTATATAGGAGGTTCGGGCACTTACGAAGCAAATTGGACCTAAGGTAAGGGAAATATCACAATCTCATTTTTATTCGAGATTGTTTGTACATTGGAATTTACTGGGATGTATTTTATCATCCACATCCATGTTTCCTCAATATGTAATACTATATCCACCCACCTACAATTGTTTATATCCAATTTTACCCTTCGGTGAGTTTTTAGTAAAATATATGAAAGGAATCTTTTGTCGTTTTTCGTACGAGGTACATTTTGACTTTTCCGACAAAAGTACGAAGAATGATTTTTTTAACTTATACGGCATGAATGGATTATTTAAAAAATAATTTCCAATAAGCTAAATTTACAAGTTTTCAAGTTTATTTTTAATCAACTTCTTTTAGTTTAAAATTGTATTACATGTTATGAAAGGAAAAAATGTTTTTGAGGTAGAAAGGATATTTTCCTCAAGAATGGAGTTCAAGTGTTTTATCAAAATTATTTTCCATCTAAGATAATAAAGGGTTTTGTTTCTATCCATATTTTTAAATTTATTTGATTATGTTATTATGATGTCCTTTTATCTTATATGGATTATGTTATGTTGGCATGATGTTTAAGATTCCCATTTTTATTACATGGGTTATGCAATGATGTATGATTTTTTTGATTTTGTGGCACACATAAGAATCGTATAATTATGAGATTGGTGGGACCTATATCTCCCTCCAATGCATTGGGTAAAGATTTTATATCTCATGAGATAGACATGGCTGGAACGGCAGGTTAAACCAGTTCAGTGAAATAGGACTGAAACGAGGAATGAACTCGGTTCAGAAATGGAATTTGTCCACTAAGATAGTCTTGGAAATGAGTGTTGACTAATAAGAAATGATTCTCTATGACTATCTGTGTATCCCAAAAAGTTTCATGTTTTATGATATGATTATTTGGATTACATTTCACTACTATTATTTATCCCATGTTATGATATTATGATCTCTTTTGCAGGTTAAGATTTCCAAAATATTATGTTCTTATGAATATGATGTGATTGATATTTCTTTTGTTTACCCTTACTGAGCATTTGAGCTCACCCTTGTATGTTTTCTTTTCCCTGGGATATAACAAAAGGTTTTAGGTAAAAAAGGAAGATATTTATGAGAGATGTTGACGATCTTTCACCACGATTAGAGGATTATATTCCGAGTTTCCAAACACAGTAAACTATTACGGTCCTTGTGTGTGTGTTTTTTGTTATGTACTAAGTATTCTGCAAAAGTAATGTAATTTCCATGTACGTCCAGTTTCGGGTCTCTACAATTGACTTGTTTATTTGGTTATAACATGGTTAAGATTCCAAACTTTGATTCTCTAGGAGTATGGGCCCTCACGGATTGGAATATGGCACTTAGGCATTGTTTTTCAGTATTTTATGTGTTCCAGAGAAGTATCTGAGGCTTACTGTCTGGAAAACCCAGGATACACACCATGTTGTTCTATGGACACACATCCTGGGTTCTTCTATTCGGTAAGAAATGCAAATTTTTTAAGTACATGTCGTGTACCGATAGTACACGTCTTCTAGTATCTTCCCATGTCATAGAATGTGTGGGTGGGGACATGGGTGTAGGTAATGGTTTTTGGAAAAACGCG
Organism: Viscum album; assembly: GCA_963277665.1. Lineage (NCBI taxonomy): Eukaryota > Viridiplantae > Streptophyta > Magnoliopsida > Santalales > Viscaceae > Viscum > Viscum album. The sequence goes on from OY728138.1 coordinate 218,686,233, forward strand.
TTGTGTACCGGTTGTACACACTATGTAGTAGTGACCCAGTGTCTGCCCGTGTAGCGAACGACAAAGACGGAGGAATCATTAAGACATACATGCCTTGTCTTCCTTCAACAAACCATGCAATCTGACCCCGGTACCCGTCCGTGTAACTAACAGAAAGGGTCGTTGTTATCGTTCATAGTACACATCGTGTCCTCCTAGAACACACTATGTAGTGTTAGCCAAGTAGCCGACCATGTAGCGAGGAACACGGGCTGGTATGGGGCTTCTTGTACATGTCGTGTCTTTTTGAAAACATGTCGTGTAGTGTGGCCTAGGTATTTAGGCCATATAACGAATGACACGGGAAGTTGGAAATTAAACGATGCATGCCATGTAGATGTTATACACGTCATATAGTCTTGTTAAAAGTGATCCATGTGGCTTATTTGTGTAGAAGCACTCGGCCAGGGAAGAAGGATTCGAGAACACACCGTGTAGTATTTATACATGTCATGTAGTCATGTTTTGTAAATCATGAAGACTTTTTTTCTCATATCCCCTTGTTTCGGTTTTTGATTATATTGATCTAAGTTGTGTGTTTGACCTTGAAGAGTAATGTCGCTGAGATGAGCACATGTTGTTCTCTAAGATATTGGCAATGATTATACTCTAATGACAGTAGGCCATGGGCTATCAATGAATCCTCCAACAGTGCCAGATGTGGCGCCAGCCATTATACTAGAAATAGACACGGATGCGCAGTTCTATGAAGGCATTATGAAGTCCATGAAGAACATTCAAGGAATACTGCCGGCTGCCACATCTATGGCCGAGCTGACTCGTAAATTTCAGCAGCAGCATCCGCCTACATTTTCAAGGGATGGAAGACCAGAGGCTACAGAGTCTTGGATGGATTCATTGTAGACTATTTTAGAGCACCTGAACACGCCTCTAGGGCCGAGGGTCAAGATCACTACATACATGCTGTGTAATTCTTCCAAGAGGTGGTGGGATGTTACCACTCAGTCTGAGCATCACAGAGACATGGTGTGGGAAGATTTTCAGACAGTTCTACAAATTATTCTTCCCAGAGATGTTGATGGCAGATCGAGCTTGAGAGTTCATGAATCTTCAGCATGGCACTATATCAGTGATGGATTATTCTACTCTCTTTACTGATATTCAGAATTTTTGCACCCATTTTGGTGGGTGATGAGACATTGAGGGCCAGACGCTTTGAGGATGGTTTTTGATATGACATATGAGCATTGTTGAATGTTTTTAGGTTTCCTACTGTACATGTTATTGTGAACCAGACACTAATTACCGAAAGGAACCTGTGGGATGCTAGTGGTGTGGGAAAAGGTGGTTTGACACCGGTTTCTGGTACTATTTCTACCAATAAGAAGAAGAGACAGATGGATTTCTCTCATGGTGGCAGTACCAGTAAGAGGAATGCTTCAGGTGGCCCGATCATGTGTTACCAATGAGGTAGAGAGGGGACAAGAGACCGCAATGTCCACGTGAACTAGTGAAGTGATGAGCTTGCAGCAAGATGGTTCCTCTCCAGCGTTATTGCAGGGTGTTTCCACTGGTGGCTAGTGAGAGGGGTTCTGAGCAGATGCCGCATGCGGGAGCATGACCAGAAACTTCTAAGTAGTCGGGAAACTGGTATACGTCAGGGCATGCATGCTGAGATGGTGGTCGTGGATATGGTAACCAGACACCAGTATCTCAAATGTAGCAGGGCGGGACAGCTCAAAGTAGCCAGACCGTGTCGCAAGGTCATGGAACTGAGAAGGCATATGCAGTGCAACAGACCCAACAGATACATGATCCCAGACCATCTACTGTCAGAGTTACTATTCTAGAAGATTTGGTTTTATCTTCACTACTTTTCAATACGAGTGCAACACATAGATTTATATTTGTGCCTATTATGGAGATCCTTAGGCTCTATGTTTCTTCTTCTTCTGATGTTATGATGGTAGACACTCCATTGGGGACTAGAACGGCTTGTGTGTGTCAGTGTAAGCAGTTCCCCCTTGAGTATGTTGGGCGTCACTTTCTTTGGAACCTCTATTTCTTGGGGATGATGAGCTATGATTTCATTCTCGGGATGGACTGGTTGGTACCCTTTCGAGCCTTTGTAGACTGCTATCGTCGTAGAGTGTGTTTCACGTCACCAGAGGGGGAAGAGTTTCTATACAAGGGCGAGTGGGATTTTCAGGCGATTCGAGCTAGACCAGAGCATCATGGGTGAGGTGGAGTCACAGCCCAGATTGCGAGTTTATATCGGGATTACCAGGAAAGTTTCCACAAGGATTTCTCTTCTGTAGTTGATCATTTCAGAGATTTCTTCCCGGATGAAATTTCAGGTCTTCTTCCAGAGCGGGGGGTGGATTTCTCTATTGATATTCTGCTAGGAAAAGCACTGGTTTCTATTCCTCCTTATAGGATGGCTACAACTGAGTTGCAAGAGATCAAGTGAAATTTATAAGAGTTATAGGAAAAGAGTTTCATCCGACCCAGTGCTTCTTCTTGGGGTTCTCTAGTCCTTTTTATGAATAGGGTGGACAGTACCCTCAGATTCTATATGGATTATCAGAAGCTGAACCAGTTGACAGTCATGAACCAATATCCCTTGGTGAGGATTGACAATCTTTTTTATCAACATTGAGGTGCATGAGTGTTCTCAAATATTGACATGAGATCTAGATATCATCAGTTTCACGTTAGACCATCTGATATACATTTCACAATCTTCAGGAGTAGGTATGGTCTATATGTATACTTGGTTATGCCGTTTGGACTCATGAATGTTGTAGATGTTTTTACAGCTATGATGAATCGTGTGTTCCATCATTATCTAGATTCTTTTTTGGTAGTCTTCATGGATGTCATCTTGGTGTACTCTCACACTCGACATGACCATGCCACCCATCATGAGATCGTATTGAGTACACTGACAAAGAATAAGATATATGATAATATTTGAAAGTGACACTTTTAGACGGACCAGATACACTTCCTGGGTCATATTATCTCAGATGCTGGATTTGCAGTAGACCCAGTGAAGGTGAGAGCAGTAGATTCCTCGGAACAGCCTAAGAACGTGTTTGAAATACAGAGTTTCTTAGTGATGGAGGGTTACTACAGGAACTTCATCCAGTACTTCTCCCGCTTATCAGCACTGTTGATGGGATTGAATAAGTAGTGTGTTAAGTTCTTTTGGACCGAATCTTGCAATACAACCTTTCAGGATCTGAGGGGAAGGTTGAAATCAGCACCAATCCTAATACTGACAAACAAAGGGAAAGAGCTTTACAGTTTACTGTGATGAATCATGTATTGGGCTGGGAGTTGTGTTGATGCGGGTCGATCGAGTTGTTGCATACGGGTCTTGGCAGTTGAGGCCACATGAAATAAATTACCCGACGCATGACCTCGAGTTGGCTGCAGTTGTGCATGCATTGTGTTGTTGGAGACATTATCTCCTTGGATAGCAATTTGTGGGTTTCACCGACCATAAAGCCTCAAATATTTCTTTACACAGTGTGGCTTGAATATGAGAAAACGAAGGTGGGTTGAGTACCTACAGTCTTTCGATTTTGAACTTGCTTATACACCTGGTATGGGTAACACAGTTGCTGATGCACTGTGTAGGAAGATTCAGATACAAGGATTTCATGAGGCCAATTGTGAGTGGCAGCATATGGATTTGTTCTTTGATATACATTTGAAGGTGCATGACAGTCAGGGGTAACCCTATCATTCTTCTTTAGCTGTGACTTCTACCCTCATGGATAGAGTTAGGATGAGACAGCTATATGATTCAGAAGGCCTAGTTCTCCAGGAGTCAGTGGAAAGTGAGGACCCTCCTCCTGGGTGGACGATAGGTGATGATGAGGTACTGCATTCCCATGGATGAGTGTGGGTCCCATGGGATGTACCTGAGAAGCTGATGCAGGAGTTTCATGATTCAGCTTGGGCAGTTCATCCCAGAGGGACCAAGATGTACCGTGACATGAGACGTCAGTATTAGTGGCTATGTATGAAGAGTGAAGTAGCTGGTTTTGTTTTGAGATGTTCCACCTATCAGCAGTTGAAGGCAGAGCATCAGAGGCCAGTCGAACTATTACATATGTTACCCATTCCAGAGTGGAAATGGGATGATGTCGCGATGAACTTCTTGACTGGGTTGCTGAGGCCACCTCGAGGAAATGATGTTGTGTGGGTTGTTCTGGAATGTCTCTCGAAGGTATCTCACTTTTTTCTGATCAAAGAGACTTTCAATGTTGACGGTATCAGAAAGCTATATATCCTAGAGGTTGAACGTATTCATGGGGTTCCTCGTTCTACCGTTTTAGATAGAAAGGCCCATTTCACTCTCGTTTCTGGCAGAGTTTTCAGATGGCACTGGGCATAGAGGTGCTTCTGAACACATCGTACCACCCTCAGACTGATGGCCAGTCAGAGCGTACTATACTGGTTTTGGAGGACATGCTGCGTGCATGTGTCCTGGACTTTGGGGGCTCTTGGGACAAGCTTATTCCCATAGTTGAGTTTTCCCAAAATAACAGTTTTCCGGAGACTATTGAGATGGAACCTTACGAGGCTTTATATAGTAGGTCATGCCGATCAACCTTGTACTGGATGGAGGTTGGTGAGGTAGGTTTACTGGGACCACGACTCGTGGAGGAGACTTTTGAGAAGGCCCAGTTGATTTAGAAGTGGATGGCTACCACACAGTCTCGTCAGAAATCTTATGCTGATCATCGCAGACAACACTTAGAGTTCGTGGTTGGGGATCAGGTGTTCTTGCGTGTTACACTAAGGTTGGGACATAGATGGATAATGAGACAGGTTAAAAATTCACCGAGGTTTGTGGGACCATTTGAGATTCTCAAGAGATTTGGGAATGTTGCATATCAGTTGCAGTTACCACAGAGGTACCGGGCCATGCATGGCATCTTCCATGTATCTCAGTTGTGCAGTTATCATTTAGACAAGTCTCACGTCTTTTTTCCCGAGGATGTTGAGCTTCATGTTGATGCATACTTTTAAGAGAATCTGATTTATATCATTGATAGGAGCACGATGGTTCTCCAAGGCCGGTCAGTTCCTCTCGTACGGGTGCTATGGAAGCATGGTCGAGTGTGGGACAAAACCTGGGATCGGGAGACTAACGTACGTGCTCAGTGGCCAGAGTTTTTTTGAGATTTATCTTTACCACCCTTGGAAGGGAAATTTAGGGACGATTTTCTCTAAGGGGGGAAGTTTGTAAGAACCTGGTTCTTGTTCTTCAGGAATGATTTTCTTCATTTCCTTTTTCCTTAAGTGTTTTTGAGAAAATAAGGTAAATGGGGGAAAATCCCAAACATTGTGGGTACATGTCATGTACTTGTCCACACTCTGTGTACATTAGTTGTGTGGGTTGGGTAAACAAGTCGTGTAGCCATGCAGGCAATGAAAGGTGTAAAAACCGACTACAAACCGTGTAGTGGGTATTTACATGTCGTGTCGTAAGTCGGCAAGAAAATAGTAAGGGGTGGCCAGAGGAGTGATAGTACATGTCATGTACTCAGGTATTACACGCCGTGTAGTCATGTCAACAGATGAATAGTGACGCTCTGGTGAGAAGCTTCCAATGGAACAGTTAAAGAATGAAAATTACACATCGTGTACCCAATAGTACACGCCATGTAGCCTATTTTATCTCTTAAAATAGAAATTAGCCTTCACTATTCATAGTGGAAGGCTATAACTGGAGAAGAGCTTGGGAGAGACGACCAGAGCTTGGAAGACCTCCCGACCGGACATTGGGAACCCGTTTTCTACACCGTCGATCTCCATGTAATCGCACGGGTGAGTTATTCCCTCTCCTTGAATAGCTCTTGCCAATTATTCTTCTAAAGGAAGTTATTTTAGTTTGAAAGAGGTTATGGAAACCTCAGATCTACGTCGTTATCGGGCGTTTAGAGAAGTGTCGTTCATGTATATTGATCAGGGGCGATCGAGGTAGGTGGTCTAGTGTTTAATTTACAACTGTTGTGTGTTTTTGTGTACCATTGTGTTAAAAACCCATGTTGGGGTGTCGTATGGATGAGGCCTTGGTAGTTTAAATACCTATAATTGCATAGGTAATTTAATGTAAGTGTAAAACTGCTGTTTGGGATCATTTCTTGGATCCAGGACCACCCCATGTTTGTGTTACTCTGTTTAGTCGTTTGGCCCGGATACCCGAGGGTATGCCATGTTTATATTGAGCATTACTTTTTCCTTAGAAGGAATTGTATATAAAATTTCTTGTTATGCTTTGGGATTGGCTCAGTTACTTGCGCCTGAGGGAAGTGTTTTACTTTAGCCTGGGGGCGTTGTTTTCTAAGCCCGAGGGGCAGAAGTTGTTAAGCTTGAGGACGACGTTTCTTATGCCTTGGGGTAGTAGCTTCCGTGCATGAGGGAAATATTCGGTATGCATGAGGGCCATATTCCATACACCTAAGTTCCCCATTCCTTATGCCTGAGGGTAAGCCTGAAGGCGTGGTTATATTAGCCTCAGGGAAGGTTCTGATTAGCCCAAGGGCTTAGTTTTGATGAACATTGAATGTTATTAAATTGAACTGCTAAATGAATATTTAAATGGCAATAAAACTGGTAATGATTTTTTTGAGTTCTTAATAGTTTACAACATTTATTGCACACTGTTGTTGCACACTTTTCCCTGGCATATGGGCACATGCCTTTGGTAGGTGCCTCCTGGTATTTTTATCTCACACCCTGTTTGGGTCATGTCATTGGCCCAAACAGACTCTATTGCTGCAGGTGTGGATAAGGGAAAGGGTCCATATATAGGTACATGAGTGATGTTGTGGTGTAGGGGATCATGGGACCGAGCGCAGGCTCGTGATGCTACTGGTTGTTCTATTTTGTTCTTTTGTACCTGTACTTTCCATTGTATCGTATTGTACTACTGTGTAACAAGTTCTGGCTGTTTTCTTAGGACTAGAGACATGTTTCATAATTATCAATATATCAGTTGGATATCATTTACTAGTGTTGTTAATATTAGTTGTGTATGGTTTATTGCTCCCGCTACTGTTGTATGCTATTTTTATTTTCCACTGCGTTACACTTTAGAAAAATGAGGGAATAATTTCCCCACTATCAGTCATGAGCTCTCACTGCTAGATAGCAGCCTATGGCGTTTGGGGAAATTTTCATGATGTCATGTGACCAACCGGGTTCGGGGAACCCGTGGTGTGGCTACCGGATTCGGTACGTTACATGTTATTTAAAATGAAATGGTTTAATTAACTAAACAAATGTTAATTCGAAAAACGAAATAGATTTATTTTGTTTCATTATATATTGAACATTGAGATAAAATTTAAATTTTAAAAAATAACATCAAGAATTTAATCATTAATATACTAATTTTATAAAAGGTTAAAATTATTTTATACAAATAATATGTAATAATAAAACTAATAAAAATTAATTTTGAATAGGAAATCAATGTGAAAACCCATTGTCTCAAAAGAATTATTTTGTTCCTAGTTACAAGAATAAAAATATTACAATGATCTCTTATTTTCATTATTTTGAGAAAAACTACATTGAATATAATTTCAGTTTGGTAACCCCATTGTTCATTTGAGTCAAAAAAATTCCATGAATTTTTTTTCAATGATCAATTCTAAATGTTTTCAAAATAAAAAACAGATTATGGTTATTAAATCAATATCTTCTACACTTTTTGTACATAAGAAAGTATGTGTACCAAAAAAAAATCTTTTTTATATTGTCTTTAATGGTACAAATGTTATATAGGACCAATGAAAAATTGAAATGTAAAGACCTGGAAATTCTATGTAATGTTTTTAATTATATGGTAATTTTTTGAGACTGCAGTATCTAACAGAACATGATTCCGAGGCACAAAGTGCCCGGAATGATCCGTCGAAGTTTTGTTAAGCTTTTATTATCACGGGTAAGCAGTTTTCTGAAAAAATGGAATAACTCTAAAAAATTTACTCAGATCATAAATCGAAGAGCATCGTTGCGCTTAGGATGGCAGGTTTGCCCTAGGCATGACTTATGTCTAGTCGGTGCGAGCCTCCTATGAGAAAACCCAAAAATGGAATAACCGCAAATAAAATAATTAAATAAATAATTTTATTTTTCAAATTCTTATAACTCAAAAATGGTAGCATGGATTGAAAATCTGAGACCACTGCTGAACTTATTAGGGAATTCTTTATTTAAGTAGATACTAACAGTGGTCAGTGCAGGCCACCAGTGAAAGTTAGTTTTTTTGCTGTAAATAAAATAATAAAGTGAGAATTATTTTATTGTAAAATCCAAAAATTTTAAATGATGACTCGGATTGAAAATCACAGAGCACTGTTGGGTTATTTGGGGCGTGTTTCACTTGGTCAGAGCCTAACCTCCACTGGCGTGGGTCGAGGGTGACTGTTAATAATTTTTTGAACTTTTTTTCGGGTACTTTTAGTAAACGTGCAAGCGGCATTTTTTATCTTTTGATCTTGTGATCACAATTGAAATATGAGGACACCGTTGAAATTGAAGCACCGATATTCACCTAATGATAACTTTAATTCAACCACAGTAGGTCTAGATAAAAAGTTAGTTTTTGGAACTTTTTAATAGAATAAATAAAATAACTTAATTTTTTATGTTTATTCTATTCCTCCAACGGACAAGAGGTAAGGTGGGTCCGGTGATATGTCAAGCCAATAAATGGCTTGACCCTCCAATTTGAGTGACAACAACATTGGGGGAAATTATGAAGCTTCCTAATTAATGAGCCCCATTAACTCTCAGCATTGTTACTTACCCTCCCCCAATCATACAAATATAGAGCCAGGGAAAGAGTATCAGGGAGCTTCACCAAGCAAGAAAATTGTTGAAGGAATGTCGTGATGCCAGACCCTTAGAAGAAGAATTCGACCCAGCAGGAGGTGGCAGACGAAAACGAACCACCAATGTGTGACGTGCGAGTGGCATCTTTGGGAACCTGTTGCGGGAACTAAGAACAAATTCCATTCGCAAGGGCAGACGATTCTATGATGTTCAATGTAGGGGGTTATTTCGTTTGAGCATTTTTTATTTCATCTACCATGTTATTGAATTTATACGAAGAACGTGGGCCAACAGAATAACTGGTTGACCTGCGATTATTTCATCTTTGTGGGAGGTTGTTGTGGGGTATCTTATAGGTTTTGTTGTTGATTTATACCCCCTTATCTCGTTCTTGTCATCCCCCTTGATTCAAGAAAAATATTGCATCTTTCTACGGTTCTAACACGGAGGGTGTGGGCCCAAAGAACACGAACCGCCCCCTTTGTCAAAATTTGTGGTGTATGATGACTTCTTCAAGATGGAGGAGGATGATGACCGGTGCATGTGACTAGCAGCAGTGGGACTCGGGACCAGTGGTCGACACTCTGGTCGGCCATGACGAAGGGGGTGGCAGAGCAAGGGAGGAGGCCGACGGCGCGCGTCCGTGCCGCCCGGTGGAGAAGAGTTGCGGCCTTGTGCCACAATAGTGAGGTGAGGCTAGTTTGGATCAACACCAGCAACCAGAGATGGTGTGGCGCGCAACCGCACAACATGGAGGAATGGCTGGCCATCCGGCCAGCCGAGGCCGCCTAGCGGACGCCACACCACGGGCCGCCGCCCTGTAGGCCCCCAGCAGGCCGAGTCTAATCCCGCAGGCCGAGTCCGACCCAGGACTAGACCCTGGTCGGTCTGAGTTGATCGGAACTGGGTTGGGTCGGCCTAGGCCAGGTCGGGCAAGGTCGATCTGACCAGGTCAAACCGGACCCGGACCAACATCCACCCTTTTCGCTCTTTTGGTCATATCATGAGCTACGTGCATCCGTTTGATGAATCGTCTCCAGCGCCTGAAACCTTGTCTAGAGACTATCTTTTTGGTATACCCTACTTGAGATATGAATAATTTTGGGGTACATCTATGTTGGATCAAACACGAATCCAACCCAGCCCTCGGGACGGAAGGGCCAATAACTTACAGACCGGGTGTCCGATTGACGTACCGTCCATTGTGTTGAGACCCCTTTGATGTGACATACCTTTGGGATACTTCTCCACATTAATTCATGGAAGTTGGAGTATTAAACCTATTTCATTAAGATAGAACCCTCCAAGAATCAAGAGAGCTTAGTGCGGGAACCCTGTAGCTGGTTGTAACATGGTAACGAGATCCTATGTGGGTCTATGCTTTGGGATCCTTTGTGGGTCTGTGATTGAGGGTCCCACATTAATCTGCTCTAGGAATCTATGTGGGACTACTCTATGATCCTTCTTGGGTCTACTGTACTAGGATCCTATGTGGGTCTGATGATGTACTATGATCCTGTGTGGGTCTGATGGTGTACTAGGATCCTGTGTGGGTATGATGTTGTACTAGGATCCTGTGTGGGTATGATGATTTACTAGTATCATGTGTGGGGATGATGATGTACTAGGCTCCTATGTGGGTCTGATGATGATTTAGGATACTACGTGAGTTTTCCTCTTAACAGAGTAAGATGATTCAGTAGTTACATCTAACCATCTTTACTACCGTACCTATGTTATACCTTGTGTGAGTTGAGTCCTTAACTTCATGGTGATACCTTTGTGTTATTCTTCTCTATGGCTTACCTTTGTAGTCCTTACCTTCATCCTGATACCTTTTTGGTATTCTTCTATGTGGCTCACATTTGTGGTACTTACTTTTTTGGTGATACCTTTGTGGTATTCTTCTGTGTGGCATACCTTTGTGGTACATAACTTCGTGGTGATACCTTTGTGATATTCTTCTATGTGGCGTACCTTTCTGGTCCTTACCTTAATGGTGATACCTTTGTGGTATTATTCTCTGTGTCATACCTTTGTGGCACTTACAATCACGTTGATACCTTTGTGGTATTCTTATGTGGCGTACCTTTGTGGTCCTTACCTTCCTGGTGATACCTTTGTTGTATTATTTTGTGTAGAGTACCTTTGGGGTACTTACCTTCGTGGTGATTTTTTTGTGGTTTTATTCTGTGTGGAGTACCTTTTTTCTACTTACCTTCATGGTGATACCTTTTTAGTATTCTTCTATGTGGTGTTACCTTTGTGGTACATACCTTTGTGGTGTTCCCTTCGTGGTATTATTTTGTTCATGGAATAGTTGATCTTTGGGATAATGGGTTGGGCCTTGTGATTCCTCTTGAATGAGATGAGTATACTTAATAACTTAGGTATATGTATGGGAATATACCTAAGTGTGGTTGAATGTTGTTTCCTTGCGTTTTGTATTATCCTATGTGGATTTTGGGAGACCATCGGGGGTCCTAAGGTCCCTACTGAGTATCGTTATACTCACCCCTGTACAGGCTATGCCCGCACCTTATTGTGTTTGGTGCAGACGATGAACAACGCTGACTGCAGATGAGAGTAATAGGACTGGAGGTTGCTCAGAGGTGGAAATTAGATTAGGCGTACTGTTGAGACGAACATTCAAGAGCTGTACCTACCCTTCATGTAGGACCCTCGGTGGGAGTTCGTAGGAGTTGTTTCAATTTACTCGTACTTTTCAGTTTTCTTGGACTTTCTAGTTGGGCTTCTATTCTGACCCCTATTTCTTACTATAAATACTCTTTTTACTATATAGTTTACTCGTGTCCATATCATGTTGTATTCTCGGTTGTGTGTGTTTAATGTTTATAAATTCAATGCCTTCCCAGTATTAGGGAATGACCCTTTCGATGCTAGTCTCCTGCCCCTAGCCTATGGAAGGCGGGCTTGGGGTAGTCACGACACAGGCCCCTGGGGACGGGTCATGACAAATTGGTATCAAAGGAGTCAGTTCTACAATAGAACATTGGACTCTGGTATTTTTAACAGCAATATTGTTATGTGTAGTGAGTGTGGTTATCAGTTTAGTGAATCTTGTGTTAGTGCGGTGGCCGATGTATCCATACACCAGGACATTGACTTCTGTTTTCTGACTCGGTGAATGAAAACACTGATTGCATGCGTGTTTTAAAATGTTTTCTTTGTGATCTTTTTGAGTCATCTCAGCAGGTATAACTTATTGACTGTGGCACACCTGTTTTATTTAGGATGCCTCCACGCAGACAACCAGCTAGGGTTCCGGGTATAGTATGCGTGGATATCCCACCGAGCGATGAGGCCTCGGTGCAGGGCCCTTTATCAACAGAGGCCCCAGCGGAGGCACCACTGGTACCATTACCCATTGGGAAAAAGATGCAACCAACCCCACTAGAAAAGGATGCACGCTGACTGAGCATGTTACACAAGTTCCAGTGACCATGGCCGCTGAGGTTTCAAGGCATGTCAGATTGCTAGGTAGCTGATGGCTGGCTAGAGACTGTGGCCAGAGTTTTTTTCCTTGTTGAGACACCAGTATAGAAGATGTATAACATAGCTTTTATTCTATTCTAGTGAGTGAACATGAGGATGGTCCGTATAGTGATAGGGCTTCTATACGTGGATCATTTCCTGAGATAGTACCTTTAGTAGCATGTCATATATATCCCTACATGTTGGTCAGAAGTTACAATCAGAGGTACTAGTAGAGGAAACATTTAGGCTTAGTTCTTTACACAATTTCCAGCATCAGATACCCCTCAGGTTCTGAGATGAGCCCGATTCACAAGCGGCTGAGGACTAGCTTGAGGAGGTGGCTGAGAGTTTTCTAGAGCTTATACAACTTTGGATGGATGACATATCGATAGCTTAGTATTTGTCAAGGCATACCAACCATTCTAGGTACTTGATTAATATGATACGATCAGTGCTTTAGGGCTCAGAATTCTGAGTGAGGGGTGTTTAAGGACATCCGAACAAACACTATTCCTCTATGCATTCCTACATATGTTAGGGTGCTAGAGAGAACCTTTGTGGTTGAATGTCCTTTGGATGAGCGGATACAACCAGTGAATGTCAGCAGTGGGTAGGCAGGAATCTGGTGCTATTCTCAGAGACATGGCATGTAAAATGTTTCAGGAATGGGATGTGATAGGGATAGATGAATCTGCAAGACAGGAGATGTGGAAGTGGAGCTAGTAGATCATCATGAGGTGGTATACATTTCGACATGTTATAACCACTGCCTCAATGTGGTCCCCATCAGGGTCAGGGAGATGGAGGATAGGGGAATGGAGTAGATGCATGCGGCCATGGATTGTGACCCAAGGACTCTATGAATTATTTGAGATATGGTCTATGTCTACTACTAGCTGCCATATCATTAGATATAAGTACCAATGATTCCTTCTTTCCACGTATCTTGGTCAATACCTAGAGTTTTTGGTTAAACCGTTGACTTGAACCTCACGTCTATAGATACCATTGGGAGGAGACTCGATGATCACACTTACGCCGATGGTGTGATCTGACCCATGATGTGAGAGTTCATATTGGAACCTATGGGTAGAACCGCCGAGGCCTTACGATGTTAGTTTGGGTATGGACTGGACATCCACAGGTCATACTCACATTGACCGTATTAGGAGAAAAGGTTGTGGTTTCTGAACAACATTGGAATGGAGTTCAAATTGTTATGCGAAAAAGGAAACCCGTGTAGCACAGGATAAACTCATGATTAGGAGGGTGCAACCAATCACTCTTGAGTTTTCTAGACTAACCCTCGTGGCAGTAGGAGTTTGGAGTTTTCAGTTATAAACATGAGTGGAAGAGCATGGGGATATCTTTTCAAAACATGTTTCTAGGATTACTTCCCTTGTAGGGAGAGGGACTTCTGGTTTGGCTGGGTACTACTGGAGTTTTGGACAATACTTCTCCAGGGTAGTGGAACCCTTGTCAGCTTTGACGGAGAAGGAGGAGCCTTTCCTGTGGATTGAAAAGTGTCAGCGGAGCTTTCAGATGTTGAGACACTGATTATGGATATAGTTCCTCCAGGACTATGACTTTGAGATAATCTATACTCTTAGAAATGGGAATGTGATAGTAGACACACTCACCAGGGGGATTGGTCAGCAGATGTTGAGTGAGTCGTCAGACCAGCTAGTCACGCTGCAAATATCCATCATAGATAGAGATGAAGTAGCATACCTCTAGTCTATGGATGTCACTCCCCCAATCCTTCAGTGAATTCTGGAGGCACAGATTGGGGGCATTGAGTACGAGGCTCGACATGCTCAGATATCCTCAGGCCAGACACCTGTTGGATTTTCTGAATCTGGGGAGGATATTGTACTCTTTAGAGTACGTACCATGGTACTAGGACCTTCAGCATCAGTACTGGTGCCCAGGAATGAAGAAAGTAGTGAATGTTTTTGTATCACAATGCCTCACTTTTTAGCAAGTGAAAAATTCTCAGATCCGGCATAAGCCTTATGGTAATGGGAGACAGACACCTCTGGAGTTCAAGGATGGTGACCACATCTTTCTACGGGTCTCACCTCGAAAAAGTTTGTAGAGATTTGGCCAGGGCAACAAGTTATCTTCGAGGTTCATCAGACCCTTTCAGGTCCGTAGAAGAGTTGGCGAGGTGGATTACAACATAGCCCTTCCACATCATCTACACCAGGTGGAGAAGGTATTCCACTTAACCTAGATGAGGTGATACGTGCATGACACTTCACACATTAATGACTGGGGTGAGATAGAAATAGAATATGGAGCAAATTTTATGGAGGTTCCAGTGGAGATTGAGGATCTACATGAGAGATTCTTTCGTGGGAAATTGATATCGTTTGTGTGTGCGTTGGCAGCATGGGAACCTCAAGGAGAGAACACGAGAGCAGGAGGCTCAAATTTGTACTCAATACCCCTACTTGTTTTCCTAGTTTTTGTAATGTGGCTTTTGTGGATGAAAATCCTTGAGTTGTAGAGAATGTATGGACCCAAAAATTCCATGTAATTTTTTAATCATATAGGAATTTTTTGAAACCATAAACTTTGACGGCGTGTGATTTAGAGCCCTTCAGTGCTCGGAATGATCATTTGAAGTTTTGTTAAGATTTAATTAGCACACATAAGAATTTTTACTAAGAAACTGGAATAACTCTTAAACGGTTACGTGGATTAGAAATCTGAGGCACCATTTCGCTCATCATGGTGGTTTTACCCTAGGTGCGACTTATGTTTTTTCGGCGCAAGCCCCCTGTGAGAGAACCCAAAAATGGCATAACCGTGAATAAAATAATTAAATAAATTATTTTATTTTTAAAATTCTTATAACTCACAAAGTGTAGCCCAGAATAAAAATCTGAGACCATCGCTGAACTCATGATGGTATGATTTATTTAAGTAGATAATAACTTTGGCTGGCGCGGGATACCAGTAAAAGATATTATTTTGCCGTAAATAAAATCATAAGATGAAATTTATTTTATTATAAAATCCATAACATTAAAATGGTAACTCGGATTGGAAATACGAGAGTAACTTTGGGTTCATTGGGGTGTTTTTCACTTCCTATGAGCCTAACCTCAGGCAGTGCTGGTCGAGGGTGACTACTAAAAATTTTCTGAACTTTTTTTCGGGTATTTTCAGTAAACGCACAAGCATCATTTTGTAACTTTTGAACCGTTCCTCGGAATTGAAATCTATGGACAATATTGAACTCGCAGCATCGATATTAGCTTAAAGAGACCTTCACTTCAACTGTGGTAGGTCCGGAGAAAAAATTGATTTTGGATCTTCTTAAACAAATAAATTAAATAACTTTATTATTTTATTTTTATTATATTCCTCCAACGCACAAGCGGTGATGTGGGACTGATGATGTGTCAAGCCAACAAATGGATTTACCCTCCAATATAAGTAACAATAACGTTGGGGTAAATCAGGAATATTCCTAATTAATTAAGCCCATTAACTATCCGCGTCGTTACATACCCTCCCCCTCACCAATAAATATGGATCTTGGGAAAGGGTATCGGGGATCTAAACAAAGCACCAAATTACTGAAGGAATTTCGTGATGCCAGACCCTTAGAAGAAGAAGCCAACCCAGCGGTAGGTGACAGACGACATCGAACCACCAATGGGCAACATGAGAGTGGTGTCTTTGAGAGCCAGCCATGGGAACTAAGAACACGGTCCACTGGAAAGCACAGATGTTTATCTGACGTTCATGGTAGGGGGGTTATTTCGTTTGAGTGTGTTTGATTTCATCTTCCCCATTCATGAATTTTTACAAAGAACACGGGTCAACTAACTAACGTGTTGATATACAATTCTTTGTTATTTGTGGGAGGTTGTTGTGGGATATCTTATAGGGTTTGTTGTTAATTTATACCCCCTTTCCCTATTCTTGTCGACACCATTGATTCAACAACAATTTTGTTGCTTGCTACCATTCTAACACGTAGGGTGTGGGAAAAAAGAACATGGACCGACCCCTCCACCAATCATTGTGGTGTATGGTGTGTTCTTCACGATGGGGGAGGATGGAGACCGGTGCCAGCGACTGCCACCGGTGGGACTCGGGACCGGCGGTCGGCACTCCGGCCGGCCGTGACGAAGGCCGCGGTGCGAACGCGCCACAAGAGAAGAGTAGTGCCCGTCAGCTACAGCAGAGCAAAGGCAGCTGCCAGCGGTGGCTGACCCCTTGAAGCGGTGGTGGTGGCCTTCTGCGTTGCCTAGAAGAGAAGATTCACGGCCTTATGACGCGATAGTGAGGTGACGCATCGCTGGATCTATGCCGGCTTCCGGAGATGGTGTGGTGTGAGACCACACTACGCCGAGGAAAGGCTAGCCATCTGACCAGCCGAGGCCGCCCAGTGGATGCAACACCGTGGTCCACTACACTGCAGGCCGCCACACAATAGGCCGCCGCACCACGGGCCACCCAGTGTGGGACGCCCTATGGACCAGGCCGGACCCAACGGGTCGGGTCAGATCCCGCGGGTTTGGTATGACCCAAGGCCAGACCCGAGTTAGGCTAGGTCAACCCAAACCGGGTGGGTTCAGTCCAATCTGGGTCAGGCCGGGTCAATCTGACTGGGTCGGACTGGACCCGGACCAATATCGATGCTTTTCACTCTTTTGGCCATATATTGAGCTACGGGAATCCATTTGGAAAACCATCTACAATGCAGGAAACCATGTATCAACATAGTCCTTTTGGTATACCCCATTTGAGATATGAATAATTCTGGGGTACAACAAGGTTGGATCGATCACGAATCCAACTGGGCCCTTGCAACTAAAAGGCCAATAATATATAGACCGGGCGTCCAATTGACGCACCGTCTATTGCGTTGAGACCCCTTTGATGTGACAGACGTTTGGGATAATTCTATGTGGTAATTTGTGGTAGATGGAGTATTCGACCTGTGGATTGAGGAGAGGACCCTCCTAGAATCAAGTGAGCTTAGTGCAGGAACCCTATAGCTGGCTGTAACTTGAGAAATGGATCCAATGTTGGTCTATGCTTTGGGATCCTTTATGGGTCAGTGATTGAGGGTCCCACATAGATTATCTATAGGAATATATGCAGGACTACTCTAGGATCCTTTGTGGGTCTGCAGTACTAAGATCCAGTGTGGGTCTGGTTATCTAATAGGATCATGTGTGGCTCTGAGATGTACTAGGGTCCTGTGTGGGTCTGATGATGTACTAGGATCTTGTGTGGGTCTGATGATGTACTAGGATCTTGTGTGGGTCTGATGATTTACTAGGATCATGTGTGGATCTAATGATTTACTAGGATCCTCTGTGGGTTTGATGATGATTTATGATCCTACGTGGGTCTGCCTCTTAACGGAGTAAGATTATTCAGTAGTAACATCTAATCATCTTTTCTACCATACTAATATTATACCTGGTTTGAGCTAAGTCCATACCTTCATGGTGATACAATTGTGATATTCTTCCCCGTGGCCTACCTTTGTGGTCCTTACCATCATGGTGATACCTTTGTGGTATTCATCTCTGTGGAATACCTTTGTGGTCCTTAACTTTGTGGTGATACCTTTGTTGTATTCTTCTGTGTGGCGTACCTTTATGCTACTTACCTTCGTGGTGATACCTTTGTGGTATTCTTCTGTGTGGCATACCTTTGTGGTCCATACCATCGTGGTGATACCTTATTTGTATTCTTCTGTGTGGCATACCTTTGTGGTACTAACATTCTTGGTGATACCTTTGTGGTATTCTTCTATGTGGTATACCTTTGTGGTACTTACCTTCATGGTGATACCATTTTGGTATTCTTCTGCGCGGCGTACCTTTGTGGTCCATACCTTCATAGTGATACCCTTTTGATTTTCTTCTGTGTGGCATACATTTTTGGTACTTAACTTCATGGTGATACCATTGTTGTATTCTTCAATGAGTGTACCATTGTGTTAATTACCTTCGTGCTGATAGCTTTGTGGTATTCTTATATGTGGCATTACCTTTATGGTACTTACCTTTTTAGTGTTACCTTCTTGGTATTCTTTAATTCGTGGAATAGTTGATCTTTGGGCTAATGAGTTGGGCCTTGTGTTTCCTCATGAATGAGATGAGTATACATAATAATATATGTATATGTATGGGAATATACCTAAACAGGGTTGACTATTCTATCCATGGTTTGTGGTTTATCCTTTGTGGATTTCGGGAGACCTTAGGGGGTCTTGGGGTCCCTAGTGAGTATCGTTATACTCACCCACACATGGGCTACGCCCGCACCTTGTTGTCTTTGGTGCAGGGAATGGATAATGGTGTCTACAGACGAGAGTACCAGGACTAGAGGTAGCTCGGAGGTGGAAATTTGACATGGATTACTGTAGAGATGACCATTCGAGAGATGTACCAACCCTTCAGGTAGAATCATGGTGGGATTTCACAGGTGTTGTTTCGGTTTACTTGTACTTTTCAGTTTTCTGTTACTTTCCAATTGGGCTTATATTATGGCCCCTATTTCTTATGGTATACACTCTTTTTCTATACATTTTACTTTTGTTTTTATCTTGTTGTGTTCTTAGTTGTGTGTGTATACATGTTATAAAATAAATTCCCTCCCAGTTTTAGGGAATACACCATTCGGTGCTAGTCACCAGCCCCTAGCCTATAGAAGGTGGGCTTGGGGTAGTCATGGCACATTAACAAGGGGACAGGTCATGACGTGTACATGGATAGTGGATTATTATGGAGTATGAGTGGGTATTTTTCAAATTTTAACTCCTTATCAATGAAAGGTGGAGTTCATGAAACTTTTGGTGACAATGCTATAGAAAAAATTATGAGAGTTAGAGCTGTTGGATATCCAATCATTTTCTATTTCTATAAAGTTCTCTATATTGAAGGATTAAATAATAATCTAACAAGAATCTATGAAATTTTTTAGTAAGGTTATTCTTTCATTTATAAAATAATTCTTTTTCTATTTCTAATGAAAAAATTATTAAATATAACACCCTGTAAAAAAATTACCTCTATATATTAATTCTTTGAGTAGACAAATGTTAAATAATGTTAATGCTGAAATAAATGATTCATTGATATTGGAAAGATTATTGGGACATTTTAATTTTTATTATATGAGATAATTTTCACAAGTGTATTTAATTTTTTATTTTCTTAATTTAAAATTGAATAAATAGAAGCTATGTGATTTATGTCAAATGAGAAATAATTAGAAGTCATATTTCTAAATAATTAAAGATGTTTATACTTCTAAACGCCTATAAAATATTCATATGGATTATCTGGGTAATAAAGAGTTCCAAGAGTAATAGAAAAATGTGATTTAATATTTTAGATGATGGGTGTTGTATATTGACTTGGGTTTTCAATTATATTGTTAAATGTGTTTCTTTTTCACATTGTAAATGTTTTTTACAAACAGGATCAAGAAGACAAATATACCAAAAATATTTCATTAATAAGTGACCATGTAAGAGATTTTTCAAACTGGTATATCAATTGATATTATTTAATATGAGGCATTAACCATACATTTTCTTTCCCCTTAACATATACAACTGAATGGAGTTGTTATATGGATCCAAAATACATAGAAACAATTCCTAGAACTCTATTGTATGATTATAACCTACCTACTCATTTTTGGAATGAATTTATGAATAAAAAATATTATGTAATAAATATATTTCTAATTATTCAATGTTTAACGAAAAAACCCTATGTGTTTTAGTATAATATAGATCCAAAATTTTGAAACATTACGATTTTTGGATGTATGGTTTGTATTCTAAACACCAATGATAATCATGGTATGTTTGCTGTAAAGGGTGGTGAAGGAAGTTTCCTGGTATATTCTACTACCTCAAAAGAATATTTATTTTAATAAAATTATCAATGTTTTTTGAATAATCAGCTCATTATAAATTTTATGAATTTGATCATTTTGATATGAAAACAATTAAATTTATGAAATAAGTGATTCGTTAGAAAACATGAGATGTGAACAAATTTTTTATGAAATAAGGATGAAGAATTGAATGTTGATTTTCTAGAACCAAATACTACATTGTTTGATTCGAGTGAACCTAAATGTGCTTTCCAGATATTTGAGGACACTTAAGAAAAATATTTCATGAACAATTATAGGATGTTTAAATGAACTAATTTTAACTAGATATAGTTTAGTAATCCCTATAGGGCATTTTACCGTTTATATCATTTAGAACCTATGTCTGTAGAATCTTCCATAGTAGATAAAAGTTTTATTGTAGCTTGAAATTGGTAATTTAACTAGTTCAAGAGGAATACTGTTTGAAAATTAGTAAATATACCCTATGATTATCATGTAATATAAAAAAAATGGGTTTTTAGATATTAGTTGGATGGTTATAGTATGATAACTGTAAATAAGTCAAGACTTCAATATAAATGGTATAATCAAAATATTTCAATAAAATATGAGGAATAATTTTCCCTAGTATCTATATTATAATCCATTAGTATAATTTTATCATATGAATAAAATATTAATTTTAAATTATATCAAAGGAAATAAAACTTTATTTTCTAAATGTTTTTCTAATGGTGGACATTTTGCAGAACAACCTCCTAGTTTTGAACATCCTCAATTATAAAATTCAATTTTTAAACATACCAAATCTATTTTTTCTATAAAAATATCAAAGATATTAGTATAAAAATTTATGTTCCTTTATTTTTTTCAAATGGGATTTTTATAGGTACAAAATAAAAAAATTTATTTTATAGAACCACAAATTATATATTTTTTGATTGACTTTTATTATGAATTATTTTTTGGTAAAAATAAAATATGTATTGAATTTTCAAAACTCATGAAAAATTCATTTTAAGAAAGAATTATGGGTGACATAAATTATTTTATAATTTTCCATATCTATATTAAATACTTTTAAAATGTGAAAAAATAAATAAAATAGATACTATAATTTATTTTACTATCTGGACTTTATTGTATTAATCTACATAATAACCATATCATTAATAATGAAAAAATATACATGGATGATGCTTATAGATGAGGTTACAACAAGTTTAATATAAGTATAATTTATTATTTATTGAATTTCACTAATAGTAAACCAAATAATATGTTTTCAGTATGTATTTGTGCTTAATTTTATTCTAATGCAAAAGAATATCATTTCCATGATTCCCATAGGGTTTTTATATATTTAAAAAGAACAATATCTCTTTATATTATATTTCCAAAAAAAATAATATTAATTTAATATTATACTCAGATTCCATCTTTGGTTCATAAATATTATTTTGGAAGGGTACTTTTGGAATGTTCGATTTTATAGTTATATCCTTTGTATCCCGGTCTAGTAAGATGAACTACTTTTTTTCCTTATATAATAATGATGAATAATTTATTTGTTCTAATAGTTTTTTTGTATAAGTGTTGTGGATGAAAAAAAACATAACGGTCTTTGGGTTCACTTATAATCATGTATCAATTAAATATGATCATATTGGTGCTATCACAATTTCTTACAATACAATAAATCATTCATGAAATAATTATATAGACTCATGGAATCATTTATTTGAAGACTATACTCAAATATGTGATATTATTCATGAATATATTTCAGCATAGAATTATATAGATAATATATTTACTAAAACCTATATGTGTAAAAAGATTCATTTTATTAAAATTGGACTATGTTTTTTAGTTTTAAAAAAACTAATTTGTTTTGACATAAATTAATATATTCTTCTTAGTGCAGTTGAAATTTATCTGTGATAATTATACTATAATATTATTTTTAATGATATATAAAAATTACACTTTTTAATATTTTATTCTTATTTAAACATTTTGAATTTGGAAAAAATAAATTTATTTTTTATTTATCATTTTTAAGTAAGCAAAAAAATACTGAGTATGTATGAAAATTGGGACTTTGGTATGTGACCAAATATAAAAACATATCTTAACGCTTTTTTAATTATTATTAGGAAACTTCCTTTGATAGAAAACCATCATCTTTAACCACTTGATCCCAATTCGGCCTTCAAATTTCTTGTTTGGAATGATAAATTTAATGCATTTAGATGATAGTATGTTAGTTTTTTCTAAA
This sequence comes from Viscum album, assembly GCA_963277665.1. Taxonomy (NCBI): domain Eukaryota; kingdom Viridiplantae; phylum Streptophyta; class Magnoliopsida; order Santalales; family Viscaceae; genus Viscum; species Viscum album. The sequence goes on from OY728138.1 coordinate 218,708,770, forward strand.
CAATCCAATGTAAGGGGATGGAATTTTCTTGGGGGATATGCCATAAATATGTAATGGATAAAGACAACCAAAATTCAATAAAATAATGTGCTTTTGTTTTAAGGATGATTGTTTTGTTTCATGAGATGAACTCATATTATCCTTTTGAGAAATAAATTTATCATTTACTAAAGAAGTATGACTTTTAGTTTAGTTAAATATATTGTGTAATCTCATATAATGTTTAATGAAATACAATAGTTGTTTAATTTGTTGAAATGGATGATATCTTTCATTATCCCCATGATGGGGAGTTTTATTTTAGCCATCAGATTCTTGGGTAAAGCTTTGTAGGATTAACAGAAGTTCAAATATTTTTATTTGGAACCTCTATTTTTTAACAGACTCCTATGAAACAATATCCTACTTAATGGAATGTTTTATGCAATTTTTTTTGACATATATAGAAAATATAGTGAGATATATGGACAATGTTATATTTCAAGGGATGTATTTGATGAATGTATTGACCATTAATGTAAATATAATTTTGTGAATACAGCTAATAGGGTTAATGCTATATTTTTTATAGAAAAAATAAAATTACACAAAAATCCTGACGGTATATAGATTTAATTAGTTTTTAATAATAAATATATAGTCTTAAATGATGGTGAAATAGAGAAATTTCATAAATATTATACCAAAACCTCATTCCTCTTGAACAATATTGGATATTCCTAGGATTATACTTCAATATTATTGATGTCAATTGGTCACGAATGTTCTACTCAAGGGGTTTCAACTCAGACCTCACTACCTAGTGATTCAAAACGTATCAAGGCATTTTCTATGTTGGGATTAAGAGAGTAAACCTCTATAATATTTGAGTCTTCAATTCCAGTCACCAGTTCTTCAGTTAATGGGCATATCCAGATTTAGGAGGATGTGGCTATTAATAAATAATTTTTCACTGAAGTTGTTATATATTCAAATGTATACCATCATGTGGAGACAATTTTTGATAAAAATGTTTCTTTTCCTAAATATAGGTCAGCTCATACATGGCCTTTGGGTTATATTGTTTAGTGAAGTGCATAGTTAGAATATGTGTATAATGAATATGATTCAATTCTTGTTAGATCACATGTTGATAAATAACAACATACTAATGTTGTTAAGGAATCTAAAAAGTGTTCCTATACACAATTGATTCTATGTTCACCTTCGAATAATCATAGACTAATTTATTCAATGAGGAAAATTTTATAGATATTAGAAAAAAAATTATTAATAATAAAGTAATGATTCTTCTTGAAAATATGAGAGTATATTTTTTGGATTTAAATGTAGAACTACATGCATGAAATTTTTAGATTAGATAACTTGAAGAGTACACTATCTTCACTTCATACTTTATATGTTATTTAAGAATGTGGATTCCTAAATAGTAATGATCGGTAATATTTTGATAGGCCCACAATTGAAATAAGAGAGTTATAATATAGTTTTATGGAAATTAATGAAATGAATCCTTAGTGGTTTTAGTGATGTTTTCCACACAAAAACTATGTTTAATGAGATTTGTAATTTGCTTTCATCTCATAGAGAGCCATTTCAAACTCCTTCATCAATATAGTCATGTTAAGCTGAAGAAGTTCGGGATGAGATAAAATATATTAGAGCTAAAGTTAAAGATACTTGAAACCCTTTGAAATTTTTTTTAGGCAGATTGAATTTATATTGATTATACATACCTCTGGTACTGCTGCCAAGGTATCTCGAGTTATTCCATTATTCAAAAATGAATTTTGTTAGAAGATATTATATTTTAGTTCTATTTATTCCAATTTTCGGTGTCTCCAAGATGATATTAGTTCTTTGTAGATGTTGAATGGGAATAAAAATAATCTTTTGGGCCAATTTTATGATAAATGGGAAGATTAAATTAATTATAATGTTGTGTTATATATTTTAATGAATTACATTATAGGTTATCTTTAAATATCTATTCTCGATATTATAGAATGAATTTTGGGGTTTTCGAAGAAAGAAACAGATATAATTCCATCCATCATTAAACCAATCGATACAATTCTATATTTTTATTATTCATAAAAATATGAAACATTTCATAAAACCCCCCAAAAATCACCCTAAGATAATTTCAACATTTAAAATAAATAAACCTGTTTTTATTGTGAATATGATTTCTATAAATGTGTCAAAAGGTTTTATACAAGTCTTCCATTAATAGTTGAAAATATTACCTTTTAGAAAAATTAAACTTTCCAGGCTTAAAAATGGATTTTTCTTATTTTATGACTACAATATATATTGTATGAATTACAAAACATTTCATTTTGTATAAAGAATATAAAATTTATTTGAGAGAGTTAATTAATGGTGATTAATTTAATATATTATGATAAAATTCCTTTGAATTAATGAAAATATTTTTTCATTAAAACACATCCTTTACATTCAATCAGATTTTTTATTCACTTGTAATTAATTTATATCCCAATAAATCAATTTTTTAATTCAGTAAATACTATTAATTCATGGAATTTTAATGTCTAGGTGATAACTATCATGATAAATAGTATAATATTTCTCCGTAATACTCGATCTTGCATGTAACCTAATCTAGTGAATAAACTCGGAATTGTGTGTAACATAAGATAAACATTGTGTTCATTTTATTTCAAGATAATATAAGTGTTTTATGTTTCATATAAATCAACCAAAACATTGTGTAACATGAAATTAAATCCATCTAATAATATAAATCTATTTGAAAAAGTAATAATCTATAAAAACTCAAGGTGTTACAATAAAACATATAGATATACACTATCCTAAAAACTCAGAATGCATCCCCTCATATAGAATAGTAGGGACCATAGACTCCCACAATTCTTGGGTGGACATAATAATCAAGATCACTACCCCCATTTATGATTCATGTTTCTCAAGATTATTTAGGATCCCCTTGATCCTTTCTGATCACCCCACCACTTCTATTGAACAATGATCACTTCAAAAGTAAGTGAAATGATGATTTATGATAATCATAACATTTTCAGTGATCAGATAAATTTATGAATTCCACTTATCCACTCCAATTTTGAACATGATTTGGGATCTAAATGAACTCCTTGGATGTTAAGGGATAATTCAAAATAAAGTTCATCCTCAGGGATACACTTACTACTTTATATTTTTACCTATCTTAGAGGAATATTATAAATAGCAAAAAAATGATCAATTCAAATTAATACCTCAAAACTAAATATAAGAAATCCAATCATAGGATAAGTATAGAAATAAAAATGTATAATCCAATAAGGCAAAAAATAAAAATTCCATATAATGAAAATATACTTTTATCCAAAATCACAAACATCCCATATGGTATTTTTAAATGATTATAAACTATACACAATTAAAAATCACTTCAAACCCTTATTTAAAATGAACCAACTATGATGTATCACACAAAAATCCAAGAATATCACAATACTCCTATATTACATAATTCAAAATTCCAAAAAAAAATATTTGTATAATCAAAAGAATTTCAAAATCTCATTTTGATATTTATCACCTTTGGGAATACCCCTAGAAAACAAATTTAAAAAATATATAATTTATCATTTAAATTTTATTTCCAAACACCTAAATTAAAAAATCTATAAAAGCATACAAAACATGATAATCAGGGGAAGTTTTACTCATTATTAACAACACATAAAAAAATTATATTATGAGCTTCAAATTATTTCGCAGATTTACAAAATATAATAATATAAAACCAATAATCACAAAATATTCACAAAACATATCGAAAAAGGTTCATAAAACCAAATACTTAATGAATCAAAACCATCCTTAACCAATCACTTAAAAGAGAGAGTTACTTTAAGATAAATCTAGAATAAAGAGGATCCAAACAACAAAATCTTGGATGAAATAAGGTTGTGCATGATTTGGACAAATAATATGGGAAATAATGGGTAAATTATGTCACATGCTCCATGAAAGTGAGAGACCCAAATTTCCTGAGAAACACACTATTGGACATGCCATGTGGGTAAACTAGGTTGATCAAGATAACCTTGGATTCATGATAAAACCAAATACCGCACACCAAAATAAAATTAATAATTAAAGGGGATTAAAACAACATAAATTCACATCAATATATCTAAAAATAGTTAAAACAACCATGGATTAAAAAATCATAACCATCTCTTATCTGATAGAATAAAAATCACTATGGAAATGTTCTGGCTAGATTCTCCCACCCATAACTCACAAATATGAATATCATTAATCTGCATTCTATGCAAACAACCCTAACTAAAAATTGATATACAAAAAAGTATGCTCCCACCAAAGAACAAAATCTATGAAACCATATTACAATGATCTGGCCCCATGTCCCATCTTACCCACAACCTAATAAAGTCTTATACAAGGTATTAAGGGCTTTACCCACCCCACAAAGGATGAAAACTAGTTACTGGGCATCACAAGAATCTCATTGGGAATTATTTCTCCATTATTTTATGTCATGACAAGAGAACATTGACATTTAATGACTTGTATAATCCCTACATTTAACAAATATGTGGAAAAAATCATACTGAAACCCAATAAATGAAAATGTTAAGTAGGTAAGATCCAATAACCTAGATCCAAACCATTTTCATAAATAAAAAACAGTATACATAAATAATATGATATTACAGACCATAAAAATTTAATATAATGAAATATAAATACGTTAATTATTTAGAAAATATTTCCAATTTAACTATAATAAGAAATATAAAAACATAATTGACTCAATATAATCCCAAAACTACCTCCACACACCATCTGGTTTCTCACCACCTCAAAACAAACCCCATGTCATTCTCATGAACAAAACCACTTTCCATAACAAAAAACAAGAAATAATCAATACATATTTTTGTGTGCATGTGATCTAAACATACAGGAAGTTTTCTACTCTTAGTTATTTTAAAATTCAATTCTTAATGAAATTTTAAAATTCTAGTTTGAAAATAAATTAAGAATATAGGGATTTAAAATATTAACATGATGAACCGAAATTTAAAAAATAATAACTTTTCAAAACATTCCAATTTTATATTAAAATGAAAACACACACATTGAAATTCAACATTATGATAAAATATTTCAACATAAAACACTAATTTGAAAAAACACTTTTAAACCAACAAAAATAACAATGAAGGTTATTATATTAAAAATATATTTTTAATACATTATAATTAAAATGGTGATAATCATGATGGCTAAATCACACACACAACTTAAACACCACAAGTACACATATAAAAAATGAAAATAAAAAATATATGTGTTCCCCAACAAAATAAGAATGGAAATGGTACATTCATGCTTGTTTTACTACATTGAATAGAAGAACACTAGTAAAATGGGAACCAACTAACTATACATATGAATACTCTACATTGTACTGGAGTGTATATGACTAGTAGAAAAATTATTCAAGTTTAAAATTATGTTGAGATCAAAAGAAAATTAAAAAACAAAAAATCTCCCTCACCTTCATCATACTAAAAATAAAAATCCCTAATAACTTCATGTTTTCATGATATAAATAAGAAAATTCCCATATGAGGGTATAAAGAATCATCATATAATGATAAAACATCTCTGAATGGGAATCAAGGATCCCATTATGATAAAAACCATGACAAGGAGTAATATACACCAAGGGGAAATCAAGAGTGTTCTAAATGATATAAATGATACTATTTATAAAGTATCAACTAGTCCATCACCAAAAAACCTGGATTGGGAATCTATAAATTTTCACCCTTTATGATATCCCACTTTAAGGATGCTTTATAATTCTATTGAACTCAGATGCACTATTATGAATTTCATTGTCACCATTTAAAACATGGAAATTATTATTTTCTATCCAAAACAATAGAAATGGACTTCAACACATGATTATGAAAATTTCCATTTATAAAATAGTTTTCACTCTTCAAAAAACTTACATTAGACCCAAATATTATAGAAAATATTAGAACCATTTAAAAAACTTAATTTTCATTTTTCAAATATATGAATCATGACAAAATTACATTTAAAATAAGAAAAATAGAATAAAAAATAATAAACCATTATTAGAAACTCAAACTTCATGGAATTTATTTAAAAACGTCACATGGATATCAAATATATTCATTCATTAATTGTATATTTAAAAAGATGAAGAAAAATATTAATTCTAAAATGAAAAAAATTAAGATAAAAAATAACAAGGAAAAAATATAAACTAATAAAAAAAACTTAAACTTCAATGGAGGAAAAATTTATAAGCATGAAGACCTCATCTACAAACCAAAAGATACAAAAAACATTATTAAAACATTCCCAAACCCAACACTTACCATACAAATCATAATAGGTTTCCAATAGAAATATGAAAAATGAAAGATATATAAAATGAGAATTCTAGTGAAATGAGGGAATGTTATATGTTTAATCACTTTCAAAACCCCAAAGGTGGTCTAAGAGTCGAAGTGGAAGGAGGAACGATCTCCCCATTATGATCCCAAGAGTATGTTAATGATTATATTACAAGAAAAGTGTGTAAACCCACTTAAATTTGAAATATTTTTTTTAATAAGTCATTATCCGACCCGTGATAGGATATAATATTTTACCACATGTTTCATCATACCATTGGATAATTATACGGTAGTATCCCTACTCACAAAAAATGTCACTAAATTTTTTGGAGTCACGTTATTATTTTTCAATCAATATGGTTACGGTGAAAACCCTCAATTTAAATTTGAAATTACATTCCAATGGGGTAAACATGGTTACTCTTACCCTTACATGTAAACTATTAAAAAATCATAAAATCTCAAAAAAAAAAAATCAAATTCCAATCTAATTGTTACTAGAACTCAAGGTGACCATAGATATTTCAAAATATATAAAATTAATCACTATATTGACACATTTATTTCCTAAGGGGAAATCACATTGATGACCCCTACAAGCTCCATATACACTTACGAAAAAATATTAATTCTTTTCTTTTTGAATATTTGACCTAATAAGTTACTAGTTTTGGAGATAATAATAAAATAGTCCTGTTAAAATATATTTGATCAGATAAATGGTTGTATATAGTCTTTGATGATGAATGTGAACTCCAAAATTGAAGCATAGTAGCGTAGAGCACACATTAGATGCATGAGAAATTATATCACTTGATGAGTGAGATGAATACAGATGAGACCAACTATATACTAGTCAAAGACTTGACAACCTTCATTTTTTAGACCCACCCGATGAACATATTGTTCTTTAAAAGTGTCGATGACCTCCCACCTATGATGACATGTAAAACATATGAGTGATATCAATTAATTAGTTCATTTAATCACAAAAATAGTATTTATGAAGTGTATATAGGTCAATTATTTACAAGATAGATAAATATATTTCCTTCTCAAGGAAACCATCACTATACCCTAAATTATAAAAATTATTAAATGAAATATGAAGAAGTTATATTAAGAAAATATAAAGCTACTGTATTCTTAGGATACCATTTGGAATGGGGGTATCCCCTACTATAAATCTACACCCATCCTTAATGAGATATACTCTACATTATAAATACTCAATAAAATATCATTAAAAATGCACCTCGTTAAACATTCTAGTATAAAAAATCCACAACTACTGAAGATGACATATATTATACCTAACTACTATATAACCCAATAATATTTCATGTAAAGAATAAAAATGAATTTTATATCAAACAACACTAGTTAATGATCAATATATGATTAAAAAACAATACCATTTTTCATCACCAAACTCTAACATAAGAACTGTTGCATTTCCCTTTGATAAGACTCATCCTCCTCAATTAATTTGACCCTCCCATGGTTAATCTTATCATCCTTAGAAACATATATAACCTAAAACACACATATACCATGACCCGGGTCCGTATTTGTAAACACAATAGGATTCATTTATGCATGGAAATGTGAAATTCATTTAGGTAAAATTAATTAGAGTCACTAAACCTCCAAAAATTACCCTAATTAAGTAAAATTAATAAAAATGAATTATACATGTACCTATCCATGGTCTCTCTCCTATAATTATCATTACCTCACCTAGCTAATTGGGTAAAATTTTGGTACTTTCATAATATCAATTGAGAACCCAATCACATGCCTCCATGTTAATCTCTCATGTTATATCAAACAATTACATTAAATAGTATTGTTTCCTTACCAAACTCATGAAAACATAATTATTTCTATGCTCTAAAAACTATCCAACCACTCATACATAGATTTAATATGAATTTCTCCCATACCGAAAATAGATGAAACCCTTATTGGGTCTACATTGAATATGTTTTTGACCCCTGATGCCCACCATAAATATAGAATAGGTTATAAAATAATAGTGATGATATACATAATGTAAATGATAGATAATACACAAAAAAAATAAATATAAAAATGAATCAAATTATAAAATATATTTTATAAATAAACATAATATCTAATAATAATGACTCCTTATGAAATTTTCAAAAACAATATTTAGGTATCTAAAAAAATATCAATATAAAACTTAATGGGAATAATCTCCATCCGCAACTCTCATCTATAAACTAGTTCATTCCATATAAATCTCTAGATACCACCATGAGACATTAAAAATGGTATTTTTATATATGGTTTGGCATATAGATATACTCAATAGGCCCTCCTAAATAATTATCCTAAGAACGTGTGAGAGTTAAACTAATTCATCTGTGAATAAATTTTAGAGCAAACCGATATAATTACATGGTCAACTAAACCAACCTCATAAAAGATAATTCATTAAATATTAAAACCAAATATAATAAAGTAATACCATATTATATAGAAAAAATTTTATCCTCACTACATCAATAATTGTTCATCACTTCCAAGTGCCACTAGAAAACTCACAAGTTCTTGTATCCCATTAAAATAATCATAATCGTATCCACAAAGTTGTATATAAAATAAATACAATAGAACTCCATAACAATTTATACACAGCCTCATGCCACTAATAAACAATTAAAACTCAAATCACATTTACATTATAGTATAATTACATGAATAAGGCTTACATTATCCCCATTCCATCCTCCTCCCAGACATGACCACCACAATATTATCTATTACCATATCATCCTCCACACATTATTTTAACCTTTATATTTTATCCATAATTTCCCTTATGCATAAACCCTATGTTATCATAACCATTACATATCTGGAGGAGATAGTGTGGAAGAGGGAGTAACCGTTTATCCATTCCCAAATCACGTTGGATGTTTTTTTGAACATTTATAAAAACTGAAATATTTGTGAATTATTTTTTCTATGAACTAAGGTTGGGTTCAAATAAAATATCAAGGAAGAAAAAATATATATATATATATATATCATCACCACAAAAACATCCATGTGGATGTTTTTGTCAAATAGAACCATTGTATCACATAACTATCACCTAGAAACTGTAAATTTTATTTATCAACTGCTTGGACTTTTTTAAAATCAACTAGACCCTTATCTAATCAGAAGGAAATCTGAGATATTTAAGCCTCTACATGCCAAATCTATTGCATAATGGAATCTGTCTATCCATAATGGCAGTTCCACTTTTCCAGCTGTTCATAAATGAAAGAGGAAAAAACCCTTTCGAGCGATTGCTCCAGACAAGCTCCAAGTGTTGAATTTAAGGGGATTTCATTCATTGAGGATATTATTGGTTCAAATATACCTAAATGAACATCTACAAAGCCTCTTATGTTCATGAAATTTGAATATGGAGGATTCTAAGTAGAGGCTGATCCTGAGGAACTTCAAAAAGGACCCAAATGTGTATGTTTTCAATTATGGGTCACAGTGCTTACTGAAAAGGTGATAAACACCGGTCGTATATGGATCTTATACCCTGTATTTCTCATTTTTGGGTTTTTCAAACTGGAAGCTCATCCCTCTAGGTAAATTTTATTTTCATGTATTGCTTACCTGTTAAAAATATTTGGATAGGGTATTGAGGATAAGTAACATTCAACCCAGACACGACCAACTGTGTTTCATTCAATGGGACTTTTCCTTCTACGTGAACACTCATAGGAACACTATGGCACCATTTTAGATTAGATTTTAAAACCTCAGTAGGTTTTTATAGAACTTGAATATCATAAATGATATATCATATTGTTTTTGAACTCCCCTAATGATTGATCAGAGAACATTAAATGGGGAATTAGGATTATCTTCTAGAGTGATGGTTGATGTCAATGTGGAATCTAAATTACCGTAAAGAATTACTTTTAATTCTAATGATTATAAGTCTGATGTATGGATTGAATATAAGATAAATAATCCTTTCTGTGAGTATTAAAAAGTCATAGTACACTCAATACTAAACTGTAGGGTAGTGGAAAAGCAGGTCATCCAACCTAATAACACCGATTGGACCAAGGCCAATAAATTGGAGAAGGATAAAATTCCTACCTTAGACAAACAAAAAACACTAGGAAGAAGATTAAAGAATTTATTGTCCAATCAGTGAACATGAATTCAATATGGGTTGAAGTAGGAAAATCTTGGGCTGATTAAGTTGAAGATAATGATAATGTGGATGATTAACAATGTATAATTGATTAAATTTAAGTTATTATTTTTGAGGTTTTCAATAAATTCCAAACTGATCCTGGATATATGACGTCAGAGTCAAACACGGGATCCCCTAGCACCCTATAAAAGGATATTAATCCTTCCGAGCTTCCTCATAAAGAATAGTAGTGAAAACCTCATAATCCAGTTCACCCCACTGGAGAATCATGTCATCTAAATTCTTTCATTTAAAAGGTCTCACCGAGTGAGGAGCATAACAGATTAGTGGATAATATTGTCCATGAGGAAGGAAACAACCCACCCATTTCATCAAATAGTATTAAAAGGGTCACACTGAGTGAGGAGAAAAACATATTAGTGGATAGTACTATCCATACAGAATGAAATAAGCCACCCTCTGCATCTCACAAAATTGAAAATACCAATAAAAATTCAGTTGTGTAGGAACATATTAGAAATATGTAGTCCAAAAAAGACTGTAGTTCAACTACTCTTGATAAATGTTACACTTACAGCAACCTGAATTCTTGTATTGATAATAGAAAATAGAATGATTTATCTATGGATGAAACAAAGAGAAAACATTGTAATACTGGTTTTGATGCATCAATATTAAGTTCTCAACTGTATACCCTGAAGGATAAGCCACTAACAGAATCCAACAGTCATATAGATTCAACATGAAACAAAAATTTATGTGATCCAACTTATGTAGAATATAGTAAAGGTATTCATAACATCCTCAGTGTTTATCATATGAGAATGAAGGGGAAGAAAATAGCCTGACCATGGCATAAACTCCGAGAAGATCATCCAGAAAGAACGGATCAGGGAATAATAAAATATGGGGATCCAACCCTCAAAAAAATTTAATGAATATTTACTATTATAATTGTCAGAGTACATAAAAACTATATGCCTTCACTATCCTAAAAAGTGTTATAAAAAATGATCATCCTAATGTTCATTCAATTGCAGAACTAAAAATTAGTTTTGCTTCTCATTTTCTTCATCTATTCATGTGTGGATTTACCTTCTCCGGCACATGTAATAATTGCTCTTTTATTGAAACTCATTGGAATTTTTCTCACTCTTCTTCAAAGAATTATATTGTTTTTACAATTTCGGAACTATCCTTTACTTGGGACTTTATCTTTGAACACTCACACATTTACTCTACATTAATATATGATAAAAATAAATAATAATACATGGACCCCATTGGAATGCACTCTCCCACCTTAACAATAGTATCCATTATTCATGTATTGTTATAAGAGACTTCAATACCATACTTACCCCAAGTGAGAAAATGGTTCCTTAAAAATATACTCTCTCTTCAAGGTATTTTAAATCTTATATTGAGGATAACAATATAATTTTAAATTAATATCATTGGGGTCGAATCTATGTGGTACAAAAACTATTAAAATAGGGCGGTTGCTATAAAATTAGATATATCTTTCACTAATGTCTTAGATCTTAATAAATTGGAGGACATCTCTAGAATCACCCTTCATAAACATACTTTTAACCACCATCATATCCTAGTCAACTTATCTTCTAATATTAGGAAGCATGTTTTACCTTTTAGATATAACATTTCTTGGTCTTTGGACCCTAATTATGATAACATCATAAAAAAATGGATGCTCTAAAAATACAACAACAATGATTATTTTGAATGTTTCCTTAAATTAAAAAAATGTAAAGTAGGGTCTTAAGAATTTGCGTAGATAAAAATATAAACAAATGTATAATAAAATCCTCCTTTTAGAGGAGTGAAATTCCTAAATTCATAATACCACTACTAGTATTAAGTTTTCTTCTGAATCACAAAATGAAAACAATATTTCTACAAGACTGGTCACATTGCTCACCACAAAGGATAACATTAGAAATAAAATTTTCAAAACAATATACCACACTAATGGTGATATGAATTCTATATTCTACAATTATTCTCCATGATCTTGGAATGTGGGAATTCTTTTAGCCTTCCTAAGAGATGGGGACACCCTGATTAATAATGATAAAGATATTTCTAATCATTTTGTCTCGTATTTTGAAAACATATTAAATATGTATGATGTAAATAAAGACCTCTTACCTGATATGATACTGATTGTGGTAAATAATGAGGATAACTCCTTTCTCAATAGCACCCTTCTCGCTCATGAAATTAGAGGCACATTCATTAGATTAATTATGAACAGTGCTCTGGGACCTGATAGTGTCAATAACGGATTTTATCAAGAAATTTTGGGATGTGATCCAATATAATGTTTTCAGATTGATCAAGAATTTCTTTTTTAATTCCATTCTCCCTCATAAAATAAAATCCCAATTCCTCACCCCAATTACAAATGTGGATAATGCTATTGAGATTCACCTTTTTAGACCCATTTACCTTATCATATATCTTTACAAGATAATTACCAATCTTATTGACAATATACTTTCTTATATCATCAATTAAATTGTTTCTTAGAACCAATTTGGTTTTGTTAATGGATGTTCTATCCAATATTATATTAGCCTCACCTCAGAATGTACCATCCTTTTGAATAAAACTAGTAGAGTTGGGAATGTAGACATAAAACATGATATTTGAAAAGATTCTGGTACCATAGACTGGTGTTTTATTTTCAATGTTCTAAGGAACTTCATATTTACTGACTCTTTCATTAAAACAATTAAAACCCTCTTCAATTTAGCATGCATCTCATTCCTTATTAATGGCACTCCTATGGGTTACTTAAAATGCTTCAAAGGGTTCATACATGGATACCCCATCACCACCATTATTTTCTTGATTTCTATAGAATACTTAAACGTATTACTCAATAAATTGGAGGAGAAAAACAAATTTATACTGATTCATGTCTCTATAGATTTTAATGCCCTGACACATCTCTTTTATGCAGATGACATAATCCTTTTTTACATGGTGATAAGCTTAATATAAATAACCTCAAAAGTGTCCTCTCCCTATATGAAAATGTTTCTATAAAAATCATCAGTTGGAGAGAATCGAAAATCTTTTTGGGAAATAGATTTCCTCCCAACAATAATATCAATATCATGAATGTTTTAGGAATTAAGTAAGGGTCCCTCCCCTTAACCTATCTCATTGTTCCCATTTTTGGCTCGGATCTAGATCTAGTAACTTTTCATTCATTTTGACCAAATTTTACACTAAATATCCTTGTGTAATGGTAAATCTCTATCCATGCCTATGATGACATGTCTAGTAAAGTACACAATTTTCTTAAAGTGGTCTATTCTATGATGGTTTTTAAATATCCTACTGGTCTCTTAAAGAAACCAAAAATCAATCAAAAACCTTGTTTGGAGTAGAAGAACTCTATAAAAGATTTTTGTAATTGTTCCCTAGTATACCTGTTGGAATCCTTTGGATAAAGGTTGTCTCAACATCTAAAACCTCAAATTTTTCAATGATGCCTTTGATGTTTGACACAATTGGAATAATATTCAAAATAATTATTCCTCCTTCAACATCACTAATAACTGATTTAATGACATGTTAATGAAAGGAAATATTAATTATATGAGTTTCTCTATCTAGCCTTCAATTAAGAAGGATTTTAAAACATCATGTCTAATTCCAGATGGATGGTGAACAAAATATCCTCCTTTAATTTCTAACTTTCCAAATGTATAGTTACTCCTTTTATCTCAATGGTATAATTAATTAAATTTACTAAACACTCTAATAATACCATTAAATATATGTTAATCTACAAAATCTCTAGACTAACTAACATTATTATGAAAATAATTAGAAACTATAACTTTTCCATCAATGATGATTTTTTAATTTGGAAACATGCTCAAAATGGAATACATGACTCAAAATATTATTATGAACATATTTTTAATAACTCCGACAACAATTTGATTTTTATTTTTTAAAAAAATTAATATTTAATCCCTTTTATTCACTATTATATGTTTTATATCCCATAAAAGAGTCCCAACATACACTTTCTGTAAATATTTTGGGACTGAAAGTTTCTCTAAATTTTGTTTTCATTATCAACATCAAAAAGACATTAAACAACTATTTATTTCTTTTCGTACATCTAGTTCCCATAGAAATTATGTATCTGATATTTTTGAGTGCATATGGTTAAAGTATGATTCTATCATCTCTCAACATTAGTTTTTTTTGGATATTAGAGCCACTCATAAAATCAAGAATCTCTTCGTAACAATTGTAGTTGTGCTTCTCCATGTAATCTAGAATGATATAATTTCTTATATTCATAACAATTACTCATTTATTTTAAATGTAGGTAAAATGAGAATACTAATTTCCATTCAAGAATCCAAATTGATTTAGAATAATCTTTACGACAACACTGTTAGAGACAATGGGATTCTCTGGTGGCTTAGGGCGAGGAGAATTTATCCCTAGCCAAGGCACACTATTGATGTTTTTTGGAATGCACCGCCTCTTATATGGATTATTGTTAATATTTATAGTAATTATAATGAAAATTATATACCCTCAGGATGTGGTGATATATACATAAACCACAATGGGTAGACATTAGGATACATCTACGGTAGCTATGGTGTCACCTCATCCATGTAAGCTAAAATGATGAGTGTGATTCACACCTTGTCTTTTGACAAGAAGCATGGATGGAGAAATAAATCGATAAAAATCAATTCAACGACCATTGTGTAAGAAATTTGGAATTGAGAGGTTCACCTGGCCTTTCCACTTAGTTCATGTTGGATGGATTGTCTGCATTCTCTCATGAATACCATCTATTTTGTCACTCACACCAACCGTGAAGCGAACAATGTTGCAGATGGACTCATTAATATGGGGGTCAACCATAATATTATCTCGCCGAATGAACTCCCTTCTGATTTACTTTATCTTTATGATAGGTATGGCAAAAAAATATCATCTTTCATACTTATGTAATTATCCTCTTTAATACAATTTTTGTTTTGGTCTTTAACCATAATACCACTTTTAAAAAAACTAGCTCATTTAATCATAATATAACAGCTAAACAACCATAAATTCCCTTAAAACATAAAATTTAGAAAATTATATATTTATTAATTTATAATCAAATTATATTCATTAAAAAAATTAAATATTAATATTTAAGGAAAAGATATTCATAATTCACCACCCTATTATATTCTAGTCACTAAGTGATCATTTTAAACAATACCAGCCATAGATCATACCCAAAAAGATAATTTACATCACATATTATAATTTATTATATACTATTTTCATTACATTTCATACTACATAGAATCTACTAACATTGCTACACAATGCTAAATACCCACCATGTAATTCTCAATTGGAATCCCATTCTTATTGCCTCCACAATTCCCAAAAGCATGTCACTTCCAACAAACTATCTTTTCCATTGCTAACAAATCGGTTATTACACCTTTTTACCCAAAAACCATCCCAATTCTATCAATAAAAACAACTAACATACTATTATATAAATTAAACTACAATACATTAAATGAAATTTATATTAAGTAATCTATTCTTGTTATATTAGTGAGGACCATCAAACCTAATAACTTTTTTATATATATTTTCATGATATTCCATTCATTAGATTATTAAAATTATTATAATATTTTGAAGGGTGATGTGTATATATTAATCACAATAAAAAATTTATGGACCAAAATAGAAAAAACATATATCACAGAAGTAATTATTTATGCAATAATAATTTCAAAATTAATCAAACACAGTACAATTAAAAGCAAATATATCTCTTATGATTATTATCCCACATTCAATAATACATTCAAATTTTTATCTTATCATGAGTTTATTCATATCATTTATTCAAAAACAATTATGTGATAATAAAATGATTTAAATAAAATAATGAAGTAATTTCCTCAGTCACCTACCTCGAATATTTGTATTCAAGTAGAATAGTTTTTATGATGTCCACGAACTATAAATAATAAATGGAGAACAATATACATGGAAAATTTAGTTATTTTATAGTGATCAGGGGTTATAAATGAACAATGGCCATTTATATGACATAAAGAATGATATTACATTCTTATATGTTTCAGTAATAAAGAAAATGAAAAGGAATGGGTTTGCAATAATTTAAATAACATAATTTCCAACTAACTGGTGGTTTATTTAAGAATTCCTCCCATTTTAAAATCATGTTAAAAAAAATTCATTCTAAATGAATTATGATATTCATCCCAACATAATATAATTAAATCACCCTCAAATTATGGTATATAGAATGCAAATATTAACTAAATGATATTATGTAGAAATATTATGAATTTAATTGATTATATGATATAAAATTATATTTTAATTAATAAAACAACATTCTTGTTGAAATTGGAAAAAATCACTAATGGGATCTCACCAATGAATAAAATATAAGATTAACTAGGTAAGGATGACTCATGTGAAAAATATATATGATTATAATTAAATAGTAATACCCACACTATAACGGCCCATACTTTACATACATTGTTTTACTTCAGAGTTGAAGCATACTTATTAAAACATATTACAGAACCATCAATGGACCATATAGGTATAGTGCCTTTAGAAACTGGGAATCATAAACAACTGGTTCATAAAATAAACTACATTGTCTCCCGTTTATTTCATCATATCTTGAGTCCCTTTTTGGCATATCCTACTTAATATCCTTCTTCCTGACTTGGGGAATAGAAAACATTCAAAATGATGAGCTCAAATGCTTAGTAAGGGTAAAAAATTAAATATCAGTCATATCATATTCCAAAAAAGATAAAATTTTGAATATATTAACCTGCCAAAGAGATCATAATATCATAACATGGGATAACTCATATAGGTTAAATGTAATCCCAAATACTCATAACGTAAAACATGAAAATTTTTTGCATACACACATAATCATAGAAAATGATTTCATATTATTCAAGGCTCATTTACAAGACCATCATAGCGGAAAAATTCCATTAATTAACCTAGTTCACTCCACTTTCCAGTCCTGTATCACTGAACTGGATTAACATGCCTTTCCGGCCATGTATATCTCATGAGATATACATCATTTTCCAATGCATTAGAGTGAGATATAGGTCCCACCCATCTTATAATGATTCCATTCTTATGTGTTCCACATGATCATAAATCATACATCATAGCATAACCCATGTAATAAAAATGAGATTTTTAAAAATCATGCCATCATAAGAAAAAGGACATCATAAAAATAATTCCATCATAACATAATCAAATAAATGTAAAAATAGGGATAGAAACAGAAACCTATATTATCTTAGAAGGAAAATAATTTTGATAAAATGCTTGAACTCCATTCTTGAGGAAAATATCCTTTCTATTTCAAAAAAATTTTCCTTTATTAAAATGTCATATAATTTTAAAATAAAAGAAGTTGATTATAAATAAACATGAAAACATGTAAAGGAAGATTCTTGAAAATAATTTTCTAAAAATCAATTCATTCCGTATAAGTTAAAAAAAAAATCTTCTCTTAATTTGTCCGGAAAATTCAAAAAGTACCTCGTACGAAAAACGACAAAAGATTCCTTTCATATATTTTACTAAAAACTCACCTAAGGGTAAAATTGGATTTAGAAAATGGTAGGAGGATAGAAATAATATTACATATTGAGGAAACATGGATGTTGAGGATAAATATTCCCAGTAAATTATGAAGTATAATCAATCTCAGATAAAAATGAGATTGCGAGATTTTCCCTTACCTTAAGTCTAATATGCTTTATACGTGTCAAAACCTCCTGTATAATGATTTAAATACTGTCATTGACTTATTCCAAAATCATAATCATTGTTATGACATCATATATGGTCATATTTTTATCTTCTTATTTTTAATATTTCATTCCTACTTGTTATTCGGGTGTTTATTGCTTAATGTTTTTATGCGTGTTTTGTCGAATAAATTATTATTGTTATTTTTAGGATACAGAAACATCATTTTCTTTATGGTATTATTGTAATATATATATATCATATTAACTCATTCAATCCATTTATATAATCATGATTCAATGAAGATCATGTAGAACGAGTCGCATCACATCGTGGAGACGGTAGACCGTACGTATGCACGAGCGATGATATCATTCCCATGATCATGGAATTATATTGAAGAGTATGTATACTATTTCAGAATCAATATCACTTTACTAAAAAAATATATTTATTTTTTACACAATTATATCCATCAAAGTTAGGTGGTGGTGGAAAACAGATTACACCACGACGTGGAGACGGTATTCCGTACATACACACACCCAATGATTTCGTTTTCCATAGGATAGATAGAAGGTGAATTAGGGTTTTTTAATATTTATACTAACATATCATTATATAATTGATACTGATGTTATTACTTCATAATTAAAAAACTAAAGAAGAAAGGATATTTTACTCAATGTGGTGTGAGCAGGAGAGGGAGGAGGTGCCCTTTTATAAGGGTGGAGAGGGGAACCTTTGGAATTATAAGAAATATTAATTTATAATAAATTCCAACCCCACATAAAAACATACAGAAATGACTCAAATAATAATCTTAGATGAGATCGAGTTTTAATATCATCAGACAATAAAATTTAGAAAAGTTGGGAATTTATTTTAAACATTATCAACAGGATTTATCCTTATATAATCTATTAAATTTTATTTGTGGTAATAATATTCTAAATTTAAAATCATTATAAATATTTACTTATATCTTGTGAATTATCCATAATTTTATACTTTATTACATTTTTGACCATATAAATTTTAATTTACAATTTTTAAATATTTTTGTGATTTATAAACAATTTTATAATATGTAATTTCTATAAATTAACAATTGTGTCAATTTTGACACTATTCATTTATTTGAGTTTGAATAAAATATATAGAGAAGATATTTTTGAACTAAAATATTTAATAGATTCATAACATGTCATTTTGGTCTATAAAATTCGTGGAGCACATTAAATAGTTCATATAATATTTATTTTAGTACTTTTAAGATCATTTATTTCATATTTCAATCAATAAATTAATTTCAACATCACTATTGTGTCAGAATTAATGATAATTATTTAATCCCTAAGAATTATAAATAAATTCATATGACATAGATAATTTTATTATATTTCTAGGGACTATTTTTATTCGAAGTTTTATGATGTTTATCACTAAATTAAAATTATAACACTTATAATATTTAAGAGATTGACATGTTGTCACTTTCTTTGGTTTTAATATTAATTCTATTATTTCATTGTCAAATGTCTATGAAATGAATCTAGTCCGACCCTTTGGTGATATGGGTACACCTTTATTCATCCAATAGGATTTTGGAAAGTGTTCGGGTAATTTTATAATTTTATTTTTACCCATAATTACCAGATTTACCTTTAACTGTAGTAAATAAAAATTACCGTAGTTACTATTCATAATATAAAAAAAGTAACATATTAACATACTTTTGACGCACTGAATCCAAATATGAAATCCATTTTTCAAAATTCAAAACACATATGTTTCATTAATTAATTTAAAATTAATCCCGTTGTTAAGGAAACGGGTTTTAAAACATAAAACATTGCCAAAGATTGAAATGTTTTTACCTATGAATTCATTGTAAAAGTAATGCTAATGACATAAATTATATTAAATGGTAAAAATGTATTCTATTTATACTTTTAAAACATTCTATATTATAATTTAACCATATAAATTATTGCAATGAAAAAAAGTTGTTTTTAATTAAAATATAGCATGTTTTTACTATTCATGAAAATATGAAAGTTACCATAATAAAATGAAAATTTTATCCAAAGTAAATTTTTATATCCTGATTCCAAATAAAAATTTTATTTTTTCAAATTGAACTTATAAACATGTAAAAAATAGATTTAAAATGTGTTCTCCATTAAAAGGCGGTAAAACGACATTTTTTTAAAAATACTTCTTTTATCTGAAAAACTGATTTTGTTTTTATACATCATTCTAGAAAATGTGTAAGACGAATTATATTATTATAAAATTAAAAATTCAGTTAAAACTATTCATAACGTCTAGTTTATAATATTATAATAATATATCGTTGTTTAGTGAAACTCGGTTTTGCGTACTACACACTCTATCGAGGAAGGTCATGATTGCGTGTAATGCAAGACAAGCTAGTGTTGTGTGTAGTGGAAGATTTCTTTGCGTATAACATTGGAAAAAAACATTTCTCATAAAATCTTCGGGTGTTACATTCTACCCCACTTAAAAATAATTTCGCCCTCAACATTCCTCACTTCGTAACAAACAAATGAGGTTGCCTCTCCCACATCATATCCTCAAGTTCCCATGTAGCTTCTTCTTATTGGTTGGTCCTCCATAAAACTTTAACCTAGTGAGTGTTCTTGTTTCGTAGAACTTTTTCACTACGATCCAGAAACTCTATCTGATGTTCTTCATAAGAAAGATCTCGCTCCAGCTGTACAACTTCTAAGCTTAGTACATGTGGTGGATCAGTTATGTACTTTCTCAGGAGAAATACATGGAACACATCAAGAACTTGAGAGATATTTGGTGGAAGCACCAATCGGTAAGCTACCTTCCCAACACGATCCAATATTTCAAAAGGACCGATATACCTAGGGATCAGCTTTCCCTTCTTTCCAAATCTCATTACTCTCTTCCATGGAGATATTCTTAAAAACACTTTACCACCCACTTCAAACTCTAGGTCCTTTCTTCGGTTATTGGCATAAATTTTTTGTCGACTCTAAGATGCTCTTATGTGTTGTTGTATAGATCGGACCTTTTCTGAAATCTCATCAACAAGATCAGTTCCTAATAGCTTTCTTTCCCTAACATCATCCCAGCAAGTTGGAGTCCTATATTTCATTCCATGGAGAGCTTCATAAGGAACCATATGAATACTGGAGTGAAAGCTATTATTATAGGAAAAATCCACCAAAGGTAGGTGTTGATCCCAACCACCTTTGAAATCCATAGAGCAAGATCTTAACATGTCTTCTAGAGTTTGAATTGTTATCTCAGACTGACCATCTGTT
The DNA here is from genome assembly GCA_963277665.1 of Viscum album. Taxonomy (NCBI): domain Eukaryota; kingdom Viridiplantae; phylum Streptophyta; class Magnoliopsida; order Santalales; family Viscaceae; genus Viscum; species Viscum album. The sequence continues at coordinate 218,730,624 of OY728138.1, forward strand.
TGAGGATGAGAAGCAGTGCTGAAACTCAACTCTGTATCGAGAGTATGCTGAAGACTTCGCCAGAGCATTAAGGTAAAACTCGGATCCCGATCAGATATAATGGAATGTGGTACTCCATGAAATCTTACCACTTCCATTGCATATATCTTGGAAAGCTGATCCAGAGTGAAATTCTATCTAATAGAAATGAAGTGTCCTAACATTATAAGATGATCAACTATGAACTAGATAGAATTATTGCCTTTGGATGTTTTAGGATGTCAAGTGACAAATTCCATAGTGAGGTTTTTCTCATTTTCATTCGGGTATGGGTAATGGTTGTAACATCCCTTTAGACTTCTCTCTCTCAGCTTTAACTTGCTGACAAACCAAGCATCGAGAGACATATTCAACAACATCTCTTTTCATGCCATTGCACCAGAAGTAATCTTTCAGGTCCCTATAAATCTTCGTGCTTCCAGGATGAATAGAGAATGAAGAACTATGAGCCTCATCTAGCAGCTCCTTTAATTCGGGGATGGGAGGAACACAAACCCGATTCCTGAATATTATTATCCCATCACAATCTAGGTTGAATTCAGGAACATTTCTCACCTTCTTTTGTAACTCTACATCTTCTTTCTGTGCCTCATTAATCTTCACATGTATATATGGTTGAACATATATTTGAGAAAGATACGATTTTCCCTTCCATTATAATTCCATGATCCAACCTTTGTAAATCCATAAATATTGGATCTTTTGTGATCCTCATCATGGATAAGCTATCATGGTCTTGTTGACTTAATGAATCTTTCACTTTGTTTGCCTTCCCAGGGTGATAATGAATTGGGCAGTCGTAATCCTTAATCAGCTCCAACCATATTCTTTTGCTCATATTCAGCTCTTTTTGGTTGAAAATATACTTTAAAATTTTATGATATGTATAAATATCACACCTTTCACCATAAATATAATTCCTCCAAATATTTAATGCAAATATTACCATAGTTAACTCCAAATCATGAGTTGGGTAATATTTCTCATGTATTTTCAACTGTCGTGAGGCATAAGATATCACCATATCGTTTTGAATGAGAACACACCCCAATCCCTTATTGGATGCATCACAGTAGATCACAAACCTTTATCCACTACAAGTAAGTATGAGCACAGGTGCACTGAATAATATCATTTTCAACTCCTTGAAATTCTCTTTACACTCCTCCGTCCACACGAACTTCCCTTCTTTTTCGAGTCAACCTAGTTAGTGAATTTGATAATCGTGAAAAATATTTCACAAAATGTCGATAATATCCAGCCAAACCAAGAAAACATCAGATCTCAGTTACTGTTGTTAGTCTCGACCATATTTTGATAACCTCTATTTTTGCTGGATCCATAGATATCCCTTCTTTTGAGATTATGTGACCAAAAAATTCCACTTTTTGAAGCCCAAATTCACACTTGGTAAATTTTGCATAAAACTTCTCCTTTCTCAGGGTCTTTAATAAAATTCTCAAGTGATCTTCATATTCTTCCTTTCTCTTTGAATAGACAAGAATATCATCTATAAAGACTACCAAAAACTGGTCAAGATACTCTCTAAAGACTATATTCACCATATCCATGAAGATAGAAGGGGAATTAGTAAGACCAAATGGCATCACTATGAATTCCTGGTGTCCATACCTTGTACGGAAAGTCATCTTTGGTATATCCTCCCTTATGACCCTTAATTAATGATACCCTAAATGAAGATCAATCTTGGAAAAGTATTGAGCTCGACATAGTTGGTCAAATAAGTACTCAATGCATGGGAGAGGATATTTGATCTTGATAGTCGTCTTGTTAAGTTCTCAATAATAAATGTAGAGTCTCATTGATCCATCTTTCTTCTTAACAAACAGAACAGGTTCTCCCCAAGGTGATTCACTAGGGTTTATGAATCCCTTATCAATATTCTCTTGGAGTTTCTTATTAAATTCCTGCTACTCAATTGGTGACATTCTATAAGGTGTCTTTGAAATTGGCAAAGCACCCGGTACAAATTATATTGAAAGCTCAACTTCAAGATTTGGTGGAAGACCCATCAATTCCTCCAGAAGAACATCATAAAACTTTTTTACAATGGGAATATTCTTAATCATGAGTTTCTCACCAACCATTTGAGATAAATAACCTTAATTTAGTGGAATCAAGACCTATAAGATGGAAGAAATTTCCTCTGGAAGGTTATATTCATCCTTTCATTTCTAGATGATCATAGATTGATCTGGAATATGAAATGTGACTTCCCTTCTATGGAAATTAATATGATCTCCATATAAAGAAATCCAATCCATGCCAAGAATCACATCAAATTACACTATAGGAAGGATCACAATATTCACATGATGCACTTTCCCACAAACATCAATCAGAGTATAATTATAAACTTATGATGCAACTGTTGTTCCATTAAGGTTGTCAGAGCTAACTCAACATCTAATTGTTGAGGTAATATGGTGATACCCTTAGAAAATTCTTTAGAAATAAAAGAGTGGGTGGAACTAGAATCAAATAAAACATTTACTACTTTAGAGTTTATAGTAAGTGTACCTTTCACCACTTCGTTATCATACTCCACATCACCAATAGTAATTTCATGTGACTTTCCTTTGTCTTTGGCCTTAAGAGTTTATTGACGTCGATCATCATCAACAACCCTTAGATTTGGGAATTGATTGGCATAATTCCCCATCTCCTTACACATGAAACATTGAAGTGTATGAGGTGCATTCTGTGTATCCATTTCTTTGTTCGCATCATTAGATGTCTTCTTCCCATTATTTCGATATTCAACTACCTGATGACCTTCTTTTCCACACTTAAAGCATTTTCTTGTCCCTTTAAGAAAATTCCCACCATGTTTCTTTCCACAATTCTAGAATAAAGGAAAACTAATCTTCTTTTTAGTGTGGTCTTTACATTTTCCTTTGAATTCTATTATCCTCTTCTTATCAAACCCATATGACTGATGGGTTACTCCAATCTCCATCTCAACCTTGATAGCAATTCAAATAAATTCCTCATAGCTATTGAAGTCCCTTATGGCTAATGCCCTTCGAAGACTTGGTTTTAAGCCACTAAAGAATCGATCGATTTTACTCTCAGGTTGTATATTAATTCCGGAAGCGTAACTTGCAAGTCTTGTAAAAAAAATTTTGTAGGTACCAATCGATTCATCATCCTTTTGCATCAGTTCAAAAAACTCCTTCTCCATCTTTGTTCGAAGAATAAGAGGGAAGTAATTATTGAAAAATAAGTTCTTGAACTCGTCCCATTCCATGGACTCAATTTCATCTCTTTGCTTTGTATTATTGATAGATTCCACCATTGATCAGCATCACCTTCCAAATGATACACTGCTAAGATGACTTTGTCATGTTCAGAATATTGTAGAACTGAAAATATATTTTCAGTGGTACTGATCCACTGTTCAGACAATAATGGATCAGAAGACCCGCTGAATGAAGGTGGACACTGCCTCATGAATGATTCAATAGAATGTTGCTTATTCATTTGCTCGTTTGGAAGTCATGTATGATTCAAAGCTTGAGAAAGTTGTCTGAGCATGGCTACAAGATTTTTCATTCCATCTCCCATAACGTTTGGTTTCTCAGGGGGACAGTCATTGCATTTCCCGCCGCATTCTGCATTAACACGGTTCCTTCGGGTTTCATCCATTGACTAAAACCAAGAATAGTTTGAGCAACACGAATTACAATAGGACAACCACATAATCAAGAATAAAATTTTACACTTAAGGTCTTATCTTAGGTTATTCATGGCAATTTCTAAAACACTAATATTGTGTTCTATGCTTAGACTTATCCTTAGGGTTCTTACTGAGGCTTTTACATCCTAGTTTCTAAAGGTTGACTATACCTTTCCTCTAATACCAACTATAATGACCCATACTTTACATACATTGTTATTACTTCAGAGTTGAAGCATAATTATTACAACATATAACAAAACCATGAAAGGACCGTATAGGTATATTGTCTTTAGATACTGGAAAACATAAACAACTAATTCATAAAATCAAATACATTGCCTCCCGTTTATTTCATCATATCTAGAGTCCTTTTTTGGCATATCCTACTTAATATTCTTCTTCTAGACCTGGGGAAAAGAAAACATACAAAAGGGTGATCTCAAATGCTCAGTAAGGGTAAACAAAAGAAATATCAGTCATATCATATTCGTAAGAAGATTACATTTTTAATATCTTAACCTATAAAAGAGATCATAATATAATAACATGGGATAAGTCATAGTGGTGAAATGTAATCCCAAATAATCATAACATAAAACATGAAACATTGTTTCATACACACATAATCATAGAAAATAATTTCATATTAGTCAAGGTTCATTTCCAAGACCATCATAGCGGGCAAAGTCAATTACTGAACCTAGTTCACTCCTCGTTCCAGTCTGGTATCACTGAACCAAATTAACATTCCATTCCATCCATGTCTATCCCATGAGATATAAATCTTTACCCAATGCATTGGAGGGAGATATAGGTCCCAACCATCTTATAATGATACCATTCTTATGTGTGCCACAAGATCATAAATCATACATCATAGCATAACCCATATAATAAAAATGCGATTCTTAAACATCATGCCATCATAAGAAAAAAGAACATCATAAAAATAATTCCATCATAAAATAATCAAATCAATGTAAAAATAGAGATAGAAACAGAAACATATATTATCTTAGATGGAAAATAATTTTGATAAAATGCTTGAACTCCATTCTTGACGAAAATATCCTTTCTACTCAAAAACATTTTCCTTTCGTAAATTGTCATATAATTTCAAACTAAAAGATGTTGATTAAAAATAAACATTAAAACATGTAAAAGAAGCTTCTTGGAAATAATTTTCTAAAAATCAATTCATGCCGTATAAGTTAAAAAACATTTTTCTCGTACTTTGGCCAGAAAAGTCAAAAAGTACCTTGTACGAAAAATGAAAAAAGATTTCATTCATATATTTTACTAAAAACTCACATAAAGGTAAAATTTGATTTAAAAAAATTTAGGAGGATAGAAATAATATTACATATTGTGGAAAAATTGATGTGGATGATAAATATTCCCCAGTAAATTATGAAGTATAAACTATCTAAGATAAAAATGAGATTGCGATATTTTTCCTTACCTCAGGTCTGATATGCTTTGTACGTGTCCAAACCTATTGTATAATGATTTAAATAATTTCATTGACTTATTATGGAATCATAATCATTTTTATGATATCATATATGGCCACATTTTTATCTTCTTATTTTTAATATTTCATTGCTACTTGTTATTCGGGTGTTTATTGCATTATGTTCTTATGCGTGTTTTGTCGAATAAATTTTTATTCTTATTTTTAGGTTATAGATACCTCATTTCAAAAATGGTATTAGTGTAGTATATATATCATATTTAATCATTCAATTCATTTATATAATCATTATTCAATGAAGATCATGTAGAACGGATCGCATCACATCTCGGAGATGGTAGGCCGTATGTACGCACGAGCGATGATATCGTTCCCATGATCGTGGAATTGTATTGAAGAGTATGTATACTATTTCAGAATCAATATAACTTTAAAATAATCATATATAGTTATTATTTACACAATTATATCCATCCAAGTTCAGTGGTGGTGGAAAACAGATTACACCACGTCGTGGAGACGGTATTCCGTACGTACACACGCGCGGGGATTCCGTTTTCCATAGGATGGATAGAAGGTGAATTAGGGTTTTTTCATAATTATAATGACTTATAATTATATAAGAGATACTGATTTTATTACTTAATAATGAAAAAACTAAATAATAAGAAATAGAAGAAGAAATAAATTTGAAAGAATCGGTAACGGATATTACCTCTTCTTTGACACGCCTCTTTGAAACCTCCTTTGAGAGCACTAAGATTGGTTATTGAAGAAGACAAGGACCTATAGAATTTTTATAGGGAAGTGGAGAAGATAAATTGTCAGGGTTTTGACGATCTTGAAGTTTCAAAGTGGTGTGAGGAGGTGAGGGATGAGGTGCCCTTTTATAAGGGAGGAGAGGGGCACCTTTGGAATTATAAGAAATATTTATTTATAATAAAATCCTAACCCACTTAAAAACATCCAAAAATTACTCATATCTAAATCTTATATTAGATAGGGTTTTAATATCATCATCCAATAAAATTTAGATAAGTTGGGAATTTATTTTAAACATTATCAACATGATTTGTCCTTATATAATCTATTTAATTTTATTTATGGTAATAATATTCTAAATTTTAAATCATTATAAATATTTACTTAAATGTTGTGAATTATCCATAACTGTATACGTTATTACATATTCGACCATATACATTTTAATTTACAATTTTTAAATATTTTTGTTAATTTTAAACAATTTTATAATATGTAATTTCTATAAATTATCAATAGTGTCAATTTGGACACTATTCATTTATATGAGTTTAAATAAAATATATACAAAATATATGTTCGAAATAAAATATTTAATAGATTTATAACATGTAATATTTATCTAGAAAATTATTGGAACACGTTAAATAGTTCATATAATATTTATTTTAATACTTTAAAAATCATTTATTTGATATTTCATTCAATAAAATAATTTCAACGTCACTATTGTGTCATAATTAATTATTATTATTTAATCCCTAAAAATTATAAATAAATTCATATGATTTATATAATTTTATTATATTTCTAGGTACTATTTATATTCTATGTTTTATGATGTCTATAACTAAATTAAAATTATTACACTAATATGATTTAAATGGGTGACATGTTGTCACTTTCTTTGGTTTTAATAATAATTAGATTATTTCATTGTCAAAATTCAATTAAATGAATCTATTATAACCATTAGTTGATATGGGTCGACTTTTATTCATCCAATAGGATTTTTGCAAGTGTTAAGGTAATTGTATAATCTTATTTTTACCCTTAATTACCAGATTTACCTTTAATTGTAGTAAATAAAAATTACCGTAGTTACCATTCATCATATCAAAAAAATAGTAACTTATTACATTAATTTGGATCCAAATAATCCAAATATGAAATCCATTTTTAAAAATTCAAAACACATAAGTTGAATTAATTAATTTAAAATTAATCCCGTTGTTAAACAAACAGGTTTTAAAAGTTAAAAGATTTCCAAAGATTGAAATGTTTTTACCAATGAATTTAATGTAAAATTAATGCTAATGACATACATTATATTAAATGTTAAAAATATATTCTATTTATAATTTAAAACCATTCTCTATTATAATTTAACCATATAAATTATTGCGATGAAAAAAAGTTGTTTTTATTTAAAATATAGCGTGTTTTTACTATTCATCAAAATATGAAAGTTACCAGAATAATATGAAAAATTTATCCAATGTAAATTTTTATATCCTGATTCCAAAGAATATTGTTTTTTTCCAAATTGAACTTATAAACATGTCAGAAATTGTAATTAAAATGGGTGTGCCATCAAAAGGTGGTAAAACTGCATTTTTTGAAAAATACTTCTTTTATCCGAAAAAATGATTTTGTTTTCATACCTCATTCTAGAAAATGTGTAAGATGAATTATAATGTTATAAAATTCAAAATTCAGTTATTAATTTTCATAACTTTTAGTTTATAATTTTATAATAATATTTCGTTGTTTAGTGAAACTCGGTATTGCATACTACACACGCTATCGAGGAAGGTCGTAATTGCGTGTAACGCAAGCCAAGCTAGTGTTATGTGCAGTGAAAGATTCCTTTGCGTATAACATAGGAAAACCATATTTCTCAAAAAATCTTTGGTTGTTACACATACATAAGGTAAATGTTTCTTATATTTTAAAACACTCATATATACTAAATAATCACTCTATAAAATTAAGAAATAAAGGATAAAAGATGAAAATTTACATCAAATAATTGAATTATTCATTGGAAAATATCAATAAATAAGGGTAACATCTCAAAACATGAGTAAAATAGAAATATCACTCTATGGGAATATAAAACTGTCATAGTATTTTCTATGAATTTTTAATTATCAAATTTATACCCAAAATTATTGAATTAAACGCGAATGGTAGGATTATATTAAAATATCAACATTAAATAGTATAAACTAACCCAAATAATTAAGTTTTTATAAAATATCCTTTGAAATCCCTGTCATGTGAAAAATAATAAATATTTGGGATTAGAAAATATGTACCACATACATGTGATTACCTACCTCACATTAGGGAAAAATATTTAATGAATTAGTGATTATTCTATGAATAATGGTAATAAAATGAGATATAAATACATGTATATAATTTCATTGAGGAATAGAATCTTTATAATGTGATTTTTTATATATTCTCCATGATTGGGGAACTTAGCGAAGTAAAATGATATGGTTTTAATGAATTAAAAATTTCTTTAGTGATGAATGTAATATATTTATTTTTGAAATGTGGTTATGTGGGTAATATGCTAACAATATTAATCTATTATTTATTCATTATTCTAATAATATGGGTATGTAATATTTAATTCATTGTGCTTGTGGTAGAAGCTTTAATGCTATTTGAAAATACTAATATAAAATACAATAGGTCCCTTTTTTGGATGAACTCATTATTATGTGTGTATGATATCTTATGTTGTGATTCATCTTTTGATGAACCATTGTTGTTGGAGATAAGATATGGTGACAGCACTCTATGGAAGTCAACCTGTATCTAGGGTTAGAGTGACAAGATAATATTATTTCATATCTCTCCTATTATCAAGAAAGTTATAGTTGATGACCATTATATGTATATATTTATGGTATATGTTCTATTTGGGATGATATAAGTTATATATTTTTAGATGTTAGATAGAGATGAGTAATTCCTTGAACATCTATGGTGAAAGACAAATAGATATGGGTAAATCCTTATGTGTATTTTATATAGGAACATAATAGAAGTTATGTGGGGAATCTATTATTAATATAGAGTATCTTATGTGAAATTAATGATAGTAATTAACCTAGGATATGATCGACCTTCATTCTTTACAAATATGGATCATGGTAAATAATGCTTCCATTGATTCTATCCATCATACTACACACAAATTTTGGAAATAGGAGGATCATCTATATAATTATAAAAATTTGTATTTCCCTAAATTTTATAAAATATATATTTATCCACAATGATATTATTTCTGAAAACATCCTAAAATGAAAATTATTCTTTCTTTAGATATCTGTAGTTATTTTAGCTGGACATTCATACTTGATTCCTCAAATCATATTAGATAATGATGTATATTTTCTAAAATAAATCAAATATATGCATAGAAGTCAATTTTATCTAATATCTCATTATTTTTTATATGCAGGTTAAATAAAAAGGATGAGAATCTATGATTGGATATGTGATTAGTTATTATTATATGATATGTTATATATGTAATCTTGGTTTTTTAGTGAGAAAGAAATAATTGAGATATAGGTAGATTCATAAGGATTTATTATGCGTTTTTTATATGATTATGCAAATTCTTGGTATAAAAATTTATATAAATTATTTTTCATTCGAGAAAATTAACAATAATTGTTTCTTTAGGATTATCCAATACATAAGAATACATTACTATGTACTTTTATACTCACCCATTCATGCATACATGCTATTTGTTTAACCTTGTAACCATAAGAATATACATAATATGTTTCATGGTTCACTATAAGTCTAGAGATAGATGTTTGTGTGGATTTATATTAGAGTGGAGAACATTATAGAAGAAATTCCTAATTAGATCGGTATAGAAAAATAATAGATGGGATGAACCAATTGTTAACTATTATTTTGAACAAATTCATAATTATGTTTGAATCTTATTTCTCATTTGGAATTAAACATATATCATTATATAGTCTTGTTTATATATATTATATTTTTAATAAGAAACAAATTCCATATAAAATGTATGCAAAGAAAGTGTCAATATTGTATTTATAAGGATCATCATAAACGAACAACACTTTAACTTGATTTTCTATTTTATTTAATTAAGGATTATTTAGGAAAATTATCTTTTTACTAAAATTGATAGTGCTTCATGAACCTACATAGTTTCTCATTATGTTTTTAGTTTCCTACATTTCATAGGACATCTTCACAATAAATTCTACCTACTTTCACAGAGTCGCACTCTGATATCCATGTTTACCCAATGTCGCATAGTCCCCATATAATCCCACTATGTATATTAAATTTTATATAATAGAGATAAATTTAGAAAATAAATATATCAACACAGTATAATTTTTCATCAATAAGATTTGATCACCTCCCCATATATGGCATCTTTAATTACTAGCTAGTATTTTAGAATACCAAACAACATGGTCTCTTGTTCTTATCAGCTAAATAGATCATAAATATATACAACACACTTGTCTATTTCACATATCAATATCTGATAATGTCAAATACAATTAATAACAAACATAAATAGTAGATCCATATCTCCTCAATACTTTTTCTCAGTGATTCATCTCTCTAAAAGTCATCATTGAATTATTTGATAAATCATTGTATTGTACCTTCATATTTGATACCCAATGATATTCAATATCATAAAAGCATAAAATAATCCATTATTTCTTTAATTAAGAGTTAACTAGTTATTCATGGCTCAAAATACATGAAAAATCATGTGTTAAACTACATATTGTCTTTTTTTCTTTTGATACATAGGTCACCCTGAAATCAAATTTTATATATTAGAATAAATTATATATGTGAAAAAAAATTCCCATGGACAAAATTTAATTTTCCTAATATTTTACAAAAATGAGAGTTCCAATTATCATAATATTCTCTTGGTTACAACAAAATTTGTAACATCTTCATTTATAGTTGTACCCATACTTTTTCCATCCTAGTTTATTTTTTATTTGTCTTATATGAATGCAATATGATATATTCGTTAAATTGGATTCATTTAATCCTATTATATTCCTCATATTCTCAAAATTTATTACATAAATCGTCATAAGTCACATACATGGGTGGATGATAAATCTTAAAATAATAAATCTATTTGTAAAACTCAAATATTTGAAATGTAAGAGTCTCTAAACTCCCAATTTAATCCATCAACATCTTGATTTATCTTATGATTACTCAAAAACTCAATAACTTTAATAATAATCTATGATTCCATGTATTTTGCATTAGAAAATAATTCTAGAAACTCAACATAAATTTACATTGATTTTTTTATGTTACCCATATATATGTCCAAATTTCCTTTGGATATCTTATATAAACTGGGAAACCATTACATATATTGGTGTATCTTTTATGTTTTCAACATGTACCTTAAAATATAACTTAATGTTCCTTTATTTAGTGTGTAATAACCCTTATACAGAAAGTGTAATTTTAGATCTACCATGAAATATAAAGTATATATCCTTTGTAATATTTATGTAGCTAATCATATTTCCAAATTTTCCTCTAGCATCATCATCACAAAAAAAATAATTCATCGATAAAGGATTTATGGAGTATAATGTTGTGTGTATCATTTTATAATAGATCATGTGTCATCGTAGTAAGACATCTTATTCCAATACAAAATTTAAATAATATAATTTTAATATTGTACATTTCTGGAAAAAATATGTATATACAAAGGCTATACTCTACATAGGGAAATTCAATTTATACTTCATTTAACACATACATGGGAAATGTATAATAATGAATAGTTAAATTGGTTATCAAAAAAATATTCTCATTAAAGTCTCAATGCAATGTATTTTGATCTTCTGAAGTTATACAGTAAAATGATATGCCCAATATATGTTATACCCCCATTTCCTTCTATATTTTTGATTCTAGGTTCTAATTCATATGTTGTATTTAAGTATTACTATATTTTCAAAATATTCCTACCAAATTCCTCTAATAATAATGGAATATGATCTATGATGATTTTTTATAATAGTGTCTCATAATGGTGAGGTCATACACATAGTGAAATTGGAAATCCTCAATTTCATGAATTTTAAATTTTTATACTCAAGTCCTACAATCATCATATAGTCATACAATGAATATTGTTTATTAATAAGTATTGTATTATGATTAAAATATTATCTATTTTACCACTGAAGCTTTAAAATACCAAAACAAATTCGTCGAATAACAAAAAAAAATCAAATGGCTTCATGGATTCTTCCGACTTATCAACACTTCAAACATGGAATCTTTACAATAATTTTATCATACAAAATTCTATAATTTGAAAGGAAGTTTACCCCAAAAATAAAATTACATTATAATTTTCACTAATAATTTCTCAAATACATTATACTGGATTAACAATTTGAATTCATATCAATATAATATATCTTGAATGGTTCAATGGTGAGATATTCTTTTCTTATTCACCTCATCTATAAATCCATGGTTGGTTCCTTCAACATCTAGGTATGTTACTCATACAAATCAAGATATCTATTAACAGTGATAATAAAACATTTCATTAGTTTATCACTATATCAAAAACATCTTCCAACTGTGGTATACTTTAGAATCCCTCTGATAAGGAATCTATTATTTATCCCATGAGAAACAACTCTATCAGTCCTCTTCTAAAAATACCTAAAAACAAAAATACTTCTCTCTATATCTTCATAGGTAGTAACATATTTTTCTATAATCAAATTTCGATAAATTAATATTAATTTTCTTCTCCCATGGATACCACGTCAATCTCAATTTATTACTATTAGGGTGAAACACCTTAATCTTTTATATGTTTGAAACACAAATTATTTAACTATTTTACCAATTAAAAATTTACTTTTTACTAATATAATAATCATTGACTAAAAATATAGCAATAACATAATGAATAGTACAAGGGGACATATATTTCCTTCTTTTTATGTGTTGTTAATATCACTTAAACTACACAAAACTATATTTATATTCTCTACCTTGATTCCAATAAATATAAAGTGGTAAAATTATTCTCCTACACAATTGTAGGGAACATGAGAGGTAAAAAAATCACTCGGCCTTTTCTGAAAATAACTTCTTATCCTCTGTGACAATTGGTTTTCATTAATTAATAAAGGAACCATATATAATTATTAAAGAATTCCTTGGGAAATTAAACACTTGGGCATGGTCATTGTAGAAAAAAAGTGATTTTAAGAAAGAAATGTTGATGTAGGCAATTAGTTCATAGTATGTCACGAACAAAAAATTTCATTTATCAGGGTTTATGAAACATGTTTTCATTAATTTATAAACCTTAATTCAACTTCATAAACACTTAAAAATATTCATGTTGATGTTGATTCATCCATAATTTATTAGAAAATAACTCTTCTTAATGACTAAAATAATAGAAAATCATAACAATGTTATGATAGAAAATATCATACACCAATTATTTGTATTATCTTGGGTTTTCTAGGTCCCAGTTTTAAAGAATAAAACAAACTGCCATGCATCCTATACTTATTCATTATCTCCCACTATAGGGATATAGTCTATAGTTCATCACTATGGGAATATATGACACAATTTGACAAGTTTATAACTTATTAAAATGAAAGTGACTATAAATTTCCTTCTTTATTTTATTAATTTATTTTAGCTTCACCTAAATTATTTTTTAAAATAAATTTCACTAATTATAAGTAACATTAATAATGTGTTCTTCCAATTCTATAATGTTGTAAAATAGAGGATGAGACTTCTTTTTCAGACTCATATAACCTATATTTGAATATTTGAAATGTATACTCTTCATCATGTCATCCTATTTATTGATTTTATATATCTATAATTGAATTCATAATTTTTATTTATTTTCATTCTTATCATGATTTTTATTTACATTAACTCATCATTCTTGATCTTAAAATAAAAGTTCACCTTTTAATGTTTGTTCAAACGTTTTAGCCACTTATAGTTGATCAATACACATGAAATTAATTTTTTTCCATTTTTTTCTTATTTTTTATTTCTTAATTCATAATTATAAAAAATGTTTGTAACATTATTCCATGAGAGATCTCCCCATGTTACTTCTCATCTCCATTTAAGAAATGAAAAATAATGACACATCTGAAATCTAAGTGTCCTATATTATTGATCCTTACAAAAACTATTGTAACCACCATTAATATACCATGGATTCCTCTAAACCACATCATGAAGTATATGACCCATTAATCTAGTAAGATTGTATATCAAATATATTTATTAGCTTTTAGTGTTCCGATCGCTTTATTCCTTCTTGAGATTTGGGACAATTTTTCAATTTTCCCTGAGGTGACCACTCATGAAATAGTAAAACCATTTATTCCAATAATTTTATATACCTTATTCAACATTCTTCAATAGTGTCTCTATATAATTTAATTTATAAATCTTCATGATTGATTTATATCCCAAAATAGTAATTCTTTCTTTCTTAATCATATTTCTAGTGTATACTGGATCTATATGATATTGTGTATATAAATCAGACATGGAAATGATTTTCAACCTTTCATCATAGATATGAACCCTATCATTCACACCTCTCTAGAAATTACATGTGACACAAATTTTTCCATAAAACTCTAATTCTTCATTATCTGTGGGGAACATTTTTTCATAATAAGAATCATTATTATTTCAATTATGTCCACTATTTCTTTTGTAACTCTATGATTTAATCTTGATAAAAAATTTTATGAAAAATAAATGACCATGTATTTTAAATCTCGAGTAGTACCAATATCTTCCCAACATCATGATTATTTTCATTTTATGTTCAATATATCAAGAATTTTTACATTTTATTACATGTTTTTATTATTATATAATACATATATTTTTTAATCCTTTTAAATGAAATTTTTTCTTAAACATTATCACATTAATACTTAATGAATCATTGGGATACAAATATTTTTTACCACCCATATATGTATTCAAATTAACATTATTGTATTTTTTTAAAAGAATACTTTTTTTATAAAACTATATGGGGGATATGGATGAACATCATTCATGTGATTGATGTGAATTTGAAACCATAATTTCAAAATAATTATTTACCACTTTTTTGAATCCAATTTCTGGGAAAAATTCCATTGAAACATTATTTTCAATGCACTATACTTTATCATTTTGGGTATATTTAGGTTTATTAGTTTCTATATTTCCCAATCATTCTCTAATATATCTAAAATTCAAGTTCAAGGAACATTTTTCAGACTACAAAACATTGATCCAAATCTCCCATTCTAAATTTTTATATTGAATTATTTCATTATATATCTCTCTTCCTTCTTAAATTGAATTTTCAATTTCTGTCACCCTTTTTTACATCATATTGTGCATCTTTTACACTAACTGTGACATTATTAAAAATCAATAATTCCTCAAAAACCTCAAATTTTTCATCATTAAACATATAATACTGAAAAGATGATCTTTTAAAATTTTCAATGTCTTGAAAATATATTTCATTCCCATTTCATTTTTTTCTTCCCATTATGTCACTAGTATTTGGAGGGTGTTACATATGACCAAAATTAAGGGTAATAATACTTCTATAGAATGACTCTTTCATATAAATATGATTTATAATTAATTATTTCAATTATATAATAAAATATGAATGAAAAACTTTATTAGGAACATTATTTAGATGATCTTTGATACCTTAAGAGTAATTCATAAGTACTACATAACAATTAAATTGATCCCAACTTCTGGTTATTTATCTATATAAATCATGATTAAAAAATTTACCAATTATCATTATATTTTGAGATCCTATAGATTAATATTGATCTTAAATTAATATTGATTATTTCCTTTAAACATTAGCCCATTTGTTTATTATTTTTTATTAATTTCAGGAAGACACTTCCACATGTGTACCATTAGTAACAGATTCTAATATTTCATAAAAATGTCCTTATAATCCCAAAAATAAAATTCATTATATAGATTTAAATTTATTAGAACCTCAAAAATAGATCCAATCATTGGGAATATTAGTTATAATTCCATATTAAATGACAAATATGGTCATAAAATCATTTTAAAATTAACATAGAAAATAAGATAAGGCATAATAAATATGGAATGGTAAATAAAAGAAAATACATGATATTCTATCAATATATAGATAACAAAATAAATCCATGAATAATATCAATATAAAAATATAGTGTACAATAATAATTGAATTATCAATAAAGGAATTACATTATTATTATTCATCATGATCTCGAGAATTATGAAATCCTCTACTGTCAAGACCTTTCTAGAGACTGTTTAAAAATGATTGGTAGGTACAAACTAGAAACCAGTTTAACTAAGGAGAGCCAACTGATTCATCTCGTGAGACTAATGATGAATCGAGGGGCTATCAATAACCAGTACCCACCCATATCATCATTTCAAAATTATTCCTTACATAACTAATAATATCATAAATTTATGAAAAATATAAATTATAAAAAATTATCAATACTAAGTAAAAAATATAGATTTATCAATATTTTCTTAGTCATTCAAATAACATACAATGTAAGGAAACTTATGTAGAAATGATATATGGTTTAAGAAATAATGTTATCAATTATAAATAATTTTTATATTTAGGGTAAAGTTAATGGTAAATGATCATAAAAAAGTGTCCATTTCATGGTAAAGTATAAAACATGAAAAATGAAATATAAAAATGATTTTCATTAATTTACATGCGAAAAAATAAACATAAGAATATATAAAAAGAATAATTATGGTATCAATACAAAATACACATATTATAGTAAGAATAATGGGTTGCTAAGATTGATTAATAAAAATACAATAAAAATTTCCTTAAACCATGCATGTGTAAAAAAATCCATTTCATTTTGAAAATAACAATTTAAAAATTAATGTTCAAAAATAATTTTGGAAATACCAATATATGAAAATAATATTTTTAACTTATAAATGAAGCTTTAAAAATCAAGTATTCATGATGTTATAAGAGTATACCCATACAGAGTACGTCAAAATAAAATATTGAATTCTTATTTTTATTAGTATCTAAACCAAGTTTGCTTTGAAAATAATATTACTATTACTATACACATTTTTCATAAAATGTAAAAATTTGTAAAAATTTGTTTAAATTTTTTTTAAAAAAAATTAAAAAACATGTTTGAATTTTATTTTGAAAAAATTATTTTGGAATAAAACATATTTCCAACCAGATAGAAATGATGTTGTGATTTCTTATAAACATTTTCTCAATTATTTTAAGAACCAAATTTTAAACAAATGTTACTATTAAATGAAAAAATATATGAAAAAATATGGGATGATAAAATGGATAGATTTTATAATAAAATGATCCAATAATTTCATTAAATGGATATTAAAGTATAAATAATCCTGATTGAAATGAGATTTTGAAATAAATTCATACAAGCATTATGATTTTGATGTGAGTATTGATCATTGAATCAAGTATGTGTATAAAATTTATATCCAGATAAAAAAATTATTAATAAAAAATTATTTAGCCAAATTATTACACATATAATCACAGAATATCAAATTGGATGAAGGCATAATATATCCTAATAAAATGAAATTAAGTTATGAAATTATATACCACTTAGTAATTTTAAATATAAACCCATTACATGAAATAAATAAAATTTAAACATGAAATATAAGGAAGTATTAATTATTCATGATATTATAAGAAAATGGTGTAGTATATAGACCATGTAAAAAAGATTGTTTGTACGACAATAAAATATTCCTCACTGAAGGGAAAAATTTAGAATATGTCTCTTAAATCAAGTTAGAATCATTACGTACATTATATATGTTATTTAATAATTATTATTCATTAATAATTTACTTGATTAATGAAAATTTTCAGGTTTATAATACATTTTATTTCACTTATTACCATGTTATCTATGATTACTTAGTCAATTATGATTTCATTAGATGATTCAATGATTTTTTTCTAATATGTAATAAATTATTTACTATACATCTTTTAAAAAATCATAATCATTTTTATCAAAACATATCTGATTTACTTATGACATTTCAGTACCCATTTAATAAAAATTCTTTGTTAAAATTACATTTCATGAAATAACTGCTTCTCTTTCCATTTATATTTGGGTTTGATATTTTCATAAGTTTTACATTGAGCATTGTTATTTCATTAAAATAATATTAATAATTATATAAATATAAAATATATTCATTATATATGAAATTTATATTAATCCATTAATGTTATAGATAAAAACAAAATACATCGTTCATGGAGATGGTAGGTCAAACATATTCCAGAACATTTCTACCATTTTCTTGATGGTTGAAATTAATGAAATCAAATGAATATAATACCAATATAGAGTAAATTTATGTTATATATATCATAATTATTTATTGAATTTCGTCTAATTATCTACTAATCAAATTTACAGTGAAAACACAATATCATTGCTTCGTGAGGTGGTAGTCTATCATACACATAAAAGATGTTACTATATCCCCCACAGAATATAAATTAACGAGGTATGTCTGATATAATAATAATAAATGTATAAAAATGTTAAAAATATATTTTTCCCATTTAATAAATATTTAGTATCATCCATGTAAAGAAAAAATAAAAAACACATCAAATCGATTCGTGTGGTGGTAGTCCGCTGTATACACCAGCGATGTTATTGTATTAAAAACGATTGAGGGTTATTACGTTAGATGAATAATTTTAATTCTATAGGTATAAATATATCATAAGCATCACTTATACACATTTAATCCTTAATTATATCCATCTGGGATAGGTGGTAATGGAAAAATAAGAACATAGGTTCGTGGGGCGGAGTCTGTCATATATAAGAATAATGATTTTATATCCCATTTGATGGAACTGGATATGGTTTTAATTAATAATCATAAAATAAAATTATATCATTAAATTTAATATACTGAGGTAATTATACCATATTGTTTTAATAATAATTTAAAGAGTTGGATTAATAATTGAAATAAAATTCTCAACTAGGTATATTACCTATTCTTTAGAAAACATCTTTTGGATTGCACCAAAATCCTTCATAAGATGACTTTATGACAAAAATATAGCTTCCAGAATGAGAATAAGAATTTAATGATTTTATTTGGATTTGTATTTTCTTAGGAAATGGTTTTTAAAATTTTGATTATGAGAGGAGGGTGGTATTTCGTTTTAGTGAGGTTATGGGCACACTTGTAGTTTTTTAAAAGAAATTTTTTCCCATATTTTTCTCATTCAAAAAGACATCAAAATGTATCATTATAGAACTTTAGAACATTCAAGGTCAGAATAAACCCAAATGATGGGTTTGTAAAGTTTTTGGGTCATTTTTAACCCTTATAAATTTCATTTTACCCTTAGTAAACTAAATGTTACATGAACTGTGGTAAATATTTTTTACAGTTTAACTATTAATTGTTATAAAATATAAATATGAACTTATTATATGATATAAATTATTATAATTATGATTTTTGAATCAATTTCTCTAAATAGATCTCAATTAATTAGAATATTTTTGTTTCAATTTGATCCCACAAAGATGATGAAAATATATTTTTTAAGAAAAAAATTCTTAAATTTTTTAAAAGTTATTTCACAATAATTCAACATGAAACTAAATAAAAAGACCTAAATTGGATTAAATGATATATAATTTATCGAATTTTACTATTAAAACCACCTTAAAAATAATTTAATATTTTTAATATATTTTATTGAAATGAAAGTTCATAATAAAAAACCAGTATTTTTCACTATTCATCAAAAAATTTACCCTCTCATAATATTTTATAAAATTTAGAATAAGATCATTTTTAAATTATGATTTCAAAAAAAAATCAATTATTATAATGAATTTTTTTTTAAAAAATTTATTGTTATTATGCAAAAAAATCACCAAATTAGACCAAAATGCTTTTTATATAATTGTTATTTTAAGCGTATAATTGGATTCAATTTTTCTTCTTTCTAGAAAAAATATACGATGAATGTTTAATATATAAAATATATCAATTTTATCATTTATTAAAATAAATCATCACAAGTTATTTATTTTATTTATTGATTTAAAATGCTTTTGGGTTCAAAAAAATATCTCTTCAAAAAATGATATTCATTATTTAGAAATTATATTTATTTTTATATCTAATTATTTGTCCACCATGGAATTAATTTAATATACATTTTTAAAACAAATATTTTCATAATTTAGTTAATATAACTCATACCCTAAATTTCAATTTATAGGAGATAACTATCATGTTAAATAATAATTTTTTAATAGTATGTATTGTATCATTTATACTCAGTGTTTTTTAATGAAAGAAAAAATCTATGTTGCATTTAATATAAGAAAAACTGAGTGTTGTGTATAAAGAAGGATATCTAAATTAATAAATATAGCTGAAAAATTCTAAAAATATCATGGAGTTAAATCTCCTATAAAAGTTATTTTAACCCTTAAAATTAATAATGTTGGTAACAAGAAAATATGGATAATTATACCTTATTACCACCTCATTATCCTATATTGCATCCTCAAGTTTGTGGTTTTTTGAAAAAACATCAAGTAGGTGAGTAGTATTATTTCAAAGAAATTATTCTATATGATCCAAAATCACTATCTATTTTTTCTCATAAAAAATATCATGATCCATCTTTATGACCTCATAGTTTAGTATATCTAATGGAATATATATGTAAATCCTCTATAAATATACATAGAATACAACATGAAATAAAGAGAGGTTCTGTATATGATCAAATAGACAGACTACCATCTTGATACGATCAAGAATTTTAAATTGACATATATATCTTGGGCATGGCTTTCCTTAATATAGTAATGACAATTTCATCATTTGATTGTACATCAATCAACTTCCACTTCATCTCATGCTCCATGAAATGCTGAATAATTTTTTATTCCATAAGAACTAGTAAATCATAATATCCATAATATAATGATCATTCATTCGTTCTATCTTTATTCACAATAAAAAAATAGTTAAAACTGGTTATCCAATATTCACAAATCATAATATGGTGAAGTAATACATTAATCTCTAACTACATGTACAAATATCAACATATTCAATTCCATAAATGGTTAACCATATAACCATTCCAAATTTTATGATTTATAAAGA
This sequence comes from Viscum album, assembly GCA_963277665.1. NCBI lineage: Eukaryota > Viridiplantae > Streptophyta > Magnoliopsida > Santalales > Viscaceae > Viscum > Viscum album. The sequence continues at coordinate 218,751,986 of OY728138.1, forward strand.
GGGTTTCTATGATTTATAAAATCAACATAAAAATAATCCCCCAAATATCATAAGGTATCTCTTAATTGTCACATACATAATATGTGAATTCCACGAACATATTTGTTCATGAAAAATTATAATAAGCATAAGTACCAGAAAAAAATAATGAAAATTGACATACATCTTCATTCCTAGAATAAAACCAAAAAATAAAATTTACTTTATTGAGAAAGTTTTTAATGATTAATATTCTTCTTATATAACTTATTGTCATTTTATAATAATTTTGTAATTATGTAAGATCACGTTGGTCATTTTTACAATATTAGGTACATGGGCCCAAAATGACTTTGGAATGGTGTCAATAGTAAAAGTGGACACAATTCCATCATATCCAGTGTAATTTTCTTGACCTAATAATAAAATTTATTCATAAATTATTCTTTTAAATCAAACAATTTATGTCTGTTTATGAAAAATGAGCAGTTTTATAATTATGTAGAAGGTAGGTCTTACGTACGCATGAGTAAAATTGAAATTTTTTAATGATCATTATGGAAATAAGGTAAATCTTATATTATAATTATATAATCATAATAATATCATTAATATAATATTTTTAATTTAAATATATTGATATATATTATTTATGTGATGTGGTGATTTAAAATGAACCACATCACTTTGTGGAGGTGGTATTTCACAAATATGCATGAATGACGTTATCATTTTTATGTGCATTGAAGGTATGAATTTAATTGATATGTTATTCTCTTAAAATTATAAATATTTAATGAATATAATATATAAACAATAATTGAATCATTATAACCATTCCTTATATATGGTAATGTAAAACGAATTATATCTGTTCGTGGAGGTGATATTTCACATGTATGCACAGATGATTAATTATATTCCCATTTGACAGATGTGGAGATAGATTTAGGTGGTGATATTAACATATAAATATATAAGTATATTTAGGATACTTTAGTTATTATTTCATCATGGTTTATGAATATTTTAAGGTTATTTATGAATTAATAATATAGAAACACTTCAATAAGAACAATACATCATATTCGGAAAAGTTTCATAGATTATCACCTAAACACATATATGGAGTTTGTTATGCCTAAACTAAGTCCTATAGAATGTCAGGAGGCAATCTAAAAGGTTTTTGGGAAGATAATGGTGAAACAAAATAGGTTTTTATGTTTGGTAAAATGAATATAATGGGTCACATTTTATAATATAGGGGGGGTGCAGTCTTGGAATTTTTCTGAATACAAAACTTATATAAATTAATATTCCTATAAAAATGGTCCCAATGTGATTTATTATTTATATATGATGATTTTGGGTCTAATAAAATTCATCTAATTAGAATTATTAATTTTTTAACTATTTTTCAATTCTTATATTTTTTAACCCTTATTTAAACTTATCAACTCTTACCATGATAACATGTATCTTATACATTGAGGATTAATAAAATTGAAATAAAATGAAAATTTTATATAAAATGACTCATTGATGAACTTTTATGACATACCTAAATCATTTTTAGGATGTTTTAACTTTTATTAATTTTATATCATTTTATAAAATATTAATTATTTTAAAATATTATTAATGTCATATTTGAAAATATTCATCACATTACTTTTAAAAAGTTTCATAACAACATGATATATTAAAGAAAAAACTTTTAAACCACCCTTAACATGTCTAATGTAGCTGACAATTCATTTATTTAATCAATTATATCAAATTATATTAAGTTTAATATTTTTAATATCATTTGATTGATATTTTCTGTAATTAAACAATTTCCACATTATAAATGTGAAATCCTTTAATTAAATTATTTATTCTCTAAAAAATATATATAAAATATCATGATAATTATAAGAATTTTATCTTAAAAAAATTATATTTAATGTTAAATAAATCCACTATATAACACCATATACAAAATATTCCACTTGATAAAAACAAAAGTGTGAAAAAATAAACATTTCATTGAATATAATATTATGAATGTCATACTCTCATCCAATGGCATCAAATTGACATACATTAGGACCAAGACTTAATTTGGTTGAATAAACATCATCATAAATTTGATAATTGTTTGGGTAATTTTATAAAATTTATAGTATTATTTTTACACTTAACAACCTGATTTACAATTAATCATGTTAAAATAATAACTAAAGTTATTATAAATATTGTAAAACATATAATGGATATATTTATATAATTTATACTTAATGATAAATAATATTTAATCACATTTTCCAAATTAATAATAATTATAGAGATTAATTAAAAAGTTAGCTAGCTAACGGATTGAGAAAAGGAGTTTTAAAGTAATAACGTTTATATATTCACAATGATTTTATATCAAATTTCAATGTTATATTTATTAAAATTACATAAAATATATTAAAAGATAAAAAATGATATAATTATACTATAAACCATTAAAAAGTATACATTAATACTATAAATAAAGTTCACATAAAAGTTGCATTCAATTAAAATGCATTATTTTTACTATTCATCAAAAAATGAATCTTATCAGAAAAAAATCAAAAAATAAACCAAAACAAATTTTGATATTCTTATTTCAAATAAGAAGTTTATTTTTTCAAATATAATTAATATAATTTTCATAATCTATATTTAAATCATGTTATCTAAAAAATGGTAAAAATATTTTTTTTTTGAAAAATACTTCTTTTTTATTTAAAATTGTATTTGTTCTTATATCATGTATAGAAAGCACATAATATGAATTTTAAACATTATGTTGAATATAATAAATATAAATATTTTTTAATATAATATAATAAGATTAATTTTTTAATTTTATAAACAAACCTTTTCACACTGAAATAGTTTTTCTGAAAAAAATCATTTTCTTTTTAAAAGGGTTTTATTGTCATTTATTAATAATTGGTTAAAAAATTATAAATAATATATACATTATTAAACCATATTTTCTAAATTATGTAAATATTATTCATTACATACATTCTAACAAATATGTTATAACCATTACATTTAAATAGTAATATTTATTTGTCCATTTAAACTTGATGTGGTGTATTATTTACACTATCAGAGATAGTCATTCATTTTTTAAACACATGATATTACATCCCCCCAATTAGATAATTTATTCCTCAAAATATGAACTCTATATCAAAAACTATGGTTTTGAATTTTCAAAATGCATTTTAGAAATCCCACATTGGGAAATGTATTAATGAATGTTTGACTTTAAAATAAATAAAGGTAATTAAGAAGGTCGCCTAAGATAACACATACTATGGTTATATGTAGAAAAACCTAGATATATATAAAAAATAACTATCAACTTTTTATGGAGAGTGATAGAGTACCTGATAATGAGATAGTTAACAATAACAAAACCATAAATATTTGATGAGTTAAAAGATCATTAATCTCTTAGTACGAGAAGTAAATGGATAAAATTTATTTTTTAAGATCATTTTCATAGAAATGTGAAGTAATTTATCTATATAAATCAATATCATAAGGAAACATAATTAATTTACCTGTATATTTTCATCTTTTAATCAATTTCCATCAAAAAGTCATATTTCTATATAAACGATTAGTATTTAAATTGAATTTTTTATGATTGAGGCACTAGAATTGATAGATAGAGAATTATATAATCCAAAAATGATTAAATATATATTCCTTCAGTCATGAAACAATAACAAAAACCAAAATATCTATGATAATATAAAATAATTTCACAAAATGGTAAAACATTATATGATGAAAAACTACATTAATAACAAAAATTCAATAGTAATACCCAATGGTTAACATAGACCATTCAATAAAATAACATTCCTTAAAATTCATCAAAATAATAAAATCTAATATTGAAAAAAATACGGATTTGATAACATAGCCTTTATTGATAAATTTTAACATTTATCTCCAAATAACAACAACAACTCTTAATGGCTCATAATAAAAATACAATTTTCTAAATCAAATAATCCCAAATATATGATAATTATTTACATAAATAACCTGAATCAACATAATACAATAATAAAATCATAAATTATTTAAAATATAATTAATATTTTACTTCTTTAAGTAAATAACATGTCATTTTACATACCTTGTTCAAACAGGGATCCCAAAATATTAAACGTCTTCCAAAAAACATTAATCACATAATCACCAAATCATTTTCTGATACCACGGTTATCTGTTAAATAAAACATATGTCCTAAAAATAAACATTTTTTTTATCCAAAAAATTAACTAACTAAAAAATTCATTATAACTATGACATCACATAAGTTATTGGTATGTGAAGCACCCCAGTGGCCCTTTCGATTTTGGGTTCTATTCCCACGACCTTGCTGGACATGATATCTTTTCCCACATACAATGGGTTTTCATTTTTCCAAAACTATACTATTTTTATAAAAATAAAAAAAATATTATGAAATTCAAAATCATAACCATAACATGTTTTAATCTAAAAGGTTATATCATACCTTTCATTTTTCATACAAAAAGGTAATAAATCATAATTACCTTATAAATAAATGTCTTCAAAAATATCATTAATCACCATACTATTTCTTAACATAAATCCTTAAAAGAGTTTATATGAAATTATACTTGTGATAAACATTAAAATTATAAACCCATTATGATATCCATATCATATATTAAGAAATCATAATCTCCAAAATTGTCTAAAATATCCTTTTATTCCAACTATAAAGACCCAATAGTAAAGATATCTTATTCTTATATTTTTGAAGTAAAATTTACAATAAATGACCTTTTAAATTTAATGTTTTAGTGAATTAGAAAATATATTTAAATTTAGAACCATAAATTACATGTGGACACTTATACTCAGAATCCATTTTTTCAGAAGAAAACAAAGTTAAAATAAAACACAAATTATTATAGTGATATATCGTCAAAAATTTTCCTTGATCTAATCCTTCAACCAACTATTCATTGAACACTATGAAATAAATATAAAACATGGGGAATGAAAAAAATATTTTTAGGTGACATAATAATTTACAACCATTACTCTGGTTAAAACCAATAAATAATTTCTTAAAAAACAATCCTTTTTCAATGAATAACATATCTCCATTTCAAAAATATCATTATCTAACCTTATAAAAATCATTTTATTTACATGAAAAATCCTTAATAAAAATATAATATATAAGTATGTAACATGGGACATAATTTTAGTAAAATTTGATAAAAATATGGCTAACATCCAAACTTTTCACTCTTACAAATGGAATATCCATAAAACCGACTTTCAAACCTAATGCATTGGAGGTTACAAAGTAAGTACTCATCCTTGGTTTATCACGAAACCACCCATACAAGGTTTTTATATAACCACACATAAAATATCCAATTATAATTGACACATGAAATAATGAAATTTTCAACATGTCACACTTATAATTTCATTTACACTCATAAGAAATTAACTTATGTTATTGAAATATCCAATCCATTTTCAAAAACTAGTTTGAAACATTTATAAAAGTGAATTTTGAATTAATGTGTCCCATAACACATTGTATTTTTTAAAATAAATTATACAAATAAAATTTTAAAACATTAAGTTCCATATAAATAAATCCATAAAACCATTTTAAAAACATTGACTTGAATCAGAACGATTTATAATAACAAATCATTAAAACAATTGAAATGATGTTCTGGTCAAAGAGTCCCTTACCTTGATTCAAATTCATCATGTTTTTATTTATATTTATAAATAATAGTATTAGTTTAATTATTTACTATCATGAGATGTTTTTTAATTTTTTTATCTCGTTTATATAACATATTATCATGTATTTAAAAGTAATTAATTATTTAAGATCACATTGGATGTTATGAAGATATTCGATAATCGAGTCCAAAATGAATTTGGTATGATTTCTATAGTCGAAGTGGTCATAATTAAATCATCTATTGAATAATATTCATGAAATAATTATCACTTTTATACATAAATTATTCTTTTAAATCAATCCAATTATATATGGTCAAGTAAGATGAACAACGTTCTAATCTGGAGATGATAGGTTATACATACGCAAGGGTAACGTTTACGTTTTTCAATGATCATCATGGAACTAAGGTATTAATTATTTTATCACTAAATAATTATAATAATATAATTAGTATCCTATAAATAATTTAAATATACTTATATATTTTACTCTAGTGATGTGGTGATTAAAAATGAATCAAATCACTTTGTGGAAGTGCTAGTTTACACATACCCACGAACGACGTTATCATTTTTAGGTGCACATAATGAAAAAACATAACTAATTTATTATTCTCTTAAAATGATAAATATGTCATTAATATCATATAAAAATATTAATTTCATCATTATAATTTGTCATGAAAGATAGTAATGGAAACTGAATTATATCATCTCATTGAGTTGATAGTTCACACGTACAAACAAACAATTATATCTTTTAAAATTTGATGGAAGTGTATATTTATATTGGTAATGATACTAACATAATAAAATCTCAGTATATTTAGAATAATTTATGTATTATTTAATCATATATGAATATGATCATAAGGTAGTGGAAGAAGATATAAAATAGAAACACTTAAATTAAAATAATACCACTTCTTCAGGTGACTTTTTTTAATTATCACCATAACATCCCTAAGGAAGGTGTTCATTGTAAGATAATGTATCTAAAATTTGAAAGGGATTATATGAATGGTTTTTTATTGAAATATTTTCCAAACCATGTATTTTTTTATGTGTGATGAAATGAGAATAATGAGTTCCCTTTTATAAGAGAGGGGCGGGGAACTCCTAAAATTATTATAAATATTAAATTAATGTAAATTATTTTTCCATTAAAAATGGTAAAAAGTAATTTATTTAGAATATATGGTTATTTCGGATCTAATAAAATTCATCAAATTAAAAATAGATATTATTTAACTTTTTTTAATCTTTATTTTTTTTCACCCTTAGTTAACCCTTATAACTCTTAACATAATATCATGTAATTTACACTTTACATGTTATTATAATTAAAATAAAAATTTAAAGGAACACTAAATTTGTCATTACATACATTTTCTGAATTATACCATCCATTTTTCCAATATTTATATTTTTATGAGTTTTATATCATATAATAAAATATTATTTATTTGAAAATAATATTAATGTCAATTTTGTCACCATTCATCTTTTCACTTTTTTGAAAATATAATATCATGATCTCTTCCAACCAATTATTTTAATCCATAAATAACATGTCAAAGTATTCTAAAAAAATAATGGATGACATAAATTATATAAAATTATGTTTAATTAATTATATTTACTATGAATTATGTGGTATTTACTGTAATTAAAAAATTATTACATCATCATTATGTAATCCTTTAATTAAATCATTTATTTAATAAAAATAAATAAATAACATATCATGATAAATATAATCATTTTAGATTCATAAATAATATTTATAGTAGAATATGGACCCTATATAAACCTATATTAAAAATATCTAACTTTTTTAGAAAAAGTGTGACGAAATAGATTTTCATTAAATATAATATTATAATATTCATACACTTCTCCAAGTGGACACTTAAAGTCATAAATTTGGCCCAATGACAATTTTTTCTGAAACAAAATAATATAATTAAATTAGTACAAATTTTAGTGTAATTTTATAATATTTAAATTATTATTTTTACCCTTAATTACCACATTTACCTTTAACATTGTTAATGAAAATAATTACCACGGTTACTATTAATGTTATCAAAATATAAAATTGACCTATTTACATAATTTGTGAATTTTTATTCAAAATAGATAATCCATTTTTTCAACATAAAAACAAATAATTGGTAGAAATTAATTACAAATAAATCCTACTAATGGATTGAGAAAACATGTTTTTAAAGTAAGAAATGTTCAAAAGTTCAAATGGTTTTCATATCAAATTTCAATTTGAAATTGATTCTAATGACCTAAATTATCTTAAACGATAAAAAAGGATCTAATAAAACATTAAAAAAATTCAAAAATAAAATTTAATACTATAAATAAATTTAATGAAAATGTAGTTTTCAATTAAAATGCATTATTTTTTCACTATTAATTAAAAAAATAAATGATTTTAGAAAAATATAAAAAGCCTCAACAAAACTAAATTTTGATACTAAAATTTCAAAAAATATTTTCATTTTTTAAAATATATTTAACAAATGTGTTAAATCCTATATTTAAAACAACTGTGCCATCAAAAGGTGACAAATTTGTGTTTCTAGAAAAATACTTCTTTTATCCGTGAAAATAGATTTTTTCATATATTATATTTATAAAACACATAATATGGGTTATAAAAAATATATTGAATAGTATATATAAATATATATATTTCATTAATATAATCAAATAACTTTTATTTAATAACGTTATAAACATAATTTTTCACACTAAAAAAGTTTTTCATGAAAACATTTCCTTTTTTATAATGGTTTTTATTTTCATTTGTAAATAATTTGTCACAAAATAATTAATTATATAAATTTCAGTAAACCATATTTTCATTATTCAGTTAATACTACTAATTCTCTATAACCTAACAACTATGTTATAAAAGTGACATTTAAAAAATAATATTTATTTCTTCAATTAAACTTAATGTGGCTTATCATCAACTCTGTCAAACATAGTCATTAGTTTTTTAAAAACCAGGGATGTTACTCTATAGTGAAATGATTATAGTAATTTTCCTCACTAGTTCTCAAATATGAAGGTTAAATACGATGATCGATTTTAATATCCTCTTAAGGGGAATGACAAAGAGAAATCCAAACCGATCACTATTTCTGATTGGGGTATTATAACGTCTTTGTTGGCGCCAAAAATGTGGCCCGAAAGGAAGGAACGAAAAAGACAGCCGGCGCGCTGCCTCGCGAAGCACAGCCGCGGAGCACAGTCGCGAAGCCCCGCCGCGAAGCGCCCCAACCATGGCGACCCCGCGAAGCTCCGGAGGCGGTAATCCTCCGCGAACCCATTTGACGTTCGTGAGCCGCCGCGAAGCTCCGGAGGCGGTAATCCTCCGCGAACCCGTTTGACGTTCGCGAGCCACAGCGAAGCCCCGAAGGCGGCGCGCGAGCCCTGCTTCGTGACGCCCCTTCCCTATAAATAATCGACTCCCCCTAAGTCCCGAGGACGGACAATCCGACCTTTCGGCTTCTCCTCTCCCGAATCGCGAAGAACGCTTTTCCCCGGAAATCATGAGCTCCGCGAGGTATTTCTACTTTGCGAGACGACTCTGATTTGTTTCGTTTTGAGCCCCTCTTCCGACAGGGATTCCCTTCACAAAGCTCAAGGGCGTTCGCGAAGGAAGGGGATTCCCAAGGGAACCCGGGCAGCCGCGGAGCACTTGTGCTTCGCGAAACACCCAACCCATGCTAGTAATCCCTATGCCAAGGAAGGATAACTATGCATCGCGAAGCACATTGCTTGGCAGGACCCTGCTTCGCGAACCACACCTTCTTCGTGAGGCAGTGCTCCGCGAACACTGTTCCACTTCGTGAAGCACCTCCCACTTCCACCAATGCCACATGCTAAGGCCAAGGCACCCCACTTCTCAAAGCACACTCCTCTGCTTAGCGATTCCTCTTCCCGTGTGACCCTCCAGGTTTGCACAATGTGATTTCAAAGTCCCATGGACAACACCTCCCGTAGCGTTGCGTCGCCTAATGCTTCTTCACATAGGCACGCTAATGGCTATTGCTTCTTCGTATAGCCACGCTAACGTGGACCCCTCGATGGTTCTCCCCACTACCCCCCTTTAACATGGCCTTACCGGCACCTTCCCTTCCCCAAGGACCAGGGGGTACCGGTTATGTAAGCCCTAGGGGTGTGGAGTGAACCCACCTCGTCCGAGCTGCAGGACGTTAAACTGCCAAGCACCACGTCCTCAACACATGACGTTAAACTGTGACCCAAACTCGTCTCCCTCACGAAGGGTCCCCCCAACTCGAACATTTTTTACACCACCCGTCTCCACGGGAATGGAACTCTTCCGCACATGGAATGAGATCCTCCTTGTCGGAGTGGTGTATGTTCGCAGGGGAAGGGCCGCCTCAGAGCGTAAGCCCCTAACCATTGGTACAGATGATTGCACCCATGCATCTCGGTACTTCCCCACTACCAAGGTCGGTGGAGGACGTGATAGGGAACGAGGCACCCCCCTCTGGGCCTCCATCCTGGAGTAAGTCCCAACACCATGGGCCGCCCAACGCGTAAGCCCCTCCTCGCTTCTCACGGACGCACCCTTCGCGACGTGATCGTCAGGTCCATGCAACCTCTTGTTTCTCACACCGAGCATGACTCACGTGGGCTTAGAGTGAGCACCGACCCTAACAAAGCTATCTGAACTACGAGGTCTTTGATCCATGTCAAGGCATGGTACGTAGGAAGCCTCCACGAGGTTCAAGCCCACCAATAGTGGACCAAGGTCTACTTTCACGTCGGTTTACCGGCGAAACCCCTTTTGAACTACGAGGTCTTTGATCCATGTCAAGGCATGGTACGTAGGAAGCCTCCAAGAGGTTCAAGCCCGCCCGTCTTTCACGTCGGGTTTCACCCCCGTCCAGCACGACGTTAAACTGCACCCCGGTCCAGTGGTAAGACATTGCGACCCAACCCCACCTGAACTACGAGGTCTTTGATCCATGTCAAGGCATGGTACGTAGGAAGCCTCCACGAGGTTCAAGCCCACCAACATTGGACCAAGGTCTGCTTTCACGTCGGTTTACTGGCGAAACAAACCTGAACTACGAGGTCTTTGATCCATGTCAAAGCATGGTACGTAGGAAGCCACCACGAGGTTCAAGCCCACCCGTCGCTCATTCACGTCGGGTCCCATTCCAGTCCAGCGGTAAGCCGTTGTGACCACCTGAACTACGAGGTCTTTGATCCATGTCAAGGAATGGTACGTAGGAAGCCTCCAAGAGGTTCAATCCCACCCGTCGCTTATTCACGTCAGGGTTCACTTTCATCCCGCATGACGTTAAACTGTATTCTCCGAACTACGAGGTCTTTGATTCGTGTCAAGGCATGGTACGTAGGAAGCCTTTATGAGGTTCAAGCCCACCACCCATTGGACCAAGGTCCACTTTCACGTCGGTCCACCGACAAACCCCTTTTGAACTACGAGGTCTTTGATCCATGTCAAGGCATGGTACGTAGGAAGCCTCCACGAGGTTCAAGCCCACCCATCACCCAATTCGCGTCGGGTCCCATCTTCGTCTGGCATGACATTAAACTACATTCTGGTCCAGTGGTAAGCCATTGCGACCCAACCCACCTGAACTACGAGGTATTTGATCCATGTCAAGGCATGGTACGTAGGAATCCTCCCAGAGGTTCAAGCCCAACTCCCATCGGACCAAGGTCCATCTTCACGTCGGTACGCTGACGACGCCCGTCGGACCAAGGTCCATCTTCACGTTGGTACGCCGACAACTTTCATCAGGCCAAGGTCCACCTTCACGTCGGTACGCCGACAAATTTCATCGGGCCAAGGTCCAGCTTCACGTCGGTTTACCGGCACCATCCCGAACTACGCGGACTTTGATTCCCTGCCACGGGGATACGTAGGAAGCCTCTTCAAGGCTCAAGCCCGACTTCACTGTCGCCCCCCCTGCGATGGTCCCATTTCACTCTCATCCGTCTCTGCTGGACGTTAAACATGCGGCATACCCTGTGTTGAACACGGGAAGCTGAGGAAAACCTCAGATACGTGTCTATGAAATGTAATTCCCCGCGCTCGATGTGGGATGCCTCGGGCTTCCACGCCCTCGAGAAGCCTTGTGGTCAAGGATAACAGACAGACATGCCAGGTACCCCAGCATCCAGACACGCTACTGATGCCTCAATGTGACTACTCCCTAGACCGAAGGTTGCTGCCCTGACTGGACCCTTTGGAATGTCCCGACAGAAGCAGTGTAATTAACCGGCGTCCATGGAAACATGGCACTGGGAAGAGTTTCACGAACTACGTATTAAATCTATAAGGGAGACCCGGACTAGGTGACGAGTTCTGAGGAGGAATCCACAGGAGGAAGAACCGACATCCCATCATCCCGTTTCGATCAAGGAGCAGACGTCCCTGAATAAGGAGCGAATGTCGCCCGCCTTTGGAAAGCGGGAATGCGGGGCAACACACAAAGCCGCGTGTCCTCCCGACGGACAGATGCGCGCGCGCCCCGGCGAAAGCGTCGGAAACAGAAATGGTGAACTCGACGTGAAATTATTCTCCTCAGCATGGAGATTAGTAGCGTTCGAGACAATAGTAGATTGATGTGTCACCGGATCCAGATATCTGTTGCCTGGTCCCGCCAAGAAAATGGCGGGCCTGTCATGAAACTCACCGGCAGTCGGGGTAGTAGAACGCGGGGCACTCCGCTCTGCAGCCTGTCGGCGTGGATCCTTCTCACAAACATGGAGGATGGAAGAACGCTGGGGCACTGGCTGTCAATCCTTTTCCTCTCAGTACTGATGAGTTGACCCCTTCGTTTGCCAGGAACCAGGTTGCTATTTCAGAGATGCGGTCACCATCCGCTCCTCGCCCACGCAGGGGCAGGGGCAACACCACGACGGCCACTCCACATGGCGCCACCACCGCCACGACGGCTGCCACATCACGGAATACGGGACGTCCACGTCCCCTTTCCCCATTAGAGGACATCCAACGAAGGGTGATAAACAGCCTCGTGCGCAGGTACGAGGAGGAAAGGGTCATCCCGACCAGGGATATGGCCCGCTTGGACTTGGAGGCCTCCAGGCCCCGCCATCAACGCCGCCCTAACCGGCCGCGCAGGGAGCCCCTGCTCCCCACCCAGACGTTCAACCGTTTCGGGAGCCTATCTCCGGAACGCCTTGACGACTCTTCGCCTTACGCTGAAGAGGCAGGCGATGTCCGGCTCAGTCCGCTCAGGGCCCCGACCCAGGGCCCCCAGGCGAGAGCTCCCGTCCGGCCGCGTCAGCGCCGCCGTCCGGCCCCGCAGGAAGAGCAGGCAGACTACGTCCCTGCACCACCTGCACCGGCCCGCCTGACCCGATGTCAGCGTCGGGCCCGGGCTGAGGACGCTCGCCTAGGCGCGTCCACGTCGACAGCTACAGTGGCCCGAGCCACCGCCGATGTACATTATGAAGCCCCCGCGTACATTGAGCAGGGGCACCCCTTCACCCAACCAGGATCGAGACCCCAACCGCCCCACGGGCAGGCTGGGTTGACTCTCCGGGTTGCAGGCCCAAGTAGTGATTGCCGCGAGCTAACCCGCGGTGATGCCACCCCGTACGGAGGTCCTCCCCGTACCACTACTCCACAGAGCGTGGGCCTTCCCCGCTCCGAGGTTCGTCATGGAGGCATGCCTCGTGCTGCCCCCATCCTGCAGGAAGACCTGCCCCGTGGCAGTGATACTCAGCACGGAAACATTTCCCGCGCCCGCTATACAGGGTATGGAGTCCATCCTTCTGAAGGCACCGTCCATCCGGTCCTTCTTCAACGTGGGGGTCCCCCCTACGTCCTCTCCGCGACTGGCGAAGGTCCTCCTCGCCCCAGCAACCCAAGGAGTGAAGGTCAGCCTCGCTCCACTCGCATCGACCATGGAGGCCTTCCCCATGCTCCTGCCATTTCCAACAGAGGCCCCGCCCATATGGGTACTATTCATGGAGGTCCTCCCCATGTACCCTTAGACATTTGCCCTGGTGCCCCCCGCACCCCGGCTGTCTCGAGTGGGGCCCTATCCGCCACGGCCCCAGCGCCGCCCCGAGGCTTCCTGATAGGGGTCAACCCTGTCTCGAAGAGCCACCCAGGGGCAGAAGAGAGGGTCGTCGCCGCCAAAAGAAGAATCCTAGGAAGGCCCAGGTGGAAATCAAACCTGCCCGCTTCTCCGATTCAGAAGCGGAATGCGATTCAGAGATGGAACCTTCTCCCAGCTCCTCCGTATCAAGGACTGGGGCAGGAACCAGACGCTTCAGCCTCGTTCTCCCAGAATTTGAGGTCCACCGGATTCCCGTCTCTCTCCGTAGGTACATTTAGGAGGAATAGATTCTGAGAACTTCGCAGGTTTCGACCGCGCAGTCACCGCCATCGACACCCTAAGCTCCCTCTACCTCTACTCGGGATCACGAGGAGCTGTTTTGGGGGTCAATGGTGGTAGAGCCACGACATGACCGGACACCGGTAACAGCGATTCCCGTACCCGAAGCAGTGGCTGTTAGCCCGTCCTATCATGACATTGTGGTCAGGTCACCTCGCTCTTCAGAGGAAGGCCCAGAATTCGGCGGCCAGTCTCCTCACTCGCCGTATTCTCCACCGCCGAGTTTGCTATCCCAGAGGTCCTCCTCGGTACCACTACCGGTCCCTCAGCCGCCCCCAGTTGATGAGTGGGGTAATGTAGGGCCGAACCCCGAGGACGAACCCAGGAGCTTCTGGAGTATTCTTGCAGCGGACTACTTCCCAGAGAAGTTCTGGCCCACGGCGGCACTGAATTTCCGCGTACCCGAGTCGCTTACCCCAGAAGAAGTGGGATGCTTTTGTCGAACCCTGTGGGCGACGCACTTCCGCCTCCGGTGGGAACGGGTAGAATACCCCAGGAGTTGAGACCACTTCGAGAAGATTGGCAAACAGTGCCGCCTGATTGATGCAACGGCGCTCCTTGTGGCCCAGCACCCCGAGTCGCCCGGTCACCAGAGTGCCCTCCAACGAAAATGCGTTCAGAGTTTCAAGGCACTCCGCAAGATCTTCAGGGAAGCCACCCCCCATGTGCAAGTCCGTGGTTGGGGACGCTATGCCGCTCTCCTCTTCGACCCTATCCGACGACAGCCCGATTCGCTATGTGACATTGAGGATATGCCATCAAGAGGGGTCACAGTCCACATGGCCGACGTTGTGGATAAGGAAGATGAGATTGAGTTCCTTGATGGGGACATACCATACGAGGGCGTACTGCCACTACTCGACCCATCAGGGAGAGTCACCCGTCAGCAGAGGAACCTGCTAGGCCTGCCCGTACCCACAGAGTCGCTGGTACTCGGTCGAAACACTGGCAAAGGTAAAGAGCACGTCGGAACTGTCAAGCACTCCGACCCGTCCACCTCTGTGCAGAAAACGGACGAGGATCCTGAGAAGGCCGCGTTACACCAGCAGCTTGCTGAGCAGAAGAGGCTGGTTGACGAACTATTGGCTGAGCGCGCCGCAGAGCGGCGACCCGACTATGGTAATCCCAGGCCGGGGCAGCAGGGGCAGGAACAATTTCCCCCCGGCGAGGTGCCTCCGGGCAACCCTGATCATGCTACTGCCGCGGACAGGGCGGAAGCCGGAACATACGGCAAGAGGGTGCGATACGTCTCGCCAAACCTCCCTGAGCGACAGGGCAATATGAAGAATCCAACCCGGGTTCCTCCAGTCGCCCAGCAGGTCGTCCAGCCAGTTGACCCGCGAGCAGCCAAAGTCGTCTACCGCGTTGAAGAACCTGGCAATGCGCTTGTGGTTAGGGATCCCCATCAAGACAGGGACCCCCACCCGAAGGACCTTATTGCGGCACTCACAGCCCGCCTCGAGGCGTTGGAAACACGGCAGGTGGCGGTCCCACCGGATGGCAAGCCTTATCCCGCGTGGGTGGATGATATGCCCGCGCCTCCGGGTTTTGGGAACCCCACTTTCTCGCCTTTTAATGGGATAGGGGACCCACCCCAGCACTTGGATCATTTCTCTTCCAGGTGTGGCCCCATGCTGGGGACCCCGGCTCAGCAAGAAGCCGCCAAGCTCCAATGTTTCGTACAGACATTGGAAGGACCGACATTCGTCTGGTATAGCCAGCTCCCTATCGGATCAGTGACCGGTTGGGAGGATCTTCGCCGGCAGTTCTTATACCAGTTCAGCTCCACCACGCGAAAGACCAGCATTGCGGACCTCTTCAAGTGCAAACAGAGGCCTGATGAGCGGGTTGCGGACTTCATCGCCCGGTGGAAAGGACTTACGTGTTCCCTTGATATGCCACTGACTCAGGAGCAATTACTGACGATGTGTGTGGGGAACGTCAAGACAGAGCTGGTACCCTCCTTTATTACCCAGAACTACCCTGGAGGGTTCAGAGATTTCTCGGATAAGGCCCAGCGCCTCGAGGAGGCCCTGCAACAGGCTAGTCAGGCACGTTTGCTGCCCCCTATGATCCCAGCCAGGAGGGCCGCCAGGGCTGAACCCGCCGCGGTGGCCCAAATAGAAGCCCCGAGGCAGCTGGAATTGCTACCGGCGGCACCACCCCTGCAACCCCGCAGAGGTCCTCCACCTCAAGCACAGGCTCTTGCCCAGCAACGACCTCCTCAGAACCGACAGGTTCCCCCGCGCAATGCGCCACCGCCACCTAGGCGAGACAACCAGGCGCCGCCTCCTCGGCAGGCCCCTCCGGTCCCTCGACAGGACCAGGCCCCCAGGGACCCTTACCCGGAAATAAAGTACCATACCTATTCGTTCGACGAAAATCAGGTCCCTGGCTACTTCCGAAGTGCTCTAGAGCAAGGGATCGTGCGTCTGCCTGAGTGCAGGAGGCCGGAAGAGGCGCACCTCACCGATCACCCCAACTACTGCCCTTATCATAGAATCCAAGGGCACACCCTCAAGCGATGAAATGTGTTTAAAGACTGGATTCAGGACTAGGTCAACAACAACCTAGTCAAGTTGGGCCCAGCGCCAGCGCAAGTGGCAGGCGTCTTTGCAGGATCAGAAATCGGCAGTGACAGCGAAGGTGAGTGGCAGCAGGTCCCTAGTCGCGGATCTCAGAAATATGACAACTGGATGGCTCGAAAAACCGTCGTATGTGCCCAGGGTGTCATCCGGGCATGCCTGAAGCAGTCAAAACCTTCAGAAGAAGTAGCCGGTGCCTCTGCGTCGTCTTCACAGTCGAATTCTGCCCAAAAGGGAAAGCAGCGACGACGCAAGAAGAAGCAACGTGCACCGCCAGTGCCGTCGCCGTCACGCACTCTCGGCGACTTTATGCCTCCCGAAATGGGGATTCCTCCCAGAATCCGCCCAGCGGTGGATGACTCTTCAAGTGACAGTCAAGGGTACGCTTCGGTTAACACCGTGGAGCTGGTAAAGCCCTATATGACCCCCGACGAGGGGGAACCCCAGGCAGACCTCCCCAACGTTCCCAGCCGACGTCAACGTCAGCGGAATCGCAATCGCGCTGGTCATCGAGGCACGCCAGCAGGCAGTTGTGGCCAAGCCGTGCACGCTGCCGAGACCAGGCAGTAGGCTCAGCGCAGATCTCAGCACGCGCAAACCCATCCAACACCCTCGGCTCTGCCTCCACCGCCGTTCGTGCTACTGGATCGAGGGGAGCTGCCTCGTCCGTATCATGGTTAGTCTTGCCCGGATACAGGCCAGCCCCTGTTGTCCGATCCTAGCCCGGCGACTACTCTTCAGACTTCTACTGGTAGGCAGCAAGATGTACCCAGTACTAGTTACTCGCCAGTTCAACCGGCAGGACCCGCAGTGCATCCAAATGCCGAAAGACCTTCTTGTAAGCAGAGGTTCACGTTTGGAACGCAAGTATGATTTCCTAAAACACCTGGCCGACATTCCGGCGAGGCTATTCATCCTTGAAGCCCTGCGCCTGTCATCCGAGATGCGCGAGGCACTTGCCGAGGCCCTGAGGAGCCCCCTCTAGTTCGAGACGGAAGTAGTAGCTGCAGAAGCCTTCCATACTGAGACGATTGAAGATGCCGAATGTTAGGCGGTTATCTCGTTCTCCGGTGAAGATGAAGACCCTCCCATACGGGGGCACATTCACCCACTGTATATCACTGGCCACTTCAACGGTGTGGAAGTCCGCCGATGCCTCGTTGACATGGGTTCTGGAATCAACTTAATTCCGACCCGGACGCTGCGAAAGCTGGGTCTGTCCGAAGGTGATTTAACTCTCTCTGACCTCAGGATCCAGGGGTACGACAGGACAGAGCAAACCCCAGTCAGCAAGATCCGCCTAAAGACTCAGTTCGGTGGCTTAATTACCAGCACCGAGTTCATGGTTGTTTCTCAGGACACTGCCTACAACGCATTGATGGGTAGGCCATGGCTCCATATGCAAGAAGCGGTCCCCTCGTCGTATCACCAGTGCCTTAAGTACTCGCTCAACGGTCGAGTAGGCGTGCTCCAAGGAGACGCGTCCCCTTTCGCCTCTTGTGAGGACCGCTATCTGGATGCGGGTTATTACAAAAGTAAGGACAAGCAAATCCTGGTAAGCGAGGATGAGCCCGCCCCGATCACAAGTGATCCCTGGGCAAGCATGGACGATACCTACATCCTCCCGATCCACCGGTTGGAGGCCACGACCCCCGACATGGGGCAATGTTTCGTTGTTTCGGGTACGCAAGGAAGGCATGTTCCCGTGTCCATGCGACGGCGGAAAATCACCTCGTACTCCTATATCAACCAGGCTCAGGTGATCCCGGAACCTCCTACCCCTGTACAGTACCGGGACGTCAAACTCATGACAACGGCGGTGCGCCATACGTGTCTATTCCGCCGGGCTGGAATTAGCCGACTCAGGCCGACACGTCACCACTGCTTTGATATCATCAAGCGTGGAACCTTAGGCCGAAGGCCGGATGGGATAGGATCAAATTCATTCATTGCTATGGTCTCAACGACAAGTGAGTCTCCTGATGTGATGACCGCTGCTGACCAAGCCGGCACCAGCTGCCCCTCGGGTTTTGAGAGCCCAGAAGCATCTTCCATCGCAAGAAGTCCCCCCACGGCTGGGGAGGAAGACTTGGAGGATGCTCCCCCAGCCTTTGAAGAAGGCGTCTCTACCACGGTTGATGAACTGGTACATGTGAACCTTGGTAGCGAGGCAGATCCAAGACCCACATTGATCAGTGCGGCCACGTCCCTCGAGGAGTGGAAGCAGTATGTAGACTTCCTCAAACAGCACCGCGATGTGTTTGCCTGGAGTTTCGATGAGATGCCAGGGCTGGATCCCCAAGTGGTCGTCCACCGTCTGGGTCTCCCGGCAAAACACCGTGGGTTTATGAAACCCACCAGGAAAATGCACCCTTCTCATGGTGCTATGGTTGAGGCAAAAGTTGACAAGCTTATCAAAGCCAACGTCATTAAGGAGGTCCAGTACCCCAAATGGCTCGCCAACATTGTGCCGGTTCGGAAGAAGAATGGGAAGATCAGAGTCTGCACCGACTTCCGCGATCTCAATCGCCACTGCCCAAAGGATGACTTCCCACTCCCAGTGACGAAGCTGTTGATTGACGCCACGGCCGGATTCCAATCCCTATCTTTCATGGATGGGTATTCCGGGTATAACCAGATCCGGATGGCCCCCGAAGATGAGGAGTCCACTGCCTTCAGGGCTCCCCAGGGTACCTTTTGCTACCGGGTAATGCCATTCAGTTTGAAAAATGCAGGTGCCACTTATCAGAGGGCCATGCATCGCATATTCAAACCGATCCTCGGGACATTGGTGGAATGCTACGTGGATGAACTTGTAGTCAAATCACGCCAGCGCTAGGACCATCTCAAAGACCTTGAGAAAGTGTTCGGTTTCCTCCGTTCCCATCACCTGAAGATGAACCCACTGAAGTGTGCCTTCTGAGTTACCTCCGGGAAGTTTCTGGGCTTCGTTGTCAGATACCGAGGTATCGAGATCGACCCGGAGAAGATCAAGGCCATCAGCCAAATGCCTCCCCCGAGCAACATTCGGGAGCTTCGAGGCCTGCAAGGCCACTTAGCCAATATACGCCGATTCATTGCGAATATGCCCGGCAAGTGTAAGCCCTTTTCCCGGATTATGAAGAAAGACGCTGCCTACAAATGGGATGAGGAGTGTCGGGCCGCCTTCGAGGAAATCAAGCAGTATCTGCTCCAACCTCCGGTCTTGATGCCACCCGTCTTCGGAAAGCCACTGGTCCTTTACGTGACCGCCCTGGAGAGATCCCTCGGTGCGCTGCTCGCCCAGAAGAATAACGAGGGCACTGAGAACAGTCTCTACTATCTCAGCCGCATGCTTCTCGATACAGAGGTCAGATACTCCCCTATCGAAAAGAGCTGCCTTGCGCTCGTCTTCGCTGTGCAGAAGTTGCAGCACTACCTGCAACACCACGAGGTACAATTGATCTCTCGGGTAGATCCGCTGAAGTACATCCTGAACCGCCCCATGCTGACTGGCCGACTAGAATGGTGGGCGGTGATTCTCCAGCAGTTTGATATCAGGTTCGTGCCTCAGAAGGCCGTTAAGGGACAGACGTTGGCAGACTTTTTAGCTGCCCATCCAACCCCCGTAGATCAATCCCCAGACCTGGACTTCCCCGACGAGACGATCCTCTCAGTCGATCATGCTGTCCCGTGTTGGCAAATGCATTTCGACGGCCCCTCCCGGAGCCCCACCGGTAGAAGGATCAACGACCCCAAGCTCAACAGAGTGGGTCTGGGTATTGTTTTCATTACCCCGGCGCAAGCCGTCCTGCCGTACTCGTTCCTGTTGTCAGAAGGTTTTACGAACAATGAGGCAGTGTACCATGCTCTCATCACCGGCCTCGAGTTGGCCCTTGAGATCCATGTACCCCATCTACATGTGAAGGGAGATTCCGAGCTGGTAATCAAACAGGTTAATGGCGACTACGTCATCAGGAAGCCAGAGCTTCCACCGTTGCTGGAGTACACCCTCCTCCTAATGGCCCAGTTCTCTTCTCGGCCAGAGGTTACCCATGTTCCACGGTCGCAGAACGGCCAAGCGGACGCCCTAGCTGGCTTAGCCGCGTCGCTCGCAGAACCCGAGCAAGATGATTTGGTCATACACGTGGCCCATCGGAGAGTCATTGCTCCCGTCACCCAAGAGGACCGTGATAGCCTGCGGGTAAGTCATCTCACCGTCGGACCCTTTATATCGGGAGTCCCGGGTTCGTCAGACGCAGTGGTTGAAACCACCCCCGACTGGAGAGCACCTTTTGTCGAGTATCTCCAAAATGGTCAGCTCCCGGACGACCGGACCGAGCACGAGCGAATCCGACGCCACACACTTCAATTCACCCTCCAGAGCGGCCCCGGTCTTGAGCAGACCCTCTATAAGCGGAGCTTCGATGGTGTCCTCCTCCATTGCATCCAAGGAGTAGAGATACCTCAAGTTATGCAAGAGGTTCACGCTGGTTCCTGTGGCGGCCATCAAGCTGGGCCGAAGCTGTCCCATCAAATCCGGAGGTTAGGGTACTTCTGGCCCTCCATGATCCACGATTGCATTGGATACGCCAAGAGATGCCACGCGTGCCAAGTACACGCCAACATCTTGCATCGGCCGCCAGAACCCCTCCACCCCACCAAGTACACTTGGCCATTTGCGGTATGGGGACTCGATGTAGTGGGACCGTATCCACCGGCAACAGCCCGCCAGTGTAGGTTCATCCTGACCGCTACAGATTTCTTCTCCAAGTGGGCAGAAGCAGTTACGCTCAAAGAGGTCAAGGCCCGTTCCATCGTTGACTTTGTGAGCTCCAACATTATCCACCGGTTTGGAGTCCCTCACGCCGTCCTCACTGACAACGGCACCAACTTCCGAGCAGCTTAATTGAAGAAATTGTATGCTAAGTACGACATCCGGTCGAAACATACCTCCCGCTACCACGCGCAGGCGAATGGACAGATCGAGGCATTCAACAAGACCCTCACTAAAATTCTGCAGAAGATGGTTGGTCAGAACAAGAAGAGTTGGTCGGACAAGCTCCCCAACGCCCTCTGGGCTTACCGGACGACGACTCGCAACTCTACACAGGTGACCCCATATTCCCTGGTGTATGGAGCTGAGGCCGTCCTACCCATTGAGATCCAGCTGTCGTCGCTGCGCACTGCAGTTTATGATCACCAGACATCAGATGAGGTAGCCGAGATCCGTCTAGCTGAATTAGAGGCACTGGACGAGAACCGGCTTCGTGCCCTGCACAGTCTGGAAAGGCATCAGGACAAGATAGCGAGAGCTTTTGACAAGAAGGTTCGTCTCCACTCTTTTCTACAGGGTGACCTGGTACTGGCCCTTCGAGCGCCAATGATTCCCGGTAGGAAACCACCCAAGTTAGAACCCAAATGGGAAGGGCCTTATATCATCCATAAGGTTTACCCCAATGGAGCATACTCCTTGGTGACCACAGGTGGAGAGTGTATAACCCCTCCCACCAATGCCAGATTCCTCAAGCGATACTTTGCCTAGGGAAAAAGTGGTCCTGCATGACCCTAAAACTGCGACTTGGTCCCGCATGACCTTAAACTGCATCTCCGTCCTCACTACAAGACGTTAAACTGCAAGCCAGTCAGGTCTTCCTGACCGAGGCCTAGCCTCAGGCCCCTCGGCCTCTTTGGGCCCCTGGCCCCGTCTCCACCGCGGTCTGGCCCCAGGCCCCCTCGTTTCTCTCCGACTTACCCTCTTACGGGATCGTACGGTACGGTGTAGGACTACGTCCTCACGTTGGGATCATGTACCATACCGTACACATCCCCGAATGAGATACCCCTCGTCCCGCATGACGTTAAACTGCATGTCAAGAACTACGTATGGCTTGATTCCCATCTTCATGGGATACGTAGGAATGCTCGGACGCCTCGTCTTGAGCCCAGCCCCAAGCTTTTCTCTTCCGCTATTCCCCCTGGGTATAGTCTCCTTGGAGGATCTTTGTGTAGCAGGGAGTAGGCTTTCTTGGCCCCGCTCATGCAACCCCACTCGCGCAAAGATTGTAAAGGTCGCACCATGCGCCCACTCCCGTTCTTCTACCCTCCCACGTCCTCACCGCATGACGCTAAACTGCATGGCCTTCAAGAACTACGTATGGCTTGATTCTCATCCTTATGGGATACGTAGGAACGCCCGGACATTTCATCTGTTGGCCCAGCCCAAAAGCCAAAATCTTCCCCTCGGGTCAAGACATGGAAGGGTGCACACTTTTGCCCCGACCCACGTCGATCAAGCCTCGACCCGGCTGCACAATTCCCCCTAGAGGTTTTTTCCCCTTTCGTGGATGGACGCAACTGAGCTTCACCCACTCCTTGACTGGTATTCTGTCACCTTTTCATGCCCGGAGGGACCCCCGATAACGGCCTGGATACAATGCCCAAGGGCTCTCCTACCGATATGGGCCAACACCCCCGAGGGTTTTCTTAATGCAACAAGTTGACACAAGTCTCGCGTTGCGAATTTGGTCAGCGGTCGACGCTCATTTGTTGCCCCCATGTGGGTCACCATAGGAACGCTGTGTTTCGAACATGGTCAACAGTGTCTTGGATCTTCGGGTCCACCACGAGATGCCCCAGGCATCAAGAACAGTGATCCCCTCTGCCCCATCCCAAGGTGACAAAATTCCCCCAGGTGGTGCTAGCGATCCGGGCCACGGCCCAGGATTCCCCCGTATGGGTGTACGGTGTGATGTAGGACTGCATCCTCATTCACGTCGAGATCATGTACCATTGCCGTACGCCCTCCCTTTACGAGGCTCATCCTCAGGCCCTTTGGCCTCCATGGGTCCCCGACCCCTGTCCTCATGTAAGACGTTAAACTACAAACCAGTCAGGCCTTTCTGACTGATAACTTCCCCTTTTCTCCGGGCCACGGCCCAGGATTCCTCACCTGGAGTGTACGGTGTGGTGTGGGACTACGTCCTCATTCACGTCGGGATCATGTACCATGCCGTGCAACTCCCTTTACGAGGCCCAGCCTCAGGCCCCTTGGCCTCCTTGGGCCCCTGGCCCCCCGTCCTCATGTAAGACGTTAAACTACAAACCAGTCAGGACTTCCTGACTGATGCTTGACCTTAGGCCCCTTGGCCTTTCCGGGTCACAGCCCAGGTCCCTTCTTACCCGGAGTGTACGGTGTGGTGTGGGACTACGTCCTCATTCACGTCGGGATCATGTACCATGCCGTGCAACTCCCTTTACGAGGCCCAGCCTCAGGCCCCTTGGCCTCCTCGGGTCCCCGACCCCCGTCCTCATGTAAGACGTTAAACTACAAACCAGTCAGGCCTTCCTGACCGAGGCTCAGCCCCAGGCCCCTTGGCCTTTCCGGGTCGCGGCCCAGGACCTATCTTATAGGATCGTATGGTGTGACGGACCACATCCTCATTCACGATGGCTTCTTTACCATGCCATACACCTCCCTTGTTTAGGGGTATATTACTCCCCTCCTCGTCCTACATGACGTTAAACTGCATTTCAAGAACTACGTGTGGCTTGATTCCCATCCTAATGGGATACGTAGGATCACCTGAACGTCTAGGCTTCGGGTCCAGCCCCATCTCTCGGGAATCCCCATCCCATCTCGGCCCCTTGGCCTATCCTTCCTCCATGAGGGGATCATATGGTGCGGTGTGGGATTATGTCCTCATTCACGACGGTCTCGTGATTACCACGCCATGCTCCCACCCCCTACTGATTTGTTTCGTCGATCCGTCTTTTTCGTCGGTTCACCAATGTGCTTAAGAGTACTCTGGTTTATTACCTGGAATGCCAAGCTTTACTTGGACACGTCCGCACCCGCTTTCCAGGCTTTGCGTATCCCCGCATCAGGGCTTTCATCATCTTTCACACCCGGAGGGACCCCCAAGAATGGCCTGGATACAATGCTCAAGGGCTCTCCTACCGATACGGGCCAACGCCCCCCAGGGTTTCGGACAACAAATCGATAAAATCCCGCGTTGCGAATATGGTCAGCGGTCGATGCTCGTTTGTTGTTCCCACCTCAGGCTAACGCGATACAGACGCTGTGTTTCCGTCATCGATAACAGTTTTCCTCTATCGTCACGCCAACCCATTAAGCTCAAATGCCAGGTACACGATTCACACCCTTCATCACTTCATCATGTCCAAGTAGAGTCTCGAGAATCTTGGTACTTTTCCCCCGTGCACGTCTGCGCGTTCGCGGAACAAGCTACATCAAAGGCGTGCACGTCTGCGCATTCGCGGAACAATCTACATCAAAGGTGTCCTTCGAAACTCTCTGCTGACTCCCCTTTGATAGACGCCCCAAGTATTGCGATGAGGATACCCCCCCTTGTTTCCCACACCGAGTTTATCTCACGTGGGATTAGAGATTGGGTTGACATCTGTGCTTACTCGGGAGTGTCACCACCCACGGTCCGAGCTCTAAGACCATAAACTAAGACTCTCATCTGGAACTACGTTCAGGACCCCTTGTCTTCCGACCCAGCTTGAGTTCAGCAAATTTACCCCTCTAATCCTGCCTTCAGGACCCTGATCACAGGGCTGCGTGGCGCAGTGTAGGACTACATCCTCATTCACGTCGGGTTTGCAATAGCTGCACCACGCACGCCCCCATTCTGAGGTTCAGCCCTCCTGTTCCCTGTCCTGCATGACATTAAAAGGCACCTTCCAGAACTACGTGTGGCTTTATTCCCATCCTAATTGGATACGTAGGGACCACCTGAATGTCTAAGATTCGGGTCCAGCCCCACCTCTGGGAGATCTCCTGATTTCCTGGTCACCTAGGCCACTTGGCCCATCCCTCTCCAGCGGGGGGGTGTGTAGGTATGATACAAGGTTTTGGGCACCATGCCCCCTTCTCCTGGGGATCTCCCATCTCCCGATCACCCTCAAAGTTGAGTCCCTTGACTCCTTGCAGTGGTTCACCCATGTATTAAGAGCACTCTACTCTAGGACCAAGAGTGTCAGATTCAACTTGATCAAGTTCCTTCCACTTGTCAAGCTTCGTGTTCCCCTCTATTCGGACTTCCATCATCTTTCGCACCCAGAGGGACCCCCAAGAACGGCCTGGATACTACGCCCAATGGCTCTCCTACCGATACGGGCCAGCGCCCCCCAGGGTTTCGGACAACAAATCGATAAAATACCGCGTTGCGAATATGGTCAGCGGTTGATGCTCGTTTTGTTAGTCCTCATTTCAGGCTAACGCGACAGGATGTTGTGTTGCGAACATGGTCAGCAGTAATCCTCTGTCGTCACGCCAGCCCCTTCAGTCATTGAATGTTGGTTGCACGATTCACATCATTTTCCACCCCATCATGTCCAGGTGGAATCTCGACACTTTTGGCGCTATCCCTCAGTGCACCTTTGCATGCTAGGGGGACAAAGCTGCAATCTGGCGCCCTTTGGGGCTCCCATGGTCCGAGCTCTAAGACCATAAACTAAGATCCATTCGGGACTACGTTCAACTTGATTCCCATCCTCATGGGACACGTAGGACCGCCCAGACGCCCTGCCTCCGGGTACAACCCATTCAGGAAGCCAGTCTCTCTCCCTGTTTCACCTCCGTGTAGGCCCCTCGGCCTAAGGTTCCCCTATTTGGATGGCGTACAATTTGATGTGGGATCATGTCTCCGTCAATTGTGTTTTATAACACTGCGCACATTTCCCGCCTAGCATCGTCTCTTCTACGTCTGCGCTGCATGACGATAAAATGCATGCTTGGTCCTATCATACGACCCTAAACTGTGACATTATCGTCCTGGCCGCACGACGAAAAACGGAACCGCATTGTGGTGACCTCGCTGTAGAGGACATCATGTTGGGTATTGGTCACGTGCCATGCCATTTGTCAACGCCCATCACAACTTGATTCTTGTGGCGACATCACGACCTACTGATCTAGGCCTGTCGCTTCACAAAAAAAACCATTCACCTTAATGAACAAACAAGATACATCAAATTCCGCTTCTTTAGTGCAAGGGCTATGCCCACACTTCCCTTTTCCCCAGGCACTGGTACCTTACCGTGCCACCCTCTAGAACTACGTATGGCTTGATTCTCATCCTTATGAGATACGTAGGAGCGCCCGGGTACTTCGCCGTGGGCCCAGCCTAACCCTGGTGTTCAGTCCCTCGACTCGAGCATTTCCTCGGAGAACGCATAGTAAGCAGGACTATGTCCTCATTCACGTCAGGTTCTGATGTCATGTGTCCCCTGATCCCTTTTTCCAATCCATGGTCCGAATTCTATGACCCTAAACTAAGATCACCCCAAGGTAAAGGAATCTGCTCCCTCTCTCTAATACGTTTTGTTGACGTATTCAGATGTGTTTTGACAAAAAGCCCGAAGCATGGGATTTTCACAGGGACATTCCCCTCATCTCATGACCAAGCTTCGTGAGCTCACTATTTGGATCCTCATCCTCTTCCACATCCAAAAGGACCCTCGGACGACGTGGATACTAAGCTTAAGGGCTCTCCATGAATGCTGGACCTAAGGGCCCTTCAATCGTTTCGGGCCAACGTCCCTACGGATATCTGACAACATTTGTGACATGGTCCCGTGTTTCGAACATGGTCAACGGTCGACCCTCATTTGTCTGTCCCCATTTTAGGCTAACGCGATAGGATGCTGTGTTGCGAACACGGTCAGCAGTAATCCTCCATCGCCATGCCGCCATCATCGTGATCCGAATCTCGAGTGTCATGATTCACACGTTTCCACTTCCTTGTGTTCAAGTGGAATTCCGTCATGCTCGGCTCATTCTCTTCGCGCATCTAGGTGCGCTAAATGATCATGTTAGTGTCATTGGGCCGGTAGTCACCGAGCATCCCTTTGCCCTAACCTGCCCCTCTCCGCGTCGGGAAATTCCCACCACTACTTCTTGTTTCCCACACCGAGCACGACTCACGTGGGCTTAGTAGTTTTGGCTGGATGTGTACCAACACGGTCAGGCTGCTCCTCGTCCAGTATGACATTAAACTGCGCTTCCAGAACTATGTGCGGCTTGATTCCCATCATCACGTGGGATACGTAGAGACACCCAGGCATTTCACCTAGGGTTCAGCCCCTGGAATCACGAAATCTTGTTCCTCCCCATTCCCAGCCCTCGCCCGAGGCCCTGTCTGGAAGAAAGAATGATCCGTGATCAGGCTGATGCGCCCATCTGGCGTACTCCCACCACTGTGGTGCAACTACCGAAGTGTTGGATTCTGTTTGAACAAACCACCACTCCATGTTCCACACTTTGCGTGTCCCTTATTCGGACCCTCGTCCTCTTTCATGTCTGAAGGAACCCCCTAACGGCCTGGTCTTATGCCGCATCGGCTCACCTACCATCCTGGGCCAACGTTCCGGAAGACTGGTCATGTCTGGAAGGACCCCCTAACAGTATGGATGTCTGACCTATGGTCCACCAACTGTCTTGGGCCAACATCCTAAGAGATTGATCGACAAAAAATTGATAAAATCCCGCGTTGCGAATATGGTCAGCGGTCGATGCTCATTTGTTGTCCCCATTTCAGGCTAACGCAGTAAGGATACCGTTTTTCCGCCACGGTTAGCGGTTGTCCTTTATTGTCACGCCATCCCCACAGTGTTCTGAATTTGGGCATCGTGATTCACACTTCCCATTTTCATCTGTTTGAACCGATTTCAGCGCCCCTGGTGCTGCCCCGTTTGTGCATAAGAGCACGTTGGAGAAACGGTAATTCAGCTATCCTGGAAGTTCCTCCTCCGATCAAGCCTTCCCCATCTTTTGGGAATCTGGACTGGCTTGAGGTACTGTCGTCAAACGTCCCGCATACATTGTAGGGATGTAACAAGGCAATTCAACAGTGGAAATCGTGCGTGCCACGGAACTCAAAACAAAGGAGAAAGTAAGAGTTGAATCACAAAAGTGTTAATAAAAGTTTCTTTCGGGATCGCTATAATACTCGGGGATTGACTTCCCCCATGGACGGGTTGACCCCGTCAAAAGAGCGTTGCAGCTCCGCCACCCGTTGACTTGCGGCATCCAAAGCCTATTGCCGCTGATTCAACTCCCACTCCTCTTCAGCAGCGGCGGGGCGTAATTCGTCA
Source organism: Viscum album (assembly GCA_963277665.1). NCBI lineage: Eukaryota > Viridiplantae > Streptophyta > Magnoliopsida > Santalales > Viscaceae > Viscum > Viscum album. The sequence continues at coordinate 218,780,908 of OY728138.1, forward strand.
ACTTTGGCCCTGGCCCTTTCTACCTCGGCCCGGGCGACATCCATCCTTCCAGAGGTCTGCCCCATGTGCTCCTCAGCCTCCGCTAGCTGGGCCTTTAATCGTGAGACCAGCTCAGACTGCGCGTCGAGAGTGGCTGAAAGCTCGTCAGCCCGAATCTGCATCTGTTGGACCTCGCCTTCAGCCTCCTGGAGCTTCCTAATGCTGGTCGCCTTCCTCCGCTGCCATCCCACGCTCAGCCCATGATCATGCTCCCGGATCTTCTCAGCCATGAGGTCTTGGATGAGCGCGTGAGGGAGTTTGGCATCCACTCCCCCGGCACACAGTTCGCGCAACCGCGAGCAGAGCCTGTCCATTTCGGCCAGCCATTGCGCTTGGGGAGTGTCCCTGATAAAGTATGTGATCAGCTTCCACGACCGGCGGCGGACTATGCTGCTGTCTTCCTCATCAGAGGCCGTTTCGTCCCAATCCGCGTGGTCGACAGGCTCGTACGCAGGATATGCCTGCAGGAATTCCTCAACGGGATCTGCATCTGGTGTTGAGTCTGGTACGACACCTAACGCCGGCGCAGGCACGACAGGACTGGGACTGACCGGTTGATCCTCTTCCTCAGAGTCCACCTCGATGACTTCAGGTATGGCCCTACTGGTGTTCCCGCCAGTGATGGTGTGCGCCGCAGCTTGAGGAGGTGAAGGGACTATCGTCACCATCACCGGCATGCCCCTGGGAGGGATGCCGCCAGACATCCCGACCAGCCTCACTGCAGTAGCCCACGCTAGTCGGAGAACTATATGACAGAAAGAGACATAAACGTTAGTTGGCATGGCCCACATGTGGCAACGAGGAGACCGGTGGAGGAGACTTACGAAGATCGACTTCCGAGCGCTGCTCCTGGGCCAGTACTGATGGGACTCCGAGACGAGGCCCCCCGTATACTGTTGGAAGGTATGGAGATTCCGGAGGAGCCGCCTCAGACCCCCTGGTCCCACCAGACGCAGAACTGGACGCAGCCATAGGCGCGGGTTCTGAAGGTCCCGCGTCATCACCCGTCAAGGAGCGAGAACGAGGCCTACGAACAAGTTCCTCCTGCATGGCTCAAACATTGGTGAGAAGTCCATAGGGATTCAAGAACAGATCGTAAGAAGAGAAGTTCGGAATTCTACCTCGAGAGCCTCCGCGAAGTCGTCGGATTCTGAGCTTCGGTCTCCGACCTCGCCCTCCTCCAGCGGGCTCCCTCCTCCAGCCTCATCCTCCTGAGAAGAGTCCCCTGATTCCTCCGGCAAGGGGAAGCACTCCCTCAGATCGGCAGCCGATAACTGTGGAGGGACCGTCTGATTCAACAGTACCCTCACCCGGTCTGTCATTGGGCGAGGAACACCGCTGGAGTGGACATAATCCTCCAGCTCGTTCAAGTATTGCTATGCCTCCGCCGGAGACGCCATGAATCTAGCTCGAACTGGGCCTATGCCCGGCAATTCCATCCCGAGGCGATTCAGGTGGGCCCACATCTCAAGTGGGCTGAGGAATTGCCGGTTGACATCCCAAATGTCCCAAGCTTCCGGAAAGACAGCATCTTCTTCCATATCGATGTGACGCAGCCGCTTCCCCGGATCCTGAGTGGGTATCCTACGGAACCCCCTCGGTGGCCGCCCCTCCGGATGACCCTGCTCTCCCAGAACCACTGGATCCGCCGCTGCTACCATACCCTCGGCCGGTGCGGGTCTCACCGCCATGGCAGCCCCGCTGCCGCGAGCGGCCCTAACCGCCCTTCGACCCCGACCTCGAGATAAAGGAGGCCCACCATCACCAACCCGGATCGTTGGCTGCTTCAGCATCTCCCCGGGATAAGCGGCCTCCCAGCTGATGGCGTACTCCTTCACTAAGCCGAAGGCGGCGGTGGATGGAGGCAATGCGATCTGCATCTTTCCATCCTCACGTGTGAACATGAGCCACAGCTGCCTCATCACACACTGGTGCTCCTCGTGACGCACCTCCCAGTATACCTGCGGGGTCAGCCGCTGGAGGCACCGGAACTGCCTCGCAAAACGATACGGGGTGTACGGTTCACAGATTGGCTCGCGATCTATCCGAGCCACCAAAACTCCTCCTCGGAAGGCCAGGAGGTAAGCCTGATGTTCTTCCGTTCCCCTTCCATCATCAGTAAGCCTCCCCGTCGGCAGTGGTAAGGGATGAAAGTTGAACTCATCCGCCCTCCACACCCTATTCAGCACCATCGGAACTGCCAGTTTGAATGGGAAGCTCCCAACTGCGTTCAGAATGGAGGGGCGAAAGTCTGATCCCGGCGGCGAAATGGGGTTTGGATACTCTTAAATCCCCCTGATATGCGCCGCGATCCACCCATACAGGAGGTGTAAGGGCCCACATATTCTTGGCGGCTTCTTGCCCTCGCTAATACGCCGCAGCATCCTGTATAGTTTGGCGAGCATCGGGATCCCCAGGTTGATCCACTGCCCCATGGCCAACATCGATGCCATGATGAACGAGCTGGGTCGTACCCCCATGCTTGTATCTCTCACTGGTAGAATCCACCAACAGTTGAGAGCCGCGATGAACGCCGCCAGCCTGACTATTGGCTGTTGTTCAGTGCTAACACTGATACCCCAAGTCTTCCATTGGCTGTCCTCCAAGACCCGCCAGTATGAGTGTCCCTTGCCCCGCTGGGCTGCCCTCGGACAAGTTCGAGGCCTTGTAGGGAACTCTCGATCTTCTGGGAAGTTCAGGAAGTGTTTGAACCATCTTCTGAAGTGGACATCCCTCACTGCTTCCTTGTCCTCTCCAGGGACAAGCGCCATCAGCGCTGACGCCAGCCATGGCATTTGCTCAGCATCTCCCCACACGCTGGAACGGGGAGGAACTCGTCATACATGGCCCCCAAGATCGGGACCCCAGAAACCTAGTAGACATCCCACAGGCTGATGCCCACCTCCCCGTGATGCAGGTGAAAAGTGTTGGTCCTGGACGACCATCTACTCAGCAGTTCCGGCATCAGCTGCTTTGGCTGGTAAATGTGGAACTGGGAGGCCCATGCTGCCTCATACAATCCCACTCTCCTTAGCTCGGCCTCGAACTCCTCGCACGAGGCGCCTACCCAGTAGTCCCAGCCCCAGTCATCGGTAAAGTTGCCGCCCTGGCGCAGGTCCCACTCATCGGACCATCCCTTCTTCGGATCCTACAGATCCGCCTTCAGCATGGTGCGGTAGAGAGGAGGGGACGTCTCCGGTTGCAGTGGCCTCCCGTCAATGTCGTTCACATGATTGTAGAGGCAATCAACGGTGACGGGTGTGAAATCCTCCTGTGCATGACCATCGGCCGCCCTGAACCATTGGTGCTGGCATGGTGTGCTCCTGAACCAGCAAGCTAGTTCATCCCTTCTAGCCTCAGGGACGAAGACATCATCCCTCAGCCCGAAGCCATACAACGGCAGTTTCTTGCACTGCGGGTAATCCTTCTGACCTTCCGACAGCAGATCTGTAAGAGAAGTGTGGTCCGAATGGCTGCAAACCATTTCCCCCAAGCCTGGACGGTTGGCCATCTCATCCCGGAGAGCATCATCTTCAAGCACTCCCAGCGCAGCCTCTTGATGGGCCATCTTAATGTCGACCATCAGAAAAGTTTTTCCCCCTGGATCGCGAAGCTCAGCCGCGAAGTTGAATCGTGAAGCTCGACCGCGAAGTGGAATCGCGAAGATCGGTTGCGATACCAAGTCGCGAAGTCTGGCCAAGGCCGACAAGAAGTTCGCCTAGCGCGGATGCGGAGTAGGAGACTCACGGTTCGCCGTGAAGCTCGATTCGCGGAGGGCTGTCGCGGAGTACGCAGAGCTTCGCGAAGTCGAGAGCGCACAAAAAGACAAGGCACGTGAAGACAAAAGAGGGAGAACCCCCTATTTATAGGTGGAAACCCCAGAGTATCGCGGCGCGCCTCAACCGCGCGAAGCATCGCGGCGCGTCGGGCCCTAGCGAGCATCGCAGGGCCCCTTCGCCATGACGCATCGCGAACCACCAACAATTTTGGCGATTTTCCCTCAGAATTCAACCCTTCTCCCTCCACGGCTCTAAGTCTAAGGGGGGGCATTTGTTGGTGCCAAAAATGTGGCCCGAAAGGATGGGACGAAAAAGACAGTCGGCGCGCTGCCTCGCGAAGCACAGCCGCGGAGCACAGCCGCGAAGCCCCGCCGCGAAGCGCCCCAACCATGGAGACCCCGCGAAGCTCCGGAGGCGGTAATCCTCCGCGAACCCGTTTGAAGTTCGCGAGCCACCGCGAAGCTCCGGAGGCGGTAATCCTCCGCGAACCCGTTTGACGTTCGCGAGCCGCCGCGAAGCCCCGAAGGCAGCGCGCAAGCCCTACTTCGCGGCACCCCTTCGCTATAAATACTCGACTCCCCCTGAGTCCCGAGGACGGACAATCCAACCTTTCGGCTTCTCCTCTCCTGAATCGCGAAGCACGCTTTGCCCCGGAAATCATGAGCTCCGCGAGGTATTTCTACTTCGCGAGACGACTCTGATTTGTTTCGTTTTGAGCCCCTCTTCCGGGAGGGATGCCCTTCGCAAAGCTCAAGGGCGTTCGCGAAGGAAGGGGATTCCCAAGGGAACCTGGGAAGCCGCGGAGCACTTGTGCTTCGCGAAACACCCAACCCATGCTAGTAATCCCTATGCCAAGGCAGGATAACTATGCATCGCGAAGCACATTGCTTGGCAGGACCCTGCTTCGCGAACCACACCTTCTTCGCAAGTCAGTGCTCCGCGAACACTGTTCCACTTCGCGAAGCACCTCCCACTTCCACCAATGACCCATGCTAAGGCCAAGGCACCCCACTTCGCAAAGCACACTCCTCTGCTTAGCGATTCCTCTTCCCGTGCGACCCTCCAGGTTTACACGATGTGATTTCAAAGTCCCATGGACACCACCTCCCGTAGCGTTGCTTCGCCTAATGCTTCTTCGCATAAGCACGCTAATGGCTATTGCTTCTTCGCATAGCCACGCTAACGTGGACCACTCGATGGTTCGCCCCACTACCCCCTTTAACATGGCCTTACCGGCACCTTCCCTTCCCCAAAGACCAGGGGGTACCGGTTATGTAAGCCCTAGGGGTGTGGAGTGAACCCACCTCATCCGAGCTGCAGGACGTTAAACTGCCAAGCACCACGTCCTCAACACACGACGTTAAACTGTGACCCAACCTCGTCTCCCTCACGAAGGGTCCCCCTAACTCGAATATTTTTTACACCACCCGTCTCCACGGGAATGGAACTCTTCCGCACATGGAATGAGATCCTCCTTGTCGGAGTGGTGTATGTTCGCAGGGGAAGGGCCGCCTCAGAGCGTAAGCCCCTAACCTTTGGTACAGATGATTTCACCCGTGCATCTCAGTACTTCCCCACTACCAAGGTCGGTGGAGGACGTGATAGGGAACGAGGCACCCCCCTCTGGGCCTCCATCCTGGAGTAAGTCCCAACACCATGGGCCGCCCAACGCGTAACCCCTCTTCGCTTCTCACGGACGCACCCTTCGCGACGTGATCGTCAGGTCCATGCAACCTCTAGTTTCTCACACCGAGCATGACTCACGTGGGCTTAGAGTGAGCACCGACCCTGACAAAGCTATCTGAACTACGAGGTCTTCGATCTATGTCAAGGCATGGTACGTAGGAAGCCCCCACGAGGTTCAAGCCCACCAACAGTGGACCAAGGTCTACGTTCACGTCGGTTTACCGGCGAAACCCCTTTTGAACTACGAGGTCTTTGATCCATGTCAAGGCATGGTATGTAGGAAGCCTCCAAGAGGTTCAAGCCTGCCCGTCTTTGACGTCGGGTTTCACCCCCGTCCAGCACGACATTAAACTGCACCCCGGTCCAGTGGTAAGCCATTGCGACCCAACCCCACCTGAACTACGAGGTCTTTGATCCATGTCAAGGCATGGTACGTAGGAAGCCTCCACGAGGTTCAAGCCCACCAACATTGGACCAAGGTCTGCTTTCACGTCGGTTTACCGGCGAAACAAACCAGAACTACGAGGTCTTTGATCCATGTCAAGGCATGGTACGTAGGAAGCCTCCATGAGGTTCAAGCCCACCCGTCGCTCATTCACGTCGGGTCCCATTCCAGTCCAGCGGTAAGCCGTTGTGACCACCTGAACTACGAGGTCTTTGATCCATGTCAAGGCATGGTACGTAGGAAGCCTCCACAAGGTTCAAGCCCACTCGTCGTTTATTCACGTCAGGGTTCACTATCGTCCCGCATGATGTTAAACTGTATTCTCCGAACTACGAGGTCTTTGATCCGTGTCAAGGCATGGTACGTAGGAAGCCTTTATGAGGTTCAAGCCCACAACCCATTGGACCAAGGTCCACTTTCACATCGGTCCACCGACAAACCCCTTTTGAACTACGAGGTCTTTGATCCATGTCAAGGCATGGTACGTAGGAAGCCTCCACGAGGTTCAAGCCCACCCATCTCCCAATTCGCGTCGGGTCCCATCTTCGTCCGGCATGACGTTAAACTACATTCTGGTCCAGTGGTAAGCCATTGCGACCCAACCCACCTGAACTACGAGGTCTTTGATCCATGTCAAGGCATGGTACGTAGGAATCCTCCCAGAGGTTCAAGCCCAACTCCCATCGGACCAAGGTCCATCTTCACGTCGGTACGCTGACGACGCCCGTCGGACCAAGGTCCATCTTCACGTCGGTACACCGAAAACTTTCATCGGGCCAAGGTCCACCTTCACGTCGGTACGCCGACAACTTTCATCGGGCCAAGGTCCAGCTTCACGTCGGTTTACCGGCACCATCCCGAACTACGCGGACTTTGATTACCTGCCACGGGGATACGTAGGAAGCCTCTTCAAGGCTCAAGCCCGACTTCACTGTCGCCCCCCCTGCGATGGTCCCATTTCACTCTCATCCATCTCCGCTGGACGTTAAACTCGCGGCATACCCTGTGTTGAACACGGGAAGCTGAGGAAAACCTCAGATACGTGTCTATGACATGTAATTCCCCGCGCTCGATGTGGGATGCCTCGGGCTTCCACACCCTCGAGAAGCCTTGTGGTCAAGGATAACAGACAGACATGCCAGGTACCCCAGCATCCAGACACGCTACTGATGCCTCAACGTGACTACTCCCCTGACCGAAGGTTGCTGCCCTGACTGGACCCTTTGGAATGTCCCGACAGAAGCAGTGTAATTAACCGGCGTCCATGGAAACATGGCACTGGGAAGAGTTTCACGAACTATGTATTAAATCTATAAGGGAGACCCGGACTAGGTGACGAGTTCTGAGGAGGAATCCACAGGAGGAAGAACCGACATCCCATCATCCCGTTTCTATCAAGGAGCAGACGTACCTGAATAAGGAGCGAATGCCGCCCGCCTTTGGAAAGCGGGAATGCGGGGAAACACACAAAGCCGCGCGTCCTCCCGACAGACGGATGCGCGCGCGCCCCGGCGAAAGCGTCGGAAACAGTCTTGGTGAAAGGTATACTTACCATCCAATCTATAACTACTAAGGTCATTTTTTACTATGTATATTCTCACTATTTTATATTTGAATAATTTTCTAGCTCTATCAAAATTTCCCCCCAATCATTATCTGTTGATTGAGTAGTGAAAACCCCTAATGGTATGAGGATTACATCTCACATATATGATTCTTGTCCAGTTGATGATTATAGGAATTTTCTTCTAAGAAATACAGTTATTCTATCTATGGTTGAATTTTATGATACCTTGGGAATATATTGGATTTATCTACATAATTATCATAATAATTTGAAAGAAAGAACAATTTTATTTTATATTATCAACAAAACTAAGATTTCCTATCAGTGTAATGATAAATATGAACTTATAATGGAGATTAAATCAATTATATGGTTATTTATTACTATTAAAAAGGGTTTTTTATATTTTATTTTTTGGGTTAAAGTCAACAATGATGATATTTCTATCATGTGGTAGTTTTTAGGTCTTTTTTTGAGTTTCCTAGTCTTCCATCAAATTGAGAGGTTCTGTTTTATATAGAACTCACAACTGGATAGACACCTATTTGATGGTCACCATATATAATGGATCCAATTGTGTTGAATGAATTAAAGAAGGAAATGTATATGAATATTGATAGGAGATTCATTCAGAATAATGTCTCACCTTTGGGGGCACCTGTTCTTTTAATTAAAAAGAAATATGGATCTATGAGACACTAAAATGATTATATATAACTAAAAAACATCCTAATCGTGAACATGTATTATATACCCTATATTGATCAGTTTTTTTATGAACTTCATGAATATCATACATTTTCTATGATTTTCTTTTATTATAGACATCCTCAATTAAGGGTTAATAAAGAGGATATAACCCAGACATCATTTCAAGCAAGTTATGCACACTATGAATATATTCTAAAGCCTTTTGGTATTACTAATTCCCTTGTTAACATCATGGATTTATTGAATAAAGAATTTATATATTACATTGACCAGTTTGTGATAGTCTTTTTATAATATATTCTTGTCTATTCAAAGATAACGGGTGAGAATAATTCTTATTAATAAATATATATATGACACTAAGGAATGTAAAACAATATGTAAAATTTAAAAAGAGTGAATTTTGGATACAAAAGGTTTCACATTTGGGCCATATAATCGTGGGAGAGTGTATATCCGGATATCCATTATAGAAGAAGGATATTGAATGTCTTTTCTAATAACCACATTGGGTGAGATCAATTGTTTACTTTGACTAAATTGATATTATCGACATGATGTGGAAACTTTATCATGGTTTTCCATTACAATGATCATGTTAACTTGGAAGGGATCTAAGTTTCTTTGTATTGATGAATTTGAATGAAATTTCATGAAACTAATGATAATTTTAGTCAACACACCTGTTCTTAAATTTACCTATAATATGGAAGGTCTTGGGACCTCTAGTGATTCATAAAATAGGGGAAGGTGATGAGTTCAAATACAAAATGGAATGGTTATAGATTATGCATCATGGATCCCAACTCATGATTTGTGTTAGTTTCAGATAATATTTTATTTAGATATATTGTGGAATTATATTTATGTATAAGGTTGTGATATTTATAAAAACAATAAACATTAATGTGTATATTAATAGAGAAGAAGTTTAATATGTTCCAGAGAATATGGTTTGACCTGATTAACTATTATCACTTTTCAATAAATTACCACCCGATAAAAGAAAATAAGGTAGTCGATTCTTTTATTTGAAATTATCATTCAATATTATGTATGATGTGGATAAAAAATGATCTGATATTTTGTATTTTGAAGTGGATAGATCATGAAATCATGAATGGGGGACAAATCTTTTCACTCTCAAATGAGTGTTAAACCATTTATCTATGTGAATAATAATGAGGAATAGAATGATGATATAGGACTATTGAAGAATTTCATAAATGTTCCTGAGATTAACCATGGTAATAATGGAATTAAAAGTATCAAAAACAATGTATGTATTCTATCCATACTATATTTTATGATGATGCTATTCAATGATGTTCATAGTACATCATTCTATATTCATTCAAGAAGTATGATGATGTGTAGATAAATATGTAATTTCAATTTCTTGGGTAGGGAATGTGAAGATATTTTGAAAATATTATATATCTTTGATTGATATGTTAGAAAAATCTATCTGGTATGGAAAATAAGAAGGTAATTTATCAAATATTACCCATACAAAAAATGGTTATCAGAAAACATTACCAGAGATTTTTTTTCATTCGACTCCCCAAAACATCCAAAGGTCATTATTCAATATGTGTTGTAGTTTATCACCATAAAAATTCATCAAATTTCCTTCCTATTATAGAATATTTCTATTTATATTATCTCTCCATGTTATACATTAAGAATGTGAAAATGTTTCAGGTATTACCCAATTCAATTCTATCTAATAAGGATGAGAGATTTACCTTGAATATTCATTAAATTCATTAAAAATATCATTATATAGAAATAGTAACAATATTGTGTATCATCCTCATATAGATTGTTAGTTTGAGATAATAATTCAATACATAGACTATATGATTAAGTATTGTTATATGTATTTCAAATGAGTTTTAGATCAACACAATTATATAGTTGCATATTCTGAAAATAATAGACTTCACAAATTGATTAAGACGGATCCTAATGAATACCATTATATATATAATATTATAAATCCAATAAAGAAGGATTACATATGAGAAATAAATAAATTGATCCCTTAGTGAGATGTGGAAAGGGTAGTAAAATTTGGATCCATTCAATGACAAATCATGTTTTCTTAGATTCGATAGAAATTTAATATTGAAAACTGTCGATGTAATATTGAGTTTGAAGTTGATGAGATGTTTTTTCTAAGAATATTTCAATTGGACTAGGTTGTTATATTGGTGAAAATTTTAATTATGATCCCAGATATATTATCCCCTTTAAAATTCATAATAGAGTAGGGAAAATGTCATATCTCTTGGAACTTCCACCAAACCTCTCTCAAGTTGATGATGTGTTCCATATATCTCTCTAAATGAAGTAAATACTTAATCCTAAAGTTCTAATGAAATTATTGTTCATACCAAAAGGTAAATATATTACTTTTTTTAAAAACATAGGGAGATTTATGATCATACATATAACATCATATGAAACTAGTTAACTCACCTCGTCGAAGTTTTGTGGGGAAACCACCAACTTTTGGAAGCTATATAAGATCCTAGGGATATGTTGAGGTTGAAGAATCCTTAGTTTTTTATAAGAGTAAATAAAAATTATGTAACCATTCATTTTATGGTGGGTATAATACAAAACCTTTATATTTTATGATATTTTTTAAAATAAATTTAATTTCTCTAATATTTTATGTTACATTAAATATTGAGTTACAATGAACTATAATATACTATTAAAATTATTTTTCTTTAAATATGAATATTAAAACCATGAAATTGAATTTGGTTATATTATTTTTAAAAACATCATTTTTAAATATCATTATTATGATTCTATATAAATAAGATATATTTTTAATATGTGCATAATTTTAGGAAAATTGTTTATATGGTTTGAAAATACATTTTTTGAGTGAAATGAATTTTGATACGTTTGGGGAAAAAATTAAAAAATTATTTCTACACTATTTTAATATGTATTTGATAAAAAGGAAATCCTTTTTTGAAACAAGTGTTTCATAATTACTATAGAGTGATTTTTTTAGACTCTTCTAAAAAGATTAATTTTTTGATAAATAGTGAAAAATATATATTGTTATTATGAATTGGATTTTCCATTGGAAAATTTAGTAGATACATTTTTAAGATGGATTTATATTTAAAAATTAATATATTAAATTACTATTAATCTAATTATGGACATTTAATTTACTTTTATGATCATTTTTAAAATAGCACATTTTATACATAAGAATGCATTTTCATTGGACACCAGATTTTTTTGTCACTTCTATAAGAATAATTTTAAATTAAATTTCTCAAATTATATGATATTAATTTCTAAAAATATAATCCATGTTTGTAGTAACAATAATAAATATATTATAAAAATCCAGCATTATTTTCACAGTTAAGAAATAGTAAAAATTGTAAAATTTAGTTATCACGGTTAATGTTAATACAAGTTTAATGGGGGGTAAAGTAAAAAAGTTAAAAGTTAAAATGATATAAAACATTTTCCAAGTACTATTTTAAGGAAATATTTTGATCTAATTTCATTTATTTTAATTATAATGACTCATTGTTTATCATTTTACATTTTTTAAATGTGAATATATCATTATGTTTTAAAAAATTCTAAGTCTGTCCTCTCCCACACTAATCAAAGGACACCCCATTTCCACACTTATTAAAAAATAAAATGCATTTTGGTTTATCCAATATGTGAAAAAATATCTTCTATAATTATATTCTCATTTCTTCTATTAATTGGTTTGATTATTAAATCCTTATAGGAATTCACATGGTATAAACCTAAGAGGTTATCTGAGGAAGAGGTATATCCCTAAACCAGGAACATTTTTATTTCTTCTTCCACATACTTTGAATATTATTAAACTATTTTAATTTAAAAAATTAAGTTTCTATAATATAATTATATTTTATTATATTAATTTCATAACCAATATGCATCTCCTCTTCTATCAAATGGGCAATGAAATTATCGATCGTTTACATTATGGACTACCTTTTCATGAACCAATGTAATTCATTCGATATGACCACCTTTAATGAGTGGATATAATTTAGTATTTAAAGTCTATATATATTTAAATCAATTATATAATTAAACTTCTATAACTCTAAAATGAATTATGCCATCTCACCTTCCAATTAATTGGAAAACTATGACGCTGCTCGTGCGTCCGTGTGAACTACCACCCCCAATATAATGTGTTAAATATTTCATATTATTTTTACATTGATGAAAATAATGATATATTTAATGAAAATATGTTATATATATGATATAATTAAGATTTTATAATTGTGTATTATTATTTAACATTATTTTGTCTTTTCCTTTAGAAAATGGAAACATCATTTATCTGAATATATGGCTTATTGTCTTCATTAATGATGTAATTATTATTCTATATCTAAACATTATTTATGACTATAAATATTTACATAATAAATGTATATTATTTTTATATAATGATTAGAATATTTATTTGATGGAAAAATGATCAATGTACACAGGTCAAAACTATCGAACCAAAACATTCATAAAAACATAACAGTTATTACATGAAATAGAGATTTAGACAAAGAATTGTTAATGAACTGGTAATTAATGTTAAAATGGAAATCATATATGGTATGATATATATGATTTTGGTTATAAAACAAATTTATAATAAAATATATTTTTTATATGAGGTCCATATGCCAATAATAGAATTTCATATTTAAGGTAAGGGATTTTCATATCACTTTTATTTCTATTAGAAACATCCCATATAAAAACATGATTCATTTGGGTTGTGTATATACTTACCATTAATATAATTTATTTTTATTATCATGAAAATTATTTGATATACTAATCCATATAATTTATATTACTTCATATGGTATAAGATTCAAAAGGTACCAAATTGGCAAGGGGTTTAGGATACAATTAGATTGTTTATCAAGATACTTCATGATTATGCCTCTGATAATAAAATATTAAAATATATATCTGAATAACCACATGGAATTATTCACCTATGGTTATTTATTGTAACTAATGGGTTTCCCTTAACTTTTCCCTCTTTTTGTATTCAATTGTTAGATAAAATGTTTTTATAGAAAAACAAACAGTACCTCTCTCTCTATGGTGAAACATCATTTTTATTTCATGTTTATGTTTTATAAAAATATCCAAGAATTATTTTCATAGTATCCATATGGTCACAACCAGTCCCTGGGGCCCATGTTGTGACTACCCCAATATCTCCCTCCATAGGCCAGGGGATGGCGACTAGCACCAAAAATCCATCTCCCAAAAAGGGAATGCATTGTCTTTAAACATATACACACACACATCCCATACAATTGAAAGAAAAGCTGAGAATGGGATACCAACAATAAGAATGTCATGCGAGGGAGAAACCACACAATTAAAGGTGAAACTAAAATAAAAAAGGGGTCGGAATACAAATCCTAGTAAAAAAAGAATGTACAGTAGAAGGAAGAAGAGGATTCTGAGGTTATTCACCAAGTATCCTACCTGAAGGGTAGGTAAAACTCACTTTCAGATGTTGCTGAAGTGTACTACATCAATAGATCCACCTCCTAGCCCCACCACTTCCTAGATCTCCATGATCCCAGTCAAACCAATCTATCATCTTCACAAGGCACAATAGGTGTGGGAAAATAACATGCAAGGGTGAGCATAAAAATACTCAGTAGGGGTCCCAAGACCAACTCGGGGATCACAGAAATCCAGAAAGGAAATCACAAAAGAATTCAAAAATATTTAATTCACTACAGTTAGTTTGACATAAGTATTACATAAATTATTTATAGAAAACCAACATTTGGAAACACAAAACATCAATTACTGTAAGGAACTCATCACCAAGGAATCCTTTAGGATAGCTAGGTTGGCTAAACCTATTAAGTGGTTGATTCAGAAAGTCTCACTGATAGTTGAGTTTTGAAACCTCAATGGGTAGCAGAGTCATGGAGTCTCGTTGATAGCTAAGTCACAGAGCCCCACTGGGTATCCGAGTCACAATGTCTCACTTCAATCTGAGTCATAGATACTCAATGGGTCGCTGAGTCATGAAGTCTCGAAGATAGCTGAGTCATGAAGTCTCGATGAGTAACTGAGTCATGAAGTCTCACAGATAACCGAGTCATGAATTATCACTGGGTAGCTGAGTCACAAAGACTCATAGGGTAAACATCCATTAAATCTTACTAGGAGGATTTCATAAAGACTGACCCATCACGGGTGTCCCAATGTCGTAGATTGTGCGTCAATCGGACTCACGGTCTGGGAGATACAGCCATTTTTTTAAACAGGGGCTGATTATGTCTGGGCCCATTCTTGACTGGTTCATAACATCCCGACCAACCCAACTCGGGGTCCAGAATGACCTAATTCTATCCATCTCACACGTTGTCCTAGTCTAGTATGCCTTACTGGACCCGATCGAGGATGGTCTTGGGTCCAGTCCCCTTGGTCAATCGATGACCCAAAATTTTATCCGTCCCAACTGGCACTAGTGGGCCGGTCACTTTTCCTAGATTGGGCCACTGTGTGGCCTGACATTATCATGTCACCCCAGTCTGCTAAGATGAACGAGCTCAAATGTTTTGTAGGGCCGCTCAGGCGGCCCAGTCCAATTCATCTCGAACATGCTCGGTCGGTCTTGTTGGGGTGTGCGTGGCCGATCAGCTGGGCACCCCACTTATCTGCATGGAGCCCTAAAGGTGCAGGCCGCACCTTCTATGCAGTGGTAGGTTGTTGATGCGTACATCCATTTGTAGTGTCTTATGGTTCATAGCCTCTTTTACCAATGTGTGCACCGAGCATGCCGACTATGGCAGTGTAGCCTGCACGAGCCGGCCGCTGGTCTTTCACACAACGCCTGGGGTGGTGCCGTATCTCACATGTGGATGCCGTTGTAGGCCAGAAGCACCTTCTAAGAGCCACTAGATTCACTCTGGGGGTTCAATTTTGATTCCTCATGTTCCCTCAGGCCACTCAGGTCACCGCTATCACTTCCACAACATTGGATCCACCTTACTGCCATTTCAAAGTTGCATCCACAAAGAATGCACAGGTGGAGGGTCTCAAGACATGATTGTGTCTACTAGTCCATCCTCATTGGAAATTTAAAAACATAGGGGAGGCTTCGGATCATAGTTCCATTAATAATAATTTAACCTTGTTATGGAAAACCCCAAAAGAACACCCTCCCACAAGAACGGACGATCTGCAGGTCAACCTGTTTGTGGGTTGATCCTTGTTCGTTTTTTAGAATGAATAATAGATAAAATCAAAATAACAAAGACCCCTACATGGATTGAAAATCCGTCTCTGGAAATGGATGAAGCATCGAGAAATCTTCGATCCTCAATCCATTAGCATTCGTCTTCATTCATCATCTCTTGAATCCGTCTCACCAGTGTTCTTTAATCCGTGATTTGATGGACTTTGTCAATGGTGTTTATCATCCAAGAGAGAGAGAGATAGGTTTCACGTTCTTTAGAGAATTTCCCCTGCATTGTTTCCTAATTATGGATCCTTGATTAATTAAAGGAAGGAGATACATTGTGTGACTCCACACTACCTCATTAATGAGGATCATTAATGATTCAAAATCACCAAATTTATGAACCTTTATCCTTGATATGTCTTCGTGTCACAACAGAAACAGTTTGAATAAAATAAACATTTAAATTTTTTTTATTTTTTTTATTTTAACTAAAATTCAAAAAATTAACTTTTCATTCTGGCCCTTTTCGGTCGAAGTTGTGTCCATTCTAGTAGAATCTCAGCATTCCATGTTCAACACATCCCTCATATTTTTTATTCAAGTACAATTTTAAAAGTTATAAAACCAACTTTAATGTTTATTTAAACGAACTAATAAAATGTTCAAAATCCCATTCCATGCTCATTTGACCGTGGAATCATCTTCTGTCATAGCGTGTGGTCTTAGAATTATTCCAAAAAATTCAAAACAATTATAGAAATTATGGTAAATTACATTCTCCCCGCCTTAGGGATTTACATCCCCAAAAGCCAAAATAATTAGTAATCAAACAAATGGGGGTACTGAGTATGAATTTGAGCCTCCCACTACCATGTGCTCTCTTAGAAATTCATGTGCTTCCACGAAACTTGCACAAGAGAAATTGACCATCCATGAAGGACCCACTCCTATCAATCCACTATCTCTACCAAGAACTCCAAAAACATCTCTCAATCATTAATTTCCTACTCTCACCAGTCGATGATGTGCGATTGATCATGCACATTCCTCCTTTGCTGCGACACGTGGAAAACTACTTGCACTTGGTGAATCTATTGGGGGAAGAGCGAGGTGGTATTCCACCTTTCCAACCCTACTATGAATCTGTAATGGTCCGATGAACCTCAGTGATAACTTCATTCCCTAGTCAAATCCCTAAAATCCCCATCGGGGCGAGGCCTGAAAAAAAAACATGGCCTCCCTCCTAAAACTCTAAAGGTCTATGCCTTCTGTTAGCATATGATTTTTGCCTAATCTGTACAGTCATCATCCACTATTGGATTATTTTAACCTTTTCAGTGGTAGTTCGTACCAACTCTGGACTCATGAGTGATGACTCCCCTGGGTTTGTCCAGCATAGAGGTGATCAGTATGGATGCCTATAAAAGGCCTCAAATAGTGTCATGCCGATGGTGGAGTGATAGTTTTTGTTGAATGAAAAATACACTAGAGGGAGGTGTTTCTCCCAAATGTGACCAAAATCAAGGGAAAACGCATCAGTCATGTCCTCTAAGGTCTGTATGGTCTAATTCGTCTGACTATCCATATGGGGTGAAAATTTTTTCTCAAGCGCAACTGAGTCCCGAACGCCTCCTGAAATACCTTCTAGAGATGGGATGTAATGTGTGCATCACAGTCTAATATGATCTTCAAATGAACCCCATGTAGCTGCACAATCTCTTGGATGTAGAGGAGTCCAAGGCCCTCTACCGATCCCTACTCCCAGATGGGTTGAATTTGAGCCGACTTTGTGAGTTGTTCAATGATAACCAAAATATAATTGTGACCATAGGCCATGCGTGGTAACCCAATCATGAAGTCTATAATGTTACCATCCCACATCCACTATGGTACCTCAAGATGTTGTGCCAAGCCTGCTGGGAGCTGATGTTCAGCCTTCACTTGCTCATAAGTGAGGCATCATGAAACAAACTTTTCCATTGCTTTCTACATCCATGGACACCAATAAATACATCAGAGGTCCTAGTACATCCTCACAAAACTAGTTTATACCACCAATGGGGATCTATAGATCCCCCTAAACACATCCTCTCAAAACATCACTGGTACTATGGGGTGTAATTTAAAAAGGATAACGTTCTACCCACCTATCAAAAATCAAATAAGAACTTGTTATGAGGATAACTGAACACCTCATGATTTCATGTGAAAATACAAAATTTGTGCCTCCCTAACTCACTGTAAGAGTGGAGGAGTGACATTCATAAACTGAATGTATGTTGTTCCATCACCATCCACAAAGAACATCTTCATTGTGGCTATATTCTATGTCGCCTCACATAGTAGATGTTAACCAGACCTCCTGCTGAGTTCACATTCAACTAAATTCTCTTTCCTAGGAGTGTAGATTATTGAAAATTCATAGTCCCGGAGGAACTCCATCCATCGTCATTGTCTCATGTTTAGGTCATTCTAGGAGAAGATATAATTGAGACTATTATGGTCAGAGTAGATGGTAAATCAATCACCCACCAAGTAGTGTTAACACATCTTCAAGGAAAAGACAACTAAGGCTAACTCCAAGTCATGGGGCACATAGTTCTACTGATGTTGGATCAATTGTCATGATCCATAGGCGATCACTTCTTGCTCTTACATCAAGAAAAAACTCAGTCCGGTCCCTGATGTGTCGCAGAAGAGTACATACCCAATGCCCTCTTTTGGAAGTCTCAAGATAGGGGCACTCATCAGTCTCTTCCACATGTCGTAGAAAAACTACTGGCACTTCTAATTCCATAAAAATGGAAACCCCTTCTTTGTAAAAGCATAAAATGGTGTTTCTACTCTAGAAAAGTCAGGCACAAACCTCTAGTAGTATCCTGCCAACCCCAAGAGACTCTACACCTCAATCATGCTATTGGGTGGCTCCCAGGTAAGCATTTCTTCTATCTTCCCAGATCCACTACAAATATAGAATCTGTGATGTCGTTTCCCTTAAAGAGGACCTCTCGAATCAAGAACTAGAACTTTGATATATTATTGTAATGTTGGTGCTCTCAGTGTCTATTCAAAACTATCTGTAGGTGTGTAGTGTGATCCTCCTCTGACACTGAGTACACCAAGATATCATTATTGAAGACTACAAAAAAAATGATTGAGTCAAGGATAGACGATCCTATTCATGAGTCCTAGGAACAATGTGGGGGTATTGGTCATGATAAAGGGAATTAATAAGAACTCTTAGTGTCCATACAAGGACCTGAAGTCTATCTTTGGCACATCCTCATCCTGTACCTGAAGCTAATGATAGCCTAATATATGGTTTATCTTCATGAACCACCTCGCTCCATTCAACTGATTGAATAGGTCATCTATGCTCAGTAGTGGGTACTTGATCTTCACAGCCACCTGGTTCAGGCACCAAAAGTCCATGCATGACCACAAGATCTTGTCTTCCTTCTTGGAAAACAATACTGGGGCTACCCATGGTGAAACACTAGGTATCATGAATCCCTTCTCTAGCAAGCCCTCCTGGTATTCCCTCAACTCACAAAGCTCTGCGAGAAACATCCAATATACCAGTGTGGGTATTGATTTCATACCTAGGTACATATCGATGGAGAAGTTTACCTCTTTATGAGGTGGTAGTCTTGGAACACCCTCAGGAAATACATCCTCATACTCGTACACCACTACAGGAAAAATCAAACTCCTCTCTTCCACCACACCGAGTGCGAGGATAGAAAACTATTGAGTGATCAGATGCACCCTCCTCTAAAAATTTCCATCCTATGCTGGAGTAGTTCCCTTCACACCATTGAATGAAAACTTAGTCCCATACTTGCAAACACACCAAACATTGTGCCTAAATCACTCAATATATCCATGGACAATGGATAACCATTCGATTCCCAAGATGACATTATAAGGCCTTAATGCCACTACTAGGAGATCCCAGCCAAATATATTGCCTCCAAGAGTAACCTCGAACTGGAATCACCAATGTTTAATTATCAAATACCATCTTGTAGGAGTCTCTAATCATAAGTATCAATCCAACACCTCCACTGAAAACTTTGAGCCCCAAACAAGGTCCATCGAAAGGAAATGGTGACTGGAACCTTTGTCTATAAGAACTATAGCTAAATTTGAGTAGACATAGTTCGTACCATTAATAATCTCTAGAGAACCATGGGTATAGGCCTCCATCTCTTTCAGCTGTACCCGCCCTTTTTCACCTACTCTCGGAGCTCATGGTGGACCGCCCGAGGGTGGTGGTAGTAGCACTTCGTATCTCCTCCCCTGTGTCGATCTTCATACACCCCTGTAATGTTCGCCTCTCTACCTCTACCTTGATGGACCCAAATGCTTCTGTAGATCATCTTTACAATAGGTCGGGCAGTCTCAATCTATGTACCCCTTCCCACCGCAAGCGAAGCACAACCTATTCCTCTGATAGTGTCCACTACCCATGGGGCCTTGCACTGCCGATCCGGTATCACAGGGTCGTCCCCTTGAGGGTCTGATCCTCTTAGACCCCTATGTCAGATGTCGGTTTCCCACTATTGAGGACTCCTCTACCTAAAGTCTAGTGGTAGCTCTCACAGTCAGTGCAGGTTCTGATAGGAAACTCTCCACTAGAAGAGTTCTCTCTAGCACTCCAGCCTGCGTAGGGATGCTGAGAGAGATCTTCAATGCTCGGATATCCCATATGAGACCCTGCTCAAAGGTTCAGGCACTGATGAAATGTTCATGAAACAAATTATAAGAGTATAAGGAGAGGTGTTAAAACCACATAGGGTACACAACCACGATCAGGCTACCCCGCTGTATGTGGGGATGCTCATGTATGTGTATCGAGTGCAAGGTCACAGGGAATAACTTCTCCCTAAAAAGGTGCTCGACGTCTTCCTTGGTGAGCGTCACCTCCTCATGCATTTTTAGCTTTAAGATCCACCATCTCCCTATCACAACCTATAGAAGGATAGAGTCCAGAACCTCTTTCTGGTCTAAAGGTGTCATTACCAGGTGGAAAACTCCTGTCACCACCTCCATCCGATCATCATCTACCTGAGGATTTGTCTCACCACAAAACCTCGAAGGCCTCTCCCTTTGATACAACTGTTTCTTTACTCGTCCCCTGCGGACCATGCTATGAATACCCAAATCCTACCTTACATAGTCCAGGGGCTAGTAACTAGCACTAAAAATTCATATCCCAAAAAGGGAATGCATTGCCTTTAAACCTGTAAACACACACATCCCATACATTGGAAAGTAAAGTTGAAATTGGGATACCAAGAACAAGTATAACACTCGATGTAGAAACCACACATGTAAAGTTTCAACTAAAAGTAAAAAGGCGTTGAAATACTAACCCAACTAAAATGGAATGTATAGTATAAGGATGTACAAGCTTCAGAGGTCTTCCGCTAAGGATCCTACCTAAAGGGTAGGTACAGCTCACTGTCGGATGTCGCTAAAGTGTATTGCATTTTTATATCCACCTCTGAACACCACCAGGCCCTTTCTATCTATGATACCAATGAATTCTATACATCTTCTGCACAAGAGACAACATGTGTGGGAAAAGACCATGATGGGGTGAGCATAACAATACTCAGTGGGGACTGTGATACCAACTCGGGTCTCACAGAAATCCATAGAGTAAATCACAAGAGACTGAACAAAGATTTACCTCACTAGAGTCATCTCAACACAGGTATAACAGAATGTGTTGATAGAAAAACCAAGGGCTACAAACACTGAACATCAATTACTGTAAAGGAACTCACCCCCGATGAGTCATTTAGGCAATCTATATCACCTAGACCAATTCAGTAGTTGAGTCATGAAGTCTTTCTGATAGATGAGTCACGAAGCCTCACTGGGAAGCTGAGTCATGGAGTCTCATTGGTAGATGAGTCACAGTGTCTCACTGGATAGCTGAGTAATGAAGTCTTGCTTGTAGATGAGTCACAGAATCCCACTGGGTAGCTGAGTCATGAAGTCTTACTGATGGCTGAGTCACACAACATAAAAATGGGTTATTTCCACAGTTCAAAACCCTAAAAATAGGGAATAAATTGTTTTTTAGGATTTGGCCATAGTTTTCTCCAACAGTGGGCACTATCGTCGTGGTTATAGGGTCTTACCAATGGACAGAGTTTTAACAGTGTCAATAGTTGTCTATGTTTTCAATCGTGGCGGTTGACCTATAGCCACGATTTTGACCATGGAAATGGGTGGCCTATTGCCACATTTTTTACCATGGATATAGCCCAATTAAACCGTTAAAATTACCTAAAATTAATGTGTGCCTAGCCGAATTTGATCCTAGAACCATCCCTTCATGTTTCAGTTCCCTAACCACTACACCACCAAGGCTTTTGTGTTTATATATATATATATATATATATTATTTTATATATTTTATTAAAAACTGTGGAAATATCCTGAAAATAGGGGAAATAGTTCTTCTTGGCATTTTTTGTTGGGAAATATTTTCTCCCAAACAAGGGATGGAGACCTATAGCCACAGTTTTCATCATCGTGGATATATTGCCCTTCGAAAAAGATGCATATTGCTAGGGTTTTCAAAACTGTGGAAATATGTTTGAGCTATAGCCATGGTTCTGAAAACAATGGCTATAGAAAAAGAAAAGAAGACTTATATCCATGGTTTTAAAATTGTGGCCGAATCCACATATAGCCAAGGTTTTAAAACCGTGGCTATAGTTCAGTGGTCGTAGCCTATTTTTCTAGTAGTGTCACGGAGTATCACTAGGTATTTGAGTCACAACGTCTCACTAATAGCTGATTCATGGAGTCTCACTAGGTATCCATGTAATAAATCATTGCTGGTAAAAAATCTATTAAATCATACTTATAGGATTTCATAAGGACTGCCCCGTCATGTGGGTCCCAAAGACGTAGATGGCACATCATTCGGAATCACGGTTTTGGAGATACCTAACTTTTTGAAATCAAGGACAAGTTGCATCTTGGCCCAGTCCGAATGGTCCAACCTTCTCAGCCAACCCGTCCCAGGGTCCCACATGACCAGATCCAATCCTTATGACCCATTAGGCCTCACAAGACATGACCAAGGTTGGTAGTGGGTCCAGTCCACTTGGTCACCCAGTGACCCAAAATAATATCATGCTCGACCCACACTGGTGGGCCTGTCTCTTTTCCTAAACCTGGCCATCGCAGAACATGACATTATACCGCCGTCCTGGTCTTCAAACATGGACTGCCTCAAATGTTTAGCCAGGCCGCTCAGGCATCCCGGTCTGTTGGCCAGGCTCGACCATTCAAATTCATCCTAGATTGGCTCTACCGGTCTGGTTGGGGTATATGGGGTCGGTCAGCCAGCTACCCCAATTGTCCGTACGCAGCCTACAAGGAGTGGGATACTCTTCATACATAGTGCCAGGTTGGCACAACATCCAACCATTCTACGTGACTGATGGGTTGTAGCCTCCTTTTCCTCAATGTGAACCGAGCATGCCGCCTCCACCAGTGCATTCTGAAAGAGATGACAAATTTTCCCGCACGCACCCCCCAGGGTGGTTCCACCTCCTACCCACGGCTATAATTGTTGATCAGTGCCACTGTCGAACCAGTAGTGCCACGCCAAGGGCACCTTCCGCGGGCCACTTGGTCTGCTCCGATGGTCTGTTTTTTACTCCCCCTATTCTGTTGGGTATCTTGAGTCACATCCATTACTTTCACGTCCTTGGATCAACCTTACCACCATTTTGAGCTTGCATCCATGAATAACACACAAGTAGAGGGGCTCGATCCATTTTTGTTTCGGGTCGTGCCATCTGCATTACAAGTTTAAAAAAACATGGCGGGGTTCGAGATCATAGTTCCATAAATAATAATTTAATCTTGAAATATAAAACCCCATAAAGGAACCCTCCAACAATAACAAACAATCCATAGATAAACCTTTTCGTGGGCTGATCCTTGTTCGTTTGTTTTATAATCAACAATGGGGAAAATCCAAACAACAAATACCTCTACTTAGATTGAGGATCTGTCGCTGACATGGGATGAAGCTCTGATTCATCTTCAATCCTTGATCTATATACATTCTTCATCATTATTTGTCCCTTGAATATATCCCACTGGTGATTTTCGATCCACAATTCAATGGAAATTATCGATGGTTTTTGTCGTCAGGGAGAGAGAGAGAGAGAGAGGTTCTAATTTTGTCCTGGAATTTCCACCACATTGTTTCCATACTTTGGATCCTTTTTTAATTAATGGAAGGAGTTGTGTTGTGTATTTCAATTTTGTCTCATTAATGAGGTTCATTAATGATTCAGCGTTTCCTCGTCACTGCACCTGCAGCATTGACCGATGATTGTGTCGTAGTGTAAACAACTTGAATAAAATAAACATTTATGTTTATATTATTTTATTTCTTTTCAATAAAATTACAAAAATTAACTTTTCTGTCTAACCCTTACCGGTCAATGTTATGTCTTTTCTTGGTGAATCCTATCATTATGAGTTCAATGGTTCCCTCATATTTTTGATCCGAGCACTATTTTAAATGTTAGAAAAACTCTCTTGCATGTTTACTTAAATGAACTAAAAAAGTTCAAAATCTCGTTTCGGGCTCACCAGGCCTCGGAATCACGTTCCATAAAAGAATGTGGCCTAAAAATAATTACATTCAATTCAAAAACAATTATATATATATTCATATAAATTACCTTTGAAAATAATTTTTTTTCTGAATATTGCATTTTTTAAAAGAAATTAATGAATCTCATTTTTTCTAATGTAGTACTTTTGGATTTTTATCAAAAATGTCAAAGGAGTTTTTTCGAAACATGTAAGAAAAAAAATATATTTAACACCATCGTAATCACTCAACGATTTAATTATTCCCTGATAAAATTTTAAGGTTATTTTGAAATAAAATTATTTACAAATTTCTTTCCGAATTTTATGTTTTTATTGGTGTGATTTTAAAATGGAAAGGTTATTTTCCTCAATAATATTTTAAGGATAGTTTTTTATAATTTTTATTCATAAATTACACTAACCTTTTGTGTTTCATATGTTTCATTGGTGATAAGATTCAATGTCACTATCTTTTTTCTTTCCATTGATAGTTTATTATTAGTATGAAGAGATCATTGTGAAATCCATTTTTTCTATTTATTTTGATATGATGGATTGCAATAAAATTTATGAAACATTATTTATATTCATCAGTTATGATATGATGTAATAAAGAATGTTTAATTCCTCTATAAAACACATATGTATGGATTTAATTATATGATATGTGGGCCCAATATTAAATAATCCTTCAATACATTGTGTAATGTTTTTCTCTCATGAGATTAATATGGTAAATATGTTGATGAGCTTGATATGCCTTGGGATCCAAGTCAATTTTATTGATCTACTATAAGAAATATATTCATGTACATGATACTCTATGAGAAATATGAGATTATATCTTATTGTTTCTTATATGGGACATATTTGATGATTCTCGATCCTAAATAACTTGATGATCCCAGTAGTGAACCATAAAATAGTAAATGGTTTCTATAATACTGAAGGTGTCTAAATTATATGACCAGAAATATTGGTTCATGATTGATTTATGATGATTTCTCACAATTATGAATCATGTACATGAAATGATAATTCCTTATTACATAGATAATGTTTACAATCCAAGATAGATAAGGTATAAAAATTGTAACTTATATACTTGATCTCATTCATATATTCTTATCTTATGATTTCATGTGGTTATATGATGATATCCCCCATGATTATGATTACGATTAATCTCAGGACACACTTATGTTGTTTATTTTCCCTAGGATATAAAGTAATTTATTATGTATGATATGTCTAATAAGTGTAATAGTTATGAAGAACTTAGTGGGAGATAATGTATTTTAATGACGATCAATTGTTTATATCTCTTACATTATGAAGGCACTAGATCCATTAATTTATTACATTAATGATTATGTTTTATAATGATTATTTATGTATTAAAATGTGATATAATTATATGAAAATTGGGGGTATTTTGAAAAATTAAAGCAAGATGGTTATACAAATAATAATGAGGTTTTTAATAATCTATTCATCATTAAACAATAATTTTGGGGGTTTTTCTTGGACTTGGAAAATGAAATTGGAACTATACATTAAATCATGTTCATGTGTGAAAATTTTAAAGGTAACTAAACATGTATAACCCCAAAAATGAAAAGTATATTTAACTAGTTATTTACATAGGTGTTGTATAGTAAAATAATATAATTTGTTCAAGTAAATAAGATTTTATAAAAAGTATGAAAAATAATGAAAATTTTTCATTCCAAGTTATCAATGGTGGTACGAAATATCCATTTTAATGTTTCAAGAACACATATTTTGAAATTCCACATAAGAAAATAATATAATAGAAATTTATTTTGAAAATGGATTAATAGAAATATGATGTTCATATGAGATAACACGTAATTATGTTTCCAATTAATATTAATAACATTAGGGGGATATAAAATAATGGACAAGGAGAGGAAACAGTGATATTAATGGATTGGAATTATTCTTAATATAGTTCAATTTTAAAAAAAAAGGATTAAAACTCACTATCATGGGGATTTGAGACATGTATGATAAATCATGATATAAAAATGTTATATCATATGATATGGAATACAAAACACATAGGGTAACATTATAACTCCAAAAATATGAGTGAGTTATAAAAGACCCTTATATTGTGGGGAAGACATCAATAAAATCCCAAAACAAATAATATAATTAATACAAGTTATGTTTCTATTTTCAATTATATATAATTATATTATAAGTAATTTTGATAGTAGTTACACTATAAAAATGAAAATAAGTTCATAATAGAAAAACTTTCCTCAAAGAAGGTTCATTTAGACAGAAATCATTACGACTTAAATTAATTACTAATAAAATTCCGTGGAATAGATATAGATTTATGATTAAGTTTAAATAATTATAATAAAGATTATATATGATTTAATGCTTCCAATTGGTAAAATACACAAATTTAACAAATTTGTGAATAAAGTATTAGAATTAATATAGAATAAAATTTTGAGATAAAACCTTAATATGGTGTCTGAAAGTTCTCTAAATCTTCATGGAAAATCTCAAATAATTAAATTATGTTCACTATATGTGCAACAAAGAAACATACTCATATATATTTAACATTTTAAAATATATCTATTATTATTATTTTTCTTATTGGTAATATTATTTTTCCTATGTTAGTTGATCATGTTTGTTCGGTTAATTTCATTGTAACACATTTTTTTACATTTTTTTAAGGGTGTTGTAAATTATCTTCATTATCTCCATAATTGTGTAGTTATATTTATATTAAAATTACATTATGGAAATAATTATATATTTATAAAGGTTATAGAAAAATATATCCAAATTTATAAAGGTACCTTTATTAGTTCATTTAATGTCACTAATGTTACAATTCTCATTCATTGGTAATCAGATATATAGAATGATGAATATTATAGTAACGAATATTAATGGTTTCATGAATATTTTATTAGAAAATTTAATAACATTTTTAATCAAACATTTAATGTTGTCATGTAAAATTTAACACTTCACTCAAGGATGTGGTAGTCCACACACAAACATGACAACGTTTTCCATTTTCATATTGACTATGGAAGAATGTATAAAATATATAATCTATTTTTATAATAAATATTTAGCATAGTACCAATCATGGTTTTCTCATGCCATTATGTATAGAAGGTATTTCAGTGGTGTAGAATAAGAAAAGATCTATTGAAGGAATGTTGATATTATTAACTCTCCTATGGATGTTCTTCTATGGGTAACTCCAAAAGGATTCTTGTCATTGAATTTTTGGGAGACCTATGTAACGACCCTACTTTTGACCAAGGTATGGATTATTAGTTTTTCATTTGGAATAATTCCATTAATCATGGTAAAGGTATAATAAGGACTACGAAAGGCATGAGGTTTTTTCAGGGATAGTTGGTGCCCAAAGGTCTGAAAAAGAGGGTTCTAGTCTAGGCTTTAAGGTTAGTGTAAACGATGCACCGAGGTAGCACAGTTTGTGTAAACTAGGTGGCTATAGATAAGGGCGGCATTAAGTCTGAATTGTTTCTCTACAACCATGTGGATCGGGCATACAGTCATTCATCCTTCTACATATTGGGTACATAGACATACCAGATGTGTTATGTACAATTTTTAAACTGTAAGTGATGATATTTTGGGGAAAAAGAACAATTATCCACCTTTTCATCTTAAAATTTAATTTATATTCTCCCATGTATTTCTAGTGGGAAGAAGTAAGGGTTCTCCTCCTATTGGATTAGAAAACCCCTCATCCTAGGATTTATTTCTAATCCATTGTTCGATGTCTGATATTCACTCTGTTAGAGGCATTGGACAGCCTAAGGCAAGGCCAACCCTACATTCACACTTCATTCTTTGGTTAATCTCACCTTTTATTACACTATTTAGATGCAAGTGCATATGCCCTATTTTCTAGGTATTGGACTGAAACTCCGATATCATCTAACTTGCATTGAATATGTGGTCATTGTTAAGATAATATTCATCTGCATCCCTAAAGTAGGTTGTCATGTAATTTTCCATTTGAGATTTGGTTGTTTATTATTTATTCCATCATTCCATGAGATAGCTTTTGCTGAGATTCTTAATTATTTTCATTCATTCATGACTACATGACCATAGTTCCTTGATATTAGTGAATTGGTTCTTGTTTTGTCGTTTAGACATCATCCTTACACTATATGGACAACCCTAGGTGTGCCAACATGAAAATGGGCTTTTGGGACAAAGTTTTATAATACATAGACCACAATTTCGCTTCCATCATGGATTTTAATTTAATTAGAAATTTTCCCATGTGTTATTGATGTATACTAACATTCCTCAATGGTTCTTAGCCCCTTTTGATTTGGAAACATCCAAATGGGAATGTGCGTATTTGACTTTGACACTTTATCCTAGACAGATTTCCTTGAAATTAAATTTCCATGTCAAGAAAATTAGATGGTTGGATTGTGTAGGTTGGCTATGATGATATGGAATAATCCTTAATGATGAATTGGATTTAGTATAATGTTTTTAAGGGATTTCATGGACATTCCCTTGTTACAATTTTTTATAATGGAATAACATGAAATGGTTTGGTCATTTCAATTGAAATGTTTTAAGTTGTTTGCGTATTATATTTTATGATTTTAATGGTTAAAAAACTACTATGTTTGTGAGATTATGATATATATATGGGTGGGAGGATTTAAAACCCCATGTTGTCCTATGATATGTATATGGCTCGGAGGTATTATTATCCCATTCTAGTTATGATATATTTGAATGGGTGGGAGGAATTCTTAACCCATGATAGATATAATATATATATGTGAATGTGTGGGAGAAATTCTTAATCCATGCCCGTTCTAATCTTTATATGTGTATGGTGGGGAGGAATTCTTACCCCACGCCTGTTAAAATCTTTATATACATGTATGGATAAGTGGAATTCGTACCTCATTCCAGTTATACTATATATATATATGATGACCTGATTAGATATACCAAATTGTAGATAATGTTGGTAGACCCACTAGATATTCTTAAGGAACCTAAGATGGAGATTATTTATTTATTTAGAATCTAGTTAACATTCCAATTATTATGTGCACGTATTTTACTTAAGAGCACAGACTCAAATAACACGTAGAAACCATTAGTTGTGTCTTACTGAGATTCACATCCTACTCAGGCTTTCCTTGGAACCTGATAAGATGGTTTTCCTATAGGTATGGATAGGGGAAACACCACTCTTCAGGCTATTAATTCATAATACTTAGTTGGAGCTTAAGAGCAGAGGGTTGGGATTAGGTTCAAAATTATAAGAAGTAGGATTTGGATTTTCTTCAATGTTCCCCCTTTTTTTATTAGCATTCATTTCGAATGTTACCTATTTTCTTTTTTTACAAACATTCCATGCATATAGGCTTGTATCAGACACTGCCTATGAGGCATCTTATACATTATCTAGTCATTCAGTCTTATGATTTATCTATTTATGATTCCATTATTTACCGTATCTATCTTTCATATATGCTTACAATACTAATTACTACTTATTGTATCCGATTCATTACTCTGACATGGGGATATAGTCTCCCCTCACATCTACCTACACACCACTACTACTAGTCAACATCCTTTGGATTATGGGGAGAGGTTTCATTGGTCATGTGGACAACCCAGATTAGGGCACGAGGAAGTGGAATCTAGGTCTGAGATATTAAAAAGTGGTATCGAATAGGGTACCTTTCTTGATTTACAATTTATAAAATATATAATAGAGATTTGGAACACTTAGTGACATATTCATAACTAATGCTTTAGCATCACAAACACTTATACCATGTAAAGACAATGTTTCCTTACTTATGATTGTTATTGGTTCTTATTTTCACCGTTGATATGATTGTCCCATTTTGTGATACACATGACTTGTGATGTTATGGATATTGATGATATAGGGGTTAAAGTTTCATTGCTCGACCTGATGAAACATGTATTATGTATTGTAATAGGCATTGTGATGGAAACAATATGAATAGTCCATGAATTTTGTCATTCCATGTTTAATTTCTTGAAATCATTTCCTACAGAAATTTTATTATTGCCTTGCTTATATATATATAAATGTTTTGACCCTTATTTACGGACATTTATCTTATTGTGGTGTGATTTCAGTTGGTGTCGCTCCTTGATTCATAATATTTATGGGACCTTATAGATTAGATAATAGAATTCCCTTTAGCTTGACCATTTTGATATATTTAATTACATTAGTAAGAAATTTTAGATGTAAATGACATCCAATTGAGTGTCATTTTTTGGTTAATAAGGTAAATAGGGCCTTATAAACTAAAAAGTGGCATATCATTAGATTTAGTCAATTCATATTCATTAAATGTTTAAATGAGAAAACATTTAATTGGGAAATGACATTAAACATGAGAACAATCATCCTACACATTCCTAACACAAAATATTAACAAAAAATCTGCCTTGGTAAGGGGCAGTGTTTGTTTCTAGTTTTCTCAACCAAATATGGTCTGTTTTAATGTATAGTCCTAGTTATTGAAGTAGGAAAATATGCATGTTTCTTCATATATGAATTCTTTTTTACATGTCCTAGCTTCTTGAATGAAATATTATGAATTGATTAGTTTTATTCTAAGATGTTTTCATTGAATTCTATATTAATACCTCAAAGACTTCCATGTGTCATGCACCATAAAAGAGATGATGATTATGTTCTGAAGGAAGAATCCTTGAGCCTCTATTATTTCGTCATGTTGATCCACATGTGTATCCACTTCATGTCCAAGATGTGGGTGATGACTCGTAGTTTGAATATGGATTTTTGTGTATGATGCAGAACAACCAAGGCAAAGTGAGACCTTCCACGAGCATGGTAGAGTTAACTTTTGGGTTTCTAAAAAACAACCTCCTATATTTTCAGCATTTAGAGGACCACATACAACATAATAATTTATCAATATGATCATGTCTATCTTTGAGAACCTATAGATTACTACATAGCAGAGGGTCAAGCTAGCTACATACATTCTACGTGATTCATCCAAGAGATGGTGGTTTTTTATCACCCATTCATGTCATCATAAAGAGATGGTTTGGGCCAACTTGTAGATTGTATTCTACAAATACTTCTTTCGCCAGACTCTGAGGGATAACCAAGCTAAATATTTCATGAATCTGTAGCAGGTCACTATGTTAGTTATGGATTACTCATCTTATTTCACTGATATGCAGTGTTTCTATCCTTTTCTAGTTACAATGGATCTAATGATTTCTAGGGGATTTGTGGATGGGATTTGTTAGGCCATCCAATCACATGTTAATGTGTTATAGCTGTCGAAAAATTTTAGAGATCATCATGCAAGACCTAATTACATATAGATATTTGTGGGAGGCTGATGGTATGATCCAGGGTGGTTTGGACCCTAAGGCTTCTAGTAGATCCTATATTAGTAAATAAAATGAATCTTTGAGGAATCTTATAGTGGCAGCGGTGGTTATTCTCACATTAAGGGTAGTTCTACTATATTTCAAAAGTGTATAGTTCCATAGAAGTTCAAGAGGCAGTGCCTGTGGAATCCAATTGAGAGTAGATGCTATGGTAGGAAGGGATATCTCCACCATTTTTGTTTAACATTCCCACCAATACCTAAAGAGCATGGATCTGTACATACTCTTCAATTAGGATTGGGTTCAGAAGGATCATAATAATCATGCAGCTGGAATTCCACCGGTCATGTAGGACAAGGTGGTAGTCGAGGTAGTGGTAACTAGGAAAATTATTCTCATATCCAGTAGAGTGTGCCTACTCATGTAGTCACGCAGTGACACATGTCCATGGTACAAGCCAGTTACATGCATTCCGGCCTATGATGTAAGAGTAGAGTGCTGAAACATTTATTGTACGAGGTTCAACTCTAGTAGCATCTAATTTTGTTCTGGGATTTTATGATAGAAAAACATCTCCTTCAATTATATATTACATAATCACTGAGTGTTTGGGCTTCAATGAATAGTTTTATCATGGCTTCATGATTCTAGATACACCTTTAGGTATCCATTCAGAGAGAGTTTCTCACTGTCAAAATTTTCCCATAAAAATAGGTGGTTACCTATTCGTATAGAACCAATACATTCTCAAAATGGTAGGTTTTGATGTAATAATCTGTATGTATTGGTTGGTTTCATACATATCCCATATTAGAGATATCATCGAAGGATGATGTTTACATCAATAGTGGGTGTTATGCACATAAATAAAGGAGAAGGGGATGTTAGTGGGAGACGAGTAGGTCCAGAGTAGCATAATTTGGGTGGTGTTACAACATAGTTTTCTAATCAATACCTTGATGACCAGGGGTTAAAACCCTCAATTTTACCTCATGTGGGGGATCGTTTCAGAAACATTTTTCTTTATGACTTCTCTGGTCTACCTTTGGTGCAGGAAGAAGATATTTACATTGGAATTTTTCTAGGACTAGCACATGTGACCATTCCTCCAAATAGGATGATACCTATAGAGATATTTGATTCAAACAATAAATTAATGTATCTAGAGGCAAAAGTCATTATACACCCAAGAACGTCTCCTTGGGTTTCATTGGTCCTTTTCGCTAAGAAGGGGGATGATACCCTTAGGAATTTCATTGATTACTATCAACTGAATCAACTAACTATCATGAACCGAAATTCATTTCCTATAATAGACAACCTATTTGTACATCTATGAGAAGAGGAGGTTATTCAAAGATTGAGATGAGGTTGGGATATCATTAGGTGCATGTCAGGTCTTTAGACATACCTTGATCAACTTTTTGGAGTACGTACAGTCTCTATGAGTACTTGTTTTTACAGTTAGGACACACAAACACACTTGTTGTCCTTATGGATATTATAAACCTGATCTTCCACCCACATCTAGATTAATTTGTGGTTCTATTCATTGATGATATCATAGTTTATTCACACCCTATACATGACCATGAAACCCATCATGGGATTGTGCTGACTATATAACACCCCAAACATTTTATGGTATGTTGCTCTTAAATACTTTTTATTCATTAGATAACCCATATTTTATAAAGAACTAAGTCTTTTTTTAAACAAAAAATTATTGGAGAAAGTTATATTCTATCCATTAAACATAAATTTTCTGCTTCAATGTTTTGAATTTTGAAAAACAGTCATCTAGAGTTTTGACCAGTAAGTCATTTGGAGTCTGATAGAACCAACTTGATTTTTTGTTGAATAATAAAATACCCTTATGAATAGTAATATGAATAGTAATATGACCCTTATATATAGTAAATAATTATTATATTTTATTTTTTATTGTAATAAGATAATGATAAGTTAATTTATTTTTCAATGTAAAACAATACTAATTATACTTTTAAATTTTTATTTTTTGAATTAACTTTGAATTTATTTAAAAAATTAAATTAAAAATAATTAGAAAATTATTTTCAAAATATGGAGTTCATTTTTTAATTTAACACATCAAAAAATGGTAAGGGTGAATTTTTGGGATTTTTCTAAAATACATGCATTTTTTTGAATAGTAAAAATACATATTTGAGTTTTCAGTAGTCTAATGACATCATAATGATGTACTTATTAATATAATGGGCTGGTAGACCTGTGTATAGAATATAATGACATTAGGTGTCCAATGTGGTGTAAATAATGGGAAAATACAATGGTAAATCCCATGATTTTGTGAAAACCACAAACAATGTGTCCCTTTTAATTAATAAAAAACTCTCTCTTAATTACTATAAATACACACTCACCCCCCCTTCATATTATTTCATTAAAAACTCAATATCCTCTAATATCTGGTGGTATCACCTCCCTAGGATTCCTCTCAAGGTGTCTTTAATCCCCCATGGTCCCATCCTTCAATATCTAGGAGTTACACTACAAGGTTAAGGAATCGTGCATTCTCTTCTTTTAGTCGACACTTCCTTTATGTTATCTATTTGATTTTGTAATCTCATATGTTGGGTTTTGATTTTATGTGTATTTATTACTATAATTTGTTATTTCAATATGATGATATACCCTTTTTCTCTCATTATTTCATTTTATTAAATTTAAAGTGACGTCATTAGGCTGTCGAATTTTTATAAGGGATCTCTCACCTTTTCTGTTATTTTCAAGTTCATCGATTTTATTTTTCTATCCTCACCTCCTCTATCCAAATGACCATTAAAAACTCAAGTATCATCTATATACTATAATTATATCATATTAATGGATTAACAATCATCAATATTCTTACTCCCTCCCTTTCATTCATATTAAATAAAATCATCATCAATGAGGTTCAAATTTATATCCTTTATGGACGACGTGGTTTTATTCTTCACTTTATCCTTAATTACTGGTCATGAAACCATTTTAATGGTTGAACCAGATAATAATATATGTATTTAATCTAAATAATGTTATGTAATCCTTAGACACTCATACTATACAGTAATAATACAAAACATGTTCATTATTAACAAAACGGCCAAGTTAATCCAAATATTTGTAATGAACATTTAACTAATGAATCATCATCATGGTATATAACCCCAAATTATTATAAGATAATTTATATATCCTTAATGTCATTAATAATATATATTAACAATTATTTATGTTTAACCACATTTCAAATGAACTTTCATTCATGAAAACAAGTAAACATATCATGAAAACCAAGGAAGAAAATGCTTCCAAAACAAGAAAATTGAACCACTTAAACCCATAAAGGGGACATTAATGAACCTGATAAAATTATACCAAATAAATTAAATTTATAGGATGTTCTGTAGTTTTCAATTAATAAAGATAAATTTTATTATTCAGGTCATTAAAATAAACAAAGAACACACGCGATGAAAAGGTAAGGGATCCTCTCTCTCAATTTTGTTCAAGAATATACCCTATGATGTGCTATTTTATTTTTAATTCCTAATGATGGGGTATGAAAAACCTTATTTTATTACAAAATAAAACATGATTTATTACATAAAATTTCACTTGATACAACAAAGAGTGGTTTAGTGTCTTTAGGTCTTAGGATCATTACATAAAAATTTAAAACAAGAAATACAACATCTTTATTGAAAACTTCCTTTAAATGACCACTACATTCTCTTGTACTTAGCATTCCATGGGATAACTTGAGGACATGTATAAGAAAAGGGTGAGATATAAAGCCCAGTAAGGTAGTACACATGAAATAACATGATGAGTACGGTACATGTTAGTCAATAGGCATATCAATAGATCATAAGAGAAACATGAACATAAAGGAGTGATAATTCATGATAATCAAAACATGGAAATGTGGCAACAACACTTAACCTGGAATTTGCATGAGCCAAGGCTCATTGCACATGGAGCATGTGTAAATTCACATTGCACATAAAGCACAAGTAAACCTTCATTGCACGTGAATTATCATGAGTCAACACTCAATTCACATGACGTATCATGATACTATACTTTACACAATGCATTGGAGTGCTATAAGGGTGCGCCCTTCTTAAAAATTTCATTTCATGCATAAGTGTGCCACATGGATCATAAAACATGGATTCATAAAACATAATAATTTATTCCAAAATAAAGGAATGTGGAATTAATACATGAAACGTTATAATAAATAAGTAAATGTGCATAAAGTTAAATACCCTTGATGGATAAATTGGTTGGTATTCACTACACAATGGCATTGATTTAGAAAATCAGTGCGATTTCGGCAGTGTAACGACGTGACATAAGAATTCATAAAAAATGGTTGATGAGGGAGAAAGGGGTTTCTCTTCATATTTAAATGTAATGTACATTTAGGAGTTCATATAGATACATGTCCCAACAATTTTAATGTAATTTAGATTCATGATACAAAAGTATTACTTGAATATAAATGAAGAGAGAGAAGTTCCTTTCAGAATTTCGGCATAGTAACAGGTGTACATGGGAGGAATTTAATGAAAGAGAAGGGGTCTCTCATGATTAAAAATTAAGAGGGAAGTAAGAGGGAGGTGAGAAACCATACCCCAACATTCATAATTGAAAATAAAATGGAAAAACAACTTAAAGAAAATTGGACAAAAATGAGAAAGAAAAAACCCTTACTTGGATGTCTGCTTCCAAAGGATCGATAGAGGCTTGAGAGAGACTTCTTGGCAGCTTGGGGAACCTTGGGAGGATTATAGAGAGAGTAGGGCAGAGTTTGGATGAACTCCAAAGACTTTGAGTGAGGAGGAAGTCGGAGTTTGTGTGGGATTATATAGGAAAGGTGAGGGAATTCTTTATTATTTAGGTTTGGGACCACTTATATTAAATTATTCCAAACCACAAACCATCCCATGTATTTTTGACCATGGTTTTTGGTAAAGGGAAGAGGAGAAAAATATTTTATAAGGCCAATGTCTGAATATATTAAAATAATAGGGTTTCATATGTAGAGGTGAGTCACACTCCCATAAAAAACAATTTAAAAAGACAAGGTGTTTAATAAGTCATGAAGGGTCCATTAATGATTTGAAAAGTAAGTCAAAAAAACCCAAAATCACATTATTTTAATGTTAAAACATATATTTTCCTAACATAAATCTTATAGTATTTTATTACATCACTATTGAGTCATTATGATGTCATAAAACACATTATATATTTAAACAGTATTTAATTTTTACCCAAAAATTTTACTATCATAGAAAATTATGAAAAATTCACCGTTGGATAATTTCGACATCCTGACTACAGAAATATCATATTTTTTATCTAAATAATTTTCTAAATATGATAATTTTCTCTTTTAAAATAAAAACCACCATTTTTAGAAAATTCACGGGTTTTGATAGAAATAGCTTTCAAACCTTAATAAAAATTATAATTTCATTCATAAAATAATATGATCATTTATATATATAATAAAATTAATATAATATTTATAATAATATTTTTTTAAAATATTATTTAATTCATAAATCCCTTAATTTAATAAAATAGAATTATTAATTAAAAATAACTTAAAAAACTATTTGTACTTTCAAAAATATTTACAATGTATCAATAATGACAAAAAGGTATATTCATTATTATATAAAAAAAATATACATGAACATATTACTAGAGATTTGTAAATAACCCCTTAAAGCAGCTGCATAAGACCTAACGGTAAGGTGTGTGTTGGTGACATAATCTTAGGGGGCTCAGATAACATCGCATGAGTGGTAATCTCTATCAACTTCCAATTTTCCCGTAGATGATCATGTTCGAGCTTAACATGATGGAGCTCAACTTGGGCTTGGTCAGGATCGAAGCCCAAATATGCCACCTCTTTTCCGAGCTACAACAAATAGGCTTCGTATGGAGCAATTCTACTTGATGAGGCCATCGCTTCCTTTGTCTGGGTAAATTGGGTTTGTTCAAGCCATATATTTATACTAATCATGGGATCACTATTCAACAGCTATAAAAGAAATGGTCACAATTCTTAACAAAAAACCAAAGAAGTTGAAATTTTATATAAACATTTTACACAAAGACACATTTAATTAGATCAGGAGGGATTTTCCATTAATGAAAATTTGGGTCATTACAATATTCCCCCCTTAAAAAAATTTTCCCTATAAATTTACCTTCTCCCACACTAAAACAGATGTGGGTAACTCAGATTCATCATTTCATCTGATTCCCAAGTCTCTTCTTCAAACTTGTGGTTTCTCCACAACACCTTGATGAGGGGAATTGTCTTATTTCGTAGAACTTTTTCTCTATGATCTAAGATCTTCACTGGTTTCTCCTCATAATAAAGATCATCCTCCAACTGTACCACCTTAAAAGAGAGTACATGTGAAGGGTCCTATATATACTTCCTTAAGATGGATACATTAAATACATCATGAACTTTGGACATGGTAGGTGGAAGTGCTAGTCGATAGGACACATCCCTAACACGATCAAGAATCTTGAAGGGGCCAATGTACCTTGGACTTAACTTCCCTTTCTTTCCAAACTTCATGACCTTCTTCCACGGAGATATGTGTAGAAAAACAATGTCACCAACTTTAAACTCAAGGTCCCATCGACGGTTGTCTGCATAACTCTTATGTCGACTATGGGATGCCTTGATATGCTGCTGAATGGTTATCACATTCTCCACTATTTCCTTGACCATTTCTGGTCCAAGAAGCTTACGTTCACCGACCTCATCCCAACATGCCGGTGTTCTTCACCTTTTCCCATATAGGGCTTCATATGGTGCCATTTGGATGCTCGAGTTGAAACTATTGTTATAAGAGAGCTCAACCAGAGGAAGATGTTGATTCCATCCGCCTTTAAATTCCATTGAGCACACTCTCAACATGTCCTCAAGTGTTTGGATAGTCCGCTCGGATTGGCCATCAGTTTGAGGATGATTGGCCGTACTGAATTCTAGTTCAAGATTGAGAGCATGTTGAAGACTCTTCCAAAATATTAAGGTGAATCTTGGATCTCGGTCAGACACAATAGATAGTGGTACTCCATGCAGCCTTACCACTTCCCTGATATATATATGTGCCCGTTGATCCAATGAGAAATCCTGCCGAATAGCAATGAAGTGTGCAGTCTTTGTAAGACGATCCACAACAACCCAGATTGCATTGTTGCCTTTGGATATCCTTGGATGTCCGAGGACAAAGTCCATGGTGATGTTCTCCCATTTCCATTCTGGTATGGGCAATGGTTTCATCATCCCCTTAGACGTATGCCTCTCTACCTTCACATGCTGACACACTAGGCACTTTGATGTATATTCAGCGGTCTCCTTCTTCATATTATCCCACCAAATGTTTTCTTGGAGATCTTGATACATCTTTGTTCTCCCTTGGTGAATAGATAAATTTGAACTATGTGCGTCATATAAAAGTTCATTCTTCAGATCCAGACTTGATGGAACACATAGTATTTTCCCAAACCGCACAATTCCTTATTCATTAACATTAAACTCTGAGGATTTCCCTTTTTCAATAGCTTCCACTTTTTCTTGAATTCCCAAATCATCCTTTTGAGCATCCTTTAACCTTTCCAAAAGAGACAGTTGAGAAATAATTTGTGAAAGTATTGATTATTTTCCCTTCTTTATGATTCCCATGTCCATCTTCATCAAGTCTAAGAAGATTGGATCCTTCTCAATTCTCATCATTGATAGAATCGCTGGGTCCTTTCTACTTAGGGCATCTGCCACCTTGTTTGCTTTCCCAGGGTGGTAATGTATCGAACAGTCTTAATCCTCAATGAGATCTATCCATCTTCTCTGAAGCATACTAATCTCTTTGTGTGTGAATATATATTTAAGACTCTTTTGGTCAGTATATATCTCACATTTCTCCCCATAAAGAAAATGCCGCCATATTTTCAAGGAAAAGATCACAACCTCCAATTCTAGTTCATGCGTTGGATTGTTTCGCTCATGGATTTTCAACTGCCTTGTGGCATAAGATATCACTTTATCATTCTGCATTAGCACACAGCCTAATCCCTTCATCGAAGAATCACTGAAAACCACAAAAGGTTCCCCACTTGTGGGTAAAGTGATCACATATGCAGTGATAAGACTCCTTCTCAACTCCTTGAATATTTCTTCACATTCATCACTCCAAGAAAACATTACTCTCTTTCATGTTATCTTGGAAAGAGGGTTGGACAATCATGATAAATTTCTCAAAAATCGCCGATAATTTCCAGCTAACCCCAAGAAGCTACGGATATCCATTACCAAAGTTGGCCTCGACCATCCCTCAATTGCATCAGTTTTGGAGGGTTCCATAAATATCCCATTGCTTGTGATGATATGGCC
Organism: Viscum album; assembly: GCA_963277665.1. Taxonomy (NCBI): domain Eukaryota; kingdom Viridiplantae; phylum Streptophyta; class Magnoliopsida; order Santalales; family Viscaceae; genus Viscum; species Viscum album. The sequence goes on from OY728138.1 coordinate 218,820,955, forward strand.
TAAGAATGAGACCTACTTTGACGAGAACTCACACGTGCTGTACATTGCATAGAGCTTCTCCTTGCGCAAAGTCTCTAGTACAGTTCTTAAATGCTCCTCATGATCCTACTTGGTTTTGGAGTATATTATAATGTCATCTATAAAGACTACCAAAAATTTGTCAAGGCAATCCTTAAGTAATCTATTCATCAAGTCCATGAAGATTGCTGGAGAATTAGTGAGCCTGAAAGGCATTAATATGAATTCATAGTGCCCATATCCTGTATGAAAAGCAGTCTTGGGGAAATATTCCTTCTTCACCCTTACTTGATAATATCCTAACCGCAAATCTACTTTGGAGAAGTATTATGATCCATGCAGCTGATCAAACAAGTCATCGATCTGTGGTAGGGGATACTTGTTCTTTATCGTGATTTTGTTAAGTTAACGATAATGAATGCAAAGCCGCATTGACCAATACTTCTTCTTGATGAAGAGGACTAGTGCACCCCATGGTGAGGCACGTGGGCATATAAACCCTTTATCCAGATTCTCTTGTAGTTGTTTCTTCAGCTCTTCATGTTCCACGACAGCCATTCTATATGGAGTCTTGGATATTTGTAATGCCCCGGGTATAAGTTCAATTGAAAATTCAACATCTCTTATAGGAGGAAGGCCAGGAAGTTCCTCGGGAATCACTTCCATGAATTCCATCACAATAAGCATTTCTTCAAGGATGGTTTATTCCTTGGACTCAATCATCCGATCCTGATACGCGTTCTCATAGGGAAGTAATATCCATGCTTGAGATGATGGATATAAAGGAGATTCATCTTCCTCCTTACACTTGCAATGAATCGGGGGTCGATTCTCTATATGGAGTGTGATATCCCTCTAACGGCAATTTATGTTGGATCTATATAAGGAAATCCAATACATGCCAAGAATTGCATCAATTTCCACCAGAGGGTCTATGACGAGGTTCTCCGGGAAGTTAAATCCACATATTATAACATGGGAGGACTTATATTCATGGGTTGTAATGATTGCCCCATTTTCCATAATCACGGACATCTTCACTTCCATGATTTGTGGTGGTGCTGGGATTGTTCTACTAAACTTTCAAGATATAAAAGAATGTGTAGAACCTGAATCAAAAAGTACGTTCTCTATTCCTAAATGAATAACTAAAGTACCTATCACCACTTCATTGTCGGGTTTCACTTCAGTAGAAGTGATAGAAAAAGCTCTTCCATGCTACCTTGGAGGTTGTTGGTTGCCTCTGAAAACCCTTGGATAAGGGAACTGATTTACAAGATACCCTGGTTCTTTTCATTTCTAGAAATGAACAGTCCATTGAGGTTCGAACAGAGTGTTCCTCTCCTCTGTCATAGCTACAGGTCTTTCTTTCTGACAGTTAATAGTTAGGTGCCCTTCTCTTTCACACCTGAAGCATTTCCTCGTCCCCTTAAGGCAATTTCCAGGGTGCTTTTTCGGCACTTTTGGCAAGTGGGGTGCTAGATCATCATAGCACCATTGGATTTATCCATCAGACCACCAGCATTGAAGTCTACCTTACGCTTCTTATCCCCATGATACCCCAGTGATTCTCCGATCTCCATTTCGACCCTGAGGGCAAATCATACAATTTCGTCATAGCTGTCGAAGTCACGGATCACCAATGCATTCCGCATGCTAGGATTCAGCCCACCAAATATGTGGTCAACATTGAATTCTGGGGTAACGAGAAATCCGGAAGCGTATCATGTAAGCCTTGTGAAGTTTTCTTCGTACAATCCAACAGATTGTTCGTCTTTTTTATTGAGGGAAAGGAAGTCCCTTTCCATCTTAAGTCGGAGGGTTCGTGGAAAATATTTTTCGAAAACATATTTTGGAAATCCTTCCATTCAAACGCCCTGATCTCCTCCTCAGGCTTCGTATTTTTGATCAACATCCACCATTGATCAACTTCTCCCTCCATACGATAAGCCTCTAGGAGAAACTTCTATTGTTCAGAACATTGATGGATGGAGAAGAAATTTTCAATGTAGTTGATCCATTATTCAACGATCGTGGGATCGGATGATCCACTAAAAGTAGGAGGCCTTTGTCTCATGAAACTCTTGATAGAGACTTGTTCTTTCTTAGGGGGTGGTTAACTTTCCTCTTGACTCGTGTTTCTATTAAAAATTTGAATTATCTGAGAGAGAAGCGTGAGAATGTTCGCGATTCCCGCTCCCATTGGATTGGGCATGTCATTAGTAGAGTCATCACACTAATATTCACATCAGTTGTTAGTGCAAGTCCTCCTATTACTGGCCATTGGCTGGAATAAAAGGAAAGTTATGGGTAACACATAAAGGATAATCCAAAGATAAAATTTTATGACTTAAAAATAAATTTCTATTTCCTTAACTCATGAGTCTATTGTCTTCAACCTAGGATTTTCATGATCTAATATCTAACATATATTCTTAGGGGCATTTTTTTAATTCTTTTAATAAGGCTTCATACTAAGATTGTGAATTTATCAAAACATATCCCTCGGGAGTGTCGTAACCAAGAGTGAAGTAAGGCCCGTTGTCTGTCACCAGTTCCCATTCGAGTCTGGCTCAAAGAGAGGTTTTCGGGTTTTACCCCTAGGATACTTCTGTGCCAGAGCCACCTCTTCCTGCTCGTATCTAGACAGGGATGTATTTTTTGGATACACCATATACTCAGTACGTACCAAAACTTAGGGATTTTTTTATTATACATATTCTTGTCTCTAAGGCTTTACTAGGGTTTTCTAATCCTAATCCCAAAAATAACTAAACCTATCCTCGGATACCAACTATGACAACCCTGCTTTTATTATAAACTTAAACAAGATTTATTACATAAAACTTCACTTGATAAAACAAAGATGATCAAGAGGCTTAGGGACTTTGGGGCTTAGGATCATTACATAAAAACTTATAGCATGAAATACAACATCTTTATTGAAAACATCCTTTACATGGCCACTACATTCCCTTGTACTTAACATTGCATGGGATAACCTGAGGACATGCATAAGAAAAGGGTGAGCTATAAAACCCAGTAAGGGAGTACACATGGAATAACATGATGAGTACAATACATGTTAGACAATAGGCATATCAATAGATAATTATAGAAACATGAACATAAAGTCATGATAAAGCATGATAATAATAACATGGAAATGTGGCAACAACACTTATCATGGAATTTGCAGGAGCCAAGGCTCATTGCACATAGAGCATTAGTAAATTCTCATTGCACATAAAGCATGAGTAAAAAACCGTTTCACATGAATTAGAATGAGTCAACACTCATTGCACATGACGTATCATGATACTATACTTTACCCAATGCATTGGAGTGCAATAAGGGTGCACCCTTCTTAATCATTTCATTTCATGCAGAAGTGTGCCACATGGATCATAAAACATGGATTCATAAAACATAATCATTTATTCCACGATGAAGGAATGTAGAATTCATACATGAAACATTATAATCAATAAGTAAATGTGCATAAAGGTGAATACCCTTGATGGAGAAATGGGCATGGTATTCACTACACAATGGCATTGGCTCAGAAAATCGGTGGGATTTCGGCAGCGTAACGACGTGACATAAGAATTCATAAAAAATGGTTGATGAGGGAGAAAGGGGTTCCTCATCATATTTACATGTAATGGAAAATATTTTTGTTATCTAGATACATGTCCCATCAATTTTAATGAAATTTTTATACATGATACAAAAGTATTACTTGAATTTAAATGAGGAGAGAGAAGTTCCTTTCGGAATTTTGACATAGTAACAGATGAACAATGGAGGAATTTAAAGAGAGGGAAAGGGGTCTCCCATCATTCAAGCATAAATAGGGAATTATGAGGGAGGTGAGAAACCATACCCCAAAATTCATAATTTAAATTAAAATGGAAAATAACTTAATGAAAATTGGACAAAAATTAGAATTGAAGAAAAACCCTTACTTGGAAGTGTGCTTCCAAAGGCTTGAGAGAAGTTTTAGAGAGGCTTATTGGGAGCTTGGGAAACCTGGGCAGGATTTTAGAGAGATTAGGGCAGAGGTTGGATGAACTCCAAAGGCTTTGAGTGAGGAGGACGTGGGATATTGGGTGGGTGTATATAGGAAAGGTGAGGGAATTCTTTATTATTTAGGTTTGGAACCCCTTATATTAAATTAATCCTAACCACACACCATCCCATGATTTTTTCCCATGGTATTTTGCAAAGGGAAGAGGAAAATAATATTTTATAAGGCCAAAGTCCGAAATTCTTAATATAATAGGGTTGCTTCTGTGGAGGTGAGTCACACTCCCATGGAAAACAATTTAAAAAGACAAGGTGTTTAATAAGACTTGAAGGGTCCATTAATGCTTTGAAAAGTAAGTCAAACAAACCCAAAATCACATTATTTTAATGTTAAAACATATATTGGCCGAACATAAGGACTATAGTATTTTATTACATCACTATGGGGTCGTTATGATGTCATAAAACACATTATATATTTAAACGGTATTTAATTTTTACCCAAAAATTTGACTGTCTCAGAAAATTATGAAAAATTCACCATTGAATAATTTTGAAATCCTGTTTCCAGAAATATCATTTATTTTATCTAAATTATTTTATATTTATGTTAATTATCACTTTTAAAATAAAAACTACAATTTATAAAAAAATCACGGGTTTTGACAGAAATGGCTTTCAAACCTTAATAAAAATTATAATTGCATTCATAAAATTATATGATCAATTATATATATAATGAAATTAATATAATAATAATAATTCTATTTTATTAAAATGTTGTTTAATTCATAAATCTCATAATTTAATAAAATAGAATTCTTAATTAAATAATAACTAAAAACACTATTTGTACTTTAAAAACTATTTACAATGTATCAATAATGACAAGAAGGTATATTAATTATTAAATACAAAAGAAATAATATACATGGGCATATTACTAGGGATTTGATATATAACCCCTTAAAACAGCAGCATAATACCTATAGGTAAGGTGTGCGATGGTGACAGACTCTTGGGGAGGCTCAGATAACATCGCTCGAGTAGTAATCTCTATAAACTTCCACATTTCCCTTAGACCGTCACATTCGAGCTTGACATGATGGAGCTCATATTGGGTTTGGTCAAGAGAGAAGCCCAATGACACCACATCTTTTCTGAGCTCTGACAAATGGTCTTCGTATGGAGCAATTCTACTAGATGAGGCCATCACTTCCTTTTTCTGAGAAAATTTGGTTTGTTAAAGCCTTATATTTATACTAATCATGTGATCACTGTTCAACATCTATAAAAGCAATGATAACAATTCATAAAATAAAACCAATGAAGTTGACATTTTATATAAACATTTTACATAAAGAGACATTTAATTTGACCAAGAGGGATTTTCCATTAAGGAAACTTTGGGTCGTTACATAGGGTATGTTTTTTAACCTCTCCCATACATTCCTTGTGACATAAAAATAATGTAATACCCCATTAACTCTCATTAATCCCTCGCAATAACACTAGTTACCATGCTGAAATGTTCGTAAGGGGTTTCTCGTCTCACTTTCGTTTCTGTGAGATTTTCATTATTCACCACTTATTTGTTGTATCTGGTATATGTGTAATGACATTTGATATATAATAAATTGTTTATATTTATATTAATGCTATTCAATGATTCATTTGTGGTTCATCATGTTCTGGTCATATGATTCGACCGATTACATTGTGGTAAGAGTCTTTGTCTCAACTACTATTTTGTTGTGACTAACTTTGTATGGTGCACCTAATAATCCTTATGTGGTGAACTGAATTCCCATTTGAGATCACTTTTTATTTGAAATTTTATTTATATTAAATATCCATAATCTCATTTCATGGATATGTTGTTTTCTAAACTCTATAACATTTTACATACGGTGATTATTTGGAAAGTAATTTTAATTATGGAAATATTGATGAATCTGTATACTCTACTCTATACAGATATTAAAGAGGCATATTTATCTTATATTTAATCAATGTATAATGAATTATTTGGACATTAGTTGGAGGGTGGGGACCTCTATAGCCCCTCTATTCATAGTTAGGTGTCATGAGACAAATCTGTTTGGTGAAAAACCCTTTGAGTTTGTTTCCAAATATCAGACATGTTTCTACCCACATAACTAAACCATTTTTACGGTATTATGGTATCATGTGTCAGATACATGACTTCCAATTAATAGGAATTATCTTTATTCATTATTAGTTATTACTATCCATGCGGTTTTCACTATGACAGAATCTATGGATGCAATTTCATTCTCATTTTATTAATGGCATGAGTTTTTCATTTATTCACCATGCCATATTGATTGTGTCAAATTGTTTACAATTCACTTATTATTTTAATCATGATTATAATATTTCTAACCCTTAATGAGAATTTGAACTCACCCCTTTCATTGTTTACCTTCAACAGGTGATGAAGAGAAGGTTATTTATTGAGTTCATGTGGTTGCAGTTTTTAGTTTAGTTATGTATTGTATCTTGTAACCTATTTCAATGTAATTTGTGTTACATATATGTATTTAGTTTTTTCAAGAAAACTAAACTGATCATTAATTTGGGATTTTCATTCCTTCTAACCATTCCAATATAACAAGTAATGCACCGGCTCCGGTCTAGAGTGGTCAGGGTGTTACAGAATACGCTGAGAGATCATTAGATCTATCCAAAGCTTTGAAAATGCCACTTCTGCATCGACAGGTTTCACTTCATGGGTCATATAATCTCATAGTTAGGAGTTTATATTGACATAGAGAAATTGAGATCATTATTTTCTTGAAATAATCCCAATATTTTTTTATATTTGGAGTTTCTTATGGATTTATAGATATTATATACACTTAATTAAGGATTTCTCGCACCTTGCAGCGCCACATATGGGTTTGAAATAGAAGAGTGTGAAATTTGAATGGTCTGATACCTATGAAGAATCCTTTTATGAGTTTAAGGGATGATTTAATTCAAAATCTGTACTGATACTTATCAATATAGTAGGGGATTATATAGTATACTGTGATGCATCAGGTGTTGGGATTATGGTTGTTTTAATGTGGGATGAGTGAGTCATTATGTATGGATCTATTCATTTGAGGCCTCATGAGTAGAATTACCTGATGCACAACATTGAGCCCAGTATTTCTGTTCATGAATTATGTTTTTGGAGACACTACCTATTGGGAGAGAGTTTCCACAAAGCCTCTAATACATCTTTACCCATGGGATCTGAATCTCAAGCAGTGTGGGTGGGTTGAGTACCTACAATTGTTTTATTTTGAGGTTGACTAAACACTAAAGAAAGGGAATTAAATAGCCTATTATCTAAAACTAAATACATAGACACATGTTGTTTAGGAATTAAGTGATGAATAGAATCTTATGGCCTTATAATTAGAGATGTGCATTGAGGTTTAGGAGGACTATGGTCGATCTATTATCTTAGCCTTAGCGGTGAAACCTACTGTTCTGTAAGGAGTACGGTTGAGAAAACTATATGATCATGAAGATGTTGTCCCATGAGAAAGTGTCTTAGATGATGATAGTTTATTTGTTTGGGCTATTGATGGAGATGATACTCTTTTATTCTGTTGGTGTGTATGGCTACCAAAAGAAATCATAGAGGAGTTCATTAGGGATTTCCAATGATTTTTCATGGGATGTCCTCCCATGTGTCACCGAAATGTATTGATATCTACAACATAAATATTGGTGGCCTAGTATGAAATGTGAGATATAAAATTTCATCATGCGATGTTCCACCTATCAGTAGTCAAAGGCAGAAAATCAGTGTATATAAGGGATTATTCAGTAATTTTTCATTCCTGAGTTTAAATGAGATGATGTTTTGAAGGACTTCATGACCGATTTACCCATATCATCTTGTGGAAATGTTGTAGTGTTGGTTTTCTTCGATTTTCTAATGACGATTTTACAATTTTTAACTATGTGAGAGACATTCTTGTTAGATAAGTTGTGAAGGTTGTATTTCAAGGATGAGATATGTCTTCATGGAGATCCTTGTTCTATCAATTTTGAAAGAGATGCTCATTTTACATAATGGTTATGGAAGGGGCTATATAAGGCTTTGGGTATATAGTACTTTTGAAATTGTCTTATCACAAGGAGACCGATGGACATATGTAGTGAATAATTCATATTGTATATAATATTCCCCATTCATTTGTTATCGACATTGGGTGTTCCTTGGAGAAAACCTTCTTCATCATCAATTTCACTTATATCAATTAATTTAAAGATACAGTTGAGATGGATCCTTATGGATCCTTGTATTCTATGACTTATTGCTCAACATTGTGCTAGCTCGACATAGTGGAAACAATTGTTCTTGGGACTCATCTTTTTCAGTAGACCACAGAGCATGTTTAGATTATCAAAAAGTTTATGTGGATAGATCCGTATAGAAAACATTATTATTAAAAAAGGTGTTGGAGAACTCTTGAGTTTGAGTTCATAGTATATTTTTTCATGAAATTCACACCCAGGTTGCGTAATCGACACATTTTTGAGAAGGGTAATCTATCATTGAGATTCATTGGACCCTTCAAGGTTGTGAAGAGGAACAGACTAGTGGATTAACCAAAAGAAATTTTTAATAGATAATGATCCATGCATATTTTTTTCATGTATATCAGCTTATCCAATACAATCCTGATCCATATCACATATTTCTACCTTATGAGGATAATATGTAAATAGATTCTCCCTTAAAATAGTATATGGTATGTATTGTTGATTGAAGCATGAGAACACTTTGTGGATGGTCTGTTCTTTATGTGTAGGTTATATGGAGGCATAGTTGAGTACACGATCAAATGTTCGAACATGAGGGTGATATATTTTCTCAGTGGCTATAAATATTTTTTAATAGTACCTCTTTACCCTCAAAAGGACAACTCAAAGATGTGTTGCTCTAAGGAGGGGAGGTTTTAACGACCTGACATTGTAAAAATGTACAAATCATTGGTTTTTCATTTTGAATCATTCATTTAATAATTTTAATGGTATATTAAGGAATACATATGGATTGGGTGGTGTTCAAAGCTGGTTAGGAGCCTAGAGGTTCAAAAAAGAGAGATGTAGGCTAGGTCTCATTGATAGTGGAAGCTGTGTGAGCCAGGCCGCATTATTTTTGTAAACCTTGTGGCTGTAGAAAGAGGAACTTGCATGTTTGTATGGTTTGTATGCAACCCTGAGAACTAGAAGCATGAACGTGCAGCCTTATATAGATAATATATAAATCCTTATCTCAAAATTTGTTAACAGTTTTTAAATTGCACGCATAAATTGTGTGCATGGATATTTCTAAGAAAATTTACAATTATCTCCATATTCCTAAATAAAAACTAATTTCTATTCTTCCTTGTTTTTATGGCTGATGTAACCATGTTTTATCCTCCCATTGGTTTCCAAACCCCACAAAACTAGTATCTTATGCTACTGCTTTATCAAAAGTCTAATATTCAATTCGTCAGAGGGGTTGGATATCCCAATGTAAGGCTAACCACATGTGGACTTCATTCTTCAGTCAATATTTCCTTTCATTCCAATATTTAGATATAGGCTCATATGCCCTATTTCCATGGAATTGTATTGAAACATGGATCTCTTCCAACAAGCATTGGATCTGTGGTTGATATCAAGTGACTCCTCACATACAACATTAAGGTAGGTGGTTATGTAGTTTTCCATTTGAGGTTTCACTGTTTCATATAAATTATGTTTTTTCATGAACTGTAATTTGTCGAGTAACTTAATTATGTTGGTTCCTTCATGTCTAAATTATCCTTTCTCCTTGATATAGTTTAATTGGTTTTCGTTTAGGGGTCTATACATTACCCTCATTCTATATGGACACCCCTAGGTGTACTTCATTAAAAATGGCCTTTTAGAAAAAAAAGGATTAAATTGAATGGAACCCAATTTAGATTCTATATTAGCATTTATTTGAAATATAAATTTTATCATGTGTAATTGAAGTATAATAGGGTTATTCAGTGATGTTTTTCCCATTTTTAATTGGAATTTCGAAATGGGATTTTTATTATTTGACCATGAAATTTTGGGCCTGACACCTTCCCATGAAATGAATTTTCCATGTTATGAAAGTTGCATGGTAAGCCTCTGTAGGTTGTCTAGGATGAGACGACTTAAACCATAAGTATAAATGGGATTTAAGGGAATGGTTTCAAAGGATGGAATGTCCTTTACCTTGTTTTTATTTATTATGAAGGCATTATATGAACTGTTTTATATGATTAAATTGATATGTTGTATGATGGTTTTTATTTATTTTATATGATATGAATTGTTATGCCACAAATATGATTACAATATTATGATATTTATATGTGTGTGAGGAATTCATGCCCAATTCGAACACATGATAAGTATATAGATGGGATGAATTCTTGCCCCATGCCATTAATGATTTATTTGAATGGGTGGGAGGAATTCTTAACCCCACACTAGTTATATTCTATATATGGGAACATGTGGGAGGAATTCTTATTTCACACCCATTATAATGTAGATACGTGAATGGTGGGGAGACATGCTTACCTCAATACAGTTAAAATAACGATATACATGTATGTATGGGAGGCATTATTAGCCCATACATGTTATAATATATATATATATATATATATATAGTGACTTGATCAGTCATACCAACTCTGAGATGAAGTAGGTAGACCCTCCAGGTATCTTTTAGGAACCCGAGTATGAGGTTATTTATTTATTAAGAATTTTTTTACTCATCTATTATTATCTGTAAACTCTTTACTTTTTAGTGCTGGCTCAGATTATATGTAAACACCATTGGTGGTGGCCTGCTAATATATATTTATATCACACCATACTCAGGACGACCTTGGAACCTGAGAAGATTGTTTGCATGTAGGTATGGATAGTTGAAACATGATTTTTTAGGTTTTTGATTCTTAATACATAATTGGAGCATATGAGCAACGGATCAGGCATAGGGTCGAGATGCCATGGAGCAACATTTTTTTCACATTTTCACCTTTTTTTATTAGCATGAATGTTTCATGTTTCATGTTATCTTCTATACAAGCATGACATGAAAACATGTATGTATTATACACATCCTATGAGTCATTTTCTACATTATCCAGTTACTTAGAGTTCCACTATATCTCGTTAGGCTTCTGTTTTTTAATGTATCAGTATTTCATATATGCTTCTACTACTATTTACTATTTGATATATCAACTACGTTAATTTGTCATGGGGGCATAGTCTCTCCACCATAAAACTAACTCACTCACGTTTCTAGTCATAAACTCGTAGCTTATGGAGAGATTCTCCATAAGTCATGTAGCCAAATGGGCTCAGAGAATAGGTTAAGTGGCATCCAGGTTCGGGATATTAAAAACAAAGCATAAAATGAACATGAAATGTGGTTAAGGGATAATAGGGATGGTTTTTCTTCAAAACAATTATTTGTAATCACTAGAGATATTAGGAGGTCGTGGTATCCTTTAATTAGTGATGAAAATATAACTCTTATAAAAACTCATTATTTCACAGTAATATCACTACATTATTAATGAAAATGTATAAAATATTGTAAAATAATTATTTGATGAATTTTATATGGCCTATATTCACTAATAAATCAATTATAGTAATTTTTTACATATATTTTACCCACATTCACATTGTTAAATACTTTTTACCAAAATTTAATATCACCATGGTAACTCCATCTTCACATTTGTGAGCAATTATTACTCGAAAAAAAAATTAAATTTGTAATTTTTTACTACTGTGTACCTATAGATTTCAAATATATGAATCATTTTATTAAACAAACTTTCCATGAGTTACCAAATGAATTTCATTATTGATGCATATAACATGTCAAAAAATATTTATAAAAATTGTATTGTATACAGATGTTTAATGTTTAGGATAAAATTATCAACGATATTGATTGTAGTGAAATTTATATTCTTATTATTATTATTTTATTATTTAATAATCAATAAATGTTAACAATAATAGAATTCCATTGTAGAAAAATTTTATCAACAGAAACAGACGAAAAACATATTTCATTAAAACATGACCTAAATATTTAAAATTGATAACAGTGGTTCTTATATATCAATATAGTATTTTTTTATTAATTATAACATTATTAAATTTATTTTGTATTTTTATAACGGATTCAAATAAATCATGGAATAATGTTATACAAGTTATAGTATTAGTAAAATTGGTATTTTTTTATTTTTCACATAAGAATTAATTATTTCCAAAAAATCAAAAAATTAGGCTTAAGATTAAATTTTAACATATAATCACAAAATAATGTTTGTTTTTTCATATTAAAATTATAATTTTATAAATTCAAATCTTTATTAAATACATAAAATAATATAAAAAGTTATTTTATAGGAAAATGACATTTGTTATAATAAGAGTTATGTTTCACATGAATTAGTAAATATTCATGCGTGAAATATTTATTTATTATTGTATAGCTATAATGGATCATTCAAAAATCATCATAGTCATAAAATTAATCGATATTTAGTCTCACACATACCATTATTGATTGAGTTTATCTTGGGATAAGTCAAGGGAATACCCTAGGTAGTACACCTATATTAAAATTTAAAAAAATATTTTAATTGTAACATTATACATCTTGAAAAATTTTATTCTTACTCTATTTTTCTGTTTTACTGTAGGGTTATATAATTTTATAATAACAAATTTAATCACTAAATTGTAACAGTGATAAGAAATTTTAAAAAATTATAATGTTTTTTCATATTTTTGGTATAATGTATGAAACACAGTGTTATATATATTATTCTTTTTTGGAGTTTATGTAATGAAATCTGGGATTCTTTATATTCCCCCATAAATAAATTATGAATAAGAAATTAAATTTATTTCTCATTGATGATGTTAATTAAGGATATCTACATGATGGCCCGAGTTTTAACATTAAAAATAGGTAAAAATAAAATTTATTCTTTTATAAGAACTATAATACAAAAATTATATACCATCTTAATGATTTTATCTAAATACCTCAAATATATTGGTGTTATGAACTATTTTATTTTTCCTTGAGTACATACTGAAAATTACAGTGATAGATTTTCATTCATTGGTCTATGGTATCAAATTTAATTCCACATTTTTAAAATAGATACAACACACACATATCACTCGTCCCTCATAGTTCTTCAATCTGGAGGTGTTGGTTAAAAGATGATTTAGAATGATATATTTGGAGGATAATGATCATCCTTATCAAAAGGATGATTTAGATCCATATTCAGACCACTAACAACCCATTTTAGAGTATAAACCTCTACCTTAATGACTTTTTCCCTCTAGAATATTCATATCCTTTGTTCCCATAAATAATATGAAACCAAACATCTCTTTATCTACTGGTTTCACTAGTCCCTATGTTACCTGCTCTCTGAAAACCTATAGGATAATTCATGTAGGGGGATGGATTCACTATTAGATCCAGTCATAATAGCAAATCATTTTCCCAAACTGTGCCTTCCAATATCTAAAATATTACATGTACACCATACATGTGATCATGTGATCAATGGAATAAAACCTGATTGTCAAACATGTCATGACCTGACCCAAGTCGGGGCTCGAGCTGCAACTACCCCCCAACCTGCCTCCATAGTCATGGGGGTGGCGACAAACAATGAATAAATAACTATATCAAGGAATAATTTGACTAAGTACATGTATTCCCACCCACATCCAACTTGATACAAAAGTGCATAGGGAAATTATAAAATATGAAACGTTACTATAAGATAATCCAGTCATTCATGATCATCTAGACAACACAAAAGTATGGTAGTGTAAACTGAATAATAAAGTGGTAAAATACATTCCCAACAAGAAATATGTCCCAACCTAAAAAAACTTGAAATGTAAACATCTCAAAGAAACCTACTCCAGAATCCCAAGTTATGACCAATATATGCGGTCCATGAAATAAGAATCCCTAAGATTATCTTAGGTAACAATTGACCAGTCTATCATCTACATAAGACATGGTATGTGTTGTTAATTCCCATACAGGGGTGAGTGTAAACATACCTGGTTGTATACCCCTAATGCTAAAGGGGGAGTTGTAAGACATATAATAGAAGGGAAAGGTAGTAGATGTTATATGGTGTAGTTAAAGAGTATAGGTAAGCCCTATTGGATTTAAAATAATCTTTTCCAAGAACAAGCTAATAAACAATATGAGTATATTAAATACCTCTCCATTCATCGCCACCTATATCAGCAGTGTTGACTCAAAAAACAAAATGCAACGAACACACAAATCATATGGAATACCCCGCGCAACTTCACATCACCTAGAAAGAGAGTAACAAAATCAAAGGAGTGGATATAGAAGGAGGATATATATATATATATATATATATATCTTCTCAGTGAAAATACATTCATACAAGAGAATAAGGGGATCTCCATCTCAAAGCTCATCCCATTAAGAAGGGTAGATGAAAGTTCTAAAGGTCCCTCAGTGGTGCCCATCATCTCACATATACTTTATAAACTAAAAACTCTAAGGGTCTTGTTCACCACATATTGATATTATCCACTTTGGGTGGCAATAACTCACCAGCCCAGGTTTGGATCATTTCTCAAAAATGCATCTTAGTGTGGAATGTGTCCCTCTTCCATTTCAGTCCAATGTTATGTGAAACCATGTCTCATCACTACGTCGCATTGTCTAGAAGATAAAATTTCTTGGTCTAGGACCCATACCTTGTTATAATAGGAGTGTTCCCCTTTTGTCATCAATGGAGGACCCACACCCTTCCCAGTAAGTTGTTTATACTCTAATGGTGTAGGAACAATGTCCATCCTAGCTATAAGGATCCACTGTAAAATTATACTAAATACCCATGCATGTTTTCAATATAAAGGTTCTGTTCTATAGGTCGGTAGAGGACCCAGGCATAGTAGAGTTGTAGGGTCCCAATCTAAATGTCATCAACGTCTGATGCCTAGCATTTCTAGAGGGCTCCACTCAGTAGTCAGTAGAGGACCCATTATCATCCATGTTGGAGGGTTCCAATCAAGATGTCATTAAATACCCATACCCAGCACAGTTGTATAATTCCCATCAGGAGTAAGCCTCTAGTGATAATACTGGATCACTACTATTATCGAGCACCACATTAATGGTTCCATGCCCAAATAATTTCACTAATAATATCTAAATACTCAAATGAGGTCATAATCATGTTCTACTTGGGAAAACACTCATTATAGGATATTAAACATCCAAAAACCTAGTACAATTTAATTAGATACTACCTAATGTATGTTTTCAAAAGGGAACTACGAGATACATGGTGTGTGAGGGTCCAAAACATCATGTGGCCCTAGTTCACATCATTCTCATGTATTTGGCTAGCACATGGCTCCCTATCCCTATAGTAGTGCATTCCTTGAAGCTAGACTACGTGGTGTGTCCTCACTAACTGGAGAATGGTCTTGTAATAATTTCCATGCCCATGTATAGGAGTACATGTGCTTGTGGTTGACACTATGTACATCTATACAGTTTCTCAATCGTGTTACATGCCACATGTGTTATCCAACTGGTAAGGGGGTATATAGAGTGTAAGGGAGGAATACACAATGTGTCATCCTTAATTTTTCTATACCCTAGCCACCGCAGTAAGGGGGCCTATACACATGTCTTCTTTGTCGACTAGGGTGTGTGTTTGGGTTTTTACCAGAAAACTCAAATCCAAATTCCACACATTCATTAGAGCCTTTTTTTTTCTTTAAATTCATCTGTAATATCATCTAAAACTCATAAATTAAGGAAAAAAATGCAAATCATGGCCATCAATTTATGAAAAATGGACTCCAGTAACCATTAAAGGATTTTACGCTAGTTCTATATCATATCATTGCCTCTATGATTAGTTTCATGTTCATTAATCACAAAATTATTCATCCTCGTCTCACAGAAATTCTAGATCTATTCCGCACTAATTGACTTGTTCTCATATCTCTGATCCTCCACAAATCTGGGAGTTTGATCGAGCATGTTACCTCCCAAAAAAGTCGAACAAGGAACACATGGATCAAACCTAAGAAGAATGTGTAATTTAATATGGAGAAAGGAACAAAACCAAAGTGTAAATGATCAAGGACATGTTATCTTGTCCAATCCATCAATAATGGGGATTTAATATTTGAAAACAAATTTTAAAAATTAATATTTTGTACATAAGAATATGCAAAGGCTACAACAGGGTGAAGAAAAAATAAAAACTATTGATTTACTCAATATATTTATTTAAGGGGGGTAAAACACATTTGATGAGTCATACCTCGAAATTGGATCGTTTTTTTATGAAGAATGCATTTTATAACCATTTTAAGGAAGCTTTCGTGTCCCAATTTGATTTGATTCAAATTTCCATCGTCATTCAATTAATATCTTCCAACAGAAGAAGGAATGGATATCTTTCCGGTGATTTAATAACTATATTGAATCCATAGATATTTTTCCATAATAATATAGTTATAAATATATCATTATTTCAGTTGAATTAAATAATTAATTTAATTCAATTAGTAATTCTACTTAAATGTAACTCCAATGAGTGAGGGATCTGAGCATCCCACTCTAACTCATTTTGTGTCACGCATACGGAGAATACCATGTAACATAATCAACCATCGTCTCATATTTCTAATATGACCACCCATTTAAGAGTTATCCCATTTTAATTATGAATCTTCACATGCACAGTATAAAATATATTTAATTTTTTATAAAATTAATTTGTGAGCATATCGAGCCCCATAATCACAAATTGTCTCATTGCCTAGATATTTAAGCATATATATATATATATATGTATTTCAAATTCTTACAAGTAAGAACTATGTCTCTAAAACATTCATTAATACATGATTTTCATCCCCTCAATGTAAAAATTGAAAAAAAAAACATGAGATACTAAGCCTGTACTTGGCTCTCCCACTCCTTGGAACTCTTCTACAAATTTTTGTGCTACCATAGAATGAGAATAAAAGGTGTGTTTCTTCAACGGAAGGTCTACTCCTTATGAACCTTGATTTCAACCAGGTTCTCCAAAAAGTGACTCTATTTGGGATGCCTATCTCACCCAGTCAGTGATGTGTGTAAGATCATGAAAATAATTTTTATCTACAACATGTGGAATAAATCATGCATTCGCTCGATCTATGGGGGTTGGGAGAGACAGTATGAAACCTCACCAACCATCTTTATGATCTCGAATGGCCCAATGAACCTCATGATTAGCTTGACACCCTGGCCAAACCTCCAAAATATACATCGTGTGGAGAATATCAAGAAAATGTTGGGTCTTTTCTTTAACAATAAGGGCCTATGATGTTTATCTACATAAGAATTATATTTTCTCCAGTCTATCCTCATATGGCCGCAATTAATCTAGGAATTTTCCTTAATCACCTACATCAACACTTGGACCATAAGAGATGTCTCAATGGTCTCTATCAAATAATAGAGAAACCTAAAGGGTCTCCTGGACAAGGGGTAAAAATGTATCATGTTGATGGTATAATATAAGTTGATGATGTATGAAAATTATAAAAAGGTAAGGTGATCCACTAAGATTTGGATGGAGTCTAACGTATAATCCCTCAACATGTATTCTATCGCATGGACAATATACTTAGTATTCCCATCAATTTTGGGTTGAAAGGCCATACTCATCTAGAATTGGGTCTCAAATTCCTCCTACAGATATCTCCAAAATCATGATGTGAACCACGCAACATGATCTGGTATAATCTTTGAGGGCACCTGCTGAGGGAAAACAATATCTCATATGTACAATTGCTGCAAACTCTCCATCAAAATCTTCTCCAAGTTTCAAGGATGTGTGCCGACATCGTGTGTCTATCCACTATCATCCAGATGGTGTCATGTTTCTTCTCAACATGAGGAATCCCTTTTAAAAATTCCAAGGATATGCCGACCCAATTACACTCTAGGATCTCAAGGGGCTGTAACAAGGATTCTAGAACATGATGATCTACTTTCACCTGTTGACAGGTGAGAAACTAATAGATGAACTCATATATTCTTCATCTCATGCCAGACGACCAAAATTCTGGACGAAGGTCTCTATACATCTTCCCCACACCAAATGTACATATATGGGATATGTGTGGAACTTCAACATCACATCCTCCTACAATGTGACTGGGACCACTCTTTTCTCATGGAATATGATTGTGTGATTCTCTCCCTCATAATATCCAGATGGTGAGTTGAGTTTGGATACATGATCACATAGGACCTCATAGTTGATGTATCTAAGTTGAGACTCTCTCACACGCTCAAGAAGAAAAGGATTCAACACCATCAAATGAATAAAATTATATTATCCATCTTTACCTGGGACAACTTTTCAGAAGGTAAATTATCTGAATATTCCAACACTAAGTGAACCTAAAAATTCATGTTAAGGGAATATAATACAAATTTTTCCTTTCCTAAAATAGGAATGTGTTTCATGGCCATTATATAAGTGGGGGTTTTAATCCCCCCCCCCCTCTAATTTCACCAAAAATCACCATATGTGGGTAGATTATGGGTAGTTTAAACCAACTATAAACCAAACATAGAATTAGGGGTGGTTAAAACCACTGCTAATATGACATTAGGGGACCCAGTTTCAGTGATGTTATACTGTAACCTCCCCTAAACAATAATTCTATCAGTTAACACATCTTGAGGGCCATATACTACCACATAGGCACCCTAGAAAAACCACTAGACCCTAATACCACACACCCTGACCCCCCTTGACATGCCCAAGTTGACCATCACAGGAACCCCTAGACACACCCCTCACATCCCTACATAAAAACCTAGAAATCCATAGAAACTCCCCTGAAAACCCCACTTATACCTCTGTATAGCCCCGTCACACACTAGACAACCTCACCAAGATTCCCAGACAACCCAGTAGATGCCCCATGCAAACCCACGGACAAACGACCCATAACCTATAACACCCGGATGTTTTTATGAAATATTTTCTTTAAATAATATTTATTCTTCACTAGCTTACATTTCATGAAATCCTAAGTTTAAAAAAACTATTAGATTACCTTAATATAAAATTATCATTATATACTAGTTGTTATGTTAAGGTAATAATTACAACTAACTTATGAAAATTCATTATGAATTCATTTTCTATTAATTATTTTTGAAAAATATAAATCAATTAGATATTATTATTTTTGAGTGAATTAATTTTGGTAATGAAATTAATTAGATATATATGAGTTGTATACATAACAAAATATTTTTTATATTCATCCAATGGATATTTTAGTCATAGGGTTTTAATAAAACTATATTTTATACATAAAACCAATTTTTTTGAAGGTTAATTTTTAACATTGAATGGAGAACCCATTTTAAATCAATATTTTGAAAAATAAATAATTTATATATGACAACATAAAAATATTATTTTGAAGTGGGAGATAAAAATATATGGATGAATTTTTGATATGTTTCTAGAAAATTTCATTTTTTATGAATAGAAAAAATATGCTAAATTTTATTTAAAGACAAATTTTTTTCATCGAGATAATTTATATGGATAAATTGTAATATTGAAGGGATTAAAAGTATAAATAGAATATATTTTTAACATTTAATATAATTTATGTAATTATCATTAATTTTACATTTAATTCATATATAAAAACATTTCAATCTTTTAATTTGTTTTAGCTTTCAAAACCCGTTTTCTCATTTCAACAACAGGATTAATTTTAAATAAATTACTAAAAATTATATGTTCTCAATTTTGAAAATTGGATTCCATATTTTTAATTACTAGGTTTAAATTATGTTAATAGGATACATCTATTTTTTGGCATTATGAATAGTAACTTTGAAAATTATTTTATTACTATGGTTAATGGTAAATCAGGTAATTAAGCGTAAAAATAATATTATAAAATTACTATAACTTATTTATAAATCCTATTGGATGACTAAATTAAACCTATATCATCATTTTATAGAAATTTAATCAATTTATGGTCACTTAACTATGAATATGACATGAATGTAATAAAAACTAATGAATGTGACAAAATGTCACAATCTCATTTTGTTGATGTATATTAATTTTAATATATGTGTAACTAAGATATAATATCAACTATCTATAGTCTATGGAAAGATAAAATAAATAAATAAATAATAGAAATTTATTTATATGTTTTAGAGATTAAATAATTTACATTAATGATGACACATTAGTGATGTAAAAATTATTTTTTTAATATCAATATCAAGTAAATGGTTTTAAAAATATTAAAAGAAATATCATATGAACTAATTAAAGTGATCCATAAATTTTAATGTTTACTATGACATGTTATAAGGGTATTAAATATTTTTTTCTAATTTATCTTCTATTGGATTTTATTTAAAATCTAATAAATAAATATTGTCAAAATAGACCGTATTAAAATTCTATAAAAATAACATTTTATTAAATTATTTAAAAATTAGGGAAATATTTAATAATTACAAAGTTATAATTATATGATCTAAAATTTCATTAAATATCTATTTATGGCCAATTAAAACCATATAAGTGAATATTTATAACCATCAAAAAATTAGAATGATATTACCATAATTTAAATTAAATAGAATAACAAAGAGTTTATGGAAAGTTTACTTATTAAATTGACATAAAAACATGTATAAAATTTGTTATTTAATTATATTACAACCATATCTCATCTCATATTATAATTTCAGACATTTTTGTGGTTTTTGGGTGGGGTTTTATTTTGTTATAAATTTATATTTTTGAGTGTTTCATAAAGTTCCCCTCTCCTATCTTATAAAAGGTCACATCCTCCATCTACACGTCACTCCATTTTGAGCCTTAAATCTAGGCCAAACCCTGCCCATTTCTCTTCTAAGATTACCTATTAACATTAAATATATGTCGGTCTTCTCAAAAGACCAACTATACTGCCCTATGAGGAAATTTTAAAGAGGCACCTTGAGGAAGAGGTAATCTCTTATACCGATTCTTTCAAGTTTCTTTCTTTTTCTACATCCTCTAATTTAGTTGTTTCATTATAAAGTAATAACATAAGTATCATTAATATACTAATATGTTATTAAAAATATGAAACAATAATAATTCACCTTCTATTCATTATATGAAAAATAAAATAATCGTGTGTGCATACGTACAAATTATCGTCTCCACACCGTTATGTAATTTGTTTTTAACCACCACCTTAATTGGATGGCCATAATGGTATAAATAATAACTATATATGATTTTATAAAATTATTCTAATTATTAAATACTATACACAATCCAAATCAATATATTTCAACAATTATGGAAACGATATCGTCACTCATTCGTACGTACGGCTTACCATCTCTACGGTGCGATGTGATTTGTTCTACATATTATTAATTAAACCATGATTATATAAATGCATTGAATGAATAAATATGATATATATTATCCTTATTAAAATTTTTAAATGATATAAATATAACATAAAAAATAATAATAATAACTTATCTGACAAAACATGCAAAAAAAACATAAATCAGTTAATAACTGAATAGCGAGCATGAATGGAATGTTACTAACAAATAGATGAAAATGTGAACATAAATTTTAGAATAAAAATTATTATGATTCTATAATAAATAATTAACATTATTTAAATCATCATATATGATTTTCACATATATACTAAGCATACTAGTCATAATGTAGGGGATAACATTGCAAATCTCATTTTTATTTGAAACTGGTTATTAGTAAGTATTCACTGGGGCATAATTATCATCCACATACATGATTCATAAGTATGTATTTCAAAATATTATTTATATAAATCTATAATTTTTAAAATTTATTTTTACCCATTGGTAGATTTCTAAATAGTATGAATGGAATCTTTTTTCGTTTTCAGTACGAGGTACTTTTTAACTTTTTTGACAAAAGTACAAGATGAATGAATTTTTTAATTGTTTGATGCGAATGAAATTTTTTGATTTCCAAATTCCTTATTTATTTAATGTTTCCCCTTAAATATTCCATTTTTATTTTCACATAAAATTATTTCTTCTAAAATTGTGTGGCGATTTTAGGAAGGAAAGAGTTTTTGAAGAAGAAAATGATATTTTCCTCAGGAATTAATTTCATGTGTTTTCTCAAAATTATTTTCCATATAAGATGAAACTATTTAAATAAATTTATATTTATAAACATTTTATTAAAATGAATATATTATGATGAAAATGTATTTTATATATCTATTTGTTTAATATCAATTACGATTGAATGATGTTTAAGAACCCCATTTTATTTCAAGGGTTATGCTATGGTAAATGTTTTTATGTTTGTGTAGCACATGTAATAATGGTTTAATTATGATATGAGGGGGACCTATATCTCCCTCAAATGAGTTGGGTAATGATTTAAATTTCATGAGATAGACATGACTAGAACGACAAGTAAATCCAGTTCAGTAATACAAGGCTGGAACAAGGAGTGAAATCGGTCCAGTAATGGACTTTGTATGCTATGATGATCTTGGAAACGAGACTTGACTAATAAAAAATGATTTTCTATGACTATGTGTGTATGAAACAAAATTTCAGGTCTTATTTTATGAATGTTGGGATTACATTTAACTTTTATGATTTATTACATGACATGACATTATGATCTTTAAAATGGAGGAGAATCTTTTCAAATGATATGTTCTTATGAAAATGATATGATCGATATTTCTTTTATTACTCGTACTGAGCATTTGAGCTTACCATTTCATATGATTCTTTTCTCCAAGTCATGAATATGGGTATTAAGTATAACATTCCAAAAATGAGTCTAGTTTTGATGAATAAAATGGTATGCACTTAGATATTTGATGAATCAGA
The DNA here is from genome assembly GCA_963277665.1 of Viscum album. NCBI lineage: Eukaryota > Viridiplantae > Streptophyta > Magnoliopsida > Santalales > Viscaceae > Viscum > Viscum album. Next base: position 218,844,101 of record OY728138.1, read on the forward strand.
TGTTTATGTATCCCAGTTTCTAAAGACATTATACTTATATGGTATTTCCATGGTTTGGTTATATGTTGTAACAAATATAATTAATTTCTGAAGTAATATCAATGTATTTAAGTTATGGTTTTTTATAGTTGGTATCATAGGAAATGTATGAGTAACCATTGGAAACTAGGACAAGAAAGCCTTAGTAAGAACTATAAGGATATGTCTAAGTATATGATACAATTATAGTGTTTTATAAATGAACACGAATAATCTAGGATAAAACCTAAAGTTTCATAAATTGAAATTTAATTGTTGACTGTGTGGTTTTTCTATTAATAATTGTGTGTTTCACACTATGCTTCTTGATTTTAGTGAATGGCTTGAACCCAAAGGAACCGTATTAATGATGAATGTGATGGGAAATGCAATGATTGTACCCCCTGAGCATCAAAATTTTGTGAGATATGGAAATAAAAGGATTGTATCCCTACTCACACAACTTTATCAAGCTATAAATCATGCCATACATCCAAATGGGGAAAGGAGGGAGAAACATTTTGTTCAATCCTTGATGAGGTAGTGTCCACATTTATCCAATTGGTATTATGATTCATTAGTGGATAAAAAATGGATTAGCACCACTAAAAAGATATTTTCAGTTATAAAATGTTCTAAACATGATAAATTACTCTTAATAGTATATGATTTGTAAGGTGAGGCATGTCAATGGTGGATTATTATCAATAATATAAGGAAAATAGATAAAATTGAGTACATGGAATGTGACGAGTTTAAGAACATATTTTTCAATAAGTACATTCATAGAATTCTTCGAACGAAGATGAAGAAAGAGTTTATTGAACTTAAGTAAAAGGATGATGAATCTGTTGTTACCTACAAAGAAAATTTTACAAGACTTTCAAGGTATGATTTTGGAATTATTATCCAACATGAGAGTAATATTTATCAATTCTTTAGTGTCTTAAAACCACGTCTTCAAAGAGGATTAGCCATAAGGGAATTTAATAGATATGAAGAAACTGTTTGATGTTCTCTCAAGGTTCAGATGGATATTCGAGTAACCCATTCGTCATATGGATTTAATAAGAAGTGGAAAATTTAAATCAAAGGAAAATATAAATACCACACTGAAAAAAAAGATGAGTTTTCCCTTTTTCTCAAAGTGTGGAAATAAAAATGGAGGTAATTGTCTTAATGAGAGTAGTAAATGATTTATGTTTGGAAAATAAGGTCATCGGTAAATTTAATGGTGAAGTGATTGGAAAAATCTGTCCAATGATGCAAACAATTAAAATTCTATAAAGAATTCACCTTCTATAAAGCAATGTTACTAGTGCAAGGAAATGGGAAATTATGCCAAATCAATTCCCCTAATCCAAGGGTTATTGATGATGATCTATTCCAATAAACTCTTAAGGAAAAAGATAAAGGAATGTCATATGAAATTACTATCAACGACGTGGAGTATGATAATGATGTGGTAAAAGTTACACTTACCATCCACTATAAAGTAGAAAATGTTTTATTTGATTCTGAAACCAAACACTCTTTTATTTCTGTAATTTTTTCCAAGGGTATTTTTTTATTTCCTGAACAATTATATGTTATGTTAGTTGTGACAACTCATAATTCCACAACACTCACATTAAAAGTTTAAAATTCCTCTCTAATTAATTTTTTTGGGATATTGCATCCTAAATTTTTTTTCCTCCCTATATTGTAATTTGATGTGAATATTTACAAGCGATGGCCTTCTTTATATGGAGCTCATATCAATTTCCAATTAATGCAAGTCAAAATTCAAATTAAATATCAATATATGATCATCTATAGATGCATGGATGAATATAACATTCTAGTGGAAATTTCTTCCATCTTATGGGTCTTGATTTTAATAAATGGTAGTTATTTATCTAAATGGTTGGGGGGACTCACAATTAAGAATAAACTCATTGTACGGTAGTTTGATGATGTCTTTGTATATGAATTTCTAGGTCTTACACCAAATTGTGAAGTTGAGTTTTCAATATAACTCATACCGGGTTCTATGCCTATTTTAAAGGCACCTAATAGAATGACCCCAATTGAGTTGCATTAATTAAAGAAGAAACTACAAGAGATTCTTGATAAGGGATTTATACGCCCAAATGAATCACCATGGGAAGAACCTGTTCTATATGTTAAGAAGAAATATGGATCAATGAGAATATGCATTGATTATCATGAACATTATAATATCACTATCAAGAACAAATATCCTCTCCCACTATTTGATGAATTATTTGACCATCTACATAGAGCTCAATTATTTTCCATGATTGATCTTCATTCAAGTTATCATCAGTTAAGGGTAAAAAAGGGGGATATACCAAAAATAGAATTCCATACAACGTAGAGACAATATGAATTTGTAGTGATGCCTTTTGGTATTACTAATTATCCAATTATCTTCATGGATCAAATGAATAGAGTCTTTCTTGATCAGTTTTTTGTAGTCTTTATAGATGATAATCTTGTCTATTAAAAGAGTAAGAAAGAATATGAAGATCACTTGAGAATTGTACTGAAGACCCTAAGAAATAATAATCATTATGAAAAATTTACCAAGTGTGAATTTTGGATTAAAAAATTTTCATTTTGTGTCACATAATCTCAAAGGATGGGATATATCTTCATCCAGAAAAAATAGGGGTTATTGAAAGATGGTCGAGACCAAGAATAGTAACTAGTATCTGATGTTTTCATGGTTTGGCTAGATATTAATGACATTTTGAGAAATATTTTTCATGATTATATAGTCCACTCACTATGCTTACTTGGAAAGGAATTAAGTTCATTTAGATAGAGGAATGTGAAGAGAGTTTCAAAGATCTAAAAAAAGGTTATCCAGTGCACTAGTGCTCAAACTACCTTAGAGTGGAGAAACTTTTGTGATATATAGTGATGAATCCAATAAGGTGATGGGGTGTGTTCTAAGGAAAAATGATCTGGTGATATCTTATGCCGCACGAAGGATGAAAATTCATGATAAAAATTATCCAACTCATGATTTGGAGTTAGTTGTGGTAATCTTTTCATTAAAGATATACAGGTATTATCTTTATTGTGAAATGTGTGATATTTATTCTGATCATAAATGTTTAATTTATATTTTCACACAAAAGGATCTGAATATACACCAAAGAAGATGGTTGTAGTTGATTAAATATTATGATTGCTCAATACATTACCACCCTGAAAAAGTGAACACGGTGAAAGATGCATTGAGTCGAAAAGACCATGCTATGAAATACATGATGGGGATCAAAAAAATATCCCCTATTTATGGATTTTCAAAGTATGTATTTTGAAATTTTAATTTAAGGGAATAAATATTATCTTTCTCAAAGGAATTTTCAAACATTAATACAGGTGAATAATAAAATTTCATAGAATGAAGATGTGGAGTTACAAAAGAAGGTGAGAAATGTTCATGAATTCAACCTTGATTGTGATGAAATAATAAGGTCCAAGAATCGGTTTTGTATTCCTCCAATACCAGAATTAAAGAAGGAGCTATTTTTTTGGGCTCTCAGTTATTCATTCTCTATTAACCTTAGAATAACAAAGATGTACAAAGACCAGAAAGATTACTTCTGGTGGGATGGAATAAAGGGAGATATCACTGAATATGTCTCTCGAGGATTGGTTTTTCAGCAATTTAAGTCTGCGAGACAGAATTCTAAGGGGATGTTACAAAAATTACCCATAAATGAATGGAAATTAAAAAACATCACTATGGACTTTGTCATTGGACATCCCAAAACATCCAAAAGAAATAATGCTATCTGAGTTATAGTTGATTTCCTTACGAAGTCAGCACACTTAATTTCTATTAGATAAGATTTATCTCTTGATAAGATTTCCATGACATATGTAAAGCAAGTGATAAGATTTCATGGAGTACCACTTCCCATTTTATATTATTGGGTTATTTGGGTTACCTCAATGTTCTGGAAAAGTATTTAGCATGCTCTGGATAAAGAGTTATGTTTCATAACTGCTTATCATCCTCAGACAGATGGTCAGTTTGAGAGGACTATTCAAGATCTAGAAGACATGTTAAGAGCTCTCTCTATGGATTTCAAAGGTCATTGGGATCAACAACTACCATTTGTGGAATTTTATTACAATAATAGCTTTCCCTCTAGTATTTAGATGGATCCTTATGAAGATATCTAAGGAAATAAGTGAAAAAATCCAACTTTCTAGGATGAAGTAGGGGAATTAAATCTATTAGGACCTAATATTGTTGATGAAATAACAAAAAGTTCAGATATATTCAACAATACATAAGTGCATCACAGAGTTCACAAAAACGTTATGTTGAAAACTGAAGAAAATACAGAGAGTTTGAAGTGGGTGATAAGGTGTTCTTATGAATATCTCCCTAGAAGAGAGTAATGAGATTTGGAATGATGGGAAAGCTATGCCCTAGGTATATCGGTACTTTTGAAATAATGGAACATGTTTGGAAGGTAGCTTACCAATTGGCACTTACACCGAATCTCACTCATGTTCATGATGTATTCCATGTATCTCTCATGATAAATTACATACTCGATCCTTCACATTTACTAATATTAGAAGTAACACCACTAGAGCAAGATCATTCTTATGAAGAACAACTAATAGATATTCTAGATCCTAACAAAAAAGTTCTACAAAACAAGACCACTCGCTAAGTTAATGTTTTATAGAGGAACCACCAATTTGAAGAAGCTAAATGGGAACTTGAGGATATGATGATGGAGAGTTAACCTCATCTATTTGTTTCCAGGCGACAAATTTTGATTGTCAAATTCAATTTAAGGGGTGTATAATGTAACACTGAGATGTTTTTGTGAAATATTTTCTTTAAATATAATTTATTATTTAATAGATTTCTTTTCAAACAATCTTGAGTTTAAACATTTTTTGATATTCACTTAATATAAAATTATCCTTATAGCCTTGTCGTTAGGTTAGTGGGAATAATTATAACTAAATTATGAAAATGAATTATGAATTCATTGCCTATTAATTATTTACGAAAAATATAAATAAGGTAGATATTTTTTATTTTTGAGTGAATTACTTTTGGTAATGAAATTAATAACATACATATGAGTTATATACTTAATATAATACTTCTGATATTCATCCATTGTATATTTTAGTCATAGGGTATGAATAAAACCTTATTTATGTATAAGAACCTTTTTTAAGATTAATTTTTAACTTTGAATGGAGAACCGATTTTAAATTATGATTTTGAAACATTAATAATATTTATATGCCAAAATAAACATGTTATTTTAAAGAGGGATATAAAAATTAACTTTGGATATCTTTTTGATAATTTTCTCACAACATTCATGTTTCGATGAATAGTAAAAATATGCTTAATTTTAATAAATTTTTTTTCATTAATATAATTTATGTATTTAAATTATAATATTGAATTGCTTTAAAGTATAAAATGAATTAATTTTAACCATTTAATATATTGTGTTTAATTAGCATTAATTTGACATTTAATTCATAGGTAAAAACATTTCAATATTTTGCAATGTTTTAACTTTTAAAACTCGTTTTCCCATTTCAAAAATGGGATTAATTTTAAATTAATTACTAAAACATCTATGTTTTGAAAATATAAAAATGGATTCCATATTTGGAATTAGTAGGTTCAAATTATGTTAATAGGATACTTTTATTTTTGGGCATTATGAATAATAATTTTGGTAATTATTCTATTACCACAGTTAATGATAAATCTGGTAATTAACGGTAAAATAATATTATAAATTTACCATAACACCTTTAAAAATCCTATTGGATGACTAAATTTGACCATTATCATCATTTTCTGAAAATGGCATCACATTATTGCCACTTACCAATTAATATGACATGTCTGTAATAAAAAACAATGAATGTGAAAAATGTCACAGTGTAATTTTATAAAAGTATATTAATTTTAATATATGGGTAAATAGGAGATAATTTTGAAAATATATATTTTGTGTAAATATAAAAGAATAAATAAGTCATATAAATTAATTTATTATTCATAGAGATTAAATAATTAACATTAATGAGGACACATTAGTGATGTAAAAATTATTATTTTTTTCATAGAAATATCAAATAAATAGTTTTAAATATATTGAAATAAATATAATATGAACTAATTAACATGATAAAAGAATTTTATAGGTAACTATCACTTGCAACATGTGTATTAATTTTTCCCTATTTTTTCTTCTCTTTAAATTTTATTTAAAATCAAATAAATAAATAGTGTCAAAATTGTCACTAATGGCATTGTATAAAAATAACAATTATTAAGTTATTTAAATATTGGAAATATATTTAAAAATTTAAACGTAATAATTATAAGGTCTAAAATTTCATTAAATTTCCATTTATGGTTAATTAACACCATATAAGTAAATATTTATAATCATTAAAAATTTGGAATATATTACCATAAATAAAATTAAATAGAATAACAAAGTGTTAATGAAAATTAAAATGCCCAAATTTACATAAACACTTCTATAAATTTTATTGTTTGATGAAATTAAAACCATATCTCATCTCATCTTATAATTTGAGTCATTTTGTAGGTTTTTGGGTAGGGTTGGATTTTATTATAAATTATTATTTTTGAGAGTTTCCTAAAGTGCCCCTCTCCTCTCTTATAAAAGGGAACATCCTACCTATCCCCTTCACTCCATTTTATCCTTCAATATTGGATTAACCCTTCCGATTTATCTTATAAACTTACCTAGATACGTTCTAGAGGTGTTGTCTTCTCAAAATACCAACTCTAGTTCCCTAAGAGGAAATTTAAAGGAAGCACGTCAAAGAAGAGGTAATCTCTTATATCGATTCGTTCAAGTTTCATTCTTCTTCTACATTATCTTCTTTAGTTGATTAATTATAAAGTAATAAAATCAGTATCACTAATATAATGATAAGTTATTATAAATATTAAACAACCCTATTTCACCTTCTATCCATCCTACGAAAAATGAAATCACCGTTTGTGCATTTGTACGGCATACCATCTCCATGCCATGGTGTAATCTGTTTTTTACCACCACAATAATTGGATGGGTATAATGGTATAAATAATAATTATATATGATTATTATAGCATGATACTAATTTTGAGATACTATACACCATGCCCTTCAATATCATTCAACAATTATGGGAACGATATCGTCGCTCATGTGTATGTACGGTTTACCGTCTCCACAGTGTGATTTGATATATTCTACATAAGATTCATTAAATCAAAATTATATAAATGAATTTAATGAATAAATATGTCATATATTATACTAATCACAGGTTTTAAATGATATAACTATAACATAAAAATAGTAATAAGAACTTATCTGAAAAAACATGCATAATAACATAAAGCAGTTAATAACCGAATAAAGAGTAATAATGAAATATTACTAACAAATGGATTAGAATGTGATCATAAATGATATCATAAAAATTATTATGATTCTGGATTAAATCAATAACATTATTTAAATCATAATACAACAGTTTTGAATAAAAATGAATCATATTGGACCTATGGTAAGGGATAACTTTGAAAATCTAGTTTTTATCTGAAATTGGTTATTAGTAAGTATTCACAGGGGTATAATTATCATACACATCCATGTTTCCTAAATATTTATTTCATAATTTTCTTTATATCCTTGTATAATTGTTAAAATTAAATTTTACCCATTGGTAAATTTCTAAAATTTATGAATGGAATCTTTTTTCATTTTTGGTACGAGGCAATTTTTGATTTTTCTGGCAAAAGGATGAGAATAATGTTTATTTACTTGTATGATGTGAATGAATTTTAACAAAATCATAATTACATATTTCCATGAATATTACCCTAATATATTATAAGGTTATTTTCACATAAAATTATTTCTTCTATAATTTTGTCTCATTTTGAGAAAGGTAATAGTTTTTAAAGAAAAAAGGATATTTTTCTCATGAATTAATTTCAACTATTTTCTCAAAATTAATTTCCATATAAGATGACTATCTTTAAATAATTTTATATTTATAACCATATTATTAATATGATTTAATTATGATGAAATGTTTTTTTGAAAATCTATTAGTTTAATATCAATTATGACTGAATGATGATTAAGAAACCCATTTGATTTCATGAGTTATGCTATGGTATATGTTTTTATGTTTCTTTGGAACATGTAATAATGGTTTAATTATGAGATGGGTGGAACCTATATCTCACTAAAATGCATTGGGTAATGATTTATATCTCATGAGATAGACATGACTTGAATGGAAAGTAAATCTGATTCAGTAATACAATGCTGGAACGAGGAGTGAACTCGGTTCAGTACTGGACTTTGTTCACTATGATGATCTTGGAAATGAGCCATGACTAATATGAAAAGATTTTATATGTTTATGTATGTATGACCCAAAATTTCATGTCTTATTTTATGAATATTAGGATTACATTTCACTTTTATTATTTATCCTATGACATGATATTATGATCTTTTAAATGTAATAGAATCTGTTCAAATGATATGTTCTTATGAATGTGATATAATCTATATTTCATTCGTTTACCCTTACTGAGCATTTGAGCTCACCCTTTCATATGTTTCTTTTCACAAGGTAATGAATAAGGCTATTATGTATGATATTCCAAAAAGGATTCTAGTTATGATGAATAAAATGGGAGGCACTGTAGATGTTTTATGAACCAATTGTTTATGAATCCCAGTTTCTAAAGACGCTATACCTATACAGTCTTGTCATGGTTTTGTTATATGTTGTAATAAATATACTTTATTTCTGATGTAATATCAAGGTATGTAATGTATGGGTCATTATATAACCCCCACAAGACCATAGGCCCAAAAGAGGCCCATATCCACATTGTCACGTGGGCCCGACCACCTCAAGTGTACCGCTCCACCAGTCTACAGACCTGCCTAGAAAGAAGGCAAGGATTCGGTGCGGCTGAGATTCAAACCATGCACAAGTGAGAAATAGTTTCAGTTCCTTTACCACTATGACTTTTTTCCAGTATAATTATTATATACAATACAATATAATTATTTAGATAGAAAAATTATATATATATATATATATATTGTCAATAGAGAAATAAATAATATCTTATATTTCATATATATGATATATTTGGGAATAATATAACATATATATATATATATTTTTAATATTATATATATAAATATATTTGTGTATAATATATATATGTAATTTATTTTTCAATTATATATGGTGTATATATTTGTCTGTAATATATTTTTATATATAATATATTAGATAATGTAGAATTTATTTTTTGTATAATATATGTATATATTTATATATTTATTTATATCTGTTATATCTGTTTTCAAAATATATATATATAAAAATAATTATATTTACAAATATAAATAAATATTTATACAAATATTTATACACATATTTATAAATACATTTATATTTCTGTGTATGTATTTATGTATTTATATAATATTTATATATATAATAAAATTATAATATATATATTTATATATTCATTTTTAAATATTTGTATATATGTTTGTTATTGTAACAATAATATTATTAATTATAATTATTATTTTACATATTTTTTAAACTATAAAAATTACATGTTGGTTTTATAAATACTATATATTTATATATTAAATGCATTTATATTATACATGTATTATATTAAATATATTTACAATATATATTGATATATGTGATTATATACCTATATATTAATTCATATAGATATATACACTAAAAACTAAATACATTCATATAATTGGAAATATATAATATAATTAAATGTTATATATATTTACTAAATTAATTTATAACTAATATGGTATACTGCAATATATATAAAATAATTATTTAATATTTATTAACATATACATAATTAAATATTTAAAATATAATATATATAATAATATATAATAAAATATGTTTATTTATATTTATTTATTTATTTAATTTTTTCTATATTTTATATATTTTTATACATTATATTAAAAAATGTATTTATACAGAAATATACAATAAAGGGTATTTTATATAATATATGTAAATCATAGTATAAATGTACAGTATTTATTAAAACATATATATAATTATATTTTTGAATAAATATATTTATAATTACATTAATATTATGTATACTAGTATTTATAAATGTATACATTTTTTTATATGTATATGTATTCATCTAAAATATTTATATAATGTCCTTATACATATATATGTTTACAATTCAATTAAAAAAATTCTATAATATGGTTATATTATATATATATATAAACATGCGCAAACACGTGAATATATTTTAGAATTTGAATTTATAAGAGATTTATATTTATACAAAATTAGAGCGGATTTAAACCCTCGCCTAATCAAAGGGATTAGTGGCTGTTCATAAACCCAATCAATTTCTTGAATTAGACGGGGTTAAAACCCCGCTATAATTTCTTAAATTAGAAGGGGTTATTAACCCCCTCTAATTGATGACATTATAGGGGCGTAACAGCCCCCTCTAATGTCATCAATTAGTGGGGGTTCAAACCCCTCTAAAATTTCTTAAATTAGACGGGGTTCAAAAAACCCTCTAATCTAAGGGATAGAGGTAGTTCATGAACCCACTCATATATAATAAATTAGAGGGGGTTATAAACCCTATCTATTTCCTTAAAAAATTAATATATATATAAATATATATATATCCTCTAAAATCCAACTGAATATATAGAGCCACTAATTATTAAATTATCAATTGTTTTGACACACCCCACTCTAAATTAAACCCAAATATTAAAAAATAATGCTAAAAATTTTATAAGGGATTTTGAACCCCCTTAAAATATGATGATTATATAGGGTGTTCATTACCCCCTCTAAAATGAATTTAGAGAGAGTTTTTCATAAACCCTTTATGAAAGAGCTAATAATATAATGGTTTTTTGTTGTGAGTGAAGCTCATGTATCTAGAAGTGGAACATTGAGAGTTTCCCATAAATCCGGTTCCCTCAAAGAGATTCTTGGACAGTCCTCAGGTGCTCTGAATACTCCTCCTCTATTGTATTGTAAACGAGTATGTCGTCAATGATGAAAAAAAATAGTCCATGTAAAGATGGAAAAACTTGTTCATCAAATCAATAAACAAGGTATGGTAATTAATCACAACAATAAGAATCACTAATAACTTATTGTGTCTATAGCGATATCAGAATGTCAAATTTGAAATATTAGCCATGAAAACCATCAATTGGTGGATGTTGGACAAGAGATCAATATTTTAAAACCACCTACCACATCAAAAATTGTCAATGAGGTTATCAATCCTCGAAAAAAAGTAATTGTTATTTGTTGTGTTCTTATTCAGGAAATGATAATCCACACCAATACATATAGTATAGTTTGACTTCTTCACGAATGAGACTAAAGCTACCTAGGGGGACACACTAGGTCATATTAAAACTTTATCATGATGGTCCTCCAAAAGAAACCATCATTTCAAATGAAATATAGGTTCCATCTGATATACTGCAGAAGAAATCATAGATTTCCCTAGTAGAGAATTGATGAAAAACTCAGTCATCCATATCGAAGGGAGTCCCAAAACATCCTCAGGAATGAAATCCATATAATCCTCAAAAACTGAAAGAACCCTTATTCACAAAGATACCACTTCACCTAGGGATATGCTAGAAAAATGATGGGTGATGGGATACAACCTACATCTAACGTAATACAGTTTCCCTACCATGTCATCCTTCTGGCTAGAAAAGGAGAATCTTGTACCATCAATGCATAGGCAACAGACTTGTCTGTGGTGACATTAGATCTAGTATCATAATATAGATATCCAATCCATACCAAATATGATGTTATAGTGTTAAATTTTGATTAACCAGAGGTCCCACATGAACCTATATCATCCAAGTGATAGTTGACACTACCATCAAATAAAAACTACCGAAGAAGTGTTCCCCGTAAAAACATCAAGACGAAGCTGTTGTGCTAGATAATCAATTGGGATATCCAAATCTCACCCTAGGGCTATATATATAGGAATGATTGTATCATTTTTCTACCGACACATAATAAATTATAAAAAATATTCATATAATACCTCTTATCATCTCATGTTCTATAGTTTCATAGACATCCAAAGCAAGAAACTATCTACGGCCCTAGCTGCCTTCTCCCTAAGCCTAATGTGAGCCACCTAGTGGTTGTGGTTGAAGGATATCATAACATAATACTCTACATAATGATACTCCTACTACTCTTACAACTATGACACCCTAGGGACCACCTTTTCCACACATGGGAGATTCATGTCCACAGTGTTTCCTCTTCTGTGGCGGTTCATCGACTATATTCATGGGCTTCTCAGTATCTCTAGCCAGGATGTCTTATGAATTGTTACTTCAACCATGACATGTAAGGAACCACCCCTCAATGGGATACCCTGTCACTCTACACTTCCTCTAACCATGTGCCCGATCCTAATCATGAAAGAATCTCATGGGATGAGATCCAAGCACATGGACTTTTCAAGCTACGGTAGATGACTCAGCTCTGTGGGGACCACTCCTAGACCCAACTGTCTATTATCAATGTGATAGAAAGATCTATGTCACTAGTTCTCGATCCATCATCCTGTCATAGGTGGGGATGAAAAGGGGAACTATGCTGGCTTGGATCTCTCAATGGAGTCTCTAGTCAAACTTTAATGATCGGAAGTATCTGTCCCATATCATGTCATGGGAGTAACGTGTAAGGTCTCTGAACCATGATGCATCCACTATCAATCCTCCCAGCTAGAACTCTAGAATCTACAAGATCCGGAATAAATGAATACATAAAAGATAATACATCTCATAAAATATCTACTAGAAGTCAGCCCATTAGAGTGAAAACGCACCGTGTGTCTGCATAACAAGGATCCTCCAGCACCAACCTGCTATATGGAAAAGGCTAGATACTTGAGAAACCATATTATTTGTATGGGTTTGAACATGCCTAAATATCCAAACCATATAATCTAGCCAATCCTCATTCACCTAAGTATCTATAGTGTCATGGAATCTCAAGGGTCTCTAATGATGTAACTCATTGAGTGTGTGAAGCCTATGCGCTTCCTCAGCCTGATCTTCTATAATGATCTACTACACAATAGATGGAGGTTCTTCTACATACCCATATGGAGGAATGGGATCATGGGATGTACCCTATACTGTGTGCTCATCAATCATCATATAGTTGTCATGAACCAGAGCCAGTATCTTAATTGTCTGTCATTGTAATGGCATGGTAAAAGTAATCAAGGAGTTCCTCAATCATCTGAATAGACACACACACACAGATATGTATATATATATATCAAAAAATTGGGTTATTAATAAATAACGACAGTCAAAGACTCAATCTTATATGTTTCATAAAAAATCTATCCACGAAACAAATATCTTAGGATACTTATTCGTCAAACAGGTGGTCAAGGTCCAGGTGAATGGATACATCGGCCACTACGCCATCACTAGGCTCAATGTCCTAAGAGATGTACTTGAGACACTTTGACTTTTTTTTCATAAACCCAACAAGTACTATTTAAATGGGTATGTTCAAAAAAAAATTAAGAGGAATGTACATGCTCTGATATTAATCTTTCATGACATGACCCAATTCGGGGCTCAATCCACAACTACCCTAATCCTGCCTCTATAGGCCTGGGGTAGTGACAAGAATCGAAGGAATAACTAAATTAGGGATGCATGTTCCTATGTACCTGTATGCAAACACACTGCCAATTTAGTGAAAAAGTGCTTTGGGAATGAGTATAATATGAAACACAAATATAAGATAAACCAATCGTGCATGAACCTCTAGATAGTAGCCAATTATGATGGTGTAAAATGAAAAGTAAAATGGAAAAATACACTCCAAACCATAAAAATGTCTGTAACACCCTGATATTTAATGAGAAGTATTTTTTTATGTATTATGTTATACGCAATAGAATCTTTCACTGCACACAACACTAGTTTGGCTTGCATTACATGCAAACACGACCTTCCTCGACAGCGTCTGCAGTACGCAATACCGAGTTTCACTAAACAACGATATATTATTATAATATTATAAACTAGCTATTATGAATAGTATTAACTGAATTTTGAATTTTATAACATTAGAATTCATCTTATACATTTACTAGAATGAGGTATGAAAACAAAATCCGTTTTTTGGATAAAAGAAGTATTTTAAAAAATGCAGTATTACCTCCTTTTGATGGCACACCCATTTTAAATCTAGTATTTGACATGTTTATGAGTTAAATTTGACAAAATTAAATTCTTCTTTGGAATTAGGATATAAAAATTTACTTTGGATAATTTTTTCATATTATTCTAGTAACATTCATATTTTGATGAACTGTAAAAACACGCTATATTTTAATTAAAAACAACATTATTCATCGCAATAATTTATATGATTAAATTATAATATTGAATGGTTTTAAAGTATAAATAGAATATATTTTTACCATTTAATATAATTTATGTCATTATCATTAATTTTACATTGAATTCATAGATAAAAACATGTCAATCATTGGAAATTTTGTAACTTTTAAAAACCGTTTTCTTAACAATGGGAGAAATTTTAAATTAATTACTGCAAATTCTGTGTTTTTAATTTTGATAAATGGATTCCATATTTGGAATCAGTGGGTAAAAATTATGTTAATAGGTTTTTTTTTGATATTATGAACAGTAACTACGGTAATTTTTATTTACCACAGTTAAAGGTAAATAAGGTAATTTAAGGTTAAATGAATATTATAATAATTCAAAATTACCTTTACACTTGTCCTATCCTTATTGGATGATTAGTGGATGACCATGGACATATTTGGGTCGATTTTGGGACCCCATTGAGCCTTTTGGTAGTGATAATGACAATTTGGATTAATTAATTTAATGTAAAGACAAAATTGACATTAAACAAAATATTTTATTAATTGATTTTTATAATGGGTAATATAAAATATATTTTCCACAGTAAATATTAATTAGAAATATAAAAATATATCCTACATAATGATATTTTTTTTATAATTTTTAGACACCAATAAAATTAAATTAATTATGACACAATAATGATGAAGTATTTACCTCATTAATAAATTATTTAAATAAATATGATTATAATGATTAAAATATTTTCCAAAACATGTCCAATTCTGATTGGATGATTTTATTTCGACCATGAGTCATCTTATCTTCATCTTTAATTATTTTTGGACCTTTTTAAACTGAAGATAAGTTTATAATAAAATAATATTTCCACACGTTCCAAATATGCCCCTCTCCTCCCTTATTAAAGGGGGACCTCCTCCCTCTCCTCATCGCACCAATTTGAACCTTCAAGACCGGAAAACCCCTAAAATTTCCCTTCCCCACTTCCTTAGAAACCAACTAGAGGTATTGGTCTTCTAAAAAACCAACTCTAGTGCCCTAAGAGTTTGTTTAAAGGAGGAACTTCGAGAAAGAGGTAATACCTTCTACCTTTTTCTTCAAGTTCCATTCCTCTTCTACTCCCTCTTCTTTAGTTGTTTCATTTTGAGGTAATAACATAATTATCCCTCATATACAGATATGTTATTATTAATATGAAACTACCCTATTTCACATCTTATCCGTCCTACGGTAAACAAAATCATCGTGCGTCAGTACGTACGGAATACCGTCTCCACGCCATGGTGTAATATGTTTTCCACCACCACCTTACATGGATGGGTATGATGGTGTAAAAAAATAACAATATATGATTATTTTAAAGTTTTATTGATTATTAAATATTATACATACACTTCAATACAATTCCACCATCATGGGAACGATATCATCGCTCGTGCGTACATACGGCCTACTGTCTCCACGATGTGATGCGACTCGTTTTATATGATCTTCATTAAATAATGATTATATAAATGAAATTAGTGAAATTAATGAATTAATATGATATATATTACACTAATAAATTTCCGTAAATGAAGTATCTATATATTATAAAGAGGAATAAGAATTTATTTGATAAAACATGCATAAGAACATAAAGCAATAAACACCCGAATAACAAGTAGTAATGAGATATTACTAATAAGAAGCTAAGAATATTAACATATATGATATCATAACAAAGAATATGATTCTTTAATAAGTCAATGACATTATTTAAATCATTATACCGGAGGTTCGGACACGTACAAAGCATATCAGACCTAAGGTAAGGGAAAATCTCACAATCTCATTTTTATCAGAGATTGTTTATACTTTGGTATTTACTGGGATGTATTTTATGATCCACATCCATTTTTCCTCAATATTTAAAATTATTTCTATCCTCATACAATTTTTGATATCCAATTTTACCCTTCGGTGAGTTTTTAGTAAACGATATGAAAGGAATCTTTTGTTGTTTTTTGTACGAGGTACTTTTTGACTTTTCCGGCCAAAGTACGAGAAGAATGTTTTTTTAACATATAAGGAATGAATGTATTTTTAGAACATTATTTCCAAGAAGATTCCTTTACAAGTTTTCATGTTTATTTTTTATCAACATATTTTATTTTAAAATTGTAAGACATGTTAAGAAAGGATAATGTTTTTGAAGTAGAAAGGATATTTTCCTCAAGAATGGAATTCAAGTGTTTTATCGAAATTATTTTCCATCTAAGATAATATAGTTATATCCCTATTTTTAAATTTGTTTGATTTTGTTATTATGGAATTATTTTTATGATGTCCTTTTATCTTATATGGATTATGTTATGATGGTATGATGTTTAAGATTCCCATTTTTATTACATGGGTTATGCTATGATGTATGATTTTTGATCTTGTGGCAGACCTAAGAATTGTTTCATTATGAAATGGTGGGACATATATCTCCCTCCAATTCATTTGGTAATGATTTATATCTCATGCGATATACATGGCTATAATGGTAGGTTAATCCGGTTTAGTGAAACAGGACTGAAATGAAGAGTGAACTCAGTTCAGAAATGGACTTTATGCGCTAAGATAGTATTGGAAATGAGTCTTGACTACTAAGAAATCATTCTCTATGATTATGTGTGTATGACACGATGTTTCATGTTTTATGTTATGATTATTGGGATTACATTTCACTACTATGATTTATCCCATGTTATGAAATTATGATCTCTTTTGAAGGTTATGATTTCCAAAATGTTTTGTTCTTATGAATATGATGTGATTGATATTTCTTTTGTTTACCCTTATTGAGAATTTGAGGTCACCCTTTTGTATGTTTTCTTTCCCCAGGTCAGGAAGAAGGTTATTAAGTAGGATATTCCAAAAGGGACTCTAGATATGATGAAATAAATTGGAGACAACGTAGATGATTTATGAACCAGTTGTTTATGTTTCCCAGTTTCTAAAGACACTACACCTATACGGTCCTTTCATGGATTTTTTATCTGTTGTATTATGTGTGCTTCAATTTTGAAGCAATAACAATGTATGTAAAGTATGGGTCGTTATATTTGGTATCATTGGAAAGGTGTAGTCAACCATTGGGAACTAGGGTGTGAAAGCCTTAGTAAGAACCCTAAGGATATGTCCAAGCATAGAACAAAATATTAGTGTTTTAGAAATGGCCATGAGTAACCTTTGATAATACATTAAGTGTGAAATTTTATTCCTGATTATGTGGTTTTCCTATTATAAATAGTGTTTCTCACCCTATGCTTCTTTGTTTTAGTCAATGGCTGGAACCCGAAGGAACCGTGTTAATGCAGAATGCGACGGGCAATGCAATGATTTTCCCCCAGAGCAACCAAATGTTATGGGAGCTGGAATGAAAAATCTGGTAGCCATGGTCACTCAACTTTCTCAAGCTATGAACCACGCAAGACTTCCAAACGAGAAAGGTAAGGGGCAACATTATATTGAATCTTTCATGAGGCAGTGTCCACCTTCATTCAGCGGGTCTTCTGATCCATTAGTAGCTGAACAATGGATTAGTACAACTGAAAAGATATTTTCAGTTCTACAATGTTCTGAACATGAAAAAGACATCATAGCAGTGTATCGTTTGGAAGGTGATGATGATCAATGGTGTAATATTATAAAAAATACCAGGTAAAGAGATGAAATTGAGTCCATGGAATGGGACGAGTTCAAGAACATATTTTTCAATGAGTACTTCCCTCATATTCTTCTATCAAAGATGGATAAGGTGTTCCCTAAACTAAAGCAAAAGGATGATGAATCTGTTGGTACCTATGGAGAAAATTTTACAAGAATTTTAGGGTACGCTTCTGGGATTATTATCCAACCTGATAGTAAGATTAATCAATTCTTTAGTGGCTTAAAATCAAGTCTTCAAAGGGTGTTAGACATAAGGGACATAAATAGCTACGAGGAAATCGTTCGATGTGCTCTCAAGTTTGATATGGAGATTAGAGTAACCCATCAGACATATGGGATTGATAAGAAGAGGAAAATGGAATTCAAAGGAAAATATAAAGACCACGCTGAAAAGAATATGAGTTTTCACTTATGCTCAATGTGTGGAATGAAACATGGAGGGAGTTGTATTAAATGGACAAGTAAATGTTTCAAATGTGGAAAAGAAGGTCATCGAGCATTTGAATGCCGCAATGATGGGAAGAAGATGTCTAGTGATGTGAACAAAGAAAAGGATACACATAGTGGACCTCCTACAATTCAATGTTAAAAGTGCAAGGAAATGGGGCATTATGCTAATCAATTCCCTAATCCAAGGGTTGTTGATGATGATCGACATCAACAAACTCTTAAGGCTAAAGACAAAGGAATGTCGCATGAAATTTCTATCAGCGATGTGGAGTATGATAATGAAGTGGTGAATTGTATACTTACCATCCAATCTAAAGTAGCTAATGTTTTATTTGATTCTGAATCCACCCACTCTTTTATTTTGGAAGAATATTCTAAGGGTATCGTCGTATTACCTCAACAATTAGATGTTGAGTTAGCTAAGAAAATCCCTAATGGAACAACAGTCGCATAAAAAGTTTATAATTTTCTCCGATTGATGTTTGTGGGAAATTGATTCCCGCCAATCTTGTGATCCATCCTATAGTGGAATTTTATGTGATTATTGGCATGGATTATCTTTCTTTATATTGATCTCATATCAATTTCCAATGAAGTGAAGTCACATTTCATATTCCAGATCAATCTATGATTGTCTATCGATGCAAGGATGAACATAACCTTCTAGTGGAAATTTCTTTTATCGTATGTGTCCTGATTCCACTAAATGAAGGTTATTTATATTAAATGGTTGGTGAGAAACTCACGATTAAAAATATTCCCATTGTATGGGAGTTTGATGATGTCTTTACGGAGGAATGGCCAGGTCTTCCACCAAATTGTGAAGTTGAGTTTTCAATAGAACTCATACATGGTGCTTTGCCTATTTCAAAGACACCTTATAGAATGGCCCCAATTGAGTTGTAGGAATTGAAGAAGAAATTCCAAGAGAATGTTTATAAGGGATTCATATTCCCTAGTGCGTCACCTTGGGGAGCACCTGTTCTGTTCGTTATGAAGAAAGATGGATCAATGAGACTCTGCATTGATTATCGAGATCATAACAAGATCACTATGAAGAAAAAATATCCTCTCCCTCGCATTGATGACTTATTTGACAAACTATGCGGAGCTCAATAATTTTCCAAGATTGATCTGCGTTCATGGTATCATCAATTAACGGTCAAAAAGGTGGATATACCAAAGACGTCTTTCCGTACAAGGTATGGAAACTATGAATTTATAGTGATTCCATTTGGTCATACTAATGCCCCTTCTATCTTCATGGATCTGATGAATAGTGTCTTTAACGACTATCTTGATCAGCTTGTGTGAGTATTTATAGACGATATTCTTGTCTATTCAAAGAGCAAGGAAGAACATGCAGGTCACATGATAATTGTATTGAAGACACTGAGAAAAGAGAAGATTTATTCCAAATTTAACAAGTGTGAATTTTGTCTTGAAAGGGTTGTATTTTTGGGTCTCATAATCTCAAAAGAGTGGATATTTGTGGATACATCAAAAACAGATGTTATCAAAAGATGGTCGAGACCAAAAATAGTAACTAAGATCCGAATATTTCATGGTTTGGCTGGATATTATTGACGTTTTTTGTGAAAGCTTTTTCACGATTATCTAATCCACTGACCAGGCTGACTCGAAAAGGGGTTATGTTCGTTTGGACGGAGGAGTGTGAAGGGAATTTCAGGGAGTTAAAAAGAAGGTTATCTAGTGCACCTGTGCTCACACTGCCTTGTAGTGGAGAAAGTTTTGTGATCTATAGTGATGAATTCATGAAGGGGTTGGGGTGTGTTCTCATGAAAAATGATATGGTGATAGCTTATGCCTCACGACAGTTGAAAATCCATGAGAAAAATTACCCAACTCATGATTTGGAGTTAGCTATGGTAATCTTTGCATTAATGATTTGGAGGCATTATCTTTATGGTGAAAGGTGTGATATTTATGCTGATCATAAAAGTTTAATGTATATTTTCACACAAAAGGAGCTGAATATGTGCCAAAGAATATGGTTGGAGCTGATTAAGGATTACGACTGCTCAATTCCTTACCACCATGGGAAACCAAACAAGGTGGCAGATGCATTAAGTCGACAAGACCTCGATAGCTTATCCATGATGAGGATCACAAAAGATCCAATATTTATGTATTTACAAAGGATTGATCTTGGAATTATAATGGAAGGGGGAAAATCGTATCTTTCCCAAATGAATGGTCAACCATCTATACATGTGAAGATTAAAGAGGCACAAAAATAAGATGTAGAGTTACAAAATAAGGTGAGAAATGTTCCTGAATTCAACCTTGATTGTGATGGCATAATAAGGTTCAGGAATCAGGTTTGTGTTCCTCCCATCCC
The DNA here is from genome assembly GCA_963277665.1 of Viscum album. Classification (NCBI taxonomy): domain Eukaryota; kingdom Viridiplantae; phylum Streptophyta; class Magnoliopsida; order Santalales; family Viscaceae; genus Viscum; species Viscum album. Next base: position 218,865,200 of record OY728138.1, read on the forward strand.
AGAATTAATGAAGGAGCTGCTGGATGAGGCTCATAGTTCATCATTCTCTATTCATTCTGGAAGCATGAAGATGTATAGAGACATGAAAGAGTACTTATGGTGGGATGGCATTAAAAGAGATGTTGCTGAATATGTCTCTCGAGGGTGGTTTGTCAGCAAGTTAAAACTGAGAGACAGAAGTCTAAGGGGATGTTACAACCATTACCCATACTGAATGGAAATGGGAAAACATCACTATAGACTTTTTCACTAGACTTCCTAAAACATCCAAAGGTAATAATGCTATCTGGGTCATAGTTGATTGTCTTACGAAGTCGGCACACTTCATTGCTATTAGGGATTATTTCTCTCTGGATCAGTTTTCCAGGATATATGTAAAGGAAGTGGTAAGATTTCATAGAGTACCACTTTCCATTATATCTGATCGGGATCCAAGGTTTAACTCGATGTTCTGGCGATGTCTTCAGCATACTCTAGATACAGAGTTGAGTTTCCGCTCTGCTTACCATCCTCATACAGACAGTCAGTCTGAGAGGAAAATTCATACTCTAAAAGACATGTTGGGAGGTGGCTCTATGGATTTAAATGGTGGTTGGGATCAACACCTACCTTTGGTGGAATTTTTCTATAATAATAGTTTTAACTCCAGTATTCAGATGGCTCTTATGATTCTCTCTATAGAAAGAAATGTAGAACTCCAACTTATTTGGATGAAGTTGGGGAAAGAAAGATATTATGACCTGATCTTGTTGCTGAGATGTTAGAAAAAGTCCGATTTTTTCAACAACACATATGATCATCTTAGAGTCAAAAAAAAAGATATGCAGACAACCGAAGAAAAGACCTAGAGTTTGAAGTGCATGATAAAGTGTTCTTACGAATATCTCCTTGGAAGAGACTAATGAGATTTGGGAAGAAGGAAAAGTTGAGCCCTAGATATATAGGTCCTTTTGAAATTATGGATCGTGTTGGGAAGGTAGCTTACCAATTGGCGCTTCCACCTAATCTATCTCAAGTTCATGATGTGTTTTATATATCTCTCCTGGGGATTTACATACCTAATCCTTTACATGTACTGAGCTCAGAAGTTGTACCGCTGGAGTAAGATCTTTCTTATGAAGAATAGGCGAAAGAGATTCTGGATCGTAGCGAAAATGTTCTGTGAAACAAGACCACTCGCTTGGTTAATTTTTTATTGATGAACCGCCAATTATAAAAAGATACATGGGATCTTGAGGATATGATGAGGGAGAGGTATTCTCATCTGTTTGTTACGAAGTGACAAATTTCGAGGGCGAAATTCCTTTTAAGGGGGGTAGAATGTAACACCCTGATATTTTATGAGAAGTATATTTTTTATCTATTATGTTATACGAAAAGGAATCTTTCACTACACACAACACTATCCTGGCTTGCATTACACACAATCGTGACCGTCCTCGATAGCGTGTGTAGTATGCAATACCGAGTTTCACTAAACAACGACATATTATTATAATATTATAAACTATCCGTACTGAATATTATTAACTAAATTTTGAATTATATAACATTATAATTCATCTTATACATTTTCTAGAATTAGGTATGAAAACAAAATCAGTTTTTTTGGATAAAAGAAGTATTTTTCAAAAAAATGCAGTTTTACCATCTTTTGATGGAGAACCCATTTTAAATCTAGTTTTTGAAATGTTTTTAAGTTCAATTTGACAAAATAAAATTCTTCTTTGGGATCAGGATATAAAAATTTACTTTTGATAATTTTTTCTTATTATTCGCTTAACTTTCATATTTTGATGAATAGTAAAAACACGCTATATTTTAATTAAAAAAACATTTTTCATCGCATTAATTTATATGGTTAAATTATAATATTGAATTGTTTTAAATTATAAATATAATATATTTTTTCCATTTAATATAATTTATGTCATTAGCATTAATTTTACATTGAATTCATAGGTAAACACATTTCAATCTTTGGCAATGTTTTAACTTCTAAAACACATTTGATTAACAATTGGATTAATTTTAGATTAATTACTAAAAATTATGTGTTTTGAATTTTGAAGAAATGGATTCCATATTTGGAATCAGTGGGTCCAAATTATGTTAATAGGTTACTTTTTTTTTGATGTTATGAATAGTAACTACGATAAATTTTATTTAATGCGGTTAAAGGTAAATAGGGTAATTCAAGGTTAAAAGAATATTATAATAATTCAAAATTACCTTGGAACTTTTCCTAACCTTATTTGATGAGTATTGGACGACCATGGGCATCCTTGGGTCGAATTTGGGACCCCATTAAGACACTTGGTAGTGATAATGACAATTTGGATTAATTAATTTAATGTAAAGACAAAGTTGACATTAAAAAAATCTTTTAGTAATTAATTTTTATAAGGGGTTATATAAATTTTATTTTTGACTATAAATATTAATTGTAAATATAAAAATATTTCCTACATAATGTTATTTTTTTATAATTTTTAGACACCAAATAAATTAAATTATTTATGACACAATAATGATGAATTATTTACCTCATTAATAAATGATTTAAATAAATAAGATTATAATGATTACAATATTTTCCAAAACATTTCCAATTCTGATTGGATGATTATATTTCGACCATGAGTCATATTATATTCATCTTTAATGATTTTTGGACCTTTTGAAACTGAATATAAGTTTATAATAAAATAATAATCCACACTTTCCAAAGGTGCCACTCTCCTCCCTTATAAAAGGGAACCTCCTCCCTCTCCTACCCACAACAATTTGAGCCTTAATGCTCGGCCAACCCTTGCCCATATAACTTCCCCACTTCCTTAGAAACCTACTATAGGTACTTGTCTTTTCGAAAGACCAACTCTAGTGCCCTAAGAGAGAGTTTAATGTAGGCACTTCGAGAAAGAGGTAATACCTTCTACCATTTTCTTCGAGTTCTATTCTTCTTCTACTCCTTCTTCATTAGTTGTTTCATTATGAGGTTATAAAATCAGTATCCCTAATATACTGATATGTTATTATAAATATGAAGCAACCCAATTTCACCTCTTATCCATCCTACGGTAAACAAAATCACCGCACGTGCGAACGTACAGAATACCGTCTCCACGACGTGGTGTAATATGTTTTCCACCACCACCTTACTTGCATGGGTATGATGGTGTAAATAAATAACTTATATGATTATTGTAAAGTGTTATTGATTCTGAAATATTATACATACATTTCAATACAATTCCACGATCATGGTAATGATATCATCGCTCATGCGTACGTACGACCTACCGTCTCCACGATGTGATGCAACTCGTTCTATATGATCTTCATTGAATAATGATTATATAAATGAATTGAATGAATGAATATGATATATATTACACTAATACAATTCTTTAAATGGTGTATATATATCCTATAAATAGGAATAAGAATTTATTCATCAAAACACGCATAAGAACATAAAGAAATAAACACCTGAATAACAAGTAACAATGAAATATTACTAATAAAAAGCTATGAATATGACCATATATGATATCATAAGAATTAATATGATTCAGTAATATGTCAATGACATTATTTAAATCATTATACAGGAGGTTCAGACACGTACAAAGCATATCGGACCTAAGGTAAGGGAAAATCTCACAATCTCATTTTTATCTGAGATTGTTTATACTTTGGTATTTACTGGGGTGTATTTATTCATCCACATCCATGTTTCCTCAATATGTAATATTATTTATATCCACATAAAGAATTTTAAATCTAATTTTATCCTTTTGTGAGTTTTTAGTAAAAGATATGAATGGAATCTTTTGTCATTTTTCATACGAGGTACTTTTTGACTTTTCCATCCAAAGTACGAGAAGAATGTTTTTTTAACATATATGGAATGAATGGATTTTTAGAACATTATTTCCAAGAAGCTTCCTTTACAAGTTTTCAAGTTTATTTTTAATCAACTTCTTTTAGATTAAAATTTTATGACATGTTAAGAAATGAAAAATGTTTTTGAAGTAGAAATGATATTTTCCACAAGAATGGAGTTCAAGTGTTTTATCAAAATTATTTTCCATCTAAGATAATATAGGGTTCTATTTCTATCCCTATTTTTACAATGGTTTGATTTTTTTTATGATGGAATTATTTTAATGATGTCCTTTTATCTTCTATGGATTATGTTATGAGGGCATGATGTTTAGGATTCCCATTTTTATTACATGGGTTATGATATGATGTATGATTTATGATCATGTGGATCACATAAGAATGGTTTCATTATGAGATGGGTGGGACCTATATCTCCTTCCAATTCATTGGGTAAAGATTTATATCTCATGAGATAGACATTTCTAGAATCACAGCTTAATCTGCTTCAGTGAAACAGGACTGAAATGAGGAGTGAACTCGGTTCAGAAATGGACTTTCTCCACTAAGATAGTCTTGGAAATGAGTCCTGACTACTAATAAATGATTTTCTATTATTATGTGTGGATGCCACAATTTCATGTTTTATGTTATGATTATTGGGATTACATTTCAGTACTATGATTTATCCCATGTTTTGAAATTATGATCTCATTTGCAGGTTAAGATTTCCAAAATGTTATGTTCTTAGGAATATGAATGTGATTGATATTTATTTTGTTTACCCTTAATGAGCATTTGAGCTCACCCTTTTGTATGTTTTCTTTCCACAGGTCAGGAAGAAGGTTATTAAGTAGCATATGCCAAAAGGGACTCTAGATATGGTGAAATAAATGGGAGACAACAAAGAATATTTATGAACCAATTTTTTATGTTTCCCAGTTTCTAAGGACCCTATAACTAAATGGTCCTTTCATGGTTTTGTTATATGTTGTAATTAGTGTGATTCAATTTTGAAGAAATAACAATTTGTGTAAAGTATGGGTCGTTATAATTTCCCTACATGAAAAACTAGAAAAGTAAACATCTGAGAGATCCCATATCATAAATTCCATGTTATGACCATTTTACGTAGTCCAACGACCTAGTAACCCTAAACTCCAGTAATGTCAATTCTGATCTATCTTTTATTTGCAGAAAACATGATACGTGTTGGAATATATCAAGTAAGGGCGAGTAAAAAAATAACCAGTATGACACCCCAAAAGTAGAAGGGGGATAAATAAGATATACGCTAGAGGGGAAAGGATACAGATAGTGTAAGGTATAATGAAAGATTACAATTCAACCAGGTAAGAGTGAAACTAATCTTTTCCAAGCACAAGGTGCTAAACACGATGAGTATATGAACTACCCATCGAGTCTTCACTGCATATAGAAATCGGGTTGAATCATCACACCATGATAAGATAAACATTGTAATCACTTCATATACCACATTAATATTTTCCAATCTTGTAGAATATTTACCAAATACAAGGAGTGGATACAAAATAATGATAAAAATATACATTCTTTGTCAATAGAAGTCCAAATTAGAGAGTTTGGGGACCTACATATCACAACTTATTCCATGATGAATAGTAGACAATAGTTCCTTATGTCCTTAAATAATTCCCAATATCTTACATTTCTTCCACAAACACACATGTATAAAGGGTTTTGTTCAACACACCTTGATATTATGATCTTTGGGTGGAACATAATCACTAAGATGGTTTTAGGTTTCATATACAAAACATGCCTCCATGGGGAAATCGATCATCTTCCTCATGAGTCCAAATCATTGTCAAATGATGGCTCATCACTTTATTTCATAGTTGAGGTTACACAATTTATTCGTAGAAGACACATGACCAGGTACAATAAAAGGGTTCCTCTTTGATAGTCAATGGAGGACCCATGCCCTACCCAATAGAAGGGTTCCACTTCGATGGTAGAGGGCCCATACCCCGCCCAGCTGGAGGGTTCCTATATAAAAGTCTATAGAGGACACATTCACTTTACTGAAAGGAGGGTTATACTTACGGAGTTTGTAGATAACCCTTTTTTAGACCAGCTAGAATGTTCCACACTAAAATACGTCAAGGTCCCATGCACTACCTTACTAGAGAGTTCCACTTTAGAGTTTTTATTGGACAAATTCCCATCTTAGAATGAGGGTTCCACTCAAGATTTCATTTAGGTTCCATGACCCACCCATCTAGGGGGTTCCACATGGGAGTAAGACTCTTGTGATCCTTCCAGACAACTATCATTATCAAGAATCGCTTCAAAATTATCTATACTCGGATCACTTCACATAGAATATCCAAATCTGCAACTGAGGGAACCATTATGTCCTACATGGGAAAACACTCAAGATATCCTACTAACATGCCAAAATATAAGTTCAAATAAAAGAGATATGGTCAAATAATGTTTCTCCATAAGGAATAAGGGGATACATGTCTTGTGATTGGGACCACATGACATGTAGCCCCACATCATAGCCTGCCCATTTCCTTGCACAAAAATGGCTCCCTATTAATGTAGAAGTACACACAGTTTAGATGGACTACATGAAATTCCCTAACTATCAATGAACAGGGCCATGTGATTCTCACTATGTCCATGTACTGAAGTACACATGCTTGTAGATTATCTCTTTTACATCCAAACAGGTTTATGTCTGTGTAACCATTCATATGGATTATCCGACTGCGTATGGGTAAACAATGTGTATGTGAGTACTGAACTCCATGTATTCCATAATGTTTCCAAACTATAGTTGATGCCATCATAGTGGGGACACGCCATCTGTTAATCCATGAACATAATGTGTTTTCATTTTTTACCCAAAAAACTCACATCCAAATGTATCTAATTTATTTATGCATTTCTATTATAGATCTAGCTCTAAACTCATTTGAAGATGATGGATACAGCCTTAATAATTGAATCTTTTCCATCACTCAGTTGATAACAGCCTGTGGTCATTATCATGAGTTATACCACTCATTTCAAATGCCACTATGACTTCCAGGTTGGATTTTGTGACCATTTATCAACAAATAGGGCATCTTTTCCTCGTAATAATCCTAGATCTATGCCTTTGTTGTTGATCATTTTTTGTTTCGTCGATCATCCATGATTCTGGGGATTCAATAATGCTTGGTACCACCTAAAAAAGTCAAACATGGACAACAGGTATCCAACCAGTGAAGAAAGAAAAGGATTTTGTGGAGAAAGGCACAAAATGAAATGTTAGATGATAGATTTCAATATTTATTCTCCAAAAAATCAATGACGGGTATTATTGAATAGAAAACAACTGGAAAAAATTAAATTTATATGAAGGGGAACGTGAAAAGGCTATGAGAGGGTAGAGAGAAAATAACAAATATCAATATACTCAATAAATTAATAAAGGGGGTAAGATGCCAACTGATGAGACCTACCATGAAAATAGATTATTCTTTGATTAAGAAAACATTTTCCAATTATTCAAAGAAGATTCTTCATACAGATTTGATCCAATTTAGTGTTCAATCGTTATTGAATTTAGATCCATCAATGGAAGGGGGAAGAGATCTATCGTTGTAAATTTCATAATTATGAGACAACCCTAAAAATTTCTCCATAATGATATCTTTATAAAAATATCATCATTTAAAATTAAATAATTAATTAATTATTCAACATAATCATACCGCAAATGAGAAAGGGGTCTGAATGTCCTACACCCACTACATTTATGTCGCGTTTATGGAAGACACCATGTTTTAGAATAAAATATAGCCTCTAGTTTTAAAAACGATCAATAGTTTAAGACTTATTCTTGTTCCATTATGAAAATTTGTATTCAAAATATTGAACACATTTAATATTTTTATAAAATTAATTATGGGAACACATAGCCTAGGAAATTTTGATTTAGTTTCAACGTGGTTTGGTTTTTTTTGATGCAAGTTTGTTTGAGAAATTTACATTAAATTTCGTTTTATTGTTTTTATTTTTATTATCTTCGACAATTTAATTCATTTGGGTTCTAATAAAACCAGTTAGATTACATTTGGTTCATATCAATTTGTTTTGGTTTAGTTTAGTTCATGTCATTTGTGGTAATATATGTTTGAATTCACTATATTTTATCCAATTTGATTCATCATTTATAATATCATATTAATTCAACATAGATTAGTTTTACTTGGTCTAATTATGTTTCATTCAATATTTTTCTACTCAAATTATATATTTTTATTTTGACCATTCTGGATTAGTTTTTGTTGATCTCATTTACATTTATACCAGTATGGTTTGGTTTGTTTGAGATTTTTTTGAAAATATTTCATTCCATTTTTATTAGGTTTTATTATATCCATTATGGGTTTGTATAGTTCCAATAGTTTTAATACAACTCATTTTGGGTTTAATCTTCAAAATATTATGTGGTTTTGTTTCTATAGTTAATAACTGTTCATTATGATTGATGCAATTCTAATTGAGGCTGTTCATGAGAGGTCTAACTGGATTATATTGATTGTGTATTATTTTCTTTGGTAACGCAAGATATGATTTGTTTTAGATAAGGTTAGTTTTAATTTATTTTTTCGTTATAGAATAATATAATTTAGGGTTGATTCATTTACTAATATCAAGTTTTAATATTAAAATGTTAATATAATTTGACGATTTTAATTTTTCTTACCTCTAATATGTACTATTTCATTCAATTAAGTTTGACTGAGTTCATTCTTGTTTCATTTAATTTGGTTGTTTGATTTGGATTAGGTTAGGTTGATTTTATTTGATTTGATTCAGTAAAAACATTATTTTCTATAAAATAATTATTCGATGAAACATATATACTTATTTAGTAAAAAATGGTGTGAAATACAAGAAATCATTGATTATTTAAATATAAAGGCCAATATATAAGGGAACCTACCCCAAACTCCATTTAGTCTGCTTATAAAGCCCAAAAATAAAATATTCCATTTACAACTTTCAAGAACATGCAAGTTTTCAAATATGTAAGGACATGTGGACCCTTTGTAAAAATATTTATGGTCAAATATGTAGAAGGTAATCCTCACATATATGCTTATACATGAAAATGTCCTTTTACATTACACATGTATACATTATTCATATATATACATAAGCACACCTAGACCTAATATATATATTCATACTTCCATGATTTAATATATATATATATATAAGGGAATATATAAATGTATATCCTTAACTATTCATACATGTGCAAGACAATATTGACAATGGAAACCTGAAACTACCACAATGAGGTCGAAAATACTATAGAAAATCAAAAAGAATGAAAACAAAAAAATCCCTAAATTAAATAAAACTAAAATAATTGAAATAGAATAAAACATACCTAAAACCCATGTATATTATTTTTTTTTTCCAAAAAAAATATTCTGGGATAGGGCCATAAATTTAGATAGAAATTTTTGAGCCAACATAAAAATATAAAAGAATTATTTTTCATTACAATCAATAGACAATACAAAAAATAAAGACTAGGGAAAATAAAATGGATTATTTAAGCCAAGGGGGTGATTGGATCTATTTTGTGGGTGTAGAATCAAATACTCCATGAATTATTTAGTACATATGTTTGATTCTATTGATTAAAATTGAAATGAACAGGGGAAATAACACCACAAATATCACATATTTCGTTCTATATTAAAGAATACCCATAATAATGGAAACACTACTCATTCAATAATATTATTATTAAGAAAAAAATTGGAGCACCCAATAACATGGTGTACCAAAAGATAAAAAAATTATTAAGTTGTTTATATAAAAAACCATCCAACTAAATATTCTATTGAAAAATTTAACATAAAGATATTTACACATCGAAAAAGGATAACATGAAATAGTAGTCTACATGGAATTCAGAAGCAATGTATACTAATACATCAGTTATAAAACCTAAAATTATGAAAATTTATTTAATGATAGTGAAATAGTATCCACATTTCAATTCTAAAAAGTATATAATAGAAACAAATAATATATTAATAGAACTTAATCAATCATTCATTTTGGTACATTTGGTTTTGAATATGAATTATGTATTTATATGAGAAAGTATATGGGTAGATACCCAAATTTGGTTATATTCCTATACAATTCATTAAGATAAAATAATATGTAGGATATCTAACAAATTAAGGACATGAAAATTTATTCTAGTACATTTCAGTAGTCAGTAAAGATAATAAATAAATAATGTATTAAAAAATGACATTCAATGATTTTTTAGCTATCATATATAGAAAAATAATTTGGTGGGTCATACATTATAGTTAATTAATACCAAAATAACCATGTATTTGAAAAATTGATAGTATATAAAAGTAAGGAATACATTAAATATGAAGTTTATAACATTAGTGATTATTACTTGACAAAGTATAATATAAGATATTTTTAATTTATAGTGTATAATAGTAGACATCAAAAATTGATATTGTATAACAGTAGATAGTATTAAATGACATTTTTAACAATATATTTTAAAAAATGATAATATATAATAATATACACCATTAAAGGATAGTGAATAACATTAGAAATAATGTATTCATTCAATGAAAAAAATCCATCCTCAAGACAGTTGAATAGTTATATAATATCGATTGGAAGATATTCTTTTCATTAAAATAGTCACCTAATGATACTAATATTGGGTATATTTGAAGCATGAAGATATCAATTGTTATGAAATATGTGAGGAAATATAATATCATAGATCATTTAAAATTAGATAATTTATATAAATTAATATACAATAAAAACATCTCAAATTAGAATTATACATAAGGGTTGAAATTAATGTATTATAAATAGAAATAGTCAAAACTCAACAACTGCTTGTGGTTAGGGACACTAATTAGCAAATAAAAGATCAAAAAACTAGTTATATAATAATATGGATAACTATCCTAGAAAAATAGGGAAATGGTATAGTAGTCACATGGGATTAATTAGGATCTTGTACACCTCATAAAATCGCTTAAAGTGAAAAACCCCCGTTAAAAACATAAAAATCTCGATTCTGAGATACATTACCCATTTCATAAAATCACATAAAATTTAATTTCAAACATCTCTTAAAAAACAACAATTTCAATAATAAATTATATCCATTTATTGACAACCTCGATTATCCAAATTTTTTTTGGAAATGAACATTTATCCAAAAATATCCATGGTTTGAACCATGAACCTTTAATTTAATTCATTTCTTGAATCGGTTCAACCAATTTGAAACCATTACATTTCATATGAAATAATTTTTGAATTATTTTTACAACATATGGAATTTCAAGTAGCGCATGAAATTCCAAGTGAAACCTTTGAGAAATCACGTTCAAGGCCTATTTTTTGTAAATTTTAAATATTATTTTCAAATGCCATTTGAGAAATCTCATAAGCACCCTATGTGACCATCCAGACAAAAGAAGATTTTCAAAGACCCGTAAAATATAAAAACCCTTTACATTCAAATAAATCTAAGAGAAATGCATATTTATAATTGGAAATCCAATAACCATAATTAAAACTATAATTTAATAATTAAAACATAACTTCAAAACACTATAGAATCAGAAGATTAAAAATTAAATATTAGAGAATGGGAATTTCTACATCAAATCAATGAAACATTAGACATAATTAAGCTCCTCTAATGGTGTATGAAAAAAACCAATAATAAACTACCATGAACTCTATACAGCAAAGAAATCCAATTTTGGAGTGGCATAATCAGAAGGATGAAGACCATTGAGGTTGGGTTTCTATAATGAGTGGGATGAGCATGATGGATGAAAATGGAAGTTATAAAGGAGTGGTTTGGTGGAAGAGAGGAGAGGGTTCATGTTGGGGAATATTTTGATGCCTAATAATGGGAGAAGAGGGTTTTCGGTGGAGATTAGGGTTTACTGGGGGATGATATTTCTTTTTGGGAGAGGCATACAAGGCCGAGCATGATTGAATTGAGAATCGATTCATAGTATACCTACGGCTTCTTTAAAAACATAGGGATATATTTACATAAAAAATATCACCCAATAGTTTTTAAAAACCATTGGTATTGGTGCATGGGTATATACCCATTTTTTAGTAGTGAAATATATTTTAACATAAAATCTTGTAACGAGTAAAACCTCAATATAACATTAATTGTGTTAATAAATATTTTTACTAATAATTAATAATAAAAATTATGTTTCCCCTATTTAGAAATATTAATTATTTTTATTTAAAATATGTAATAAATTTTATTTAATTCAATTCAAATAATTGATAGAATTTATTTTAAAACCCAATTGAAAAATCATGTCGAAGAATGGGTCTTCAAGAATAAGGTTTTTTCAATTATATGATTATATAATTTTAGATATGTCACATGTAATCATAATTTGATGGATTTTAATTCATATATTTAGATATATAATTTATAAATTTAATTTTAATCATTCCTAATTAAATATTATAATAATTAATTAAAATAGATAGTCATTATGCGTTTTTTGAAAAATAATTTTATAAATAAATAGTTTTGTAAAAAGATTCCCATTTTTTACATCCAAATGATACTATGATTTATTTAATAAAATATATAGTAAATAAAATTTTAATTATACATCCTATTATAGATTATTAAAAATAATAGTAGGAATAATTAAATATTGTATTTTTTATTATTCATACAATTTTAATTATATGGGAAAATTTCTAAAATTATTTCTAGGGATATTTTTTACCACTTATTTTGAATATTTACATTCATCCAATGAAATATAAATTTTAATCCCATGAAATATTAAAATGGGAATATTTTTATAGTTTTATACACATATAGTGTTCACTTACTATAATGGATTCTCAAGTGTTACAAATGGAGGATGAGTTTTTCATGCATTATGAGGAAAAAATCAAACTGATTAATGGATATGCATACGGAGTTGTTATCAACAACAATTTAAAAATTGATAGATTAATTAGTGTTATAAGAACACACATCTGATATTATCTATCAATAAATGTCTATGGGAGTTATAATGACGTAGTTCCATGTGCTCTAGATTTATAAATAGAGCTTGGTGAATAATACCATTTTTTGAAGATATGAAATGAAATATGATGTTTATACTTTATGATAAAATAATGAGGGTGGTATGATGATCCAACCACCCATATATCTAATATTTGGGAAGAAGCATCATGTGATTTGGCTCAATGGGAATGTCTAATGAATTAATTGTGGGGGATAAGGCCACTAAGGTGTGAATTAAATAGATACATGAAAAACATACCCAAGTGATGTAGGAATAAAATTTAGCACTCATGGTTCAATTATTCATGTCTAGGGAGCACACAAACTATTAAATAAATAGCACTAAACCATGGTTAATTGATTTTAATTCATTTAACCACACACCAAATCCAAATGAGTTTGGGAAATAGAATGACCTCCCCACATTTGATATGGAACGTGAAATTGACTATGTACAATACACACGTACTATTTACACATGAATGAAAAAAGTATTATTTTGTTATCGATATATTCATTCCTTTATATCCTACATCATTGTTAGAAATATTATACAAATCCCAAATACATTAATATATAGATATGCATAAAAACACCATATGGTGTTATCAATGAAACCTAATTGATGAAATATTGTCATAATATAGTTTATGGGAGTATTATTCTAATGGATCTCATAATACATCAATAGGTGTAATTTAATTCCATATTATGCATGGATTGGATCTCATTATATAGAGAACACATCCACTATTGGGAAAAGGAAATCTATTTTCATTTTCTGAATCATCCCATGTTCTTAAAAAAGTGAATGAAATTAAATGTATCTCATTTTTGGAATCCATCACTGGTGTAGGTGATGATACACAGTGAAGATACATAACATTCCAAAATGGATGATTAAATATAATGTACCATCCTTGAAGAAATTATCATTGTTATAGAATAAATTGTTTCAATTCCTCAATTGTTTCCCATATATCCATCGAACCATGACATAGAGTTCACAATTAATCTTATGACTAGTTCCACTCCTATCTCCAAAATCCCCTATAAGATGGCCCTGATAAAATAAGAGGAGTTAAAGAATCAGCATCAAGAGAAATTTGAAACTGGGTTTATATTCAGTAGGTCAACAACTCGTTGTGTGTTGTTGCTTTTTAAAAAGAAAAAGGATGTATCAATTCTATTGTGTATATGTTATAGAGATCTCAATAGGATCACCATAAAGAACAAGAATCCCTTTACAAGTATTAATGGATTGTTTGATCAATAATGATGATATCAGTACATCCCAATAGTAGATCTTCACCCTCGATGAATTTTCTTGAATATAAAGTTAGATATTTATAATACAACCTTTCAAAGATGTTATTAAAACTACGATTTCATATGAAATCCCTTCAAACATACTATATATCTTTTAGTACACATGTTTATGATGAGTAGAGTCATTATGGACTACATCATAAAACAAATTTAGTCATTTTCAATGATATTAACATTTACATAAATAGTATTGAGGAACATAAAGAGTATCTAAAGATTATATTGTTAAACTAAAGGAAGGATAAAATGTATTATAACTTCAACAATTGTTTCTTTTGGGTGTATAAAATCACATTCTTGGAGACCATGATAACAAGTAAATGATTTTTTGCAGAATCATCAATGACAAAGGCAATTGAGAAATAGACCAACCACATTGTTTCCTATAAATGAATTATTTTATTGATATAATAGGGTAATATAAATGGTTTGTGAGAATATTATCACAATATTATTTCATAATATTTTAATTTAAATAGAAATGGGTAAATTATGTCTAGATGAAAAAATTGGTGCAAATATTTTTTGTAGATCCACCAGTGGATAATCAATGTTCGTATACTGAAAATACCATCATGTGGATATAGTTTTTAGGTATATATATATAGATGTTCCAATGAAATTCATGTGTTGTGTCCTCATGCATAATGATAATGTGATATAATATTCTTTATGACCATTGAATAGAAATAATAATAACAACTTGATGTATGATCTGGAGTTAGCATTTCCAATCTTCATCTTAATTCATTTTCAGCACTACCTCTCCAATGTGAACTGTGACAAATATACATATCACAAAAAATTATTTTATATAATCATAAATAATAATATCAATGTGAATTAGTGAAGATGGTTAAAGATGAATAAGGAATATGATTTCCCTATTCACTTTTATCCAGGAAATGAGAAGATGATAGATAATTATCTCTTTTTTTAAACCCTGCTACTATATCTATGATGTGGATTGATAAAGACCCTATATTCCTGTATTTAAAAATTATTGATATATAATTCTTAATGGTTTGTAAGAAATCCTACATTTATGAAATTATAACCCAGCCATTTATCGATGTGAATTTCACGGAGGAAAACATGGATGATTTGTAGCTTTAGAAGAAGGTGAAATCAATAATGGATGTAAAGATTCGTGAAATTCACATTGATTAAAATGGTTTCATTTGATTTAGATCTATTTTTTTTAATTCATCACCTGTGACAGGGAAGGATCTGCTAGAAAATGTTTATAGCTCAACTTTCTCCATTCATTCTAGAAGTATAAATATATGCTATGATGTTTGGGGGTACTTATTTTGGGAAAACATGAAGAAAGAAATCACTGAGTACATCGTAATGTTCTTGGTATGTCATCATGTTTTTAAAATAATAACATAAATCTATGGGGATGATGAAATCATTTCCCATAATCACATAAAAATGGGAAAACATCACCATACAGATTTTCACTAGTCTACTAACAATATCCATACGAATTAATATGATTTGGGTTGAGGTAGACCATCTATCTAATACTTTCCACTCTATCTTTATTTGAGAATATTTCTCTCCAGGAAAAATATTCCATGACATATGTAAAGGATGTGGTGAGGCTATATGGGAAACCAATTTTGATCATCTATAATTATGATTGATGGTTCACTTATAATTTATGAAGATGGATTCAACTTTATCTAAATTATAAAATAAATTTTAATATGTATTATCACACCCAATCTAAGGGAAAATATAAATGGAACATTTAGAATATCGATGAAATATTGAGATCCTTCTTAATGGAGATTAATGTAGGATGGGATGTACATTTACTAATATTTGATTTCACATCAAAGAATAACTTTCACTCATGTAGTCATGTGGATTCATATGAATCCCCATATTTGAATCAATGTTAAACAAAGAAATTTTGGAATGAATTTATTGAATAAAAGTCCCTTAGACCTGATCTTGTGTAATAGATGACATAGAAGGATCAATTCATCCAATAATATAAAAAAGATTCATAGATTTGGTAGAATAGCTTTGTATAAAGACATTAAAGTGACATGAAGATTGAATTGATAGACAAAATTTTCATTACAATATCATAATGGAATAGATTCACGAGGTTAAAAAAGAAATTGAATATTACCAAAAAATATTTTTATGATTTTATTAAAAAATAATGGGCTAAAAATCCTACAAGAGAAAATTACGGAGGTCTGAAGAAATGGAGTCCAAGAGCATCAACCCAAAAAAGTGAATTCCCCTGGGGGAATGGATCCAGGATGAGAATAAATAAGAAACTTGTTGTTCTGAGAAGTAATAGAAGTGAGGAAATCCACCACAACATTCCCCTTTCTCTAGGTATAAAGGATAGAAATATGATCATCCAGTAAATTCCTGAAGTGTCTAATATAGTAGATAATGGACAATGGGACCGGACCCTTACCTGTAAGTTAATTAAGAAGGGTCATCGAATTGTTCTAAATATTAATGAGAAAAAAGCCCCTCTTATGGAAAAGAAAGAGGCCATAAATCATGGCAAGACCCTCCACTTGGAGGGAGTCACCCGGGCCCAAAAAACTGAAAATGCAGAAAACATTGATCTAGAATTGTCTCTTATAACTCCACCCCTCGCATCATACCCATGAAGAACAAACCATCAGTATTGAATTTGAGCCCCGAGACAGGTTCTTTCTAGCAAACCCAAGCACCCCGGACGAGTGGATCCAAACTCGTCAAGGAGTGCTAGGGAAGGAGCAGAGAAATAGACGGGGCAGCCTCATAACTTTTGTCTAACCTACAGAAATCAAGAATGAGGTTTCAAACTTTAAATATGATACCCAATTTTGAAGATTCTATATTATAGTGACATATATCATTCTTGATAATTATATAGGAACAAACATCCTGCAATGATGATAACTACCCTTGCCTGTAGTTCTGCACATGGTCTGTCCAGCACTGAGAGCCACTGCTGGAGGAATATTTCAGTCGAGTAAATCTGATCTGACTAGCCTATAAACTGTCCAAAGGAACTCCAAATCATTTTTTCCCAATAGATGTTGAAGAAAAGGTAGACCACATATTCAGATTTTGGATCTCTTCAGCATAAGCACATTGAATCCAAACAAACACCCCTTCGCTATACATTTTCATCTGATGGTAGTTCACCATATCGGACATGCCAGGCAAGGAAATAGGATTTCGAAGGTAGCCTTTTTCACCGTATAATATCACCCCAGTAGTCCTGATGGGATGTATTATATTGAAGTCTTCGAAAATCTCTAATACTGAACATACCAGAAGTCGATCCCATGAAAACAATCTTATCAGGGTCATTAGAAAGCATGATATTCTCATAGAAATTTTTGAGCAGCATCCAGAGTTGTTTGAATAAAGGAAGGGAAACCACTAGCCTCTCGGCAGGAAATGGATGGAGAGGGATATATATAGAAACCTAGAATTGACCCCAACCAGTTTTGATACCAAAAGCTGACATCCCCATTGCCAATAATCCACCGTGCGTGTTGCTGAATAAGAGAAAAGATGGGCTGAAATAACATGCAGATTCTATAATGTTTACATCTGATGAAACTCACCTCCCGACCATAAGTTTTTTTCATGTGATTTCCCCATAGAGATATCCCCTAAAGAATCTCCTAGGACATCTTAGCATGAAGACCAATCATATAGCCAGAAACACTTATCAGGTTCAAACACCCCACTTCAATCAGCTTAGCCAGCTTATTCCAAGAAGCCCAATGACATTTATTCTGGAGGTGGCCACCCCATAAAGAGGCTGAAATGACAGATTCAATATTATAAATTACTATCTTTAGTACCTTGAGTGTGACAGGATGTGGATGGGTATGGAAGATAAGACAGAATTGATCCGCATAATTATTCCTCCAAATTATAGAAGTCTGTTCTTCAAATTGAGAATTCACCTAGTGATTTTATCTGAAACCATGTCGAATTATCTAATAAGGAGGGTGTTGGGAGACACTAGAGCACCTGAGTACATCATTGGAAACAAGCCTTTCTTCATACCAAGTCTCGACTACAGAACTCTAGAGAGACTCCACAAGCACTTGGAGGGAACAAAGAAAAGCCTCTTCTCACGATTAATAACTTTACCACTCCATCCGCAATAGAGCTCCATAGCTTCATTAACACCATGAATTGATTTTCTGCTACCGTTAACAAACATGATGGTATCTTCAGCAAACATGAAGTGAGATATACTACTAGAAAAGAATTTATGGCGACAGGGGAGCACTTTCCTTACAGTAATACAATGACTAAGATAATAACTAAAAGAAACATGGGAAATGATGAACATAGTGGGGGAAAGAGGGTCCCCCTATCTCTAGCCTCTGATAGCCTTGAAAAACCCAAATTTCTTACACATACAGGAGGTGGTCATCCAAGGAGAATTGAAGCATCTAAAAAGAAGATCAACAACCCAAGAAGATAACGAGAAAGTTAATATTACACCTATGAGCATTTAATCCGTTGTAATAATTGCTCACATAGGAGATGTGGCCAATAAGACATTAAATCTAGAAAATATGGCTCATGTTCATGATGTGTTCCATGTATCTTGATTGAGGATGTACATGAATGACCTATCACAAGTAATAGATATGTAGGTAGTAAAATAGGATAATTATCTCTCATGTGTGGATAATTATTTGATGATCGTAGATTATAGATACAATGTTCTATTAAATACGGAAAATCAACATGTCAAAGTTTAGTGGATGGGAATTAAATATTAAGGGGAAATATGGGAACCATAGGAAAAATTAAATAGAATTACCCTCAATAATTCACAATCAAGAATATGATTTTTAATTTACGGGATAAAATCTCTAGGGGGAATAATATAACAAACCATACATTATAAATGATATTATTTCATAAATAAATATGTTTTATATTCTATTATATAATATTATTCCAAAAAACACATAGTGAAATAAACAACATATTATTTTCTTACTGAAAATAATGATATTATTCTATAACAAATCCTGTGAAGATATTAATAATTATTTAGGGAAATAATACAAAATATAAAAACAACAATCATAAAATATGGATTGCCATAATATCTTAGAATCATCTCCCCCATAAACATCACTATTAAAAAAATATATTAGAAAACCATTCAACATTAATTAAAATGGAAATATATAAAATTGCGATGAATTTAGGTGAATAATAAAAAATGTAATTATAATTTATTTATAGAATTTAATGCGATCGTTAAAATAGTAATTTGACTATTATAGTGGTAACCTAACTTTTAGGAATATTAACATGAAATTTGTGAATTGTAAGCTAACTATTGGGATAGTAATTTTACCTAAAAATAATTAAAATAATATTTTTCATTGTTAATTTATGGAAACAAAAATATAAAATCTTTATTACATAATTATCAATATTAAAAATTAATAGAAAATATAATTATATTATTAACTGATATTATTTATGGATATTTATAAGAATCAAAAAAAATTATATTAAGAAATATGATAACCTATATTAGAAAATTACTTTTATAATATGAAAATCCTTTTTAAGATAATCACATTGAAATATTCTAATGTTCATTTCTGGATATTTTATGAAGTAAAAAAAATTTTATGTCACTATAAAAATAAAATTTTTCAAATACCAAACGGTTTATTAGATAATGATGGTGGAATAATATATTAATTAATACTATTTTTTTAAATTTTTTTATATATAATTTAATATGATAAATGGTCCACTTAGATAAATTAACTTAATTTCCAAACATAAAAAGTATTTTTAATGGTCTAAATTTGGAAGGGATCCCTTAATATAAAAATGTTTTATGTTTTCTACATTTTTTTCAATAAACTAATGAATTAATTTTATAAAGTAGTATAAAGTCCATAGATATTTTATTTTATTTATATTTTATTTATATTGGTAAAACAATTCACTATTACAGGGTTTAACGTTGATATTATATTTTATTTTATATTTCAATCTAAAAAACCCATCACCTCAAGTATAAATTACCCATATCTCTCTCCTTGGAATACCACTATTACCTCACGTAAAAAATCCATAAATCTTCCCAAATCCCCCTTTTTAATACCATTAAAATTCTTAATTATTTTCAAGTTTAATTATACTATAATCATTCATGATGTTAATAGTCAAAGAAAAGGAAAAACTTCAAGAAAAAGGTAATGTCATTTTATAATTTTATTTTATTTATGTTTTCTAATTTCATATTCCCCTTTTATTTCTAAATTAAATACTTTTAAAAATAATTATAAATTAAATTAATATGATCTTGATAATGTTAATATACTATATAAATTTTATTCTTAATATAATCATATATTATACATCCTATTCATCCTCTTCGAGTAATGTCTCGTTAACAGCTAGTTAACAACCAACAATGACATTTCCAATTAATTACTTATTGTAAAATTATGAATGGATATAATAATTGATTAATGATATAAAAATGTATAAATTTTTTATTTTATGATTCTGGAATTATTCTACTTATTTATAAATGTCCTTGAATAGAATATTAAAATTGATTAAAATAGGGACTTTTAAAAGAAAAACATGATATCAAAATGTTTCCACTTTAATGATGGACATTAAGAAATATTATCCGATGATAATAATTTATCAAAAAGGAAAAAATGATAATAAATCACTTTGGTTTACATTTTTTAATGAATATATGTTTATTATTTAGATGACGAAAAGTGAAAAAATGTTGTGAGAGTTAATGTATTCAAATTATAAAAAATTATTATTTTTAGGTTATCTTCTCATTAACCTTATTCTAATTAGGGATATTCCACTAATGAGTCTAAAGATAAATTTCAAAATACTTTACATTTTCATTCCTGTATATACGTGTTCTTAATTTTTCAAAATGATTTCTAATCCAATAATAACAATAATAAAAAATGGTCTTTATTTTCCCTAAATTATTATCCAATCCTTTTGGGTTGATTATTATTTCAAGAAAATTGATATTTTATTCAAATATATGACTTACAATATTCATCTAGGAATCCAAAAGGATATTCTATGAAGTATGATATTAAATCCTTAATTTAACCCATTCATTTCCAAGGGTTCATTTCCTTACTATGATTGATTTACTTTCTATGTGGCATTCTTAATTATGATATTCTTTGGATGTGACTAGTGGGAATGAAATTAAATATCCCTTTAATGTGTTGGGTAATTTTATGTATATCATTAGATAATTTCTATTATGTGTGAACATGATGATAGTTGTTTTGATATTAACATTGTTACAATTTATACACCATTTTTATGAATGAATATGATACTAGATTTTCTCAAAACAATGATTAAATTTTTCCACTATGTTATGATGTTTTATTATGAGGCATATTCCTTATTCAATGACTTTTTAAAATCAATCCTTCATGATTATTAATTTGATCATATGATAATTATATGATTATGTGGATTATCCTCACCCATGTAATATTGATTCATGTATGTTATTCCTCTACTAACTAAGATTTTTGATCATTCGCTTAATTTAAGGCATATCATTATATGACTACATGTATTTGTTAGATTTGGTTATATTTATAACGATAAATAAGAATAAATTATATAATGACTACATTTTATTTTGAAAATTGATGTGTGGTTGGATTTTTTTCTAGATAATCATATTTTTATCCAAATATCATTTTTTTCATTTTTAGAAAACCATTTTTTGGTTGAGTTGGAACCTCAAAAAAACTAATATCAAATTCAAACATTATCCACATGAAAACTATTACACAATCATACCTGATACCAAAACCACATATTTATTTCACAATTCAAATTCAAATATTGAAAATCACAAAATGCTGGTGATGTGTGTCAACTGAGAAACCAAACAATGAGGAAACCAAGATCATAACAACGCCAACGTATCATTGCATAATCATATCATTGTCAGTCATTACATCACAAAAACCACCATCATGTCATCCCATCACCATAGTCATCATCCTCATTATCTCTTCAATGCTGGAATCTTCTCCAATGACCACTACTTGCACCAAACACAATTATAGTTGTCTCAAAGGATATCCCTCATCAGGATAGTTGTAAATGAAGATCCACCACCATTATCGTTTTCAACATTCAAACAACACCGAACCAAACTTTGATCTCACTATCTACTGAATGTTGGTCATACCACCTGGAACCCCCACAATAACATAAAAGATATCCCAAAGCCTCTTAAAAACCACCGTACCTGACCGGCCAAGAATGGAACAATGGATATAGAGGCCAATGGGGAGTATGAGCATCCATGAAATCCATATTATTCTAAAACCAAGGAAACACCATCTGAAACACGTTAAAAATATAAAGAACCATCACCCTCCAAATAGAACCCACAACTCCATTGGAACCCCCCCAAGAAATAGAATCACAACCCATATCCACCATGGAATATTGAAAAAAGAAAACGAGCTTACAACCGTAATACGATCATAGAAGAAAATTTGTACCCAGTAAAAAACCTGAATGAGAAATAATTAATGCGGGACAAAACCCAAAAAGGAGCATGGGATTGAGACCTTATGAAGAAGAACCAACACCAATAACGCCTAGAAAATTGTCAAATTCGCCAAACTTTTTTCCCAAAACCTCCGTGTATGGTGTGCCCTAAATCTGACCTAGATGGGTTCTAAGGTACATAGCCATGATAATGTTAATATACACAAAACAATAAATCAATGATGTGTGAAATGATCCTTGATTCATATAAAATGAAGTTAATAGGATAAAATTATTATTTCAAGATCATTTCCCCAATGTTTGTGAATTAATTAACCATAAATAAGAATAAAAAATGTAATTACAGTTACATGACATGTATAATTTAATACTATAATCTATATTACCCACAGTCTTATCATTTTCACCATGAGGGGAGTATTAAAGGTAATTATTTTTATGCCTAATGATCTAAAATGAACTTATACCAAATGTTATGACCCTTAATGGATAATAATATATTCCTCATATACATAATAAAAACAAAATGTTTTTCAAAATATTATATTATACTCAAAATAAATAAACAATCATCTGAATAAATAATACAATTATATCTGCATTTTTAAAATAATTCAACGGATTAATCTATATCATTCCATTGATGAAGTTAATTATATCCAAAATAACAACAACAATATCATCAATATTAATAATGTTTTTAACCTTAAATGATATCTGATACCCATTATATAACATCTCATAAAATGTAGAAATATTCTTTCGAAATAATCCCTTATTGTATACCTAATGGTTATATATACCACACCCTAATAAAATGTCTCCTAAAATATCATTAATGGCCCCAAAAGTTATAAATTAAAAAATTATATGATCCTATAATATGATTTCCAAATAAAACATACTATTTATACATAAAATTGTTTTAGTAAATATAATCTCATACTTACAAATACATCATGTGGGCTAGTGGTATGCACTACACCCTTTTTGCACATAATCTGTGGGTTCATTTCCAGTAGTCCCTCTAGATATGATATGTTGTCTCTCGATATACATGTTATACTATTTATGAGACCATATTTATATAATTCCTATATCATTACCAAGAAAATTATTATCATATATAAAAATAACATTAATAATAAAATATATTTTTAATAATGATGGTTTTATAGATATTATATTTCTTCTATAAAATCATGTCATATTAATTTATTAATATTAAATGAACATTAATGATCAAATAAACAGTGATGATTATCAATACAGATAAAAAAATTTCCATAAAATATAAAATCATAAATCCTTATATAATATTTTCACTAAAACATATATTAATTCAAGGAGTTTTATTCTAATAATGGTCTCCATGAATATCCATAATTGTGTTATACTCCCATAAAAAGAAAACTAAAGATACGTAATTATTCCATTAAAATTATGATAAACCATCAACTTATCAACCAAATGAACATTTGTTTTATTACATATAACTATGCAATATCATAGGTTTTGATCGGTTTTATTCCCTCATTAATCAAAATGGTTCACAAACAATTATTAACTTACCCAAGCTTATATCCTTGTATTATATAACTACATACAAAATTAGGTAACAATCACATTTCACTTGGATGATTTTAATGATATAACTAACCAATTAATTTCAAGGATATTACCCATAGAAGAATCTGTTACAAATCCCAGTCATCTTGAAGTGTCCTTTAAGGGTTTTATTTCAAATAGAACAACATAATATCCACCTTACCAATAATTTAGGATAACATCTTATTCTTAGTCATATCCTCATAGGAATTCATAGGGTTATATTCCCTAATATTTGTTTTTTGAATCTAGTTTCCATGGTTTTTACTAAACATGTTGTAATATTAACTATAATGACCCTAAACCCAATAGGCCAGAGCAAATGGTTAATTTATTACATTGTTATAATATAGAAGAGATTACATCCTAAAAGTCCAAAATATTATTAGTTTTTATAATATATATATATATATATATATATATATTAATCTAAAATTTCATTTGAAAACAAATAAAATACCACATATTGAATGAAACTATTTTGTGTCCTTATACACATTCAATGATTCCTTCTTTATAGCCTGGGGAAATAAAACAAAATAGAGGGTGATAAAAATTCACATTAAGCATTAATTATAGTAGAATATATCATAATTAAATTAGGTATAATAAATATGGCATGTAAAATAATAGAAACATTATGAAATTTAACCGATAACATTATCTCTAAGAATAATATGGAAGGAATGAATTATGAATGAAAAATGAAATATAAATAATTACATGAACATAAAAATAATCCTTCAATTTATTAACTACTAAAATAAACCCATAAACATATATTACTTATTTTATAATGATGGAACGAATAATTATTTTCATCTCAAACGTATTGTCAGTGCCCCATGATAAGATATCTTACATTAATGGGTATCACTAATCAATATCAGACCTTTAACAACACTATTAAAAGGGAATTATTGGAATTATAGAAGTTATTATAAAGTAACTGATGATAAAGGGTTATCTCAGAAATTCTAATAAAAATCACTAATAAATTCCACTTTAATAGTGCTAAAAACCAATAATAAAGGGGCCTTTATGATAACATTTCACAGTGATTTTAAACACACCATTATCAGCTCTTTTTTTAACTCTCTTAATTATTTCCATTAACATTTATAAAAAATGATAATAAAGAACCCACTGATAAAGGATATAATTATTTTTCAAACCCCCATTCTTTATATATGCTTCCCCTCAACATTTTTAGTGCTTCCCCCACCCTTTTATCAACACTTTTGAAAATACCACCCCATTGTATTCCCCTACCTAAGCGAGTTTCAATCCTCAGACTTACAACTTATAATCAAGAACCTTTTCCACTCCCCTATACTACATTATTTTACATGTTATGATATATATATATATATTGTTATATTTTTATATTTTTATCCATATATTTATATATATTTTTATATATATGTGTGTGTGGGTTTATATATATATATATTAAAATACTTATTTATTTATATATATATATATATTTAAATGGATATTATTTTTTATTTAGATAAGGTTTATATATTCTAAGAGATACTTTATATGTAAAAAATGTTTATTTATTTATTTAAAAAATTGAATTTTTATGTGTGAATATTAAATAAATATATATATATTGTTATATATTTGATTATAAATAAAATTACATTATGAAAAATGATATAATTTTAAATATATAATGTCAAAATGAATGTAGTATATTGGAATAAATTCACTCTTCACTACAAAGGGGGAATAGATAACACATAAATTAGGCTTCAGATCCATCAAATGTTTAAAAAAAATTGGATATGGAGGCTAAAACACTATTTTGGAGGCCTTTGAGGCTATTTATTGCCTCAAAAGTAGTGATTAGTGGATCTTATGGATCATTAAGTCATATAAAAAATATTAATATTTGGTTTGATATGTAGTATAGCCCAAACATACATTGAGATTATATGTTATGGCAGTTTCAAAGGACATCGAATGTGAAAAAAGAATATTAGGAGGACAATAAACTCAGCTTTGTTTTATGTAATTGTGATCGGGGTTCCCATGGGTCACTAGGGCATAGATATCATTGCAACATTCAATTTTATATGCAGTATAGGCTGAACAGATACCAGGATCTGATGTTATAGCTATTGGAATTTTAATTATTTTGGGTGTCTTGAATAGAAACTCAGTTTTGGAGGCCTTATGGGCCTATTTGGAGGTAAATAACCAATGAAAATCTCATAGTTCTTATTTTAACCTTCTACGGTGTAGATCCCATTGCATACATTGAATTTATATGTGGTGGAGCCAAAGGGGACACCAATTTCAAAATTTATGACCGTTTGAAGTTTGGGTTCAATTTTTAACATTTTGAAAATATAATATATTTTATTCATTTGATTATCACAGAATTTAAATCTATTGAGGTTTTATCTCATTACAGAATGATATATTTTACTAGTTATGGTGCTGAAATGGCAACCAAGATCTACCGTTATTGTTTTTTTGGGGTAATCATGGTTTCTTAATGTTTTAATGGGATTTAAGGGTTTCTTGATTTATTATAATTTTTTTCTTTTTTGGGGTTTTATGGATTTTATATATTTATAAGCTATTTTCACTAAATATCTTACATATTATGGGTAAATTCCAATTTTTACCGATCTAAAACATATATAAAAAATATATATTATATTTATATCAATTTAAATACATTTTTATATTAATATATATTTTTAATGTAATATAATTTTTTTAAATATATCATTTATTAGTGCTAGTAAAAAAATTATGATAAAGGGGTGATTTATCATCACTTTTTTACAAGTGATGATAATGAGACCCCTTTAATAGTGTTTTTTCTAGCACTAAGAAAGGGGGTTTTAAACAGAACTTTTAACTAGCACTGTTAAAAACCTAACACTGGATAAACCTAGTTCTATAGTTGTGTGTGACCATAACCATGTACTAAAACTAGTTTATCTCATGAGACATACCAATTCATTAAGAGTATTTAGTGGGACCTTCCTATCCCTTACTAATTCTAATGAATTCCTCATATCATATGGGAAAATAAAAAATCAATATATGATCATCATAAACATTCTCCTTGAAAGACTCAAATATGAAATATTAATATTTCCTCATTAAAATTGATTATAAACATTCCATATAAATAATAATTACATTATCATTACAACATATACCCATGACAACATAAGTAAAATAGAGGGTTGTTATTGATAATGAATAGAGACACCATATAAGATTATTAAAAATTTCTTACGGAAAATAAAATTAAGAAACTAAAATTATCTAATATATTAGGGAAAATAGAAACATTCAAAATATTCTCGGAAATATAAAAAAAAAATTTAATTCATTAATCTTTTATGAAGGTTGGAAATTTAATTCATTTTTTTAAGATAAAATAATGGTTCCATTTACATTATTTGTAAAATGTTAAAAAAATTCAACATTCAGAAAATTAAATGAATATTTCATTTAAATTTATATATTAAAATACAAATATGTGTACAAATGGGTTTAATAAATTATTGTATAATAGTAGGAAATTAAAATATTTTATGAAAAATATGAACATGGGAAAATATTCCTGGACGAATAGAAAACAATGTGAATTTTCCATCGAAACATTATTCTGATATCTTAAAAACATAACAGAGGAATTTGAAAGGAAACCATATAATTTGAAATAATACCCCTAGAATTATAATATATTTATATTTTAATTTATAAATATGATATAAATCCCCATAACTAACTTAAAAATATTAATCCTGATTATTGAAAATATTTTTATATAACCCGTACTAATTTGGAAAATTTTGAACAAAAATACCTATGAAAGAAATAAAATAAAATAAATCATTATATGTATTATATATTAATGTAGTAATGATATATCATATAAAAGGGTATTATGAATACCACATGAATGAATCATGTGGTGAATATGACATATGTCACATGACAACAAATGTGAGATGGGAAACCGTTACAATGGTCATATCATCCAACGGAGAATTAATAATTTAATTTGTTATGTGTGAAAAATTAATATCTACAAATTAGAATTGTATGAAAAAAAAATAAAATTACATATAATTTCACACATAATCATGTAAAATGTATTCAATGATGTATAAGAACAAACCAGTGAATAAAAATTGAGTAATAAAACCCACTACAACAGGAAAATATTAAACTCATATATAATTGGATGATATTATTATAATTGAAATGTAATAAAACATATAATATTAATGATAAATTTTATAACAACGAAAAGGACTATAATATACACAATATAATTTAAATTTGTGTAATATATTTAAATATATGTTAATGAAAGGAAAATTGAGAAGAAATCCATTACTTTTGATATGACTTTCCACATATGTTCATTATCTTCTAAATTAATAAACATATGATAGTTATTTACATTCATCAGAACCTCCTTAATGATAATTTTTTTTATTTCTCATTGAAATTCTATATTTAATATCTTAATCAATTATGTTCACAATAATAAATTTTGTTGATTTTCAATTCATATATAAAAAATGATGTCAATAGGTTCACAATTGGAACAATGGCCTTTTTTCCAGAATTTCAATAATAATAATAAATAAATAATTATGATTTTTTTAAAAAAATATATACTTTTAAAACCATGAATCAAATGGGGTTATTAATAATGAACTACATTACAAGCTTGGAGATGGTTATCCCAACGTACGTATGAGTAATGATTCCATTTTTCAACGATGGTAAGGGTTATTTTAAATTTATATAATTATAATTATACCATAAATATCATATTATTTCTTTTAATTGAAGATATATATACAAAAAATATTACTTGATAAAGAATAAAACCACATCTCTTCATGGAGAAGGTAATCCATATGTATGAATGAGTGATTTTATTATATCTCAATCAATAGAAAAGAAAGAAAATATTTTACAAATTACATTTTAAGAATGATACATAGGTTATAAATTTCATATATATACATTAAATACATCATTATTAACATTAGTGAGGTGTGATGATGTAAAATGAATTACATCGGTTCGCGTTGTAGTATTCCACCATATAGATGAACGATTGTTTCATTTCCCATTTGTTGGAATAGGAGATGGATGAAGGTTATTTGATTAAATTAATAAAGTATAATTATATGGGAGAAAAATATTTTATTATAAAATCGTAGTCTAATAATACATCAAGGTGGTGGAAGATACTGAAAATTGAAACCTATAGGTTATAGACGATATCACTTATTCAGACAACCACATTATGTTTATACAAAAATCAATCCTTGGAGTATTTTTTAATCATACCAAGTCCTCTTGAAAATGGTAAGGGGTGTATAGAATTTATTTTTTTAGGTATTTTCAAGTCAAAAGTTATTGTTATGTGTGAAGATGAGAGGACAAGATGTTATCTTTTATAAGTGAGGTTAGGGGGACTTTTGGAGTTTTTTTAAAGTTAAATTAATATAACATTATTTTCAATGAAAAAAGCCTCTAAAAGGATATATTTTTAATATAGTATGAGTTTGGGTTAATATAATACCATCAGATAATAGATAAAAAATACATTGTGTCTTTACCCTTATCTCATTCTTTTATCCCCTGTTAATCACTTTTTATAATTATAATGATAGTAATGTTTTTACAATTTTGGGGTCATTATTTTCACTATCAAAGTAATTTTGGGCCATAAATAGACGATATATGATTTTTTTTAAATATAAAAAACACGTTTCTGAATAAATGTTTTTTAATAATTCGAAATCATGTAATAAAATTTTAGTTATTTTTATATAACATTAATGTGAGTTTTTAAACTATTCATTTAATTTGACATTAAATTCATAATGATAATAAGAAAATTTGAATATAAACTTTTAAAAAATAACTAATATGATATATTCATGAATTAAAATATTTTAACTTTTTAAATCACTCATATTATATTACATTACAAATTTTTTATATCAATTTTGATATTTATTATTAATTAATGAAATATTGTGTTGGCATTATGTAAGCATTTTTGGTAACTGAGTAATAACTAAAACTAATAAATAAATTAATTTTTTAATAAAAATTATTATTATAAAATTAATAATTAATATCCATTCATATCTTTCTTATTCCCCTAGGTGAACACATCAGAGATATTTAAATGTAAGAAGGTGTCGTTTAGTATATTTCTTTACATAAAATATTATATATGTTTCATTCATGGAACATCATCTCATAAATAAATTATTATTAAAACTAAGGTGATATTTCTATAAAAATCATGATATGAAAATATTTATCAGGATAAAATTTATCCTCATAAATTTATTTTAACCCCATTTAGCTCGTTTTATCCTTTTACCGTGGAGACTAATTTTTACTATTTTTAATAGTTATTTTGACAAAACATTAGTTTTTATTATTTAATTATCATGATTGTGACTATTATTAATATATAATACATTTTATAAAACAAAATATTTCTATGAGACTTATATTTACTTTATATGACTCCCATTAAGTGTGATGAAAAATGGTTTTTGAAAAAAATAATTTTTTTACATCGAAAATTATTTTCATACCAAGAACAAGTATAAATTAGATTATTATGTAATTGATTATATTATTTCCTAATAAAAGATACTTATATTAATTAAGTATAAAATTAAAAATATTACAGGGATTTTTGAGGAAATTGAATGATAGTTTTATCAAAATATGTGGTTTTCATTAATCACTAAAAACCCAATATTTAAAAAAAAAATCATTGTAGAGACCCGAAGCTTGACGTAGATAGACATTACATTACTTTTTCAGAATACTTAGTACATAACAAAAACACACACACAAGGATCGTTATAGTTTAGTGTCTTTGGAAACTCGGAATATAATCTTCTAATCGTGGTGAAAGATCGTCAACATCTCCCACAAAGATCTTCCTTTTTTTACCTAAAACCTCTCTTTATATCCTGGGGAAAAGAAAACATAAAAGGGTGACCTCAAATTCTCAGTAAGGGTAAACAAAATAAATATCAATCAAATCATTTTCATAAGAACATAACATTTTGGAAATCATAACCTGCAAAAGAGAGCATAATTTCATAACATGGGATAAATCATAGTAGTGAAATGAAATCCCAATAATCATAACATAAATCATGAAACTTTGTGGCATACACACATAACCATAGAGAATCATATCTTATTTGTCAAGACTCATTTCCAATACTATCTTAGTGGACAAAGTCCATTTCTGAACGGAGTCACCCTCGTTTCAGTCCTGTTTCACTGAAACGGTATAACCTACCGTTCCATCCATGTCTATCTCATGAGATATAAAATCTTTACCCAATGCATTGGAGGGAGATATAGGTCCCACCCATCTTATAATGAAACCATTCTTATGTGTGCCACAAAAATCACAAATCATACATCATTGCATAACCCATGTAATAAAAATGGAATTCTTAAAAATCATGACATCACAAAACAATTCATATAAGATAAATGAATTCATAAAAATAATTCCATCACAACATAATCAAATCAATACAATGATAGGGATAAAATCAGAACCCTATATTATCTTAGATGGAAAATAATTTTGATAAAACACTTGAACTCCATTCTTTAGGAAAATTTCCTTTCTACTTCAAAAAAACTTTTCCTTTCTTAACATGTCATACAATTCTAAAGTAAAAGAAGTTGATTAAAAATAAAATTGAAAACTTGTAAAGGAATATTCTTGGAAATAATGTTTTAAAAATCCATTCTTGCCGTATAAGTTAAAAAAACATTCTTCGTACTTTTGTCGGAAAAGTCAAAAAGTACCTTGTACGTGTCACACCCTGACCACGGATGTCTGTAATTGTTCTCTTTTCTTGGTCACGGTTTGAATTTTTCGAAGATTATTTGCGTTGGCGGTTTCGCGCTAGTGCGCGATCACTGCATCATTAGCGGTGACCGTGCGTTCAGCCCGGGTGACCGTGTGTGCACCCAGCATGTTTAAATATTATAATTTTTATGTTGATGTTTTATTATTAACGCTATTTAAGTTGTGTTATTAATATGATAGTTAATTTTATTTTATATATGTTTATGTATGTTATATATATATATATAATAATGTATATATACAAATAGTTCTATATATGTTTATGTATATATCTTTATATGCATAAATGTATATATATGTATTATCTTTAAATTATTTTATTATTTGATCAAAATAATTATTATTAGAATTAACTAATGTATTATTATTATTAGGAATTTAACAATTATTATTATTATCTTTATAAAGTTTTATTATTATTATTATAATGTTTTACTATTATTATTATTATACTTATTAACATTGTTATAATAATGTTATTATTATTGTTATAGTTGTTATTATATATATATATATATATTAGTTTAACCCTAATCCTACCCCCTACCCAGCCGCCACCCCCGTTCCCCTTTCCTCCTTCTCTCTCCCCACGACCCCCGCCCACCTCTGCGCAGCAGCTCCCGGCCCTCCGCGCAGCCCGCGCCATCCCCGCCCCCTCCGTTTCACGTCGCTGCCCCAAGCCGCCGCTCCCTCGTGCGGCCTCCCTCGGACCCGCTGCTCCGCCTCGCCCCTGTTCCAGCCCCGTCGTCGAACAGCCCCAGTGTCCCGCACCTCTCGCCGTCTCGGCCTCCCCTTCCTCTGGCGTCGCCCTGCCGTCCCAGCTCCGGCCGTCATCCCATGCCCCTCTTCTCCATCCGGCGACCCTCCTCCTGCCGAACCGCCGCCGGCCTCACCCTCGCTGAACCCGGCCTTCGGCACCTCCCATGTCCCGACCTCCGGAGCTCCTCCCCTTCCGGCTTTCGCGGATCTCTCCGGCGACCCCCACCGAGCTCGCCGCGCCGGCCTCCTCCACCAGCCGACCGCCGGCCTCCACCCCGCTCCCCTCCTGCTCTCGTCGCCGCACCCTGCAGCCTCCACCCCGTCCCGACTCACCCCGCTCAGACCGCCCACCCCCCTGTAAGGCCGTCCCCAGCCGCCGGTGCACCTCCGACCTGCGTCGCCCGGCCGCCGCGCCCCACCTCTGGCTGCCGCCTCCTCCCTTACCCGCTGTCCCGCTGTGAGTTTTTATTTTATTTTATTTTATTATTATTATTTTTTTGTTGTTGTTTTGTTTGTTAATCTTATAACGTTTATTATTATGATTTTTATCATATTAATAATATTATAAATATTTTATTATTATTATGTTATTGTTATTATTATTATTATTATTATTATGATTACTAACATATTATTAATATTAATATTATTGTTATTTTTATTATCATTATTGTTATGAGAATATTATTATTATTATTATTATTATTATTGCTACATTATTATTATTATTATTATTATCATGTTATTAAGTTATTATTTTTATTATTATTGCTATATTATTATTATGATTACTTTATTATTATTATTATTATTATTACTACTATTATTAATATTTTTATTATTGTCATTATTAATCTTGTTATTATTATTATTATTTTATCACTATTGTTATTATTATTATTATTATTATTATTATAATTATTACTATTATTATCATTATTATTACTCTGGATTTCACTTTCGCTTTGTTAGGGGTTTTTCGTCAACTTATATTTGTTTTTGGGTAGGTTTAGGATTTTAGGATCCGCGCAGGGCGTTTCCGAGAAAGCGCCATCGCTGCGCCTTGTTTCCGAGGTTATGTCGTCTCCGCGCCTCAGTTTCGAGGTGAGCATTCTCCCCGACGGTTGGTTTCGCATGCTCTAGTGAGTTTTTGTATGTGTATGAGTCCTTCATATCTATTATGCAGAGTGTTGGACTTTATCACGTGGCTTCGGACACACGTCGTGTCATCGCGCCTTGGTTCCAAGGTCGTTTTACGGTCGCGCTTGGATCTTGAGGTAGGTCTCCCTTTGCACTCGTCTTTAAATTTAGAATTTATTTATTCCTTGACTTTTTATTAAGCTTCAGTAAATTCAAAAGTATTATTAAGTAGTTATCAATAGTTTGGTTATCTGCTGATGATAAAAGTTGTTTTAATTCTAGCGTTTCATTAAAAGCGTTTTCTTGGATTTAATTGTGTTCTTCCATGGTAGTGTTGCTAGATGGTTCTTCCTGAATAATGAAAGACTTGTTGAATTGGGTTTTGAAATGTTTTTGGCGTGTGTAAATTAGTAGATGTATTGCTTATGGAAAATGGTGTTCTCTGAGAACCTTGATTAGAGAAAACGTCGTGTGACCCTTTGAAATTGTTTTTGGAAACTTCATGTGTGGTTCTTGGTTGATGAAAGATGTTTTCCTTTGTTGTGTGAACAAAATTTTGGATTTCATTTGAGAAATAGTATTCCTTAAAAAGGTGATTAAAGGCCCGTTTGGCTCTTGATAAAAGTGGGGTGCGTTTTGATATTAGAAAATAACTCTACTTGTGAAACAATTGTGTTCCAGGGTTGATATGCTGATTTGGGTTTCTTAAACAAAGTTCTAAGTGTGTTTTTGGTTTTCAATGTAATGGCGTGTGTAATATCCCTTTAGAAATGCTTTAATATGAAATGGTCAAAATGTAAATGATATGACGACCCGGTTGGCACTTTAATAAATGTGAAGTGATTATACATATATATATATATATATATATATATATATATATGTACTTTTGAGGGCATTTCTACAGGGGGACTTCCCTTCGAGGGTTGTCGTGTAGCGATGTCCGTGTAAGGGGTTGGCAAGTGCGGTGAGATGAGTCACGCGTGTGAGGGTCTCCCACTTACACAGTGTTACTAAAAACACTATGGGTTCCTGGGCGTCTTGTAGATTATCGAGTGAAGGTTGATTGCTAACCCTGATTAGACGGGTTGGTACCCCCTGGAGTTGTGGACAGGCCAGGTGGGATGTGCCACTGGTTGGCTATTAGGGCGGCCAGTTGGTTATTGACTGTGGAGTACCATGCCGGCAGGTAGTCTGAACCCGAGTACGTCCAGGGGTTTTCTAGGGATGTTCAGGATCACCCATGGTTATTGCTGATAAATTCTAGTTTATTTTTACTTGCACTTGGTTCTCCTTTCCTGTTTACCTTTACTTTCACTTGTTTTCCCTGCTTGTTTGCTTTCAGTCATATTTCACAGCCTATACTATTAGACTTTGGGAAAAATTGTTTTCAAATAAAAATGCTTTATTCTCTTTGGGTTAGATTTGAAAATGTAACACTTTGCTTTTCAGAATGAGTTTAAAACTAATGAAATGGAACTAACTTTCGAAAACAAATAAGGGAAATGTCTGGTGTTTCATTTTCAAGTAAAGCTTTATGAAAAATTTCTTTTATACATTATAGTTCAAACCTGGATTATGTAGATTCATTATTTGCTGGCAGTGCATTGGGATTTGTCGTGGGGCTCACCTACTGAGTACTTTTGTGCTCACGCCTATCTTTTACCTTTTCAGTTGTAGGTTCCTTGTGTTCAGGTTCTCCTGCTTGAGTCGCTCAGTGTGGGAGCGACGTTGGTTGTAGTTGGGTGGTGACCCGCGAGGTCACATGGAGGTATGTCGTGGTGTAGTTGTTTATGCCTTTAGTGTTTGTCAGTTTGTTTAGTTTATATTCATTCTTTCGATCCTGTTTTTAGTTTGGGCTGAAATCGTTCCAAACGATTAAAATTTTAATGCCCGGCACTTGTTGCCATCCCGTGGGGATCGGGAACGCCCCTCGGGACTTGTCGCGGACCGGCTCGGGTGACCGGTTCAGGGTCGACCTGGGCTGGTTCGTGACAAAATGGTATTAGAGGCAGTTTTTGTTATTTGGGTTGTCTGGTAGAAGGAGATTAGGACTGTCAGAACTCGAGGGGTAAGTACGGGAAGAGGGTCGCGAACTCTTGCTCGCACTGATCTTCGAGTTACCAGGGGTAGTTCGGGAATTGTGTTCTTGTCTTTTCTGGTTTGTCTTGGATTGAGAGATGATAATGGAGGCAAGCCAACGTTACATCGCGATTTCACATGGAGTAGTGACCCATGTGGAGTCCGAGTACATGGTTTGAATTCCTCCTAGTGGTCGACGCTGACTTGGGACATGGCCCACTACCATGTCGCCATGTTGAGCATGACTACTAGTCCCTCATTTCAGTGATTGATGCAAACTTGGATGCTGCTTTTGTTTTGGTCTGTGTAAGTACGTTGTTTGAAATGAAAAAGGGTTTTTGAAAATTGGGCTGGTTTCTTTTAAAAGACTTTGAATGTATGAAATGGGTTTTAGAAACTGAAATCTCTTGATTTGGAAATCTGTTGTTTGCTTGGAATTGGTTAAAAATGGTTCGGGATGAAACCCCAGGTCCTCTTTATGAGCGTTTGCACATGTGTGAGAATGCATGAAAAGTGCATGTTGGTGTATGTATGAATGGAATGTGGATAAAGACATGAGCAACGGTTCATGAGATTACCTGGGTGTGTATTTGAAGTTAAAGGCTTGACTTTGTTTTCTAAATTGGTTTTAAATGGGAAACAGTTTTGGAAAGTTTTGGTTTGAAAGTGGGTTGGTTTTGGAAAGTAGTCTTGAGAAAAAGGGTGGTTTTATAATCAAAAAAGGGGGATTTTAAAAGGAGATTTTGTTTTGGGTTGTGTTGTGTTGTATTTGTTCGGTCTTTGTGCTGACTATTTTTTGATGGAGGTTCTTTTATTGAAGTTTCTTCGGTTGATTTTGGTTTTGGCTTTGTGTTTTATATATCGCTCAGGAAATGCCGCCCAGAAAGGTCCCTAAGGATTCTGATAGGTCATGTCTAGATTTTGGTCCTCCTCAGACTTTGCCTATTCTCCGTGGTGATCAGGGTCCGTTAGAGGCAGTGAAATGGCTCGAGGAAGTGGAGCGTGTCTTTAGAATGTTGGGAACTCCCGATAATGTAAAGGTTCGTGCAATTATGGAGTTGTTTGAGGGTCCATCTCTGGAACAATGGAAGAGGGTTACCCCATCATCAATGCAAGGTGAAATGATGTGGGATGTCTTCAGAATCGTTTTCATCCAATGGTTTGTACCTGAGGGAGTGAAGTTGGAGAAAAAGAGAGAGCTTGTGCATATTCAAGAAGGCCAACAGACAGTGAAGGCGTATGTTGACCAATTCAAGGAACTAATATCCTTTTCTCAAGAGGTAGCGTCTCATGAAATCATGAAGGTCTCTCTTTTCACCGGGGGTCTTCGTCCAGAGATCAAGGAGCGAGTCCTCCCTTCTAAAGACCATTGTTTTGAGAAGCTCGTAGAGGAAGCATTCTTGGCTGAGTTGGTTTCCGGTGTGCAGGTGGTTAATCCTTCAGCGTCCCCTGTCGTTTGTAAGAGTTCCCCCTCTGGTGAGAAAGAGGTGCCAGAGACACCTGTTCTTAAAGAGTTATCCCATTTGGTCCCAGCATCCAGTTCATCAGATCGTTTGATGATATGCTATCAGTGTGGTCGTTTTGAGCATTTAAAGCCGTCTTGTCGCAACCCTCTGAAGACGTGTCATCGATGCGGCTGTCTGGGTCATCTGGAGAAGTTTTTCCGAAAGCGTCGCTTGAAGAGGACGCTGTAGAGTGTCAATACCTGACTGTGAGGCAGGAGATGCTTCAGCCATCAGATCTCCAGCCACAGGTCTCGGGGTGAAGCTCGCGCACAGTCAGGAGTTCCCAGGGTTGTGAAGCCTTGGTCCCGGTTCTGTTTTTCATATTGATGGTGGAACCATTAGAAACCTCTTCCATACTTGTTTTCCTGCTACTAAAGATTCAACAACGTTTTAAATGCGTTGTTTTTCTATAAAGTGATGATGGACTTGTTCTATGATAAATCTATGCAGACTTGTCGTGTGAATTTAATATTCTAAATCATGTGTCCTTCTTAATAGTGTGTTTGATCCTTGTGTGGGTTGACCTCGTTGTAGTTATGTTATCAGATGTGGTTATGTTTCGTGGACTTCAATGGGTCATGTTTCTGATTCGAGGTCCGATTAAGTCTTTTCTGTGGGTTGTTCCTAGTGTTGAAGGTTGTTGACTCTAATCGAGGATTCAATGTCTGGACGGAGGTGTTGTAGTGATTGTGCTATAAGAGTTGGTTTGATTTGGTTGGGAGTTCCCGCGTCGACCCCCCTTTTTTTCCTAGGGTTGTCTATTTAGATGGTCAACTTTTCTGCACTAGTTAAGTTCTTGTGGTGGGGAGAACCCCTTCGTGTTCTCCCCTCAATCTCAGACCCCAACTTTCTCTTGAATCGGTCGGGTGTGACCTGTGCAGAGTAAGGTCATCCCCGAGATCCCCAGTTCTCTCTGGTTCCTTTAGTTCCGTTGGGGCATGGACTTAAATCTTGACCGACTTTTTGCCTGGTGACCTTTTGGGGGCAGAAAGTGTCTGTGGTGGGGAGAATTGTCACACCCTGACCGCGGATGTCTGTAATTGTTCTCTTTTCTTGGTCATGGTTTGAATTTTTCGAAGATTATTTGCGTTGGCGGTTTCGCGCTGGTGCGCGATCGCTGCATCATTAGCGGTTACCGTGCGTTCAGCCCGGGTGACCGTGTGTGCACCCAGCATGTTTAAATATTATAATTTTTATGTTGATGTTTTATTATTAACGCTATTTAAGTTGTGTTATTATTATGATAGTTAATTTTATTTTATATATGTTTATGTATGTTATATATATATATATATAATAATGTATATATACATATAGTTCTATATATGTTTATGTATATATCTTTATATGCATAAATGTATATATATGTATTATCTTTAAATTATTTTATTATTTGATCAAAATAATTATTATTAGAATTAAATAATGTATTATTATTATTAGGAATTTAACAATTATTATTATTATCTTTATAAAGTTTTATTATTATTATTATAATGTTTTACTATTATTATTATTATACTTATTAACATTGTTATAATAATGTTATTATT
Organism: Viscum album; assembly: GCA_963277665.1. Classification (NCBI taxonomy): domain Eukaryota; kingdom Viridiplantae; phylum Streptophyta; class Magnoliopsida; order Santalales; family Viscaceae; genus Viscum; species Viscum album. The sequence goes on from OY728138.1 coordinate 218,904,725, forward strand.
ATTGTTATAGTTATTATTATTATTTATATATATATATATTAGTTTAACCCTAATCCTACCCCCTACCCAGCCGCCACCCCCATTCCCCTTTCCTCCTTCTCTCTCCCAGCGACCCCCGCCCACCTCTGCGCAGCAGCTCCCAGCCCTCCGCGCAGCCCGCGCCATCCCCGCCCCCTCCGTTTCCCATCGCTGCACCAAGCCGCCGCACCCTCGCGCGGCCTCCCTCGGACCCGCTGCTCCGCCTCGCCCCTTGTTCCAGCCCCGTCGTCGAACAGCCCCAGTGTCCCGCACCTCTCGTCGTCTCGGCCTCCCCTTCCTCTGGCGTCGCCCTGCCGTCCCAGCTCCGGCCGTCATCCCCTGCCCCACTTCTCCATCCGGCGACCCTCCTCCTGCCGAACCGCCGCCGGCCTCACCCTCGCTGAACCCGGCCTTCGGCACCTCCCATGTCCCGACCTCCGGAGCTCCTCCCCTTCCGGCTTTCGCGGCTCTCTCCGGCGACCCCCACCGAGCTCGCCGCGCCGGCCTCCTCCACCAGCTGACCGCCGGCCTCCGCCCCGCTCCCCTCCTGCTCCCGTCGCCGCGCCCTGCAGCCTCCACCCCATCCCGAATCACCCCGCTCAGACCGCGCACCCCCCTGCAAGGCCGTCCCCAGCCACCGGCGCACCTCCGACCTGCGTCGCCCGGCCGCCGCGCGCCACCTCTGGTTGCCGCCTCCTCCCTTACCCGCTGTCCCGCTTTGAGTTTTTATTTTATTTTATTTTATTATTATTATTATTTTTGTTGTTGTTTTTTTTGTTAATCTTATAATGTTTATTATTATTTTTTTATCATATTAATAATATTATAAATATTTTATTATTATTATGTTATTGTTATTATTATTATTATTATTATTATTATTATGATTACTAACATATTATTAATATTATTATTATTGTTATTTTTATTATCATTATTGTTATGAGAATATTATTATTATTATTATTATTATTATTATTATTGCTACATTATTATTATTATTATTATTATCATGTTATTAAGTTATTATATTTATTATTATTGCTATATTATTATTATGATTACTTTATTATTATTATTATTATTATTACTACTATTATTAATATTTTTATTATTGTCATTATTAATCTTGTTATTATTATTATTATTATTTTATCACTATTGTTATTATTATTATTATTATTATAATTATAACTATTACTATTATTATCATTATTATTACTCTGGCTTTCACTTTCGCTTTGTTAGGGGTTTTTCATCAACTTATATTTGTTTTTGGGTAGGTTTAGGATTTTAGGATCCGCGCAGGGCGTTTCCGAGAAAGCGCCATCGCTGCGCCTTGTTTCCGAGGTTCTGCCGTCTCCGCGCCTCAGTTTCGAGGTGAGCGTTCTCCCCGACGCTTGGTTTCGCATGCTCTAGTGAGTTTTTGTATGTGTCTGAGTCCTTCATATCTATTATGCAGAGTGTTAGACTTTATCACGTGGCTTCGGACACACGTCGTGTCATCGCGCCTTGGTTCCAAGGTCGTTTTACGGTCGCGCTTGGATCTTGAGGTAGGTCTCCCTTTGCACTCGTCTTTAAATTTAGAATTTATTTATTCCTTGACTTTTTATTAAGCTTCAGTAAATTCAAAAGTATTATTAAGTAGTTATCTATAGTTTGGTGATCTGCTGATGATAAAAGTTGTTTTAATTCTAGCGTTTCATTAAAAGCGTTTTCTTGGATTTAATTTTGTGCTTCCATGGTAGTGTTGCTAGATGGTTCTTCCTGAATAATGAAAGACATGTTGAATTGGGTTTTCAAATGTTTTTGGCATGTGTAAATTAGTAGATGTATTACTTATGGAAAATGGTGTTCTCTGAGAACCTTGATTAGACAAAACGTCGTGTGACCCTTTGAAATTGTTTTTGGAAACTTCATGTGTGGTTCTTGGTTGATGAAAGATGTTTTCCTTTGTTGTGTGAACAAAAGTTTGGATTTCATTTGAGAAATAGTATTCCTTAAAAAGGTGATTAAAGGCCCGTTTGGCTCTTGATAAAAGTGGGGTGCGTTTTGATATTAGAAAATAACTCTACTTGTGAAACAATTGTGTTCCAGGGTTGATATGTTGATTTGGGTTTCTTAAACAAAGTTCTCAGTGTGTTTTTGGTTTTCAATGTAATGGCGTGTGTAATATCCCTTTAGAAATGCTTTAATATGAAATGGTCAAAATGTAAATGATATGACGGCCCGGTTGGCACTTTAATAAATGTGAAGTGATTATACATATATATATATATATATATACGTACTTGTGAGGACATTTCTACAGGGGGACTTCCCTTCGAGGGTTGTCGTGTAGCGATGTCCGTGTAAGGGGTTGGCAAGTGCGGTGAGATGAGTCACGCGTGCGAGGGTCTCCCACTTACACAGTGTTACTAAAACCACTATGGGTTCCTGGGCGTCTTGTAGATTATCGAGTGACGGTTGCTTGCTAACCCTGATTAGACGGGTTGGTACCCCCTGGAGTTGTGGACAGGCCAGGTGGGATGTGCCACTGGTTGGCTATTAGGGCGGCCAGTTGGTTATTGACTGTGGAGTACCATGCCGGCAGGTAGTCTGAACCCGAGTACGTCCAGAGGGTTTTCTAGGGATGTTCAGGATCACCCATGGTTATTGCTGATAAATTCTGGTTTATTTTTACTTACACTTGGTTCTCCTTGCCTGTTTACCTTTACTTGCACTTGTTTTCCCTGCTTGTTTGCTTTTAGTCATATTTCACAGCCTATACTGTTAGACTTTGGAAAAAATGTTTTTCAAATAAAAATGCTTTATTCTCTTTGGGTTAGATTTGAAAATGTAACACTTTGCTTTTCAGAATGAGTTTAAAACTAATTAAATGGAACTAACTTTCGAAAAGAAATAAGGGAAATGTCTGGTGTTTGATTTTCAAGTAAAGATTTATGAAAAATTACTTTTATACATTATAGTTCAAACCTGGATTATGTAGAATCTTTATTTGCTGGCAGTGCTTTGGGATTTGTCGTGGGGCTCACCTACTGAGTACTTTTGTGCTCACGCCTATCTTTTACCTTTTCAGTTGCAGGTTCCTTGTGTTCAGGTTCTCCTGCTTGAGTCGCTCAGTGTGGGAGCGACGTTGGTTGTAGTTGGGTGGTGACCCGCGAGGTCACATGGAGGTATGTCGTGGTGTAGTTGTTTATGCCTTTAGTGTTTGTCAGTTTGTTTAGTTTATATTCATTCTTTCGATCCTGTTTTTAGTTTGGGCTGAAATCATTCCCAACGATTAAAATTTTAATGCCCGACACTTGTTGCCATCCCGGGGGGATCGGGAACGCCCATTGGGACTTGCCGCGGACCGACTCGGGTGACCGGTTCAGGGTCGACCTGGGCTGGTTCGTGACAGTACGAAAAACGACAAAATATTCCTTTCATATCCTTTACTAAAAACTCACCGAAGGGTAAAATTGGATTTAAACAATTTTAGGTGGATGTAAATAATATTACATATTGAGGAAACATGGATGAGGATGATAAAATACACCCTAGTCCGATATGCTTTGTACATGTTCGAACCTCCTGTATAATGATTTAAATAATGTCATTGACTTATTACAGATTCATACTTATTTTTATGATATCATATATGGTCATATTCTTAGCTTATTGTTAGTAATATTTCATTACTACTTGTTATTCGGGTGTTTATTACTTTTTGATCTTATGCGTGTTTTGTCGAATAAATTCTTATTCTTCTCTTTAGGTTATAGATACCTCATTTCCTGAATGGTATTAGTGTAATTTATATCATATTCATTCATTCAATTCATTTATATAATCATTATGAAATGAAGATCATGTAGAACGAGTCGCATCACATCGTGGAGACGGTATTCCGTACGTACGCACGAGTGATTATATCGTTCCTATGATCGTGGAATTGTATTGGAGTGTATGTATACAATTTCAGAATCAGTATCACTTTATAATAGTCATATATAGTCATTATTTACACCATTATACCCATCCAAGTAAGGTGGTGGTGGAAAATAGATTACACCACGGCGTAGAGACGGTATTCCGTACGTACGCACGTGCGGTGATTTATTTTTCCATAGGATGGATAGATGGTGAAATAGGGTTGTTTCATACTTATAATAACATATCAGTATATGAGTGATACTTATGTTATTACTTCATAATGAAACAACTAAAGAAGAATAAGTGGAAGAAGAAATAAAGATGAAAGAATCAGTAACGGACATTACCTCTTCTTTGAAGTGCTTCTTTAAGACCTCCTTTTAGGGCACTAAAATAGGTCTTTGAAGAAGACCAAAACCTATAGGATGTATCTAGGGATGTGGAGAGAAGAAATTGGAAGGTTTTGGATGAGCTTGGAGGCTCAAAGTGGTGTGAGGAAGAGGGGGAGAAGGTGCCCTTTTATAAGGGAGTAGAGGGGCGCCTTTGGAATAACTAAAAATATTATTTTATTATAAAGTCACGTTCGGTTTTAAATAGAACAAAATTTAGTTATTTCTAATCTAAGGTGGGGATGGGTCTAAATCCTCTCATCTAATAGAATTTAGACAAGTTTAGGTTATTATATTAACCCTATCTTTTAGTTTTAACTCTTAGTTAATTAGATTGACATTTACCATGTCACTTTGTATTTTTATATTATATAGTTAATAGACATACCATATATATCCAAGAGACCCCCAAGTTATGATTTATTAATATATATAACCTTATCTAAGTCATTTGGACGAACCGTAGATTTTTAGTAATAAAGTAACAATTAGTAGTATAATATTTGTTTTAAAAACTATTTTATGTCAATTTTGACACTATTCAATAGTTGATTTTTTTGAAACTCATAAAAGAATGATTACTTCGCCCAAACTTAATTAAATCAATCCTAACATGTCATATTAACCTATAAAATTATTTTAGTTCATAAAAAGACTCAAATTATATTTATTTGGGTATTTATAACTTCAATTATGTCAATATTTCATTAATAAGATAATTACGGCATCATCGTTGTGTCATAAATAAATTAAATTATTTAATGTCTAAAAATTACAAATAAAATACCATTATTTAGGAATTATTTTTAGATTTCTAATGAATATTTATAGTTGAATTTATATTATGTATAACCCCATATTAAAAATGATTTACTTATTAAACATTGATTTTAACTATTTTAACCCTTCTTTACATAAATTAATAATAAATGTCCTAATCTAATCCAAGTGGGCCTAAATGGTCATAATTTATTCCTAAGGTTGTTTTTGGTCGAATTACACTTATCCAATAGAATTAGGACATGTGTTAGGGTAATAATAATATCATTTTTACCCTTAATTACCCTATTTACTTTTAACCGTGGTAAAAAAAAGTAAACAGTTACTATTCACCAAAAAATTATTTTCTTCTCATTGAGCCACATTTTACTTACTGACATCAACTGTGTCTCTCGGATTTTCGAAATTCCACTCATAGAAGCGGTAAAATTAAGTTTTATGAAAAATTCAGTTTTTTAACTACCACTTAGCGGTTTCACAATTCATCAAAAAATGAATGTTTCCAGAAAAATACAAAAAATTAGATCTAATCTATATTTGATATTATGAATTCAAAAATGATGTCTATTTTATCAAATTAAAAACATATCATTTGCATTAATTAATTTAAAAATTAATTCCCGTTGTCAAAACAAATAGCGTGTTCTTAAAAGATAATAACTATCAAAAGATTGACACTTGTTTATGACTGGTTTAAATGTGAAATTACATCCAATGACCAACATTGTATTAAATTGTAAAAATATATTATAAATATACTTTAAAACCACTCAAATTAATAATTTATCACTATTAATTATTTTGATTAAAAAAGTTGTTTTTAATTATAATTTAGTAATTTTCACAATTCATCAAAATATGAAAGTTATCCGAAAAGTACCAAACATTCACCTTAGGCTAAATTCGATACTCCGAATCCAAAAATTAAGTCCATTTTGAGAGCTAAAATTTCTAAAATTTTAAAAGGTGGTTATTACTATTCATAACGGCTAGTTTTAATAATATTTTAATAGCATATCGTTGTTTTGTGAAACATGGAATTGCGTACTACACACGCTATCGAGGAAGGTCGTGATTGCGTGTAATGAAAGGCAAGTCAAGGATGCGTGTTGAGAAAGATCTTTTTGTTGTAGCGTACAACACAACACATTAATAAAATTATAAAGAATATTTTTTTTAAAAATCTCGGGCTGTTACATTCTACCCCCCTTAAAATGAATTTCGCCCTTGAAATTCGTCGGGGTTATAAATGGTTTACTACTCGAAAGTTTCTTTAATAGAAACCCACATCGTAAAAAGGAATACCAAAACTTGGCTTAAAAAACTAAAGTATGAAATGTAACGATTACCCAAATAAACTAATCATTGGGTTTCCACATAGGTGAAAATATGGATATGGAAGAGAAATCTAACCATCATGTTCTGACAGAGAGTGGTAGAGAACATGGCTATGGAAAAGCCAGCAATCACAAAGCCATAAATTTGTGACGATCTAAGGTACCATCTGATTCATCAGATATAAGATCACTAGGACAACATTTTTGGTTTTCAAGATCATTTCCCTAAAGTTGATTAAATTAGAAGAAATACATTCGTGATTTTGGTATAGTCTCACCATTTGTCATTCTTTGGACAATTTCCACTTCATCTCTTAATGAAATGAAGTTTAATTTGTCATTCGTGATGTGTTAGCAGATCATGTGATAGAATGATGGGTCATTCCATCTGTCTCAAACAAAAGGTTAGAAAAGTTATCAAATAAATACATAAGTCCATCTATAGTGAGATTAATCATATATAGTTCCTAAATTGGACTTATACTTCATATATAATACTTCTTAATATAATAAAACTAGTTTCTACTAAACAGGGACTTCCTGTAGGCCAGTGGTAGGCGATAAATGCCAGTCGCACTTCGGTTGTGGGTTCGATTCCCACAGCCTTGTCCGACGCGATGGGCTGTCGCCCGTCCCGCAGGTTTTCCTTTTTCTAAAACTACATTACTATAACATCACATAAATAATATCAAAAAAAGTTATATCCTTAAACAATACTAACTTATGGTTAACATAATCCATTCCAATCTTTAGGATTATCTAAAATACTTCGGTCCAAGCTCATAGTATAAAGAAAATGATAACTTGAAATGTCGTCAACCAAGCATGTGAATACCATCATTTATCCCCCATATATCTTGTTGGTCACATTACAATAATGTGAATACCTTAATGTTGTATTCTCTTGAAAAATGAATACCCATTAAACCTAAGTGAAAACATGAATTCTGTCAAAAGTTAACTCTTTCCACATACCAAAATCCAAAAATTCTATATACTCAAACCATGATATAACCTTCTCCTTATATCAATCATGAGCTCATGAATACTATCAAACATTTAATTTTCTCCTTATCACTTCATTATGCGCATATCATCTACATTCCAAAAATATATGAATAACCTTTCATGGACACTAGTAACATTAATCATACACTTTCAAAACTCAAGGAAAGACAACAGTGTAGCAATCCTTACATGTCTTTTTATTCCATAGTACCATGAGATTACTTATACAACATTACACATGATAAACATGTAATCATTCCACTACATTCTTAAACCATTGACCGAGATTCAACAATTCTTTCATCTCACATATCATTTGTAGTCTCTTCATCATCATCAACATAAATACTACCCATATGACCATACTGATTCTCTTCATGAGACATTCCCTTAGGGCATTGGTTTGCATAATGCCCGTACATTCCACATTTAAAACATTTAACCATTGTTGATGTCGTAGTAATACCATTATCCTCATCCCTGGTGTTAACTGAACCTTTTCCTTTGCACTTACTGGCTTTGTGTCCTTCTTTTCACACCCAAAGCATCTTCCAGTTCCTTTGAAACATTCTCCTTGATGCCTCTTCCCACATGATTTACATAGGGGAAATTGAACTTTCTTTCCTCTATGATCATCATGAAATTCCATCTTTCTCTTATTAGACGAGTCAGGAATCTTACCAGATTTTACTTTATTGATCATATTATGAGATTTCTGATTCAACATAATAATGATGTTTGGACTTCCAAATCCCATTTCATTTTGTTTCTCATGAATAATATCATTCCATTGTCCATCATATCCTTTATTATCGTGAATCATCTTGTTTCCAGCCATTTTCTAAAACCCAAAAAGAATAGTGTGAGAGTCAAAAATCATAATAAAGGGGGAGTAACTTCAATATCTAACATCATTGGTTTAATATAATATCGTTACCATAGTTCTAGGACTATATCCTATACGTATACTTATCCTTAGGGACATCCCTAGACATACCTTAGAAATATCTCTAGGGATCTCACTAACGTTTTCGCATCGTAGTTTCCAAAGGTTGACTAAACCTTTCCTCTAATACCAACTGTAGAGACCCGAAGCTTGACGTACATGGAAATTACATCACTTTTGCGGAATACTTAGTACATAACAAAACCACACACACAAGGATCATTATAGTTTAGTGTCTTTGGAAACTCGTAATATAATCTTTTAATAATGGTGAAGGATCTTCAACATCTCCCATAAAGATCTTCCTTTTTTTTACCTAAAACCTTTCTTTATATCCTAGGGAAAAGAAAACATAGAAGGGTGATCTCAAATGCTCAGTAAGGGTAAACAAAAGAAATATCAATCAAATCATTCTCATAAGAACATAACATTTTGGAAATCATAACCTGCAAAAGAGAGCATAATTTCATAACATGGGATAAATCATAGTAGTGAAATGAAATCCCAATAATCATAACTTAAAACATGAAACTTTTTTTCATACACACATAATCATAGAGAATCATATCTTATTAGTCAAGACTCATTTCCAAGACAATCTTAGTGGACAAAGTCCATTTCTGAACAAAGTCACCCTCATTTCAGTCCTGTTTCACTGAACTGGTATAACCTATCGTTCCAGCCATGTCTATCTCATGAGATATAAAATATTTACCCAATGAATTGGAGGGAGATATAGGTCCCACCCATCTCATAATGAAACCATTCTTATGTGTGCCACAAAAATCATAAATCATACATCACTGCATAACCCATGTAATAAAAATGAAATTCTTAAAAATCGTGACATCACAAAACAATTCATATAAGATAAATTAATTTATAAAAATAATTCCATCACAACATAATCAAATCAATATAATGATCAGGATAAAATCAAAACCCTATATTATCTTAGATGGAAAATAATTTTGATAAAACACTTGAACTCCATTCTTGAGGAAAATATCCTTTCTACTTCAAAAACTCTTTTCCTTTCTTAACATGTCATAAAATTATAAAGTAAAAGAAGTTGATTAAAAATAAAATTGAAAACTTGTAAAGGAATCTTCTTGGAAATAATGTTTTAAAAATCCATTCATGCCGTATAAGTTAAAAAAACATTCTTCGTACTTTTGTCGGAAATTTCAAAAAGTACCTTGTACGAAAAATGACAAAAGATTCATTTCATATCCTTTACTAAAAACTCACCGAAGGGTAAAATTGGATTTAAAAAATTGTAGGTTTATGGAAATAGTATTACATATTGAGGAAACATGGATGAGGATGATAAAATACACCCCAGTAAATTTCAAAGTATAAACAATCTCGGATAAAAATGAGATTGTGATATTTCCCTTACCTTTGGTTCGATATGCTTTGTATGTGTCTGAAATTCCGGTATAATGATTTAAATAATGTCATTGACTCATTACAGAATCATACTTATTTTTATGATATCATATATGGTCATATTATTCACTTATTATTAGTAATATTTCATTACTACTTGTTATTCGGGTGTTTATTACTTTTTGTTCTTATGCGTGTTTTGTCGAATAAATTCTTATTATTCTATTTAGGTTATAGATACCTCATTTCCATAATTGTATTAGTGTAATATATATCATATTAATTCAATCAATTAATTTATATAATCATTATGAAATGAAGATCATGTAGAACGAGTCACATCACATCGTGGAGACGGTATTCCGTACGTACACACGAGTGATGATATCGTTCCTATGATCATGGAATTGTATTGGAGTGTATGTATACTATTTCATAATCATTATAACTTTATAATATTTATATATAGTCATTATTTACACCATTATACCCATCCACGTAAGGTGGTGGTGGAAAATAGATTACACCACGGCGTGGAGACGGTATTCCGTACATATGCACGCGCGGTGATTTATTTTTCCGTAGGATGGATAGATGGTGAAATAGGGTTGTTTCATACATATAATAACATATCAGTATATTAGTGATACTGATGTTATTAATTCATAATGAAAAAACTAAATAAGAATAAGTGGAAGAAGAAATTAAGATGAAATAATCGGTAATGGACATTACCTCTTCTTTGAAGTGCTTCTTTGATACCTCCTTTTAGGGCACTAAAATAGGTCTTTGAAGAATACCGGAACCTCTAAGATGTTTCTAGGGATGTGTAGAGAAGATATTTCCAGGGGTTGGCCGAGCATGAGTGCTCAAAGTGGTGTGAGAAAGAGGGGGAGGAGGTGCCCTTTTATAAGGGAGGAGAGGGGCACCTTTGGAATAACTAAAAATATTATTTTATTATAAAGTCAAGTTCGGTTATAAATAGCTCCAAATTGAGTTATTTAGAAGCTAAGGTGGGGATGTGTCGAACCCCTCTCATCCAATAGAATTTAGACAAGTTTAGGTCATGATATTAATCTTATCTTTTAGTTTTAACTCTTAGTTAATTAGATTGACATTTACCATGTCACTTTTTATTTTTATATTATATAGTTAATAAACATACCATATACATTCAAGTGACCCCCAAGTTGTGTTTTATTATTATATATAACTTTATCTAAGTCATTTGGACGAAACTTAGATTTTTAGGAATAAAATAACAATTAATAATATAATATTTGTTTTAAAAACTATTTTATGTCACTTTTGACACTATTCAATAGTTGATTTTTTTGAAACTCATAACAGAATGATTACTTCGACCAAAGTAAATTAAATCAATAATAACATGTCATATTAACCTATAAAATTAGTTTAGTTCATAAAAAGTCACAAATTATATTTTTTTTGGGTATTTATAACAGCAATTATGTCAATATTTCGTTAATAAGATAATTACTGCATCATCGTTGTGTCATAAATAAATTAAATTATTTAATGTCTAAAAATTAAAAATAAAATACCATTATTTAGGAAATCTGTTTATAATTCTAATGAATATTTATAGTCGAATTTATCTTATGTATAACCCCATATTAAAAATGATTTACTTATTAAACATTGATTTTAACTATTTTAACCCTTCTTTAAATAAATTAATAATAAATGTCCTAATCTAATCCATGTGGGACTAAATGGTCATATTTTATTTCTAAGGTTGTTTTTGGTCAAATTACATTTTTCCAATAGAATTAGGACATGTGTTAGGGTAAAAATAATATCATTTTTACTCTTAATTAACCTATTTACTTTTAACCGTGGTAAAAAAAAGTAAAAAGTTACTTTTTACCAAAAAATTATTTTCATCTCATTGAAACAAATTTTACATACTGACATCAACCGTGTCTCTCGGATTTTTGAAATTTCACTCACAGAAGCGGAAAAATTAAGTTTTATGAAAAAATCAGTTTTTTAACTACAACTTAGTGGTTTCACTATTCATCAAAAAATAAATGTTTCCAGAAAAATACCAAAAATTAGATCTAATATATATTTGATATTATGAATTCAAAAATGATGTCTATTTTATCAAATTCAAAACATATCAGTTGAATTAAATAATTTAAAAATTAATTCCCGTCGTCAAAACAAATAGCGTGTTCTTAAAAGATAATAACTATCAAAAGATTGACACTTGTTTATGACTGGTTTAAATGTGAAATTACATCCAATGACCAACATTGTATTAAATTGTAAATATATATTCTAAATATACTTTAAAACCACTGAAATTAATAATTTATCACTATTAATTATTTCGATTTAAAAAGTTGTTTTTAATTATAATTTAGTAATTTTCACTATTCATTAGAATATGAAAGTTATCCGAAAAGTACCAAAATTTCACCATAGGCTAAATTCGATACTCCGAATCCAAAAATAACGTCCATTTTGAGAGCTGAAATTTCTAAAAATTTTAAAGGTGGTTATTACTATTCATAACGGCTAGTTTTAATAATATTTTAATATCATATCATTGTTTAGTGAAACTCGGAATTGCGTACTACACATGCTATCGAGGAAGGTCACGATTGCGTGTAATCCAAGGCAATTCAAGGATGCATGTTGAGAAAGCTCATTTTGGTGTAGCGTACAACACAACTCATTAATGAAATTAAAAATAATTTTTTTTATAAAATCTCGGGCAGTTACATTCTACCCCCCTTAAAATGAATTTCGCCCTCGAAATTCATTGGGGATATAAATGGTTTACTACTCGAATGTTTCTTTAATAGAAACCCACATCGTAAAAAGGAATACCAAAACTTGGCTTTAAAAACTAAAGTATGAAATGTAACGATTACCCAAATAAACTAATCACTGGGTTTCCACATAGGTGAAAATATGGATATGGAAGATAAATCTAACCATCATGTTCTGACAGAGAGTGGTAGAGAACATGGCAATGGAAAATCCAACAGTCACAAAGCCATAAATTTTTGAAGATCTAAGGTACCATCTGATTCATCATATATAAGAGCACTAGGACAACATTTTTGGTTTTCAAGATCACTTCCCTAAAGTTGATGAAATTAGAAGAAATACTTTTGTGATTTTGGTATAGTCTCACCATTTGTTGTTCTTTGGACAATTTCTACTTAATCTCTTAAAGAAATGAAGTTTAATTTTTCATTCGTGATGTGTTAGCAGATCATGTGATAGAATGATGGGTCATTCCATCTGTCTCAAATAAAATGTTAGAAAATTTATCAAAAAAATACATAAGTCCATCTATAGTGAGATTAATCATATATAGTTCCTAAATTGGACTTATACTTCATATATCAAACTGCTTAATATAATCAAACTAGTTTCTACTAAACAGGGACTTCCTGTAGGCCAGTGGTAGGTGATAAAGGCTAGTCGCACTTCCGTTGTGGGTTCGATTCCCACAGCCTTGTCCGACGCGATGGGATGTCGCTTGTCCTACAGGTAGTCCTTTTTCGAAAACAACATTACTATAACATCACATAAATAATATCAAAAAATTTTCTATCCTTAAACAATACTAAATTATGGTTAACATAATCCATTCCAATCTTTAGGCTTATCTAAAATACTTCGGTCCAAGCTTATAGAATAAAGAAAACGATAACTTGAAATGTCGTCAACCAAGCATGTGAATACCATAATTTATCCCTCATATATCTTGTTGGTCACATTCCAATCATGTGAATACCTTAATGTTGTATTCTCTTGAAAAATGAATACCCATTAAACCTTAGTGAAAACATGAATACTGTATAAAGTTAACTCTTTCCACATACAAAAATCCAAAAATTCTATATACTCAAACCATGATATAACCTTCTCCTTATATCAGTCATGAGCTCATGAATACTATCAAACATTTAATTTTCTCCTTATCCCTTCATTATGCGCATATCATCTACATTCCAAAAATATCTGAATAACCTTTCTTGGATACTGGTAACATTAATCATACACTTTCAAAACTCAAGGAAAGACAACAGTGTAACAATCCTTAGATTTCTCTTTATTCCATAGTACCATGAGATTACTTATACAACATTACACATGATAAACATGTAATCATTCCACTACATTCTTAAACCATTGACTGAGATTCAACAATTCTTTCAACTCACATATCATTTGTAGTCTCTTCATCATCATCCACATAAATACTACCCATACGACCATAATGATTCTCTTCATGAGACATTCCCTTAGGGCATTGGTTTGCATAATGCCCGTACATTCCATATTTAAAACATTTAACCATTGTTGATGTCATAGCAATACCATTATCCTCATCCCTATTGTTAACTGAACCTTTTCCTTTGCACTTACTAGCTTTGTGTCCTTTTTTTCCACACCCAAAGCATCTTCCAGTTCCTTTGAAACATTCTCCTTGATGCCTCTTCCCACATGATTTACATAGGGGAAATTGAACTTTGTTTCCTCTATGATCATCATGAAACTCCATCATTCTCTTATTATCCGAGTCAGGAAACGTACCAAATTTTACTTTATTGATCATATTATGAGATTGTTGATTCGACATAATAATGATATTTGGACTTCCAAATCCCATTTCATTTGGTTGCTTATGAAGAATATCATTCCATTGTCCATCATATCCTCCATTATCGTGAATCATCTTGTTTCCAGCCATTTTCTAAAACCCAAAAAGAATAGTGTGAGAGGCAAAAATCATAATAATGGGGGAGTAACTTCAATATCTAAAATCTTTAGTTTAATCTAATATTGTTATCATAGTTCTAGGACTATATCCTATACGTATACTTATCCTTAGGGACATCCCTAGACATACCTTAGAAATATCTCTAGGGATCTCACTAACGTTTTCGCATCCTAGTCTCCAAAGGTTAACTAATCCTTTCCTCTGATACCAACTGTAGAGACCCGAAGCTTGACGTACATGGACATTACATTACTTTTGTGGAATACTTAGTACATAACAAAAACACACTCACAAGGATCGTAATAGTTTAGTGTCTTTGGAAACTCGGAATATAATCTTCTAATTGTGGTGAAAGATCATCAACATCTACCATAACGATCTTCCTTTTTTTACCTAAAACCTTTCTTTATATCCTGGGGAAAAGAAAACATAATAAGGTGAGCTCAAATGCTCAGTAAGGGTAAACAAAAGAAATATCAATCACATCATTTTCATAAGAACATAACATCTTAGAAATCTTAACCTGCAAAAGAGAGAATAATTTCATTAAATGGGATAAATCATAGTTGTGAAATGAAATCCCAATAATCATAACATAAAACATGAAACTTTGTGGCATATACACATAATCATAGATAATCATATCTTATTATTAAAGACTCATTTCCAAGCCTATCTTAGTGGACAAAGTCCATTTCTGAACCGAGTCACCCTCGTTTCAGTCCTGTTTCACTGAACCGGTATAACCTACCGTTCCAGCCATGTCTATCTCATGATATATAAAATATTTACCCAATGCATTGGAGGGAGATATAGGTCCCACACATCTCATAATGAAACCATTCTTACGTGTGCCACAATTATCATAAATCATACATCATTGCATAACCCATGTAATAAAAATGGAATTCTTAAAAATCGTGACATCACAAAACAATTCATATAAGATAAATGAATTCATAGAAATAATTGCATCACAACATTATCAAATCAATATAATGATAGGGATAAAATCAGAACCCTATATTATCTTAGATGGAAAATAATTTTGATAAAACACTTGAACTCCATTCATGAAGAAAATATCCTTTATACTTCAAAAACACTTTTCCTTTCTTAACATGTCATACAATTCTAAAGTGAAAGAAGTTGATTAAAAATAAATTTGAAAACTTGTAAAGGAATCTTCTTGGAAATAATGTTTTAAAAATCCATTAACGCCGTATAAGTTAAAAAAAACATTCTTCGTACTTTTGTCTGAAAAGTCAAAAAGTACCTTGTACGAAAAACGAAAAAAGAATCCTTTCATATCCTTTACTAAAAACTCACCAAAGGGTAAAATTGGATTTAAAAAATTGTAGGTGGATGGATATAATATAAAATATTGAGGAAACATGGATGAGGATGATAAAATACACTCTAGTAAATTTCAATGTATAAACAATCTCGGATAAAAATGAGATTGTGATATTTCCCTTACCTTTGGTCCGATATGCTTTGTACGTATCAGAACATCCTGTATAATGATTTAAATAATGTCATTGACTTATTACAGAATCATACATATTTTTATGATATCATATATGGTCATATTCTTCACTTATTATTAGTAATATTTCATTACTACTTGTTATTCGGGTGTTTATTACTTTTTGTTCTTATACGTGTTTTGCCAAATAAATTCTTATTATTCTCTTTAGGTTATAGATAACTCATTTACAGAATGGTATTAGGGTAATATATATCTTATTCATTCATTCAATTCATTTATATAATCATTATGAAATGAAGATCATGTAGAACGAGTCGCATCACATCGTGGAGACGGTATTCCGTACGTACGCGCGAGTGATGATATCGTTTCTATGATCGTGGAATTGTATTGAAGTGTATGTATACTATTTCAGAATCAATATCACTTTATAATAGTCATATATAGTCATTATTTACACCATTATACCCATCCAAGTAAGGTGGTGGTGGAAAATAGATTACACCACGGCGTGGAGACGATATTCCGTACGTACGCACGCGCGGTGATTTATTTTTCCGTAGGATGGATAGATGGTGAAATAGGGTTGTTTCATACATATAATAAAATATCAGTATATGTGTGATACTGATGTTATTACTTCATAATGAAACAACTAAATAAGAATAAGTGGAAGAAGAAATAAAGATGAAACAATCGATAACGGACATTACCTCTTCTTTGAAGTGCTTCTTTGAGACCTCCTTTTAGGGCACTAAAATAGGTCTTTTAAGGAGACCAGAACCTCTAGGATGTTTCTAGAGATGTGGAGAGAAGAAATTGGCAGGGTTTGGACGAGCTTGAAGGCTCAATGTGGTGTGAGGAAGAGGGGGAGGAGGTGCCTTTTTATAAGGGAGGAGAGGGGCACCTTTGGAATAACTAAAAATATTATTTTATTATAAAGTCAAGTTCAGTTTTAAATAGCTCCAAATTGAGTTATTTCTATGATAAGGTGGGTATGGGTCTAAATCCTCTCATAAAATAGAATTTAGACAAGTTTAGGTCATTATATTAACCTTATCTTTTAGTTTTAACTCTTAGATAATTAGATTGACATTTACCATGTCACTTTGTATTTTTATATTATATAGTTAATAAAGTTAACATATACATCCAAGAGAGCCCAAAGTTGTGTTTTATTAATATATATAACCTTAGCTAAGTAATTTTACTAAACCTTAGATTTTTAGAAATAAAATAGCAATTAATAATATAATATTTGTTTTAAAAACTATTTTATGTCAATTTTGACACTATTCAATAGTTGATTTTTTTGAAACTCATAACAGAATTATTACTTCGTCCAAAGTTAATTAAATCAATCCTAACATGTCATATTAACCTATAAAATTATTTTAGTTCAAAAAAAGTCTCAAATTATATTTATTTGGGTATTTATAACATCAATTATGTAAATATTTCATTAATAAGATAATTACTGCATCATCGTTGTGTCATAAATAAATTAAATTATTTAATGTCTAAAAATTAAAAATAAAATACCATTAGGTAGAAATATTTTTATCTTTCTAATGAATATTTATAGTCGAATTTATCTTATGTATAACCCCCTATTAAAAATTATTTACTTATTAAACATTGATTTTAACTATTTTAACAATTCTTTAAATAAATTAATAATAAATGTCCTAATCTAATCCAAGTGGGCCTAAATGGTCATATTTTATTCCTATGGTTGTTTTCGGTCGAATTACACTTGTACAATAGAATTAGGACATGTGTTAGGGTAATAATAATATCATTTTCACCCTTAATTACCCTATCTACTTTTAACCGTGGTAAAAAAAGTAAAAAGTTACAATTCACCAAAAAATTATTTTCATCTCACTGAACCAAATTTTACTTACTGACATCAACCGTGTCTCTCGGATTTTTGAAATTCCACTCACAGAAGCGGTAAAATTAAGTTTTATGAAAAATTCAGTTTTTTAACTACCACTTAGTGGTTTCACTATTCATCAAAAAATGAAAGTTTCAAGAAAAATACCAAAAATTATATCTAAGCTATATTTGATATTATGAATTCAAAAATTATGTCTATTTTATCAAATTAAAAACATATCAGTTGCGTTAATTAATTTAAAAATTAATTCCCGTCGTTAAAACTAATAGCGTGTTCTTAAGAGATAATAACTATCAAAAGATTGACACTTGTTTATGACTGGTTTAAATGTAAAATTACATCCAATGACCAACATTGTATTAAATTGTAAATATATATTCTAAATATACTTTAAAACCACTCAAATTAATAATTTATCACTATTAATTATTTCGATTAAAAAAGTTGTTTTTAATTATAATGTAGTAATTTTCACTATTCATCAGAATATGAAAGTTATCCAAAAAGTACCAAAATTTCACCTTAGGCTAAATTCGATACTCCGAATCCAAAAATGAAATCCATTTTGAGAGCTAAAATTTCTAAAATATTAAAAGGTGGTTATTACTATTCATAATGGCTAGTTTTAATAATATTTTAATAGCATATCGTTGTTTAGTGAAACTCGGAATTGTGTACTACACACGTTGTCGAGGAAGGTCGCGATTGCGTGTAATTCAAGGAAACTCAAGGATGCGTGTTGAGCAAGCTCCTTTTGGTGTATTGTACAACACAACACATTAATGTAATTAAAAAGAATATTTTTTTATAAAATCTCGGCCTGTTACAATCACAATATTTTACCTTATATTAATCTTGAAATGATGGATTAAAAATTAAAGTTCAATTTTTATAATAAAATTTCTTAAATTGGGAGAAATTTATTTTTTTTCTCAAAATAATAAATAAAAACATTTAGGTAAATTTTATTTAGAACTATGTAAAGACTGTACTAAAAATTAAGTATATATTTTCCAATATGTTTTATTTATATAAAATATTTATACATATACTAGATAATGTTGTTATTACTATAACGACATAAAATTTTACTGGCTAGGTTATACTGATCATGTTTTAATAATTTAATTGTATATCAAGATTCGTTTAAAATCTTTGTTATGTTTGACACAAGCTATCTAAGAAATAATATTTATTTAAAGATAAATATATATTAAAAAATCATGTGGTGTTATAATATATCAATAAAATTGTAACCTAAGTAACATTGTTTTGTATTTTCTTATACTCTTAATACTAGTCCCTTAATGTAACTATAAAATCAGTTCTTTATAGTCATTCATAAAGTAGATATGATCAACCAAAGATCATAACTCATGAGTGTCAAACAATGTTTGTAGTTATGCCTCTTTTTCATAAACCAGGTTAAGATCGAGTTAAACCATATCAACTATTTTCATGGTTATTATACCATGTTAAAAAAATTTAAGACCCTTTATCAATTTGTAGTATCCCAAAATGTATGCCAGTGCTTGGAAAACCACATTATGAAAACATTCCAAAATTTTAGGATTTTATCCTCTGAATATACTTATACCAATAATTTTTTCTATTTTTTTCTCATAATACCCACATAAAATAACTAAACATTTCTATTATAACATCTATAGTTACCCTATCCTTAAACACATACTACTTCATAATTATTAACAGAAGTTCCCCGTAATTCATGCCATTACTATGGAGGACTAATATCCATATAAGATTAGATACAAAAGTACACCGTCTTATACATAAAAAATATTTATTTATTTAAAACTTCATATAGTTATACTAGATCCCATAGATTATTTAAATATACATAGGATTACTTGGGAAAAATACATATGAAAAATGATGATCTAGAAATCCCTACAATGGAATATAACTCGTAATAAAGCATAACCTAAGAGTCAAGAGGAATAACATGATATCATGAAGTATATGATCATAATCATATAACCATAGATGAAGGAAATCATATAAAAATACCATGAAATCATAAAAATTATCTAATGATATAAATCAGGTTTTGATAAACATATGTAAAGGGTGACTCATAATACTATCATCATAAATAGGACATAGCTCCATGTTCAATTAGATTCACTCGCTAATCAATTTCATAACATATCATGAGATATAAATAATTAACCAATTGTTTATAGGTATAAATAAATTTTTTAATAAAGATCATATAAATGAAAATGATACATATGTGTTCTAAATGGGGAAAATAATCCACACTTACATCATATGTATGATCAATCTAATGAGAAGTTAGTGGGTTTCATTATCCCAATTCCCGGGAGAACATAAGGTTAAATCATAATTATTACAAAGAGATTAAATAATTATCCAATCATGGTCATTAAAATTTATAAAAATAATATATTACATGATCATGGAGTTCTAATGCAAGAAATTAATGATAAATATTTAGGAGTAGAAAGAAAAAAATGAATCACAAGGGTGCATCTTTAAAAAATAATTATGGTTGTTTTTTTAAGGAAGGAATGCGAATATTATTTTTCATAAAATTGAAATTGAGAAAATAAGATCCTACATAAAAAAATATGTTTTTAAAAGATATTCATGTTTTTAGAACATTTTTTATGTTGATTCTTAACATGAGATAATAAATAGTATAATTATATTAAATCAAGATTACTTAATAGTGATAATTTCAAAGGGAACTATAGAATTTATTACCCTAATAATGGAATTTATATTTAACTAAGTATATATTTTGGTGAAATATATATATATATATATAGATAATAATTTTCTGATAATATGATTTCAATAAAAGGATGAAGTAATAGTTTTGATCCACATATCTAATAGAAACCAATATTTAGAAAGAAAAAAATATATTAAGTATAAAATTTATTTTAGGATAGACTTATAAATTTAATTAATTCTAATATAATTAAAAATAAAAGTAATAATAATATAAAATATAATTATCATTAATAAATTTTTAGAAAATCATTCCACCATGTGATTTTTTTTTTCAAAATAAATAGATGAAAAATTTTTGTTAAAATAATGCCCAACTGTTCTAAACTATTAAGATGGGTTTTATATTACAAAAAACTATTTAAAAATAACTATTTTATCATTATAAAAAAAAATTATTTTTATAATGGTTTTGAAAACATTATTTTCATAATTTCATTTAAATTTTTATATTATAAAAATTGAAGATTTTCACTATTCACCAATAAATTTGTTATTATAACAAGTCACAAAAATTTAATTTTAAGATAATTTTTTTACTCTATATAAAAATATTATTTAAATTTTTGTAATTTAAAATTATAAACATTATAAATTCATATTATAATAAAATTCATAAAATATAGTGAAAATATATTTTTATATAAAAATAAACATTGTTATATTTTATACAATTTCCTATAAATTAGTAAGTTTCTTACTGTTGAATAATTATTAATGATATAAATACATATTTTATTATTTAATCATATTAAACTTGGTTATTTAAAATAATTTTTTTTGGAGATCACCTTTTTTGAAGGATAATGTGAATTGATAAAAGATAATATTTTGCAATTAAAAAACATCTTGTTATATCTATAAATAAATATATATTATTTCTTATTAATACAATCCTAATTTATGATTACATAACCTCTTATGATAATCATGTATGACCTAAGAATCAAATTTGCTATGATTTTTGTCCTAGGAGCTGGTTCAGCTAGCATTGATCATCTAGAAATATCTATGAGCTAGATCATCTCAAAAATTTGGTTTCATAAAAATGTTAATTTCTCATGTTTTCTTTTACTTCGAATATGGAAAACAAAATAAATGATACCCCTTTTTTTAATATTAAATATTTATTATTTTCATGTAAAACACCTAATTTGGGATTCCATTCCGTAATTATTTGTAAATTTTTCAATAATGTTACTTAAATTTATACATTCTAATTTAATAGATATGAGTTAATGATAATATTGAACACTGAAAATATATAATTTTTTTCATTTTTAGTTTCTTATAATGAGTGAAACATTGTATTATATATATTACTTAATTTAAGATTAAATGAAAATAAATCTATTTTCATTAGAAATAATGTCACCTGGGAGATTATCGATCAATTGAAAAAATAAACACACTTCCAATAAAGGAATCAAATAAAGTAGAGGTTATTTTAAACTTTTATATACAAGATATTTTATGGATAAAATAAATTACATATACCATCATTTATAATGAATAATAGTTTTTACATCTCAATTTTGGATAAGACTTTAGGAAGTGATGGTTTCTAAGAAAAAGTGGAACACAATATATCATCCTCAAATGGATCGTTAGACTTAGTGGTCCATCTAGTTCTGATAAGATATTTCCAAACAATTCGTGACTAATTTTAGTTATTCTTATGATAATCAATTACTGTTGGTGGAATGTTCATTTATTAAATAATGTCATGCTTCAATCACAATGTCACCCTTTAAGGATTAGTAATGATTACCAAGTCAGTACCATCCGTTCTAGTTGGAATTGGTTTGGAATTATATATTTGGATGATAAAATATCTAGGAGATAAAATGGAATGTTTAGATGATTTTGGAAACATTATTAATGCCGTAAATTTAATATAAATTTACTTCTAACCATCACCCTCACCTTTTTTAAAAAAGAATAGTGATTGATTGTTTCACAAGGAATCACCGAAACAAAGACATCATATTTTGGGTAAGATGGAATGATAATATTAAGGGTTATGAGACCCTTAAATATAGTATAGTGTATCAAAATATTATCATATCGAGTTGGATTATAATCTCAGATGAAATTCTTTCATGATGTATTCCACTAAGTATATATAAAAAAGTATCCTTGTATCTCATCCCACATTGATGAG
Source organism: Viscum album (assembly GCA_963277665.1). Classification (NCBI taxonomy): domain Eukaryota; kingdom Viridiplantae; phylum Streptophyta; class Magnoliopsida; order Santalales; family Viscaceae; genus Viscum; species Viscum album. Next base: position 218,927,624 of record OY728138.1, read on the forward strand.
AGGTAGGATTTAGATTTAGAGCCTTGATTTTTTTTAGTTGAAAAGATTAGTCTTATCAAATATTTCTATAAAAAAAGTGATTCTTTGGATGTTTATTCCATTGATCTATATTATATGGTTGTGTAACAATGATATCTGCAACACTATGTAGAAATAATCCTTGTTGGATGAGATGTAACCTCACCAGCCATTGCATATTTTTCAATGATGAATTTTTGGATTTAGAAAGCCCTATGTTTTTTGATTTTTGGAATCTGTCAAGTCATTGGTATTTCATTCTATTTTTTTTACAATTTTATTGATTTTTAATAGTTTTTTATCTTACATATGTGTTTGAGAATCATTATATAAAATATGAATTTTTTTCAAGTTAATAAGTTATAGCCTTGAACGTTACATCGTGGTGGGGGTATGGGATGAGGCATCACAGTATAGACTGGTGCTCTAATCCATTGAGTCATATAATCACAAAACCCTATAGCTACCTTATTCATACCCACCATAACACATATTATAGTGTTATGCCACATGGGGCTAGAAGGGGACACCATTCTATTGCCCGAAAGTTTCTCATTGTATGGATGTGATAGAATAGCTCATATAGCCTTTCCCCATAAATGTGGACCATGTTAAAACACCTAGGATACACTACAAATATACTAGTGAGGCCGACCAATGTCATAATATAAGGTTTATACCCAGAGATTTTTTACACCTACAAAAATGGGAAATTGAAAGAGTTCCCATGAAGGAATATTACCACTCTATCCCCTCTTTTATCTAATTTTTCATGTCTTAGGTTCTCCATATGTGGTTCCCCCATTCCTCCTTTATCATTTGAATATTATTAAATAGTTAATGTGAATATATAAGATAATATAAGGGGTTTTATTTTATTTATTGTTTCTATATCATATTCCTTATGATCTTTCTTTTTCTTGGTTTTGTTATTCATCAACACTAATTAGGGAAGAACCTAGGGTTGGGGTTGATGGTTAATGGGATTACATGGTTATTTAGTTTAGTGAGGATCCATCTTCCTCTGTTTGTTTTGTTTTATATCATGTCAATGAATTATAATGTGGATTTAAGGTATGTGTCTCTAAATTGCATGTATCTATATTTCATGTATTTCATTTAACATAATAATTTTTCTGGATTTACATTAGTATAAATTGGATAAATATGTTTGATATTAATTTATATGAGATATTTATTGATTGTTTTATTTGATTCATGTTTTTTATGGAATTAATTATTAATTCATTATGACATCCTCAGACAAACCAATACTCTTCACACAAAATGTTAGATAAAATATCTCAAATATATTTTTTGAAAATGCTCTCTTAAAGGTTTATTCGGATAATAAACTGATATCAGTTTACATTTTAATGGATTATCTTATTATTTTTATGTTTATAATAATATATTTTTTAATTTCTTATATGGTGTGGTGCATGGGAGTCCTTACCTGTCTATGGGTGACATGGATATGTGTTTCACTAATGTACATTTTTACTGAATAAATAATGTGGCCTAAGTATCTTGGGAGTGAAATGTACGAATTATTTAATTATATTAATACTATGAGATATTAAAGAATGTCTTGGTTCTTATATATGGTTTACTGTTCATTTATCATGTTTTAGACACCTTTATCTATAGGTTATATATCCACGTGTAGATATTGTGCTTATTTTCCCATAAAATGATTTATAAAAACCCATTCTATATTTATATATTATGTTATGAATATTCCATTTTCCATTCATTTAAACTATATTACTTCATTTTTGAGATTACGGTACAAGTCCCATTTTCTAAAAAATATAGTATTCATGAAATTTTTTCCTATGATTATTTTTATATTTTTATTTTTAAAATAGAAATAATAGTTATTAATGAGAAATTTATTACAAAGATTCATATAGGAATCCATTAGGGATTTAAAACAAACACATTAATGGTCATTGGGAATTTGAAGATGTTGTTATTAAAGATACATGAAAAGGAAAGGGAACCATTTCTCATGGAGGTGTTACGTTATGAATTTTATCCTTAATCACTTGGTATCTTATTTTTGGAAAGGGTCACATGGTTAGTTTCATGTGGATAATTTTGTGAGATTCCTCTGAGTGATTTATTATTATATTGTTGATTTATCAAATAATCATAACTTAGAATATTTTTCGGTTTATTATTTATTTATGTTTTCATGATAATTATTCATTATTTTATTATGTAATGGATGATTTATTTGACCAATTCAATTGTTAGTCTACTACTTCAACTATATTTTCATGAATCTTTTTAATGTAAATTTCTTATTTAATGATGATGTTTCTAACATATAAAACTGTCATGTAGGATTTATATGGTGAATTTTTTTTAAGTATAGTTGGTTTTTATATGTGGAATCATTCCCATTGACCCGACTTGTTTCCATTAAACTAGTGCACAACACAATGTGATCAGGAAAATGCTTCATACATTGTGGAAATATGGGTTAGTGATTAGCTGGGTCAATAGAGGCTAGTTCATTAAAAAACTTATAACTAAATAACATGAATAATAATATTATTCAAGTGATAAGGATGTTTATTTTTTTATGAACAAAAGAATAGAATCGTCAAATTTCATTTCCACATCAATGAAAAGGAATTTTATAATTATAAACAAAACATTTCTTAGATTATTGATTTTCTATTATACCCTTATATAGGCCCAGATAACCATTATATATCTCAAATAAACCACGATGCCTTTACACAACAATGAGTAACCATTATCTTAATGAAACATCTATTTTAGCTTTCAGCTAACTGTGATATAACTTATGAAGAATGTAAAATTCCATATCTACCATGACACAAAAAGTATAATTCCATGTTAAAATTATATATATTTGAATATAATAATAATTAATTTAAAATAAATTATCAAAACTTATCATGAATTATTATTTTTCAATGATTTGTGATGTTTTGATAATGTTAGGACAACTCTGGCATCATTGAATTAGTTATCTACTTTATATATGAAATCTGAAAAACTCAATCTAATTCCACCATCATCATAAACTTTTTTCCATGTATAAAAGTCATTTTTTCATGGGGTACTTTATTTCATTAAAATTTTTAGAGTTAATATTTGAATGACTTATGATGTAGACTAATTTTGGATTTCAAATATAATCTCTATGAAGGCTCACAATGAAGTCTCATAATTTAGCAAACTCATACGATGAAAGAATATTCCATTTAATGTTCATATAATATATACCTTTTAAAATTTTACACCATTGTAAAATTGATAGAATGTATTGAATTCTTGTGAAAATATATGATTATAATAAAAAAATCAGATGATGATGATGTCATAATAACTGCTTTAATGTCTTATAATAGATCCTGATGATAGTGAAGTCGTATGCTTTATGGATTTTCCAATTTTTAGTATCACGAATCCCTAAGTCACATGAACCTATACCATGATCTTCCTAAATTCATATGTTGAATTCATAGAATCATTATGAAAAATTAAAAATTGGTTACTTTTCTTTTTTCCCACCAAAACAAAAAAAAATAAAAAAATTTCATTAAATGAATTTGAAATGAATTTGAATGGATTATATGATTCAAGATAATTCTTAAAATCTAAAAAAAGAAATATTAAAACTAATTTCAACAACCAAAATCCATGGCTCCTCTATCTTCTACTCTTCTACCATTCTTTTTTCTATCTTCTATCAAATACATTGAACATGATTAACACTTTCTATTCAAGGATATATGTCATGAACCAAATCTAGTCGCCATAAAAATGGGCTCTCAACCCATCCATTGGCAAGTCCTGAAGGTCATTCCCATTCCCCATGGTCTGGAACAAGTGATCGGGTATCATAGAATAAAAAATGGTAATGATTTAACCGATTTTATAAATATACAACAACAATCATAGCCAATAAACCAAAATGGGGTTTTTGAAAACAAACCATATTTTAAAAAAAAAATTCAGAACTAAACTACATAGTTTAAAACAACTCTCAAAGACTATAACAAATGAAGAAATCCAAATAAGAAATCCCAAGAGTCTCCTTATGGAAAGAGGCACTGCCCTCAAGACATCTCTACAACAGCACCACGAATGACAACTAGAAACTCGAACCATTGGTACAAAAGTTTTACCCAAACTTACAAAAAAATAACTGAGTCTACATACACCCAAATGTGTAAGTAGGATGTGAGCCCAAGCCTAGTATATACAACCACTAAGAGATTCTATGTGATAAGCATTCAAAGGCGAAAATATATCATGTTTTCCATGAACATGGATGTGCTAGTAATAATTTATAAATGATGAAACATTAAATAAAGATAGTTTTCAAGTGGAATATTTTATTGAATCATCACTTTTAAATTAAATACAAAAGCTACTTATTTTTTTCATCCATAGATACTGTATACCGACGGTAAGCATAAATCATCCAATGAGAATAAGCAACGAGAAATAACTCCTAGTCATTAGCTCAATGCGGGTCCTAGGTTCCTAGTATCTCAGTGAAAGTAACCATCACGATATATTTTATCATTCACATGAGCCGCAAGTAGGGATAATACCCATAACCTAGAGCTTCCTCAACATCATCATCACCATCATTGTTTATTTAGTTTTGTCAGTGTTAAAATTGCTATGTGAAACTGAGACAAAAATCCATGGGATCACTAGCATACTAGTAGACATCCTCCCACCTAGATATCTAGGTTTCCCTATTGTGCTCAAACAAGTTCATCAAGACATGAAATATAATATTCACACGCAAATACCACTTCCACATCATACATTCAGCAAACAGTCCAAACGTATATCACACAAGTCATATAACCCCCCTTTTGATTCAAATTGTTTTTGAAATCATACTCACACAAAAATAGCCCACAAAACTTTTCACATCTCCTTAATACTCTAACTAAGACATTAAACATTTTTATAAAAAAATATCACAATTATACACATCATATAAAATCCCACACAACCATGCCACATATTACCCTTTTTACCTTCAAATTCATTTTATCATTATATTCACGAGCAATAGCCCACAAACATGTTTCGCACCCACATCACAATTTAATAAAACACCTCGAAATATGAAGAAACATTTTGAAAATGTTTGACATCACAAATGAAAACTTTATCTTTCAACAACTAATTTTAGGGAAAAACACCCACCAAAACAGTACATAAACATCCTTTTCACTCTTTGTTTAACTCATTAATCAATTTAGAATTTTAATAGAACACTTTCAAGAAGCATGACATGGTTTTACACCTAAAACCCATTCAAAAACCCACTTTTAAACCTAAAAGCACACCAACCTTACCAAATTAGAATTTTCAGCCAAAACAACATTTAATAAACTACTTGCATAAGTTATAAAATTAACCCAAAGATTACCACAAGATTTACACATGGAGAACACCTAATTTAAAACAAAAGTGAAACCATAAAATTAACTTCATAACACAATCCATCGAAAATGGTTTTTCCACAATGAAAAACATATGAGGATCATTCAAAATAACTAAATCAAGCATTCTAACTCGTCAATAAATTATTACACATGTAATTAGCTACCAAAAGTGTTGAAACCCTTAAATCTTGGTGTGAAACATCAATCGCACCACCACCACAGTACAAGGAAGTGAGAAAACAACCTAAAACCTTATTATTTGACAAAAAAGGTTCAATGATAAACCCTAGGTAAAAAACCCATGTAGATGGACATTTTAGAACTCATGAAAGGGTGAAAGAAACCCTATGTAATGGGATGTAATGAATGTGATAAAGACTTACATGCATTATTTTGAAGTTTCCCCATAAAATCTCTCTTAAAATATGAGTTCCAAGGGAGGATGAGAGACCTTGGAGGCTGTCCATGGAGGTATAGCACGAAATGGGGAAGAAATGGGTGTATATGAGTTTATTTCAGAATGGAAAATGGTAATTACAAAATGTTTTTAATGACCTTGACACCATTACAAGGTTTGGATGCAAGGTTTAGTAAATTGGGGATCCTATTATTGGCACACAAAAAACCATCCATTCTCTTTCAATTTCAGAGGGGTCCAAGGGGGAAACTAAGGGGGAAAGATAGTCCAAGGACAGGGGGGAAATTTTCCAAAACAAAGAAATTATTGCAACCCAAAACTCGTCTAAATCATGTGTACAACCCACCTCAACAACTTACCCCACAAGTGATTCCACTTGGAGTGTCACTAATACAACTCCAAAACACCACACCCTCACACCATCCCCTTGAAAAAATAAGAGGCCAACTACCATCCATGACCCCCAAGACAAAGGTCATAGATCAATAACACAAGAGGCATCAAAATTTTAAACCCAGAACTCCTAGAAACCAAGAGAAAGCTAAAAACTAATAGTATATATGAAACAAAGCATGGAATCGAAAATCTGGGTGAGACAATTCTCCCCACTATAAATCTTTTTTCCCCAAGAAAGCCACATCAAGGCTAGAAGAAAAATCCACACCCAATCAATAAACAAAGATATACTCATTTTCCAAATTCGGTCTGCCCCAGAAAGGACAAAACACCTCCAGTGATCAATTAAGGAAGGGATACCCCCCAAACCAAAACATACACCACTTTCCTGAAATGATTAAACACACTCATACATTATCCCAAAACAAAACTCCACATACTCTATCTAATCATTACTCATTAAATTTACCCAAACAAACAACAAAAATGAACAAGGATACACCTACCATGATTTAACTAAACCGTTGGGCACTCTCATATCCCAACGTTTACTGAAGGAAGATTTTGGTAGTTAGATATCTCCGAATGAGACTACCTACCACCAAGACAAGTCCAAGGAAAAATCTGAGATACTGATATGGGGAAAAACAAATGGTATCCCCACCATAAGAGACAACTTAAATCTTTCCTCTGAGAGAATCAGGATACTAATAGGGGAAGGCCCGAACGGACTCCCTGGTACAAGGGGTAGACTTCCCTTATACTTTCCAAAAGATCTTACATAAAAATTATAGTGGGTATCTCCACTATCAGAACCAACCATCCTAACCAACCAATGTGGGCTAGCATAGAATGACCCCAAAATTTAAAAATTTGGGACAATCACATGGTTAGTCCGCACAGTTTGGGAAATTGTGTGCCAACCGTGGGGATCATTATGTCTGCATGGCTTCCTGGATCATGGTCACTACTAATCATGAACACACCATGTGATCAACCTATCTATCCAAATTCCAAACCATAATCTAAAAACATAATGGAAACCAAAGTGGAAAAGAATGACACTGGGTGATAACATGGGAAAGAGGCCCTCTACCTCTTTCCTCTGAATAAGAACATCAAAAGCAAGATGACGACACCCGAGTTTTAAACTCTTCATATCATTCATAATGAGGATAGGAATTTGTACAATGGTTGGAATGACCATAGGATTTCCCCTGAATACATTCCATCTTATCTCTGATACCTATGGATGGAGCTCAAATTATTGAAGCATCTACAGCTGTGCAGTTAGGCTTTGGTAACCCTTTGAATGGAACTTCATCTTTCAGTGCCACAAACATCTACATTTCATTCCCTGATATTTTTACCAAGATATAACACACTCCAAACTCATATTTCCTTAACCCTACATTACACTAGAATATGTGCTTAGAAGAAGCACACACATCACCTCTTGTTTCTTCGAATATGAAAAAAAAATAGAAAAGGATATGTAGAAACACCTTCCTCTAAACAATAGATGTTGATATTTCCTGAAATGAGACACAATTATAATAAAAGAAAGACCCAAAAAAGATTGTACAACCTCACCTTTATAGTAAAATGAGCACATGACCTCACAAGGTGTCAGCGAACACGACCATTGCGACTGAAAGAAGTAATACATGGAACGAGACCGTATGCCAAGTCCCAAAACAACAATCAATTCCAGAAAGTGTCCATAAAAGCCTCCCATTACAAGATTTACCACATTAGTAGCTTAAGAAAAACCCTTGAATCGAAGTGACTATAAAGGACCTAGAGGACCTGTTAGACACCATCCTCACTGACAACCCCAAACTACTTCCACCTTTGATGAATGAGGTAACTTAGGAAACTAAGGTCTCTTTCATCCTTCAATGAGAAATATCCTACTACAAGAGGGCTGACAAACAAAAGAATCTAAATGGTGTAAACTCAATCTCTAAATCTTGAGAAAATTATTTTATATATTGATCAACAGGAGGGTCTTCCAATGGCGAAACAAACTGGGTGGAACTTTAGTTGTTCCCTAACACTTAGTGGGGGCATACCGTATCCAATGAGTGAACCCAAGGACCAAACCAAGCTAGTAAATTGGTAAAAAAAAGTTCCATAAACTAGATCTAAACACTGATGCGAACCACCGTAAAGGAATCATGAAACATTTCTTGTAAGGCGACCACTAACCAGCCCATCAACACAGCTTACCAACCAAACACAAACCGAAAACATTATTCAAAAAAGAGGGGTTATTGGACTCAAAAAATCTCAAAACAACATTTCAAAAAAAAACATAATACACACCATCCCAAACTAGTCATCATGACTTCATGTTTTCCTTTTAAATCACCTCTTTTAATATAAATGGTTCGGCAGATAGTGTATCCTCTAATGGTAATGGGCCTCACACATGCATGTATCGGGGACACACTAGGAACCCTCCCCATATCCATCCAAAAAATAATCCATTCATTCCATTTACCATACATAATATTATATAACCCCATGAATGTTGTCTCTCATGAATATACCAGTGGTTGAAACAAAAATTATTTCCACTTTTCAAAACCAAAAGATTTAACGAATACTTCCTTTTTCTCAAGACCACTAACCACAAAATCAAAATCCCAATTAAAAAATTACAAAATGTTTCAGAATGGCACAACCATTCAGATAAGAACTCACGTTAAAGTTATTGAAATCAATTTAAAACCATCTCATTATATTAAAACAACATTCAATAGTTTAGAAAACTCTATTGGAAACACTTTTTCAAAACCAAGTTTAACATAGTTTCTTATTTCAAAAGAGTTGTAAACACAACAGTTTTAATTTCAAAAAATTTCTGAAAATTCAGTTCCACCATTTCAAAAATAAAACCATTACCTATTTATTATAAAACCATTTCATAAAAAATTATGCTTCATAAATCAAAGTTTTTTTTGTTTTAAATCCAAACATCCAAGATCCAAAAACAAAAGGACACAAGACAATGTGAGAGGAAACCAGTTTCGGTGGGTGACTTGGACATATGGTTTGTGTCCATATGCCAATCACTTCACCATCACAGAGAGTGTTCTAGGGAAATATCTCTAACATCACATGGATTTATAGGACATGCGAGCTCACTAAGACCATTAACCCAAAACTCTTTTCATTTCCCCTAATCATCATCAAACAAAGAAAACCAAAATAATCAAATAAATCCCAATTTCCCATTGAAATGCGAATCCCTTCATGAGGTGTGCTGGCCAGGAACACAACCCATAATAAGAATTTCAAGTCCCAACATTCCTAGATCTATACTATTCCGACTCTTCCCAAGATAACATAACCTAATGAGAGCGAACCTCCTTTGAAACCATTTTTTCACAAACCGAATCGGGTCTCTATCAACATCGGCTCCCGACCCGGCCCTTGGAAAGGCCTGAAGGGCGTTCCCAATCCCTAAAGCCTGGAACAAGTTCATGGGTATCATAAAATAAAAAATGGGAAGATTTACCAGAGTTTATAAATATAAAACAACAAACAAATCCAATAAAACAAATCTAGATTTTTCAAACCAACCCATATTTTACAAAAAAAATCAGAACTGAGCTATATATTTTAAAACATCTCTAAAAACTATAATAAATGAAGAAAAGAAAAAGTTATATCCCAAGAAACTTTTCATGGAATGAGGCACTGCCCTCAAGACATCTCCAAAATAGCACCATGAAGGACCGCTAGAAACACGAACTATTGGAAAAAAAGCTCTACCAGAACCTACGACAAAATAACTGAGTGTATTTACACCCAAATGTGTAAGTAGGGTGTGATAAAAATATCAGTAGGATACATCGACTAATATTTTCCATGTAATACACATTTAAATATTAAAATCTTGCATGTTTTCATAAAAATGTAAGTGCTAGTAACAATTTCTAAAATATGTAACATTAAATAAAATAGTTTTCAAGTGAGATATTTTATAGAATAAACGCTTTTATATAAAATAAAAAAGATATTGAATTATTCCATCCAAACATATTGTATTCTGATAATAAGCATAAATCATCTAATGAGCACAAGCAACAGGAATTAACCCATAGAAACTAGCTTGTCATGGGTCCTAGGTACCTCGTATCTCGGTGAAAGTAACCATCACAATATCAGTTATCATTCACAAGATCGACTATTAGGGAGAATACCCATAACCTAGTGGTTCCCCAACATCATCATAATCATCATAATTTTTTATTTTTAACAAAATCAATCTTTCTACATGAAACTTATGTCAAACCCGACGGGATCATTAACATATTAGTACACGTCCAACCAGCTAGATACACAAGTTTCCCTCTTGTGCTAAAACAAGTTCAAAAATCCATGAAATATAATATTCACATGAAAATAGAACTTCCACATCACACATTCACCAAAAATCTTACATGTATATCACACAAGTCACACAAATCCCCTTTTCATTAGAATTGGTTTTGAAATTATACTCTCACCAAAACAGCTCACAACACTTATCACATCTCTTTAACACTTCAAAAAATCCTTTAGAGATTTTTATAAAACATTTCCAAGATGATACAAATCAAATAACATCCCACACAAACATTCCACATAATACAATTTTTACCTTCAAATTAATTTTATCATCATACACACATGAAACACCACACAAACATATTTCGTACCCACATCACGATATAATAAATCACCTTGAAAAATTACAAAATGTTTTCATCAAAACTGACCACTTTATCTTTAAAAACTCATTTTAGGAACATACACTCAGCAAAACAGTACAAAAAAAATCCTTTTCACACTTTGTGTAACTCATTACACCATTTAGAATTTTCATAGAACACTTTCAAGAAGCATAACAAGGTTTTTCACCTAAACCCCATTAAAAACCATCTTTTAAACCCAAAATCACACCAATACCCTGATAAAGAAGAATTTGAAGCCCAAAAAACATTTAATAAACAACTTTAATATGTTATAAAATAAACCCAAAGATTACCACATGAGTTACACATGGAAATCAAACAATTTGAGACAAAAGTTGAACTATAAAATTAACTGATCAACAAAATCCATCAAAAAAGGTTTTCTCACAATTAAAAGAATATTAGGATCATTAAAAATAATTAAGTCAAGATTTATAACTCATAAAGAAATGATTACACTTGTAATCACCTACCAAAAGTGTCAAAACCTTGAAATCTTGGTGTTAAACATCAACTACACCACCACCACCCCACGAGGAAGTAAAAAAACCTAAAACCTCAATATTTCACTATAAAATTTCAAATTTAAACCCTAGGTATGAACCCTAGATATTAAAAATTATATAACTCATGAAAGGGTGAATCAAACCCTAATGAAAGGGAATAAATCAAAGAGAGAATTACTTTCTTTCATGATTTAGAAGTTCCTCCCATTAAATATCCCATAAAAATGGGTTCCATGGGAGGGTGAGAGACCTTGGAGGTTTTCCATTGAGGTAGGGAACGAAATAGGGAAGTAATGGGAGGATTTTTGTTATTTCTGAATGTGAAAAATGGGAATTATAAAATGTTTTTAATGACCTAGACACCCTTGCACGGTTTCTCCGCACAGTTTATTAAACCATGTGGCCAAACCATGCGGCCTGTCATAGGCACCAAAAACCATCCATTCTTCTCCAATTTCAGTGGGGTATAAGGGGGGATCTCCATGGGAATGATAGGTCAAGTATAGGGGAAAAAATTCCCAAAACAAAGCGCTATTTTAATCCAAAAACTCATCCAACTCTTGGGTACAAATCACCTCAACAACATAACCCACAAGTGGTGCCACTAGGAGTGTCACTAATACAACTCTAAATCACCACAGCCTCACACCGTCCAATTAACAAAAGAACAGTCCAACTACTATCCAAGACCCATAATACTAAGGTTATAGATCAATAACACAATAGGCGTCAAAATTTTAAACCCAAAACACCCAGAAACCAAGAGAAATCTGTGAACCAGTAGTGTATTTGAAAGAAAGCATGGAATCGAAAATCTGGGTGTGACACTATACAAGAATTATAGCGAGGTTAAACATCCATCTCTTCCATTTTTTAATCTCTTCATCCACAAATCCATGGATCATTCCATCATCATCTAGGGTTTTATGTCTCCCTGTTCATTTTATCAATTAAAACTCATAATAAATGATTATTTAATCTATTTAATATAACCAATAACTTCTTCCACATGATGTAGAAAACAAATTCACACATACAATAGTTGTAAACTTTTATTCAATGTGGTCCATTATTATTAATCACATGATATAAATATCTATAAACTAGAAATTTTCCATCCTTATCCTTAAATTTGTTGAAAACTATTTTTATATTGCATTTCCAACATTATAATATTCTTTTGTATCTCAATTAGAAGCCATAGTAAAATTCATTTTCCATAGTTTATATGCCTCTCCTAATTCATGTATTAGGTATCAAATTCAATACATTACCTTGCATAACAATCATACATTGACATTATATGGCCACATAATAATTGATAGAAAATACAATAATAACATCACAAAACCCATAGGGGAACTTCAAATGAATCCACCTTCAAACAATCAACCGTTTGGGATGAAAATATCTATCATATATGGGTTATAACTTGTGTTTATATTACACTTGATTCTTAAATTTGTTTATTATTCGAATTACACTAGGAATTTATATTATATTAGTTTCATTTTATCAATTTAGATTTAGGATTTTTTTCCATCCCTATTATATATTTCACATATACATATTTATCATGCTAGATGTTATGAATTATATCTTATGTTTGGTTGTGATTATTTTAATGCATCAAATGATTTAGTATATACTTTTGTTCTCGATTCTAGCCTCTATCCTGTTAGATCTTGGTCTAGGGAGTTGACTTATCAATAAGATAGTAAATGTCATTTATAATGACATATAAAATATTAAATGAATAAATAATAATTATAGGTCAATAATAAGTAATTAAAATAAAATTAAGAAAATATATTTCATGGAAAAATAATTAATAGATATGTTTCTATAAATAATACATATCTCAAAACATCATGAAAAATAAATTTTTCAATTTGTTAAAAAATTATTTAGTGTGTATAAGGATACATTTATTATCAATGCATACATGTCTCATGAGACCAATTAGTGCACTATGATGATATATATTTATTTTTTCCTAATCAATCAAATAAATTGATTATTTCATTTGATCACATGATAATATATAATAAATAATAAATATATAATATTCCATCATAAAAAACGAATTCACTTTTAACATTAAACTATAGGGATTATATTTCAATTTTATTGATTATTTGATATTTTATTTTAATAAAATAAATATTTTTTTCTAATCGATCAAAAACAATGGTTCTTATGTAAATTACATGAAAATAAAAATATAGATATATATGTATAATAAATGTGTATTATATGTTTTTATTTCTTGAGAAAAAATTATCATATGAAAAAATAGTGATGGTTATAATTAAATATAAAAAATTGGATTTTAAATCCATAGAAAGGATAGTATTATGTCCTTCCATCTAAATAAATAAGAGATACTATTTTTCATGTAAATAAATAGAGGATGTGTACCCGCTCCCCCATCTCAAAAATAAAATTTAAAACAACAATTCATTAGCATCCCTCTATAGGGAGATATAATAATTAGGATGGTCAAATGTTTTTAATATGAACAAGGGTGAAAATTTATTTGTATTAAATTTACTATCAAGAATGGTTTTCAAAATGCATTACAAAAATATTCTATTGGATCAATCTCCACATGGGGATTTAATTTCCGTAATACATCAAATTCAAATGATGTTTTTTATATAGCATGATAGAGTCATAAATTATATAATTATTTCAAAATAATAATGGATGTTTATAATAGATAATGATATAGATAGGGTAATATTATATATATATAATACATCAAAGGAATGTTAATATATTGGTTATAAAAGTGACATATAATATTCAGTAGAATGTAAAAAAAAATTATTAAAAAATAAAAATAATTTAAAAGATAATGACATTGGTATATAAACTATGACATATCCTAGAGAATTATATTCTATAAGAATATTACACTTGGATATAAAAATATTTTTAATTTTGAGATAAATCACTAGATAATTTTTTTAAAGGTAACAGAAGGGGATATCAATATAGGCCATGTGGGGAATTACTTCAGGATATGTGTATTTAGATTTGATTTATTTTTGGTTTCCTGAATAAAAAAATTGAATAATATAATTATTTTTATAATTAAAATAAATGATTATGTTTGTAAAAAAAATTCTACTAAATTTTAACAACCCGATATTTTATGAGAAAATTTTCTATTTAATTTCATTGATGTCTTGTGTTTTACACTACACCAAAATTATCTTGCACTATAAAAAACACCGTATTAGCTTGCAGTATACGCAACACTATTCTTGGTTCTTGTTAAACACAATTTCAAGTTCGTTTTATGGAAATTATTTTGAGCAACAATAAGTATAGATTTTGTTTAATGTATAAATGAAATATTTTTTGATTATGAAATATGCAACACCAAACGGAACATTCACTGCACGCATCAAGACCTTCCTCGATAGAGTGTGTAGTACATAATACCAAATTTCACTAAACGATATATTATTATAATATTATTATGAACATGCCATTATGAATAGTAATACAAACTTTTTTGAAATTTTATAAATTTTATTTTTTACAATGGACTTAATTTCTGGATTCGGAATATCGAAAATAGCCTGCAGTGAGTTTTTGGTATTTTTCTGAAAACTTTCAATTTTTGATGAACAGTGAAAACACTCGGTTACTATTTAAAAACAGACTTTTTCTATAAATATTTATTAATTTTTTGTAAATTTATTTTAGGTAAAAATTGATACATAATTCCTATATAATTTCAATGTAAATCACTGGAGTAATTTTATAATACTTTTAGACATATAAAAATTTTATTGAATTTTTCACCGTCTTTTACCCACCTCCTAGGAGAGTTTGAAAATTAACATAAAACATAATTTTACCGCTTCTGTTAGAGGAATTTCAAAAATCCAAGAGACACAGTTAATATCAAGGACTAAAATGTGGTTCAATAAGATAACACTTTTTTTGGTGAATAGTAACTTTTTACTTTTTTTACCACGGTTAAAAGTAAATAGGGTAATTAAGGGTAAAAATGATACTATTATTACCCTAACACATGTCCCAATTATATTGGATTAGTTTAATTTGACCAAAAAAAAACATTTGGAATAATATATGTCCATTTAGGTCCACTTGGATTAGATTAGGACATTTAATATTATTTTATTTATAAAGGAGTTAAAATAGTTAAAATCAATGTTTAATAACAAAAAAATGTTTAATGCAGGGTTATAAATAAGATAAATTCGACTATAAATATTCATTAGAAAGATAAATATATTTCCTACATAATTTTATTTTATTTATAATTTTGAGACTTTAAATAATTTAATTTATTTATGACACAACGATGAAGCAGTAATTACCTTATTAAGGAAATATTAACATAATTGATAATATAAATATCCAAATAAATGTAATTTGAGACTTTTTAAGAATTAAACTAATTTTATAAGTTAATATGACATATTAGTATTTATATAATAAACGTTTTTCGAACTAATCATGTTTTTATGATTTTCACAAAAAAGAATTACCAAATAGTATCAAAATTGACATAAAAAGGTTTCTAAAACAAATATTATATTATTAACTTTTATTTTATTCCTAAAAATATATGGATCGGCCAAATGAATTAGGTAACATAATATTTATTAATAATGAACAACTTAGGATTATTTTTTCTTGTTATAGTAAGTTTATTAACCATATAGTGTATGAAAACAAAAAGACAAGGTAAAACATAAATTATTTAACTTAGAGTCAAATCTAAATGCTAAGGATAAAATAGTAACCTAAACTTGTATAAAACCTATTGGATGAGAGTATTTGGACCAATCCCCACCTTAGATTCTAAATAAATCAATTTTGAGCTATTAATAACCAAATATGACTTTATAATAAAATAATATTTTATGTTTTTCCTAAGGTGCCCCTCTCCTCCATTATTAAAGGGCGTGTCCTCCCTCTCCTCCTCACACAACATTTAGCCTTAATGATTGGCCAAACCCTGACAATTTCTCTTCTCCACTTCCCTAGAAACATCCTAGAGGTCTTGGTATTCTTCAGATACCATCTTTAGTACCCTAAGAGGAGGTTAAGAAGAGGCGCTTCAAAGAAGAGGTAATGTCTGTTACCGATTCTTTCAACTTTATTTATTCTTCTTCTTCTTCATCGTTAGTTGTTTCATTATGAAGTAATAACATCAGTATAAATAATATACTGATATGTTATTACATGTATGAAACATCTCTATTTCACCTTCTATCCATCCTACAGAAAATGAAATCACCGTGCATACGTACGTACGGAATACCGTCTCCATGCTGTGGTGTAATCTATTTTCCACCACCACCTTACATGGATGGGTATAATGGTGTAAATAATAACTATATATGATTATTTTAAATTGATATTGATTCTGAAATATTATACATACACATCAATACAATTCAACGATCATGGGAATGATATCATCGCTCGTGCGTACTTACGGACTATCGTCTCCACGACGTAATGAGATTCATTCTCCATGTTAACGATTCATGAATGATTATAAAGTATATATAATGAATAATAATGAAATATATTAAATAATAATGATACTGGATATATATTGCATCTACTTCATTTAATTTAATTCAATAAGGAAATGAAAATAGTGTCCATGCGTACGTACGGCCTACCGTCTCCATGATTGGTGTATTTCATTACACTTATCGATATATCATATATATATATAGGTATATTCTGAATATATATTATATATAAATGATGTTTCACATTATTTAATTAATTAAATCAGGATATAAGTAATAATATCAAGAATAACAAGTCGAAACACGTACGATAAATGAAACGATTTTACCCAAAACGCTACTTTAACATGGAATTTACAAAAGAACGGGTAATATAAATTCTTAAGTGAACCATATATGATATCATAAAAATGAATATAATTCTGTAATAAGTCAATGAAATTGATTAAATAATTATACAGGAGGTTCAGATACATACAAATCATATCAGACATAAGGTATGGGATAACTTTTCAAATCTCATTTTTATATGAGATTGTTTATTCGTAAGTATTTACTGGGGTTATTTTTATCATCCATGTCCCTATTTAATAAAAATGGTTTCATATATGTTTAAAGTCCTTTTTACCCATTTTTTACTTTTTCTACATGGTATGTAAGGAATCTTTCTTTTGTTTTCGTTACGCGGTACTTTTTTGACTTTTCTGGTAAAAGTATAAGAAGAATGTCTTTTTAACTTATACGACATGGACGGATTTTTACGGTTTCATAACACCTTATTTCCAAAAATCTGAATCTACAATATTTCATGATTATTTGAAAAAAAATCCCTTTCTTTTAAAATTTATTGTCATTTTGTGAAAAGAAAATGATTTTGAAGAAGAAATGATATTTTCCTCAAGAATTCATTTCAGGTGTTTTATCAAAACTATTTTCCATCTAAAATGGAATTATTTAATATGTTTATGTTTCAAGTATAATGTCTCCATTATTTACATGGTTTGATTCTTCTTATGATGAAATTATATCCATTATTTTATATTTATTATGTTATGATGTTTAAGAATCTGATTTTATTACATGGGTTATGCTATGATATATGATTTATGATTTTGTGGAACACGAAAGAATGATTTCATTATGAGATGCGTGGGACCTATATCTCCCTCCAATGAATTGGGTAAATATTTATATCTCATAAGATATACATGGATGGAATGGTAAGTGAATATGGTTTAGTGATACAGGACTGGAACGAGGAGTGAACTCGATTCAGAAACGGACTTTTTCCACAAAGATGGTCTTGGCAGTAATGCCTTGGATACTATAGAAATCATAAAATGTGCTTAATGGTTTCCACAATTACACGTTTTCTTCATAGGATATTTTATCAGGATTGTTGTTCCATTATGATATATGCCTTACGAACTTCCAAGATTTATGTATTTGCTCAAGATTTTGATGTTAAGATTTTATGTTCAAGTTTTTGCTTTCAAATGTTTATTTTTTCTTTTATACTCTCTATGTTTACCCTTACTGAACATTTGAAATCACCCTTTATATGTTTTCCCCAGGATTTAATGAACGTTTTTAGGTAAGAAAACAAAAGGGGAAGATCTTTGTGGGAGATGTTGAAGATCTTTTACCATGATTAGAATATTATGTTTCGAGTTTCCAAAGACACTAAACTATTACAGTCCTTGAGTGTTTCTTTTCATTATGTATTAAGTATTCCACAAAAGTAATGTAATTTCCATGTATGTCAAGCTTTGGGTCTATACAGTTGGTATCAGAGGGAGGTTATAGTCAACCATTAGAAACTAGGATGTGAAATCCTCAGTAAGAACCCCAAAGATTTTTTTAAGCATAGAACACAATATTAGTGTTTTAGAAATGGCCATGAATAACCTATGATAAAACCTTAAGTGTGTTATTTTATTCTTTATTATGTGGTTTTCCTATTATAATTAGTGTTGCTCACACTCTTCTTTTTTCTTTTAGTCAATGGCTGGAACCCAAAGGAACCTTTTTGATCAATGTAAAGTACAATGCAATAATTGTCCCCCAAAACCAACTAATGTTATGGGAGATGGAGTGCAAAATCTTATTTCTATACTTACACAAGCTATGAATCATTTTGTAATTCCAAATGAGCCGAGAAGGTAACAATATTCTATTGAGTCCTTCATGAAAAAACGTTCACCTTCTTTCAATGGGTCTTTTGATCCACTTGTTGCTGAACAATGGATCAATACTGTTGAAAAGATATTTTCCATACTTCGCTGTTCAGAACATGAAAAAGTCATTTTAGCTTTTTACTGTTTAGAAGGTGAAGCAGACCAGTGGTGGACTCTAATTAAGAATACAAGGCCCCAAGATGAAATTGAATCCATGGAATGGGATGAGTTAAAGAACTTGTTTTTCAGTAAGTACTTCCCTCGTATTCTTCGAACAAAGATGGAAAAGGAGTTCTTTAAGCTTAAGAAGAAGTATGTTGAATCTGTTAGTACATACGAAGTGAATTTTACAAGACTTGCAAGGAATGCATCAGGAATTATCATCCAACCTGGAAGTATAGTTGATCGATTCTCCAGTGGCTTAAAACCAAGTCATCGAAGGAAATTAGTTATAAGAGACATCAGTAGCTATGAAGAAATTGTGCATTGTGCTATCATGGTAGAACTGGAAGTTAGTGTTAGATATCCATCTCATGGTTTTGACAAGAAACAAAAGATGGAGTTCAAGGAGAAATCTCAGAATAATGGTGAAAATAAGATGAACGTTTCGTTATGCTCAAATTGTGGAAAGAAGCATGGTATAAATTGTCTTAAAGGGACTAGAAAATGTTTTATGGGTGGAAAAGAAGGCCATCAAGCAGCTAAGTGTCAATGTAATGGAAAAAGGGTTTCTAATGTTCTGAATAAAGAAATGACTGTAGAGAACCCACCACCAACACTTCCATGCTTCAAGTGTAAGGAAATGGGGAATTATGATAATCAATGCCCTAATCCAATGGTTAATGATGATCAACATGAGAAACCTCTTATCGAAAATGATAAAGGGAAGTCACATGTTATCACTATTTGTGATGTTGAGTATGAAAATGATATTGTGTAATGATTAAGTGTTTATGTAATCGGATTTCAAAATAGTATCATGGAATCTCATTTATTCCATCGTGGAATTTTGGAATATCTATGTTTTGGTTTTCTAAAATTATATTGTACCGGTAACCATGAAAATTGATTGAAATATTTTTGGAAAGAAGATGATATGCGAATAATGAAGGGATAAGGATAAAATGAATTTTTTGATAGTATTCATGAGCTCAAGACTGGTATAAGGACAAATTTATATCATGGTTTGAGTATATAAAAATTTTGGGATTTTGTTATGTGAAAAGAGTTACCTTTTGACATCATTCATGTTTTCACTAAGGTTCTATGCTAGTTTATGTTTCAAGAGAATACATGATTAATGTATTCCCATGTTTGAAATGTGATCAAAAAATATATATCTGGGATAAATGATGGTATTGACATGCTCGGTAGATGACATTTCTAGTAATTTTTTTCTTTATACTATGAGCTTGGATAGAAGTATTTTGGATAAGCCTAAATATTAGAATGGATTATGTTTAACATAAGTAAGTATTGATTAAGGATAGAAAATTTTTCGTATTATTTATGGAATTTTATAATAATGTAGTTTTAGAAAAAGGACAACCTGTAGGACGGGCGACAACCCGTCATGTCGGACAAGGTTGTGAGAATCGAACCCACAACCGATGTGCGACAGGCCTTTATCGTCTACCACAGGCTTACAGGAAGTCCCTGGTTAGTAGAAACTAGTTTTATTAAGCGGTATAATAGATGAAGTAAAAGACCATTTTTGGAATCATATACAATTAACCGCAACATAGATGGACTTATGTATATTTAATAACTTTTTCTAACCTTTTTTTTTGAGGCATGTGGAATGACCCATAATTCTATCACATGATCTGCTAACACTTCACGAATGAAATATTCAACTTCATTTTTTTAACAGATGAAGTGGAAATTGATCAAGTCATGAACAACGGTGAGAGTACACCGAAATAAAGTAAGTATTTCTTCTAATTAATATTATTCAACTTTAGGGAAATGATCTTGAGAACCAAAAATGATGTCATAGTGCCCTTATATCCGATGAATCAGATGGTACCTTAGATCATCACAAATTTATAGATTTGTGATTTTTGGCTTTTTCATAGCCATGTTCTCTACCACTCTCCATCAGAACATGATGGTTATATTTTTCTTTATTATCTATATTTTCACATATGTTCTCCTATGTGGAAACCTAGTGATTAGTGAATTTGAGTAACAATTACATTTTATAATTTTTTTTAAAGTTCAGTTTTGGTATTCCTTTTTTTAGATGTGGGTTTCTATGAAAGAAACTTTCAAGTAGTAAACCATTTTTTACCCGGATGAATTTCGATGGTGAAATTCATTTTAAGGGGGGAGGAATGTAACAACCCGATATTTTATGAGAATTATTCTTTTTAATTTCATTGATGTCTTGTGTTGTACGCTACACCAAAACTAGCTTTCACTATATGCAACATCGTATTAGCTTGCAATATATGCAACACTATTCTTGGCTCTTGTTACACACAATTTGAAGTTCGTTTTGTGGAAATAATTTGACGCAACAATAAGTATAGATTTTGTTTAATTTATAAATGAAATATGTTTTGATTATGATATATGGAACAATAAATGGAGATTTCACTGCACACATCCCTGACTTGGCTTGCATTACACGCAATCAAGACCTTTCTTGATAGCGTGTGTAGTACACAATACCGAGTTTCACTAAACGATATATTATTATAATATTATTATGAACTATATGTTATGAAAAGTAATACCCAATTTTTTTACATTTTATAAATTTTATTTTTCAAAATGGACTTAATTTTTGGATTCGAAATATTGAAATTAGCCTTGGGTGAATTTTTGGTATTTTTCTGAAAAAATTCAATTTTTGATTAATAGTGAAAACACTGGGTTACTATTTAAAAACCAACTTTTTATATAAATAAGTATTTATTTTATTTAAATTTATTTTAGGTCAAAATTGATACATATTACCTACATAAGTTCAATGTAATTCATTGGAGTCATTTTATAATAATTTTAGACATATAAAAATTTTATTGAATTTTTCACTGTCTTTTACCCACCTCCTAGGAGAGTTTGAAAATTTACATAAATCATAATTTTACCGCTTCTGTGAGTGGAATTTTGAAACTCTGAGAGACACGGTTAATATGAATGAGTAAAATGTGCTTCAATAAGATAAATATTTTTTGGTGAATAGTAACTTTTTACTTTTTTACCACGGTTTAAAGTAAATAGGGTTATTAAGGATAAAAATGATACTATAATTACCCTAAAACAAGTCCTAATTCTATTGTATAAGTTTAATTCGACCAAAAAACATCCTTATAAATAAAATATGACCATTTATGTCCACATGGATTAGATTAGGACATTTAATATTATTTTATTGAAAGAAGAGTTAAAATAGTTAAAATACATTTTTAGTAACTAAAACATTTTTAATATAGGGTTCTAAATAAGATAAATTCCACTATAAATATTAATTCGAAAGATAAAAAGATGTACCAAATAATGGTATTTTATTTATAATGTTTAGACTTTAAATAATTTCATTTATTTATGACACAACGATGAAGCATTAATTACCTTATTAAAGAAAATATTAACATAATTGATATTATAAATATCCAAATAAATGTAATTTGAGACTCTTTAAGAATTACAGTAATTTTATTTGTTAATATGACATATTATTGTTGATTTAATTAACCTTTTTCAAACTAATAATGCTATTATTATTTTCACAAAAAAGCAATTACCAACTAGTGTCAAAATTGACATAAAATGGGTTTTAAAACAAATATTATATTATTAATTGTTATTTTATTCCAAAAAATATATGGTTCGGCCAAATGAATTAGATAAGGCTATATATATTAATAATGAACAACTTAAAGTATTTTTTTCTTGTTATAGTATGTTTATTAACCATATAGTGTAAGAAAACAAAAAGACATGGTAAAAGTTAAATTACTTAACTTAGAGTTAAATCTAAACGATAAGGATAAAATAGTAGCCTAAACTTGCCTAAAACCTATTGTATGATAGGATTTCGACCCATCCTAACCTAATATTCGAAATAAATAAATTTTGAGCTATTAAAAACCGAATATGACTTTATAATAAAATAATATTTTAAGTTTTTCCTAAGGTACCCCTCTCCTCCCTTATTAAAGGAAACCTCCTCCCTCTCCTCCTCACACCACATTAAGCGTTAAAGCTCGGCCAACCAGTTCCAATTTATCTTCTAAACTTCCTTAGAAACATCCTAGAGGCCCCGTTCTTCTTTAAAGACCATCTTTAGTTCCCTAAGATGAGGTTAAGAAGAGGCGCTTCAAAGAAGAGGTAATGTCCGTTACCGATTCTTTAAACATTATTTCTTCTCCTACTTCTTATTATTTAGTTGTTTCATTATGAAGTAATAACATAAGTATAACTCATATAATAATATGTTATTATATGTATGAAACAATATTATTTCACCTTCTATCCATCCTATGGAAAATGAAATCACCGCGCGTGCGTACGTACGGAATACTGTCTCCACGTCGTAGTGTAATCTATTTTCCACCACCACCTTACTTGGATGGGTATAATGGTGTAAACAATAAGTATATATGATTATTTTAAATTGATATTGATTCTGAAATATTATACATACACTTCAATACGATTCCACGATCATGGGAATGATATCATCGCTCGTGCGTACGTACGGACTACCGTCTCAACGACGTGATGAGATTCATTCTCCATGTTAACCATTCATGAATGATTATAAAGTATATATACTGAATAATAATGAAATATATTACATAATAATGATACTGGATATGAATTTCATCTACTTAATTACATTAAATTCAATAAGGAAATGAAAACAGCGTTCCTGCGTACGTACGACCTACTGTCTCCACGAACAGTGTATTTCATTCCATTTATCGATCTATCATATATATACGTATATGCTGAAAATATATTATATATAAATAATTTCTTACATTCTGGAATTAATTAATTCAGGATATAAGTAATAATAACAAGAACAAAAAGTCGTAACATGTACGATAAATGAAACGATTAAACCGAAAACACGATTTAACATGGAATTTACATAAGAAAGGGTAATACAATGTCATTAGTGAACCATATATGATATCATAACAATGAATATGATTCTGTAATAAGTCAATGAAATTATTTAAATCATTTTACAAGTGGTTCAGATACATATGAAGCATATCAGACATAAGGCAAGGGATAACTTTTCCAATCTCGTTTTTATACGAGATTGTGTATTCGTTAGTATTTACTGGGGTTATTTTTATCATCCATGTCCCTATTTTCTAAAAATGGTTTCACATATTTTTAAAGTCCTTTTTAGCCATTTTTGACTTATTCTACATGGTATTTAAGGAATCTTTCTTTTTTTTACGTTGTAAGGTACATTTTTGACTTTTCTGGAAAAAGTATGAGAAGAATGTTTTTAACTTATACGGCATGAACGGATTTTTACAGTTTCATAATGCCTTATTTTCAAAAAGAATACTCTACAAGATTTCATAATTATTTTCAAAAAAATCCTTTTCTTTTATATTTTCATCTAATTTTGTGAAAACAAAATGATTTTGGTGAAAAAAGGATTTTTTCCTCAAGAAATCATTTCAAATATTTTATCAAAATTATTTTCCATCTAAAATGACATTATTTAATATGTTTATGTTTGAAGTATAATGTCTCCATTATTTACATGGTTTGATTCTTATTATGATGAAATGATATCCATTTTTTATAAAGATTATGTTATGATGGCATGATGTTTAAGAATCCCATTCTATTACATGGGTTATGCTATGATGTATGATTTATGATTTTGTGGCACACTAATGAATGATTTCATAATGAGATGAGTGGGACCTATATCTCCTTCCAATTAATTGGGTAAAGATTTATATCTCATGAGATAGACATGGCTGGAATGTTAAGTGAATCTGGTTCTGTGATACCGGATTGGAACGAGGAGTGAACTCGATTCAGAAAGGGACTTTGTCCACTAAGATGGTCTTGGAAGCAATGCCTTGGCTACTATGGAAATCATAAAATATGCTTAATGGCTTCCAAAATTACATGTTTTCTTCCCAGTCTATTTTATTAGGATTGATGTTCCACTATGATATATGCCTTACGTACTTCCATGATATATGTCTTTGCTCAAGATTTTGATGTTTAGATTTTATGTTCGAGTTTTTGCATTCAAATGTTTATGGATTCTTTTATGTTCTCTATGTATACCCTTAATGGGAATTTGAGCTCACCCTTTTTATGTTTTTTCCCCTACATTTAATGAAATGTTTTAGGTAAGAAAACAAATGGGGAATATCTTTATGGTAGATATTGAAGATCTTTTACCATGATTAGAAGATTGTGTTTTGAGTTTCCAAAGACACTGAACTTTTACGGTCCGTGAGTGTTTGTTTTAATTGTTTATTAAGTATTCTACAAAATAAATGTAATGTCCATGTACATCAAGGTTTTGGTCTCTACATAAACTATACTAGTTCCAGAATTATGACCACATTTTTGATTCATTCAAATTGTTATATTTTTTATTATACTATTTATCATATTCATCAAAAAAAATTATTAAAGTTTTTACTTTATCATTTAATTAAATTAAAATACATAAATTAAACTCAAATTTAATATTAGAAATCCAAATATGAAATTATATTTGAAAAATAAATATATTTTCATATTTAATTTACTTAATAAATATCCATATTATACAAATTTACATGTCCTTATTGATTGATGTGTTTATTTTTCTATTTACTAATCATTTTCCCCTATAAATTGAAAACTATTATTTAAAATTTATTGATGTTAAAAAATATATCTCAGATTTTTTTATATAATTTCAATAATTAGGTTTTTGTAATTTATAATGTCTAAATAGATGTTGGTTATAATAAGATTCTAGAAATAACATTTTAACAAATACAATTCTATATATTGATTACAATAAAATCTCCTTTTTATATATTTAATGTCATAATTTATATTATATTAGGTTGAAAAAAATGTCCACTATATGTTCTATAGTGTTCTATTTAATAACTATGTTCTTACAATCATGGTGTATGATCGAAATTACAGTCCTTTGAGTTTATAATTATAGCAGTTTAGATCATTTATCTTTGTATTATATTACATGTTTTATTTGTGATTTCTAATATAAATTTATAATATCATATTTCACTAAGAATAAATATAAATATTTCATTATTATTATTTTTATTAGGATGCATTTTTCATATGTTTTATTTTTAAAAATAATGAATTATGACTTACAAATAACATTTCAAATACAAATTTTTTAAATATGTTATAATATAAACTATAGAATAGATATGAAAATTAAAAATAAAAACAACTAATTTATAAATAAATCATTAAAATAGACGAATAAATATTCTATAATGGATTACATTGAAATATAACTTCATAATATTATATGTTAGTTTTACAAAAAAATGTGACACGTATTTTACATTTCATATGTAACTAGATAATGAATAATAAATAAAAATTCTAAATTATTTTATATGTACATAATAATTAATCTATAACAATTATAAAATTTATAATAATTTCCATATATATATATATATTCAACTATAAGTTAAAACATCCAAAATATAGGAATTTAATTGTTCATATATAAATTAAAACACTGGTGACTTACATATGAAAATTTCATAATTAAAGTGTATAATTACTTATAATAAATATTGATCTAATAATTATATTAGAGTTGATGTTAATGATTCTTATTAAAAATATTTATATTATCATGTATTTCAAATTTTTTTGTTTTAAATTTATAATTATCTACTTATTAACATTAGAGAAAAATAATGACATCGTGATAATGGAAAAATTCCAAATAACTAGGTAAAAAATTATACGTTAATTTTATTCTTCTCAAAAAAATTATAATAACATAAAATATTAGTTCATAAAATGAAAATAATTTCATAATATTTGAAAAAACTGGATATGTAATAAAAAAGATATTTTTTATATAAAATTAGGTTGCCTATATTAATCATTAGACTAAAATTACCTCATTAATCAAAAAATCATATTGGAATTTAAAAAAACATATAAAAATATTTGTAAAATTAAAAAATGAAAAACAATTGGAAGAAATATTTTCCAAAGATAATAACTATGAAATAATTTAAAAATATCTAAAAAATTGAAAATAATTAAAAAAATAATTGGATTGCAAATTATAATGGTATATGTCAATGAATATGATATTCCAATTCTATTAAATATGAAACATATTATTATCAAATTACATTGAATTATTTTATTTTGAAGATAAATTTTAAGAAAGAAACTAAATCCTAAAACAATAGATAAATTCAATTTAATTTTTATCAAATGAAGAGTTAAAAACAATATGATGAATTTTGAAAGCTATTATTAGTAATATATGAATGTAAATTAAAACACATTATGATCTATTTATCAAATATAATATTTACAAGCCCCCATATACATATATTTAACCACTTTTAAAAAATTTATAAAATGATTGAATGGATTTTAAGCAATAAAAAATGTTGCAATATGTTTTTCATTATGATAGTTTCAAGAAACTTTTGGGTGAGTGATTTTCCAACTAAATCGTATTTAAATATTAATTTTTCCATTTTAATTTCGTGTTTTATTTATTATCAATGATTGTTGTGTGAGAATTAAAGATATTAATATTTTTTGAAATTGTTTTCATTAAAAACAGTCCCCTTGGTTAGTTTTAGAATTTCTTGCTATTCTAATATAATTATAGTGAAAACATTGTTATTATATAATAATCAAGTTTTCATGATCCACTAGTTCATAATGTTTTTTATAATGTGGGTGAAATATTATTTAATATACACTTATTATTAAAATTTACATTGATACGATTTTTTAAATTTAATGAATTGATTCTATATTGTATCGGTTAGTTTATTTATATAACAATAAGATAAATAATATAAATGTGTATTCTTTATTAAATTTTTTTAGAATTGAATGTGTCACATCCAGAAAATACTAGATTCACTCATATTCCAGTAATGAAGTAATGATCAACTCCTAAATATTACCTATAATAGGTCATGGGTTAGTTACTTTCATGAAGGGTATAAAAATTTCATATTTTAAGAATTACCATCATATGATCCCAAAGAAGAAATATCCACCAATGAACACCATGAGTTAAATTCCCAAAGATAAATTCCTATAACCAACATTTTATGTATATAAAAAAAGTTAACTGGTACATGAAAAAAATAACTCGATAGATATTTGTAATCCATCAATATCACCCAATAACCCTGAATAGCCACTCCAATCCTTATTGGTATATCCATCAAATAGTTAACAAACTGTGGTGGGGTTCGAACATTGATGTAATCAATAAGATCATCATTTTAAAACAAAATAAACATATATATGATAAAATAGGAATGATTATGAAAGAGTAACATACAATAAACAAGAAATAAAAATTTATATAATCATATTTCATAATAAAAAATATTGATTATATTGTATATCACATACCAACCTTAACAATTTTCTCCATTTTCTTTGACATTCTCAACCATTACCACAATAATAAAACTAATGAATTTTATAATATCATCCCCATGTGTGAATAATAAAAAAATTTATAATTTTCATCAATATCTAGATGTCTAGGGCCTAGATAGTATACCTTATTTAACTTGTATAATGTTTTAGTACATCTCGAACAAGTTGAAATTTGGAACGATGAACACTCTAAAAATTTATTAGGAATTTGAGAATGGATCCATAATGAAAACATATCATCAATCATCACCCCCTTTATAATATAAAAAATTTATTAGATATCCATTTCACCAAATCATCCAAAAAGCTATCCACATAACATCCATCTATACTGACCATTCCCCTACCACACAACACCTCATCACATATCCACCTTTGTAACATAAAATCTTTAGGGTGATATAAACAAACCACCAACCCTGTTCCCTCTCACATATATCCACACCCCCACATTTAAAAACAAGTCATTTCCATATTTTATAGTAGGGTATCATAAATATGAAGGACATGAAACCCATGACATCAACTATCCAGGACTGAATCCTGTTATGAATCATCATCACTACATTACACCAAAACATTTAATATGTTATATACCATTACCTAAATATATTATAGAATTTATGAACCTATATAAAAAAAGACATTAAATCCCTAAAATATATTACTAACTTCAATCATTTATGGACCATATAACGTTTAATAAATCCCACTCTGTTCCAAATCACCATCCAACAACAACATCCACAATTCTATAGAGAGATAATAGTGACCATACATCAAGGAATTACATATTATAACAAAATATTATTTTGAATAGCATAACCAAACCTCACAAAGAAAAATCACAGAAGTAAAAATGTCATGTTTTCACCTATTTCATATTCCTTCCAATAAATATTTTTGTCCTTAGTATTTTTTTATTCCACTAATTTTACCATGGAAACCCATTTATCAAACCATTTATTTCCATCTATTCATAATTTACTATATTTTTCCTATAAAAATTATTGCATTTATATAATAAAAATTTATTAATAACTCACCTCACTTTTTATTCCTACCCATTGTAATATTTATAAGAATGTGTTCCTTATTTCAAGTTATTTTTTCCATTCCATCAATAAATTCATTAATTATAGATTTCGTAGTTATTTATCGTTCTATCTAACTCATTACTAATAAATTTATACCAAAATATCATTACCTATTCAAATCCATAATTCTTTTTAAGATTATTTTAAATAAGTAATAATAAAACAAAATAGATGAAGATCTAATTTTTTATCATCATTTTAGTAAAAAAAAATTACCTGTTATGTTATCATCATCCAATATAGTTTTTGACATATAGTTCCAATTCCCCCTTTACCATTACTACATCATAGTGTAGTTTTTTGTGTTCAATCAAACAAATAAAAATAGAATCATCATAGAAAATCCTTTAAAATAAGGTTACTCAGTAATAGGAACATTCCCAAACACCAAAATAAACAAAAATATAAATTTGGGTTTCTTAGAATTCCATATATATTTCCATAATCATGTGATTATACCGATATAATGGTGATGTGGTTATCTAATGATTTTAGCTATAATAAAACCAATTCAATGATAATTAGTTATCACAAGAAAGGGAATGGAGACAATATAAAAAAACCAATTTTCCCTTCATATTACATAACTCTGGGTTCATTATCAATTTTTAGTTACATGATTCCCGATTTAAAATTTCCAACATTTTCTTCCCTATCACCATAAATTAAAAACAAAAATATCATCATATATATAAGATCCTCATTATAGTATGTTTGTAAGGGATCATAACAATAAATTGATGAATATTATATTCTAGAATATATAACCTTAGTTTAGAAATGTCATAATACAATCGACACTGAAAAATATGTTCCACAATGAACGAGAAGTTTAAGATGATGTTAGAATCAATATTTAAACTATGCAATAGGATCCCCAAACAAACCTATACCATTATTATCCACCATAAAAAATAAATACAAATGACTAAAAATTCCTATGTATTGGATTAATAGTGTTAAAATGAAAATGTAAATGAATAAACTCACATTGAATCACAAGGTATTCAGATACTAAATCCCTATATCAATAAAATGAGGATGGAAAATAAAATAATCCCAAAAATTTCCATATTTCAGCCAATATTGGAGGTAAATAAATTAATTAAGAATTTGTTGAGGTGTTTACTCAGATAATAACCAGGATAGAAATTAGAGGACAATGAAGCAATTGTATGGACCATTATAAAAGGGTTTCTATAAAATAACAAACCATAGGAATAACTGCTAGTCCATTTGATAATAAGCATCATTAAAATTGAACACCAAATATCATGCTAAAAATATCCCCCATTTATGGACTGTTAAAACTATATGTCTTCTTAATTCATGGAATGAGAAATGAAAAACCAAAGTCCAAAACGTAATGGAATTTAATAGGATATAACTATATGAAACCACACCTATATAATCAATATCATAGTATTAAACACCATGCTATAACATGTATCCTTCCCCTTACCTTGAAAAATATCTTTACTAAACCATGGCATGGACAAGGGTTCACACTGTAGGGTTTTATCATATGTCTGATCTAGTGGATCATATCCCATTGTCCTGTATGTTATAAAACCTATTTAATGTCACAATTCTGTCATAGAAGGGTAAGACACAAACCATTATCTTTCAAAACCGATCACACAAGGAATAATCTAATCCCAACTCAACATACTTTTGTGAAATTCACATATCCACACCATAGAACCTATCCCTAGTAGGAATTTTTGAATAAACATTAAATTATATCCCTCAATACCATCATAAGCAATGCTAACTCTAAAAATCACTAACTGACTATCTAAAAAATTCAAATACATTTCATTAGATACTAATGAAGTAATTAACATCCAAAATAATAAAAAACCATGATGAAAAAACAAAAGAGCCTATCTAAACATCCCCAAGAGATACCTCTAAATTGGTCTATACACACAACTAACATCCTCAATAAGTGATGAACCACAATTCTTATAGTAAAAACAACACCTAAAAATACATACTTCCATGATATATTTCTCTAAAAGAGTAACATAACAATTGATATAGTGTAGAACCAGCGTTTAAGACGCTGGGTGGGTGACGGGGTCCTCCGTAGGTGAGGATGTTTAGTCCTTGAGTTGTTGGAAGTGTGCACTTGTGAGTTCCTTTGTGATGCCATTGTATCAAAGAGAGTTCTGAAGGTAGTATCTGTAAATTATTTTATCATGTACAAGAAGCAAACCCATCAAAGTAGCATCTCATGATCCCATGCATAATTAATGACCTTTCTTGGCCCTCCTTGTGAGTATAAGGGGGAACAAGGTAGGATTAATTTAAATCCCTCATGTTTGGTTAAAGATTCATGTCAGGTTCACCATTTTTGTTGTGTTTTGGTTTTCAGCATCGAAACGCCCAATGGCTCCATATCCAATGATTGATGGACCTTCTTTCCAAAGGCAGGCATTCACCGGATGGTCTAGCCAGTGACTCTTAATAACTCACATTGGTTGAGAGTATGGGAAGTCGGGCTCATCGCACCCTTTTGGGGGGCGGGGAATTATTGCCTGTTCCGGGACTCTCTTATTGATTAAAGACGTATTCATATATCGTGAATATTTGGTTTATAACCAAACATAGTATCCACAGATTTAACCTTGGTGGGAAACAGTCAACTGGACGTAGGGTTTCATAATTATCTATGCCTGAGGTTTACCATCCCTCGTTAGATTAATGACCTCGAAGGGTTGGAACTCGCTTGAGGCGGCATTAAGAGTGGTGCGGTGAACCGATGGGGAGATGATCGGATCGACCGGTTGTTGGGCTTGAACCTCAGGGAGGCTTCCTACTTACCCTTCTTAGCAGGAAGGGATCAAAGTACACATAGTTCAGATTGGTGTCGGGGAACCGACGTGAATATGGACTGGGTGGTCCGATAGGTGGTGGGCTTTAACCCCGTGGAGGCTTCCTATGTACCCTGTCTAGGAGATAGTGATCAAAGACCACGTAGTTTGCATTGGATTGGGACTTATGCTCTGGGGAAGACCAGAATGATGCATTTGGGATTACACTATGAGGAGGCCTATAATGATGGATTGAGGCATACACTATGAGGAGACCCATAATGATGATGTCATGGTCGATGCTTACTCTAAGCCCACGTGAGTCATGCTCAGTGTGAGAAACAGGAGGCAGCAGGAACCAGAGGATCACGTCGTGAAAGCTGCGTCTGTGAGAAGTAGAGTAGAGCTTACACATGAGAGCAGCCCATGAGGTCAAGGCTTACTCCTAGATAGATTTCCATGGTGATGATTAGGGCTTACATTCTGAGAAGGCCCAGAAGGTCAGGGATTACTTCGAGATGGATGCCTGGGGCGATAAAGCCCAGTGAGAGAGGGAAAGGGGGTTCTCCGGTGCCAATATCCTCTCTTACAGTGCATGAGGGATTCCTTCTGATGGCTATTTTACCATCTCCAAGGAACCCTCAACAAGTGGAGGGGCAGAAAGGGGATTCCCGAGCTCAGACTCTACATTACCGTGGGAATGTAATCCTAGGAATGCTTTGGGAATCTGCTCAAGGGTCAGGGAAACCCCCTTTTCTCCTATTTATTGTGGTTATGTGAACTCAAAATAGAGTGTTGATGCGCATGAATGTTACACCACGCAGATCCGGTGGCTCTGGTGGGGGCCTCAGCACAGGGCCGATGAATTGGGCAATGAAGGAGTCGTGAAGGACTTGGTTGGATCGAAAGGATTTTATCTGGATCGGGAAATTAGAACACCGAAGTATTTTGCGAGCCACCGAGAGGTATGGGTTGGGGCACCTTTCGCGTGGGGAAGTTCCACGTGGCGGGAGAAGCCATCCGTGAACCAGGTTGTTCCGCAGACTGATTGGCATCCCGCTAACCAGGGTGGTTCGCGGCTTTGGGTTCAATCTGTGAACCAGGGTGGTTCGTGAAGGGTTTCAGGCGGGCAGCAGCGGCAAGGGCGGCGCTGGTCAGAGGCTCATCGGTCGGGGCATCACCCATGTAGGAGAGTGCTATGCGGTGCGACGAATGGGAAAAGAGGCATAAACTCCCTAGTCTGCAGAGAAGTCATCCGCAGAGGGGG
Organism: Viscum album; assembly: GCA_963277665.1. Classification (NCBI taxonomy): domain Eukaryota; kingdom Viridiplantae; phylum Streptophyta; class Magnoliopsida; order Santalales; family Viscaceae; genus Viscum; species Viscum album. The sequence goes on from OY728138.1 coordinate 218,961,714, forward strand.
TATGGTTCACAGTTCTCCTTGATTTTTTTATTTTAGGTTCACGGTTCACCATGTTATTATGCATTTTCCAATTCATTGTTAATTCTTATACCTTCTAAGGTTCGTGGATTTGAGTTTCACTGTTTGTGAAATCCGAAGCCTTCCTTCAACCGATCTCCTTCCGAATCTCCAATCCCTCCGAATCTGATTCCAGTTCTCCGACCTCTTTTTCTTTCCCCCTTGGTCTCCTTTTATAGAGTCGGGAAAGGGATGTATTTGTGGCCACACGACACCTTTTATAGAGGCCCATAACCAAATACCTCGTTTATAGCTGACTTGGTCAATCCGCGATTTGCGGTGGGTATTGAACGCTTCCCCCTCTCCTCCGAGTACCGAACTCAGGGAGTGCTCCGAGGATGCTAAGGGTTCCACCTCTATCCCGTGAATGACAATGGATGCAGCTTGAACCGGACGACGCGGTCCACGGTTGGGGTGGTTTATGATGGTGAACCGGACTGGAGTCCATCCTGCCGCGCGACCGTAGAGGTCTCCGCCTCCGTTTCGCGAATGACAATGGTTCGTGAAGGGGGTGCCTTGAGGGGCCTGTCCATGTTGTGCTTCAATGGGACCAGTTCATGGACCGGTCCTATTTGTGTCCCTTCTTTGATTATTTTCCGCAAATATTTGGTGGATTTGGGTAGAATCTCCTTTGCAGATTTTTTAAGACCCTATTGTGGTGTACGGTCTTGCCACTGGGTAAATGTTCATATTGACTATATAACTTGTTTTATTTAATTATAAAATAAAATACCTAATTAAAATTAAAAAATTTGGAAAATTACGACAATGTGTCAACTGAAATTTGGGGATGTTGGATACTGGCTAGCATTCCTCAACTTTAAATGTTTTGGGAATTGGTTTTATTAATTATTATTTCATGAGTCATATACACCCCTATGGGTAGGAACTGAATTAAATAAAATAGAATAAATTGCATGTAGTTTCCCTTATTTTATTATCTTTATGAACTCCTCTGAGTAGTGGGGTTAAATGAATATGACGTTTAACCCACGAATTCCATGTGTGATTCATGTCATGGTTGAGAGGCATTTGGATAGTAAGATTGGGTGTGGGTGAGTAGTGAACTCCCACTCAAATGTAACAACCGGGTGTATGGGATAATGGATCCCAGATAGGGTGACCATACAAGATATCAACCAAGATACCTAGTTGGTTCAACATGATATATTTACTCTGGTTTTGGTATTAATATAATAATGATAAATGATGATTTATGGTGTCACTCATGATCCCAAATTGGTTATGAAAACCCGTAATGAAAATATATTTTAATGAGTCTAAGGTGTTCCCTTGGTAGCTTGACCATGTTCTTGATGGACATGGTTAGGTGTATTAGAAATCCATTATATTAATTTCATTATTTTAATATAGATTTTTCATATGATGGGAGGAATTTTTTGACATTTAGACATCACAAATGAATGGTGAGGTGGTTCTATAGGAATTGAACATGGGCATATGTGAAGGATTCGCATGGAAAGTATTCTTATGAGATATATTTTATATATGATATTGACGTTTGATCTTGAGAATTCATGGGGTGACTACCCCGTGGAATCAAATGTGTTTTCTATTGACGAGGAATGATATAGAGTTTGGAATATGACAATAGGATCTAATGGGACACCATGTATGCTGAGGGTTCCTGGGCTTCCTAGGAATTGGTCATTCAAGCTAGATGATGTTTGTTATTATGGTAAGTCCAGGTCATCCCTATGATAAGACAAGTCAAGCCTAATCAGTATAGAAGAAGATTCCATGGTACTAATGGGAATTAATTGTTATCCTTATGATGTATCATTATAATGATGTTCTTAAGTCGTCCTTGGGATCTACACATTGAGCCTTATACTATGAGATACCTTGGTTATCCCTAGGATCTTGCATGATCCTGAAACATTATGGATTACCAATGTACTTTATAGATTTAATTATTTCACCATATTTGAGGATGGTATATGGGATAACAGGGTTGGTCAAGCCCCCCCCCCCCCCCCACCGCACTCCAAGCTAATATATTACAAATAGATTCATTTTGGTATTGGTTGAAGTGTGTATGGATGATCTCAGTATCATCTTAGAACATGAAGATTAACTATGATTTTTTATTTCATTATTTAATAATTCATAGTTAATTCATTATTAATCTAGGAATATCACATGTGCATATAAAATATTATCATATTATCCAAGGTACCACCAGGGTGGTTCTATACAAATTTATATACTCACACCCTACTCAGGCTGCCATGGAACATAGGTACCTCGGAAGACATCATTGTTTCAATGTTCATATTTGGTAGAGACTCCAAGATGAATACTTTGTAGGATAGCTTGGATGGATCAAGAGACAAAGATTAGGTGATGATTGAGGATATTTGATATCCATGTGTATTATCTTCTTATTGTATATTAATTACATATGTGATCAAACTAGTGGGAAACCAGAGTGTATATTTGTATGCTGGATTTCATTAAAAAAATATTTTCTTTGTTTTATTTATTTATGTATACTCTATATATATATTATGGATGATTTTGGGTTATTTATTTATTATTGCATGCTTTGATGTTGAGGTATAATCTCCTCAAAATACCTCCATACATACTTTCTACTACATGGAATCCTCCATCATAGAAGGGGTGAGATCAAGGTTGTTTGACATATCAAGTCAAGATTCTAGTTGAAGGGAAAATGAATCAATTCATTTTAGGGTGTTATTATATATTTTCCATGTCAGATATCACGACATGTATCATATATGTTTCCTTTTTCTAACTATCTTGGAATATTTAAGACATGAAATACATTAATGTTTCAGAGATTATGATGTAAACCAGGGTGGTTAATCATGAATACATTTTCCAGTGCAATTCTATGATCCATGGAAATAATATTACTATTATTATTTTGATTTCAAAGTTTTTTATTCTCATCAATCATTGGAAAAATGGATTTTAGATTATGATTTTTGAGTTATTGGATTTTTTGATCTTTCTAGTAGAGAAAATATGAATCCTAGTCATCATGTTTTTTTCACATAGGATTAAAATAACATGAACATACTTGTGTATGATTTTATTGATTATGAGTTCAATTATTTAAATTTTCTATATACACTTATATGATTATATTTTATATATTTTTTTGGAATAATTCTAATGAGTTTTACATCAATGTATATTTTCTCTGATAGAAGGTCGTGTGGATATTTGTTGTCATGCTCTATGATAATTATGGTGTAGCCGCTGCACGTAAAAATAAATCCTTTAAAAATGCTAGTAAAAGTGATTTATCAGTTCTATAAAATAATTGATAATTTCATCATTTATGAAGGGTTGGCATCAACAATGCTCTAAAAAAGAGATAATAAAGGTCAACATTAATAGTGATAAAAATGTTCTAATAAATTTGGAGTATATTATAACTTTTAGCAATAATAAAGGGAACCTTTATCAGTGTTTTTTATATAAGGTAAAGGAAAAAAATTATCGGTAATTTTATAGCACATTTAAAGGCCCCCTTTATCAGCACTATAAATATGCTTATAAATGATCCCTTTATCAACACTGATAAAGGGGGACAAAATTATTATTTTTTAGACCACTTACCACCACAACTATTTTCAGCACTTCCATCCCCCTTTATCATCTCTTGTTAGCTAATTTCATTGTTACTCTCACCCGCTTATTAGTGCATTATATAATTCTAGCCTCATTTGTGTGCCTGAATTTGATCTATGAATATCCCCTTTGTAATGTTGTCTGTAACAGCCCGAGATTTTATGAAAAATATTGTTTTTAATTTCATTAATGTCTTGTGTTGTACGCTACACCAAAAGGAGCTTTCACAACACGCATCCTTGACTTTCCTTTCATTACACACAATCACAACCTTCCCTGATAGCGTGTGTAGTACGCAATACTGAGTTTCACTAAACAACTATATACTATTAAAATATTATTAAAAATCGCCGTTAAGAATAGTAATAACCACTTTTTTAATTTTTTTTAAATCTTATTTTTCAAAATTGAATTCATTTTTGGATTCAGAATATCGAAATTATATTAGGGTGAAATTTTGGTACTTTTCGGATAACTATCATATTCTGATGAATAGTGAAAATTAATAATTTTAATTAAAACAACCTTTCTAATCGAAATAATTAATAGTTATAAATTATTAATTTAAGTGCTTTTAAAGTATATTTAGAATATATTTTTACAATTTAATACAATTTTGGTCATTGGATGTAATTTCACATTTAAACCAGACATAAACAAGTGTTAATCTTTTGATAGTTATTATCTCTTAAGAACACGCTATTTGTTTAGACGACGAGAATTAATTTTCAAATTAATTATTGCAACTGATATGTTTTGAATTTGGTAAAATAGACATCATTTTTGAGTTCATAACATAAAATATAGTTTAGGCCTAACTTTTGATATTTTTTTGGAAACTTTAATTTTTTGATGAATAGTGAAACCAATAAATTGTAGTTAAAAAAATGAATTTTTCATAAAACATAATTTTACTGCTTCTATGAGTGGAATTTCAAAAATCCGAAAGATACGGTTGATTTCAGTATGTAAAATGTGGTTCAATGAGATGAAAATAATTTTTGGTGAATAGTAACTTTTACTTTTTTTACCATGGTTAAAAGTAAATAGGGTAATTAAGGGTAAAAATGATATTATTATTATCCAAACACATGTACTAATTCTATTGGATAAGTGTAATTCGACCATAAAAACCTTATAAATAAAATATGACCATTTAGGCCCATTGGATTAGATTAGGACCTTTATTATTAATTTATTTAAAGAAGGGTTAAAATAGTTAAAATCAATGTTAAATAAGTATATCATTTTTAATATAGGGTTATACGTAATATAAATTCAACTATAAATATTCATTAGAAATCTAAAAATATTTCATACATAATGGTATTTTATTTGTAATTTTTAGACATTAAATAAATTAATTTATTAATGACACAATGATGATGTAGAAATTACCATAATAGTGAAAAATTAAAATAATTGATATTATAAATACCCAAATAAATATAATTTTAGACTTTTTATGAATTACACTAATTTTCTAGGTCAATATGGCATGTTATTATTGATTTAATTAACTTTGTTAGAACTAATCATTTGGTTATGATTTTCACAAAAATCAATTACTAAATAGTGTCAAAATTTACAAAAAAAAGTTTTTAAAACAAATATTATATTAGTAATTGTTATTTTATTCCTTAAAATATAAGGATCATCCAAATGACATAGATACGGTTATATATATTAATAATAAACAACTTGAGTTCGTTTGTCTACTTAAAGTATGTTTATTAACCTTATATATAAGAACACAAGAAGACACGGTAAAAGTTAAATTATTTTACTTAATGTTAAATCTAAATGATAAGGTTAAAATACGAACCTAAACTTGTCTAAATTCTATTGGATGAGATGATTTCGACCCATCCATACCTTATCTTAGAAATAAATCAATTTGGAGCTATTTGAAACCGAATTTGTCTTTATAATAATATAATATTTTTAGTTTTTCCAAAGGAGCCCCTCTCCTCCCTTATAAAAGGGAACCTCCTCCCTCTCTTCCTCACACCACTTTGAACCTTCATGCTCAGCCAAACCCTACCAAATTCCATTCTCCACTTCTATAGAAACATCCAAGAGGTTCTGGTCTTCCTCAAAGCCCAATTTTAGTGCCCTAAAAGGATATCTAAAAGAGGCACTTCAAAGAAGAGGTAATGTCCGTTACCGATTCATTCAACATTATTTATTCTTCCAATTCTTCTTCTTAGGTTGTTTCATTATGAAGTAATAACATCTGTATCACTAGTTTACTGATATGTCATTATAAATATGAAACAACCCTATTTCACCATCTATCCATCCTACGGAAAACGAAATCACCGCGCATGCGTACGTACGGAATACCGTCTCCACGCCGTGGTGTAATCTATTTTCCACCACCACCTTACTTGGATGGGTATAATGGTATAAATAATAACTATATATGATTATTGTAAATTGATATTGATTCTGATATAGTATACATACACTCCAATACAATTCCACGATAATGAGAACGATATCATCGCTCGTGCGTACGTACGGACTACCGTCTCCACGACGCGATGAGATTCATTCTCCACGTTAACCATTGATGAATGATTATAATGTATATATAATAAGTAATCATGAAATATATGACATAATAATGATACAGGATTTATGTGTATATATATGTATGTCATCTACTTAATTCCATTCAACTCAATAAGGAAACGAAAATAGCGTTCATGCGTACGTAGGGCCTACCGTCTCCATGAACAGTGTATTTCATTCCATTTACTAATCTATTATATATATGAATATTCTGAATATATATTATATATAAATCATGTTTTATATTTTGGAATTAAGTAATCATGATCTAAGTAATCATATGAATAATTACAAGTCAAAACACGGACGAAAAATGAAACGATTTTACCCAAAATGCTTTTTAACAGGGAATTTACAAAAGAACGTGTAATATAAAGTCATAAGTGAACCATATATGATATCATAACAATGAGTATGATTCTGGAATAAGTCAATGACATTGTTTAAATCATTATATAGGAGGATCAGACACTTACGAAGCAAATCGGACCTAAGGTAAGGGAAAATATCACAATCTCATTTTTATCCAAGATTGTTTATACTTTGGTATTTACTAGGGTGTATTTTATCATCCACATCCATGTTTCCTCAATATGTAATATTATTTCCATCCACATAATTATTTTTAAATCCTATTTTACCCTTCGGTGATTTTTTAGTAAAAGATGTTAAAGGAATCTTTTGTCGCTTTTCGTACGAGGTACTTTTTTTGACTTTTCCAACAAAAGTATAAAGAATGTTTTTTTAACTTATATGGCATGAATGGATTTTTAAAACATTATTCCCAAGAAGATTACATTAAAAGTTATCATTTTTATTTTTAATCAACTTCTTTAAGTTTATAATTGTATGAGATGTTAAGAAAGGAAAAGTGTTTTTGAAGTAGAAAGGATATTTTCCTCAAGAATGGAGTTCAAGTGTTTTATCAAAATTATTTTCCATATAAGATAATAAAGTGTTCTATTTTCATCCCTATTATTAAATTTATTTGATTATGTTGTGATGGAATTATTTTTATGAGTTCCTTTATCTTATATGAATTTTTTTATGATGTCATGATGTTTAAGATTCCCATTTTTATTTCATGGGTTATGCATTGATGTATGGTTTATGATTTTCTGGCACACATAATAATGGTATCATTATGAGATGGGTGGGACCTATATCTCCCTCTAATGCATTAGGTAATGATTTTAAATCTCATGAAATAGACATGGAAGGAACGGCAGGTTAAACCGGTTCAGTGAAAAAGGACTGAAACGAGGAGTGAACTCGGTTCAGAAATGGACTTTGTCCACTAAGATAGTCTTTGCATTGAGTCTTGACTAGCAAGAAATGATTCTCTATGATTATGTCTGTATGCCACAAATTTTCATGTTTTATGTTATGATTATTCGGATTACATTTCACTACTATGATTTATCCCATGTTATGATATTATGATCTCTTTTGCAGGTTAAGATTTTTGAAAGTTGTCTTCTTATGAATATGATGTGATTGATATTTCTTTTGTTTACCCTTACTGAGCATTTGAGCTCACCCTTTTATGTTTTCTTCTCCCCAGGATATAACGAAAGGTTTTAGGTATAACAAAATGAAGATCGTTATGGGAGATGTTGAAGAACATTCACCATGATTAGAAGATTATATTCCGAGTTTCCAAAGACACTAAACTATTACGGTCCTCGCATGTGTGTTTCTGTTATGTACTAAGTATTCCGAAAAAGTAATGTAATGTCAATGTACATTAAGCATAGGGTCTCTACAGTTGGTATCAGAGGAAAGGTCTAGTCAACCATTGGAAACTAGGATGCGAGAACTTTAGTGAGATCCCTAGAGATATTTCTATGGTATGTCTCGAGATGTCCCTAAGGATAAGTATACGTATAGGATATAGTCCTAGAACTATGGTAACAATATTAGATTAAACCAAAGATGTTAGATATTGAAGTTACTCCCCATTTATTGTGATTTTTACCTCTCACACTATTCTTTTTGGGTTTTAGACGATGGCTGGAACTCGAAGGAACAGTGTTGATCAATGTAATGGACAATGCAATGATTGTCCTATTGAACAAAAAAAATGTTTTGGGAGATGGAGTGCAAAATATTATTGCTATAATTACACAATCTATGAATCATTCTGGACTTCCAAATGAGCAGAGAAGGGAACAATATTCTATTGAGTGCTTCATGAGGCAACTTCCACCTTCATTCAGTGGGTCTTCTGATCCACTTGTTGCTGAATAATGGATCAGTACTACTAAAAAGATATTTTCAGTTCTTCAATGTTCTGAACATGATAAATTCATCTTAGTATTGTATCATTTGGAAGGTGATGCTAATAAATGGTGTAATATTATCAAGAATACAAGTCCAAGAGATGAAATTGAGTCCATGGAATGGGACGAGTTCATGAACATATTTTTTAATAAGTAATTCCCTCGTATTCTTCAAAAAATGATGGAGAAGGAGTTTCCTGAACTAAAGAAAAAGGATGATGAATCTGTTGGTATATACGAAGTGAATTTTACAAGGCTTTCAAGGTATGCATCTGGATGTATCATCCAACCTGAAAGTAAAGTTGATCGATTCTTCAGTGGCTTAAAACCAAATCTTCGAAGGGCATTAGCTATAAGAGACTTTAGTAGCTATGAAGAAATTGTTCGTTGTGCTATCAAGGTAGAAATGGAAGTTGGTGTTACATATCCATCTCATTGTTTTGAGAAGAAATGAAAGATGAAGTTCAAGGAGAAATCTCAGAATAATGGTGAAAAGCAGATGAATGTTTACTTATGCTCAATGTGTGGAAAAAAGCATGGTAGAGATTGTCTTAAAGGGACTAGAAAATGTTTTAAGTGTGGAAAAGAAGTTCATCGAGTAGCTGAGTGTCGAAGTATTGGAAAAATGGTTTCTAATGATGTGAATAAAGGAAATACTGTAGAGAACGTACCACCAACACTTCAATGCTTCAAGATCAAGGAAATGGGGAATTATGATAATAAATGCCCTAATCGAAGGGTTAGTGATGATCGACATGAGCAACCACTTAAGGCAAAGGAAAAAGGGAAGTCACATGCGATCACTATTGGCGATGTTGAATATGACAACAATGTGGTGGAATGATTAAGTTTTTATGTAATGGGATTCAAAAATAATGTTGTATATAGTATCGTGGAATATTGAAATATTTCTGTATTGGTCTATTGTGGTTTTCAATGGTACCGGTAACCATAGAATGTGATTGAGATATATTTTGAAAAAAAGATGATATGCGCATAATGAAAGGAAAATGAGAAAATGAAATGTTTGACCGTATTCATGAGCTCATGACTGATATAAGGAGAAGGTTATATCATGGTTTGAGTATATAGAATTTTTGGATTTTGGTATGTAGAAAGAGTTGACTTTTGACTGCATTCATTTTTTCACTATGGTTCAATTAATGGGTATTCATTCTTCAAGAGAATACATGATTAAGGTATTCACATGTTTGTAATTTGACCAACAAGATATATCTTATGATATATGGGAGATAAATGATGGCATTCACGTGATTATTATGTGACATTTTAAGTAATCATTTTCTTTATACTATGAGCTTGGACCAAAGTATTTTAGATAATCCAAAAGATTAGAATGGATTATGTTTGACATAAGTTAGGATAAAATTTTTTTTTCGATATTATTGAGGGGATGTTATAGTAATATAGCTTTAGAAAAAGTACAACCTTCAGGACAGGTGATAGCCCATCACGTTGGACAAGGCTGTGGGAATCGAACCCACAACCGAAGTGCGACTGGCCTTTATCGCCTACCACTGGCCTACAGGAAGTCCCTGGTTAGTAGAAACTAGTTTTATTTTATTACGCGGTATGATATTTGAAGTTTAAGTTCATTTTTTGAATCGTATACGATTAACCTCAACATAGATGGACTTATGTATATTTGATAACTTTTGCTAACCTTTTGTTTGAAACAGATGGAATGACACATCATTCTATCACATGATCTATTAACACATCATGAATAACAAATTCAAATTCATTTCTTTAAGAGATGAAGTGGAAATTGTTCAGAGCATGAACAACAGTGAAATTGTACCAAAATCATGTAATTATTTCTTTTAATTCACCAACTTTAGGGAAATGATCTTGAAAACCAAAAATGTTGTCCTAATGCCCTTATATCTGATGAATCAGATGGTACCTTAGATCATCGCAAATCTATGGCTTTGTGATTGTTGGCTATTTCATAGCCATTTTCTCTACCACTCTCCATCAGAACTTGATGGTTAGATTTTTCTTCCATATCCATATTTTCACCTATGTTCTCCTATGTGGAAACCCAGTGATGAGTTAATTTGGGTAATCGTTACATTTCATACTTTAGTTTTTAAAGCCAAGTTTGGGTGTTCCTTTTTACGATGTGGGTTTCTATTAATGAAACTTTTGAGTAGTAAACCATTTATAACCCTGATGAATTTCGAGGGCGAAAATCATTTTAAGGGTGGTAGAATGTAACACCCCGAGATTTTATGAAAAATATTCTTTTTAATTTCATTAATGTCTTGTGTTGTACGCTACACCAAAAGGAGCTTGCACAACACACATCCTTGACTTGTCTTTCATTACACACAATCACGACCTTTCTCGATAGCGTGTGTAGTATGCAATACCGAGTTTTACTAAACAACGATATGCTATTAAAATATTATTAAAACTAGCCGTTATGAATAGTAATAACCAATTTTAAATTTTTTTTAAATTTTATTTTTCAAAATGGACGTCATTTTTGGATTTGAAATATCGAAATTAGCTTAGGGTGAAATTTTGGTACTTTTCGGATAACTTTCATATTCAGATGAATAGTGAAAATTACTAAATTTTAATTAAAAACAACCTTTTTAATCGAAATAATTAATAGTGATAAATTATTAATTTGAGTGGTTTTAAAGTATATTTAGAATATATTTTTACAATTTTATACAATGTTGGTCATTGGATTTAATTTCACATTTAAACCAGACATAAACAAGTGTCAATCTTTTGATAGTTATTATCTCTTAAGAACACGCTATTTGTTTAGACGACGGTAATTAATTTTTAAATTAATTAGTGCAACTGATGTGTTTTGAATTTGGTAAAATAGACATCATTTTTGAGTTCACAATATAAAATATAGCTTAGGCCTAATTTTTGGTATTTTTCTGGAAACATTCATTTTTTGATGAATAGTGAAACCACTAAGTGGTAGTTAAAAAAAATGAATTTTTCATAAAACATAATTTTACCGCTTCTGTCAGTGGAATTTCAAAAAACCGAGAGACATGGTTGATGTCAATAAGTAAAATTTGGTTCAATGAGATGAAAATAATTTTTGGTGAATAGTAATTTTTTACTTTTTTTACCACAATTAAAATTAAATAGGGTAATTAAGGGTAAAAGTGATATTATTATTACCCTAACACATGTACTAATTCTATTGGATAAGTGTAATTCAACCATAAACAACCTTATAAATAAAATATGACCATTTAGGCCAACATGTATTAGATTAGGACCTTTATTATTAATTTATTTAAAGAAGGGTTAAAATAGTTAAAATCAAAGTTTATAAGTATATGATTTTTAATATAGGGTTATACATAATATAAATTCGACTATAAATATTCATTATAAATCTAAATAGATTTCATACATAACGGTATTTTATTTGTAATTTTTAGACATTAGATAAATTAATTAATTTATGACACAATGATGATGCAATAATTACCATAATAGTGAAAAATTAGAATAATTGATATTAAAAATAACCAAATTAAAATAATTTGAGACTTTTTATGAATTCCACTAATTTTCTAGTTTAATATGAAATGTTATTATTGATTTAATTAACATTTTTCGAACTAATAATTCTGTTATGATTTTCACAAAAATCAATTACTTAATAGTGTCAAAAGTGATATAAAACAGTTTTTAAAAAACATATTATATTAGTAATTGTTATTTTATTCCTAAAAACCTAAGGTTCGGCAAAATGACTTATATAAGGTTATATATATTAATAATAAACAACTTGGGGTTCGTTTGGCTACTTATAGTACGTTTAGTAACCTTATAGTATAAGAACACAAGAAGACACGGTAAAAGTAAAATTATTTTACTTAATGTTAAATCTAAATGATAAGGTTAAAATAGGATCCTAAACTTGTCTAAATACTATTGGATGAGAGGATATCGACCCATCACCACCTTATCTTCGAAATTAATCAATTTAAAGCTATTTAAAACCGAATTTTTCTTCATAATAAAATAATATTTTTAGTTTTTCTAAAGGAGCCCCTCTCCTCCCTTATAAAATGGCACCTCCTCCCTCACTTCCTCACACCACATTGAGCCTTCATGCTCGGCCAACCCCTGAAAAATTCCATTCTCCACTTCCATATCAACATCCTAGATATTCTTGTCTTCCTCAAAGGCCAATTTTAGTTCCCTAAAAGGAGATCTCAAAGAGGCGCTTCAAAGAAGAGGTAATGTCCGTTACCGATTATTTCAACTTTATATCTTCTTCCACATATTCTTCTTAGGTTGTTTTATTATGAATTAATAACATCAGTATCACTCATATACTGATATTACATTATAATTATGAAACAACCCTATTTCACCATCTATCCATCCTACAGAAAATGAAATCACCGCGCGTGTGTACGTACGGAATACTGTCTCCACGCCGTGGTGTAATCTATTTTCCACCACCACCTTACTTGGATGGGTATAATGGTGTAAATACTAACTATATATGATTATTGTAATGTGATATTGATTATGATATAGTATAGATACACTCCATTACAATTCCACGATCATGAGAACAATATCATCGCTCGTGCGTACGTACGGACTACCGTCTCCACGACGCGATGAGATTCATTCTCCACGTTAACCATTGATGAATGATTATAAAGTATATATAATAAGTAATCATGAAATATATTACATAATAATGATACTGGATTTATGTGTATATGTATGTATGTCATCTACTTAATTCCATTCAACTCAATAAGGAAACAAAAACAGCGTTCATGCGTACGTACGGCCTACCGTCTCCATGAACAGTGTATTTCTTTCCATTTACTAATCTTTAATATATATATGTATATTATGAATATATATAATATATAAATCATGTTTTATATTCTTGAATTAATTAATCATGATCTAAGTAATCATATGAATAATTACAAGTCAAAACACAGATGAAAAATGAAACGATTTTACCCAAAACGCTCTTTAATATGGAATTTAAAAAAGAATAGGTAATATAAAGTCATAAGTGAACCATATATGATATAATAACAATGAATATGATTCTGGAATAAGTAAATGACATTATTTAAATCATTATACTGGAGTTTCAGACACTTACGAATCAAATCGAACCTAAGGTAAGGGAAAATATCACAATCTCATTTTTATCCGAGATTGTTTATACTTTGGTATTTACTGGGGTGTATTTTATCATCCACATCCATGTTTACTCAATATGTAATATTATTTACATCCTCTTAATTTTATTTTAAATCCTATTTTACCCTTCGGGGAGTTTTTAGTAAAAGATATGAAAGGAATCTTTTGTCGCTTTTCGTACGAGGTACTTTTTTTGACTTTTCAACAAAAGTACGAAGAATCTTTTTTTAACTTATACGGCATGAATGTATTTTTAAAACATTATTTCCAAAAAGCTTCCTTTACAAGTTAGAAAGTTTATTTTTAATCAACTTCTATTAGTTTATAATTTTATGACATGTTAAGAAAGGAAAAGTGTTTTTGAAGTAGAAAGGATATTTTCCTCAAGAATGGAGTTCAAGTGTTTTATCAAAATTATTTTCCATATAAGATAATAAAGGGTTCTGTTTTCATCCCTATTATTACATTTATTTGATTATGTTGTGATGGAATTATTTTTATGAATTCCTTTGTCTTATATGAATTGTTTTATGATGTCATGATGTTTAAGATTCCCATTTTTATTTCATGGGTTATGCTATGATGTATGGTTTATGATTTTATGGCACACATAAGAATGGTATCATTATGAGATGGGTGGGACCTATATCTCCCTCCAATGCATTGGGTAATGATTTTATATCTCATGAGATAGACATGGCCGGAACGGAAGGTTAAACCGGTTCAGTGAAACAGGACTAAAACGAGGAGTGAACTCTATTCAGAAATGTTCTTTGTCCACTAAGATAGTCTTCGCATTGAGTCTTGACTAACAAGAAATGATTATCTATTATTATTTGTGTATGAAACAATGTTTCATGTTTTAAGTTATGATTATTGGGATTACATTTCACTAATATGATTTATCCCATGTTATGATATTATGATCTCTTTTGCAGGTTAAGACTTCCAAAAGTTATGTTCTTATGAATATGATGTGATTGATATTTCTTTTTTTTACCCTTACTGAGCATTTGAGCTCACCCTTTTATGTTTTCTTTTCCCCAGGATATAAAGAAAGGTTTTAGGTATAAAAAAGGAAGTTCTTTATGGGAGATGTTGAAGATCTTTCACCATGATTAGAAGATTATATTCCGAGTTTCCAAAGACACTAAACTATTACGGTCTTTGCATGTGTGTTTTTGTTATGTACTAAGTATTCCACAAAAGTAATGTAATGTCAATGTACGTTAAGCTTAGGTTCTCTACATTGTCGCCTTTACCACTACACCAGGTTGTTTTCTTGTCTATTTTATCTTCTTTTTGTTCATATATCTATATATATACACAAAATTTTTTTATTCATATATTTATATTATTATTTTTAAATAAATATATAAAATATATTTTTTTTGTGTGATATATGTATAATTATATTAATTTACATATAATATATATTAATATTCATTTACAAATACATGAATAAAAAATAAATATATATCCATTTATTAATACACACATATATTTATATATAAACAATATATATATATAATCATATATTTTTCTATTGTAAAACATTGGTAAGATATTGATTAAAAGAAATTTTTTGAATTTATATATATATAAATTATACTTAGATAATAATTTGATACAATAATATATATTAATGAATTTTTATAATGTAAATAAGATGGATACATAAGTATTTTAAATAAAATGGACAATAAATAATTATTTTATACATTTAAATATGCATTTTTATTTGTATACATTTAAATATGTATTTATACAATTTTTTTTATTATAATTAAATACAAGATAATATGCTTACATTTAATTATAAACAAAACTACAATATGAAAAATTATAAAATATCAAAACCATAATATTAATATTAATACAATTCCTAGGAATAAATTCATTCTCTAAAAAAATATACAATAATATCCCCTTAAATAAGGATTAAATTTGATTGAATGTTAAAAAATGGGACACCCAAACTAAAATTTCATTTTTGGAGGCCTTCTGTCCCATTTTTGTTCTCAGGAAAAGTGAGAGAGGGTTCCTCGGTCACAAGTGCATATATAATTTAGAGGGCTTCTATTTGATATATGGAAGAGCTCAAATAGACATCTAGATCTAAATTTATGGTATTTTGTAGTTTGGGTCATGTGTTTAGCTTTTTTTACAACATTTATTAATTTATTTAATTTTTTTATCTTTAAATTGTTATTAACTAACTAATAGTAGATAATAATTATAAAATTAATAATTAAAATTATTTTATAAATATTTCATAAAACATGTTTTACTAAATATCATATATATTAAATGTAATTATGTATGTATCCTTGTATAAATCATATTTAATAAAATCTATATTATATAAATCTATATAAATTTTTTTTTCTATTCATATAATATTTTTTATGATTTATTTTGAAATTTAGTATTTATCAGAACTACTAAAACAACACTGATAAGGACCTCCCCCCCCCTTTATCTGTGATTTTTTTCTATCACTGATAAGGTTGCCACTTTATTAATGCTTTTTGATAGTGCTGATTAAGGTCACACTTTATCAGTGCTCTTTTATATGCACTGAAAAAATTCCTCTTTCATCATATATTTTTTATGATCATTGATAAATACACACCCTTTATTATCCATTATTTACTAGTTTTGTAAAAAGTTCCCCTTTATCAGTGCATTTTTATTGGAAGTAAACAAGGACTCACTTTATTTGGGAATTTTTTTAGAGATAATAATGGGAGCCTTTATCAAGGATATTTCTAGAGTGGATAAGAGGTTCCATTATTAGTTCTTTATCTTGAACTGATAAATCTATGACCTATTCAAATCATGTTTTTTATTTGTACCCCATGTACATGGGAGGTGTTATGACCATTATTAGGTAAAAATAAGGACATGGTGCCCTATTTATATAAATGATCTAGTATATGGGATCAGTTGTTTAATTTCTTTGTATATTGTGTTTTCCCATATGTCATTGAATGTAATTATACATAATTTAACCATATCATTTTGGTTTATAAGACATATTAATTAATCCAAAATTGAATTTATGTATGTGTATATGAGTCCAGATACTTCATATAGTAGACTGATGTGTTGATGCATAGAAAGGGTGGTTGCCCTAGGAGCATGTACATATTTTGGCATCTGATTTATGATGGGTATTCATGATACGTTGGATGGATATATTTACATGTTCTTTTCATTGAGAAATTGATATGGAAGTGTGGGTGACATCCCATGATAAGTGATATATATTAGATTTGATTTATGGTATTTGTGGGAAGACATAATGACCATAATGTTTGGATCAAGATAGAGGTGGGTTGGTGAGTTTTTACAGTTGAGGGTAACGTTATTAAGGGATTGGCATGTGTTTCTGATATAATTTGAAGGCATTAAGGATGAGTATATTTTATAGGTTATTGGACCAGTGTACATGAGGTTCTACCTGGTGTGAGATATAGGCATGTTAATGCCGTGTATTATCTTGATCATGAATTCACATGATTGATTTTTGTATCAAAGCATGAAATTGAGGGAAGGATCCAAAATATACTATCCCTATATATATTTTTGTTTCATTGAGAATTGTAGATGTTTAGGATTGTTCTGTTATAGAAGATTGAATATATTATCTAAATGATAAGTTGTCATGCAGTTGAACATTTCATTATTAGAAATCCTATATTCTTGAAGAGGACCTTTGAGAATACTCCACATTGATGAGTCATACATTCTAGGAATCATGGTCAGCTGTTTAGGCCTATGATCCTAGGTTTTATGATGTGAGACTCATGGGTTTATTGAAGTTTTAGATCATTGTTATCTATTTGGAAACTAGAATCAATGTATTCTCTCACAATAGTTCCTCATCTTTTTTATACACCATGATCATTTCACATACATGCCACAAGTACATCCGGATAGTTTTTAAATATGGTTAATGCAGGTCTCCTCGATTATCATAATATATTCACAACATTCCTAAAGAAAATGCATCATCAATATTAGCACATAGAATGGAATTCATGAAAGATCCCACTATTGAGTCATAAGTGACTATACCTATTCATTTAATCATCTCTTGGGTTTGTGTGTACATTCAAGGAGGGATTGATACCACATGACATTGGAAAATAACACTCTCTTGGATTTTTCCAAATTTAATCCTTAATATACCATATCAATATATGTAATTTGAATTTTTTGAAGATTCCTATTTGATTTATCTACATAATATTAATACCTATAATATTGGATACATCACATAATTATTTATTTGAGAATAATTCATTTAACTAATTCATGAATAACTATAATACATACACTCCATTTCCAAAAAATTAATTTGTCATCAACATTTAATATAAAGAAAATTAATTCATTCCCATTAAACATATTATATTCAAATGGATCACTTTTTTCACTTGAGAAAATATTCACTTAGGGCCTTTTCAGAATAAAAATTCCATGATTGTGATGCATGATTCAATCCATAAATGATTATATATATTTCAAAAATTATCGGAACTATTTAATTTAACAAACCCTTTGGTTTTAGTCAGATAGAAATATTTCACCAACTTCCCTTTTGGAATATCATTTTTAAAATCTATTTTCCATATCTCATAATCATGTATGTTTTTTATTTTATGTAATATTATAATACGTATTTTTATTTATACAAGGTAGACAATATCATCATTGTATATTCATTGAAATCACATAAAAGCATTTTCTACCAGTCGTGACTTATAGGTGTCAACATTACCATCCATACCCATATTTTTCTTGAATACAAATTTTCACCAAATGGGGCTTCCATCATTTGTAGGTTCTACCAATACCAAAAATGATTTTTATACATAGAATCCATCTCAAAATGCATGTATTATTACCATATAGTAGTATCCTTGACTTCTAAGTATTCCTTATCAGTAATAGGTTGATCATTCTCTATAAATATTAATTCACCTAACTCAGTGACATAAATATATAGCATTACGGTTCTTTAACCTCCAAAGTTAACTTTTACAGTAATTTTTATCAAAAATTTCTTCATCACCTACTATTTATTATGGTTATTTTTTTACTAACTCTATTTCATATAGATCATCAAATTCATCAAATTCATTATTTCTCCCACTATTTCCATTATAACTGTTTTCCCTTTCTAGAAACATGGATTGTCTCACCACAATCACAATCTTCAATAAAGGTTTATTTAGGTAATATGATTTAGTTTCAATAGTACAACCTATAAAAATGAACTTAATGCTTTAAGAGTCTAATTTATTACTACTTATAGTCTTGAAAAAATTCATTTCATCCCCATAGATGAATATTTGAGGGAATTTGATTCTTTATATACCACAATTAATATAGAATCCAATATTTAGCTTTCTTTTATACTCGATTAAAGGTATATGCCATTTTATGAAAGGTGTATCCCAAAAAGGATAATGGAACTTTTTCCAGATTCATAATTGATATAACCATTTCTAGAAGGGTCTAATTTATCCTCTCAAAAACAAAATTCCACTATGGGTTTTAAGGAGGTGTGAGTTGTAGTATTATCCCACACTTATTTATGTGATCAATGATTGATTTTTTATAATAATCTATACCTAATTATAAGATGAGTGCCTTAATCATCTTTCCAAGATGGTTTTCTAATTCACGATGATATTCATTAAACATCTAAAAAGAACCTTTATTGTAACTCATTAGGTAGAAATAACCATATCTACAATATTTATAAGTAAAAGTAATGATGTAAAAAACCCAGATGTTTTAACTATTGGAAATGGATCAAATACATCAGTATGAACCCATTCCAGTAATTTATTATTTTTACTCATTTCATAAATAAGGGTGATTTAGCCGTTTTACCTTGAAAACATTAATACCTATGGGTATTAAATCATTTTAGACTGAATACACTTCTTGATGTAATTTCTGTAAAAACTTCTCATTTAGATGAACATGATTGAAGTTTAATAGGAAGGAATTTTATGAGTCATGTTTATTAGTTAAATAATTTAATTCCATTAGAGGGTTTTCATGTTTATGTATATATATAATACATTTTTAAGATGTTCAAAAACATAATACATGTTATCTATATAAAAAATAAAACATTCCTCTCCAAACATGAAATAAAATACCATTTATTCAAAACATTCCACTATGAGTCTACTTCTGGTAACTAAAGGAATATAACAGTGGTTAGTTAATATGATAACAAAACCACAAGGAAGTGTTAGGTGATAATCTCCCACTTCCAAGGATTCTAGTCTCAAACCATTCACAAAATTAGGATCTACATTTCCCAATTCAATCTTCTGGAAAATACATTGTTATAAAATTTGTATAAAAAATTGTGAGACACATGTTTTATCAAATACCCAAACGGTAGATAAAATATATTGTATTTAATGTAAAAAATTCCTAAAATAGAAGTGTCACCTAACTCCTTTTCAATAATTTGAAATTAATATTTGAGTGGCCATTCATTCTAAATGAAAACATGATATCCCCCTTCTCATTCCCATCCATCTATATATTTGACATTTTGTAAGGATGTTATATTGATGTGTTCGGCTTGGATGTAGACATTGACCACTTATCATTTCCCTATATCATATTGTTCGCTATAAGGAATGAATAATCTGTATTCCTTATATAATTATAATCTTGGTTAACTAAATCCAAAAGATCTAGGAGAATATTTTCCCTCTTATTTATTTTGTAATTAATTGTAAATATTGAAAATAATTACCGTAAAGATGAATGGATGAGATTACTCACTAGGTCATTGTTCAACATGAATTGAAGGGATTTGTGTCTCTTAACATACCCAATCATCTTTGTACATGAGGTCCATCTTGATTCCCTTCTTCTAGAATTCACCTATATAGTGCACTTGAAATATCAAAACTTTCATGCCCATCTCTCTCCAAATATAACTATTTGTGATGAGTAAGAATCGTGTAGGAATCTTAAACCACATTCATTTTTTCAATTGAAAAGACATAGATGAATACACGATACACATTAAATCTTGTGAATCATATATATGATTTTTATAATTGTCTTTATCCATTGGGCATGATCCGTATGGTTTACTAGTAGGATATGAGGAATCAAACATATAATGCTTCCTCTCATGGCATATTACTATGCTCATGTTCCTGGACCACTACTAGAATTTATGGTTATTCATGAAATTTTATTTATGTAATATTGATTTTAGGAAATTTTAACAATTGTTTTAGTGACATATATTATTGTCTAAAAAAACTAGTAGTTAGTACATTTTCTTAATTACCGATTTAGATAATATTGATTAATTAGAAAATTTTCTTCCACTTTTTTACTAAATTATATTAGTCCTCATTACTTGAATTAGAATAATCTATCACTTGATTATCCTAGTGAAAAGAATCCTTGAAATGTTTTTTCATTGTCTACAAACAACAATTATAATGTTACTCAGTGAGTTACATGGTAGGCACTAGGATGGTGTACAACCTTAACACTTGTTTCAGTGATCTATTGATAAAATTCCTAGCATAAAAAAAATTGTAACATTGATTCCCTCAATGATTTTCCTCTAATTTGATATAAATATTTCTATGGATACTTATTTTCTATAAAAATTAGATGATTCAACCCATGAATTACATTTGAACTCCCTAGAAGTAAAGAAATCCCTCAACTATTTTTGATGAGAACCCTATCTGCTCATTTTTTTCAAATGTAAAAAACAGAAGGAGTTAACAACTTAATATTTATTTGAGGGGATTTTAATATTTCATGATTTACAAAATCCATTTCTATAAAATATGATCATACTATATTTTCCCTCTCATGACTGAGAATGCATTAATAAGAAATTTCATTTTATGTTTCTCTATTTTTATGGTTTCCTACAGTAAACAAGGACATTCATAAAATTATAAACAATAAATAAAAGAAATAAATTACTCGGGTAGTATTGAATATCAAATATTGATTGATCCGTTAAAAAAAATGGATCAACCATGTTCTAGGTATATTATACCATAGTAATGATCAAACATGTTTTACAATATACAACCAATATATTGTATTCACTTCGTGTCTTTAATAACACCTCATCATGGCATGATCCCCATATTACATCATCATTGTTAGTAGTAAAATATCACTCACACAATGGTGTGGGGGTATAGGGAAGCCCAATATATGTACATAATCAATATTATGGACCTATAGAACCTTATTAATATTAAAACAGGATTATGTAAAAACCATGACAAAAATAATTAAATATTATAGGTCCCACACACTGGTAAAAAATGATTACATAATATTAAACCAGACTAACTATGGTTTGTCACATATCAAGACCAATCAATGGGTTAAATTAAAATATTCATAAAGTTAAATTGTAATAAGTTTAATGTAGAGGGTAATTAAATACTTTAAAGAAAAAATTTAATTAAAATAATTTAATTTTTTGTAGGGAGAAAAAAAAATTAATTCAATTACATTATTAAAATAATTCTCATAATAATAAATTTATTCTCAAAATTTTTAAATTCTATTAATAAAATTCTTTTAATTTTGGATATTTAAAATTATTTTCACAAGCTAAAAAACGCACCAATACTCATTTCGGGTCTTGATGAACCCATGTATGTTCAATTTGGGCTACACAAACCCAATATAAGAATGTTCTAGTTTGAGATGAGCCACACTGACCCATTCTAGGTCATAATGACCTAATGAGAGTCATCAAGACCCAATTGGGAAATAAATAGGTAAAATAAACCCTATCACAACACAATAAGAGGGAGATATATGAAATGATAATGGTAGGGTAGGATCGCATGGGACATGGGGGGTTATGTGATGATGAATAGTTAGGGGCCATGGAAAACTCGGTATTAGTGGTATTTTTGGTTGGATTAGGGGGCATCGATGACCGTATATGGGATGGAACAGTGGCGTAACTCATATAGAGAAGTGAAAGGAAAATCCATGTAGTAAGGGTGGTGTACAGATCAATCTGGCGGTGTAAATATTGTTTGGGCTAGAGAATGTTATATTTATTATTGCTGAATATCAAATAAGGGGAGAAAAAAATGGGATGCCAACCTCATGGTGGTGGATGGTAGTTTGAGGAGGTAACGACAAGGCTGGTGGCCCCTTACGAAATCCATTATTTGTTTTATTGGTTTTGAAAAATTTGTGCCCAAATTGTTTTAAAATTTTATAAAAAAACCTAGTTTTCCAAACATCATTGTGCCACCACTAAAAAATCAATCCACCATTTGATTAATAAGAATAAATTTTTTTTATTAACCATTTATCCAAATTCATAGTATATAATAATTTTATTTAATTTAATTTAATTGAGTAATTACTATCACAGAAGAATCAACCTGTGGTCATAAGTGTTTTGGAAATAGGATTATAGCTTCTACATTACCCAAATTATTCAAGTCAAGTGAATAATCTTTTTCTTGTGATTCCCCCTACACTGTTGTAAAATAACACAAACACACACAAACATATATATGTGTGTTTGTGTGTGTACCATTTTATTCAATTTTAATACCTTGAAAACTATTTTTTAACCATATTAAAAATATCACATGAATATAAAATAATCATCTGACATAGGATTGGAATATTATTTTCTATTGGGACCGAATCATAACCCTCTAATTATATTTAATGGAAATTAATTTTTCATTAGATCAAAAAATTAAAACATTGCTTTGAAATCAGTTTTTGGAACTCATAAACATAGTGGATTTTTTTGGGATGGGGATTTAAAACATTTCATCATAGAAGAAACAAAACACTATCTTCACCGATGATTTGATCCCTCATAGAGGTTTGAGGATCTCATGTGAATTATCAAATAAAAACAATTTAACCAAATGGATACCTCATTATGAATGAAGAGTTATCGAAAAATGCTCATCAACAGAGACCATTACTTGATGTTTATGAGGTCAAATCCTTCTAGATCATCCACACAACCATTAATAATATGTGGAACTTTCGATCATCAAATTCGAGTGTTAGTGTGGAGCTTAGATGGTTCTTTGGACATCACAACGATCACCTTAATCATGTCCCTTCAATCTGTTATGTAATTCATGAACCAATCATTCCTACAAAAACATTTTCTCTCTAAGATGACTTAGGTGAAAGAAGATCCCAGTTTCAAACAATTAATAGTCATTTGTATGATACAGCTTCAATGCATATATAGTGGGTGTCCAAAATACTCGTAAAGGGTTCTATGGACCCTGTATATTCAATGCCATCTAATAGACAAAAAATTATATTTTATGATGAACTAACTATGTCATAAAGAAATATATATTTTTTTATCATATATTAACATATATAGAATATATTACTCGATAAAACTAATTATTTAACTAAACTCATAATTCATGTAATGTTAAGAAAATCCATGAATATTTAAATAATATTCATTTGAATAATATTTTTCTATATATTAAATTAATAAATTGCGAATAATATTATTAAATAAGTTCAAATCAATTATTCCATACATTTATAATAAATAATATATTTGTTCTTCTGGGATTGATAATTCTTGGAAAACTGTAGGGCCTCTTGGTGCGGCCCACCATATCCTACACATATTCATCGGAATAGGGAAGACTCGTAATTAATCTATTCTTTGTGGAACTCTTTTCCCTAATCTCGATAGTATTTAATATTATTCCTAGAAAAATAGGGGAGTCTAGAACCCCCTCAAGGACCCAAAAGAGATAAGAAATAATAATCATAATGAAATTCATCATACAAATACCCACTATGTAATATAATCTGTATGTATTCTAATATCTCATAAAGATGGATGTATAGCTTTCATAATCCTACATTAATTAGTTATTTTTAGTTTATATAACTAGAAAAACATACATTTTTATAAAATGGCCATGTATTTAGTGAAGATACTACCAACTTGATCAATAAGGCCTGAGATACCACTTGCTTAATATAGAAGTGAAAAACTATAACTTGATCATTCAACCAATAAAAAACCACCCATGACTAACCCACCACAAGAAACCACACCATGACTTCAATGTCATGGTTTTTTATTTTGACATAATTATTTGATTAAATTTGAAAAATTGATAATTAAATCAATTATGGAGGCCAACACTCATTTTCAAAGACAGGAACAGCTAACGACACCTAAAACATGTGGTGTTCCTATTGTATGTTTCATACTCATGATCTCACCTACTATAGATTTCCACGTGGGAACTTCTTGAGAAGAAGTTTCAATATATATGATCCCCCAGCACCTTGTGGTCATACATAATTAGTGTCCATCCAGTATGATGTATCTAGTCCATATAAAATAACTATAATATTGAATCCATGGTATCTCTAGGTTCTCATTATGGCATGGGATTCGTTATAACCTTGTGATGTGATATGTAATCTATATACAATATCATAAATGTAGTGGATACAATAGTATCAAAATTATTTTACTTAGATAAACACATGCATATACCAAATAGTGTACTTTTAGTAGGAATCAAAGTACATACATAATTTTGGTCTAGGGAACCCGTATTCAGTGCTATTTTAGGATGATAAATAAACTGAAATGTATCTATCAAAAAATTTATAGACATGAGAGATATGATGTCTCAAATGAAATCTATCAAAATAAGATGGATGAGGGTATAACTACCATGAATCATATACTCAATATGATTGGGTATGTAAATGAACATGAGATACTAGGGATTCAAATCGAGATTACTTTTTTCCATGGAATTTATTAAAAATAACCAAAAACCTCTAAAAACTGATTGTGAATTACAATATGAATTATTTATATAAAATTATAATCAATGTTATTAAAAATATTGAGTATTTATAAGTAAAAAAATTTCATGTCAAGCTCATATTATATGTTTATTCAAATGAGAGTAAAGAGTAAAATTATTAGATAGAAAGAGAATATGTG
The DNA here is from genome assembly GCA_963277665.1 of Viscum album. Taxonomy (NCBI): domain Eukaryota; kingdom Viridiplantae; phylum Streptophyta; class Magnoliopsida; order Santalales; family Viscaceae; genus Viscum; species Viscum album. Next base: position 218,987,499 of record OY728138.1, read on the forward strand.
TGGTCATGGGAATTCCAAACTAACTTCTAATCCAAATAAATGAGCTTCTCTATAAGCGTATGGTTTTCATTGTTGGAATAGTGGAAATTGTAGGATAAATGTTCTAGAATATTTTACGGGGGTGGAAGAAAATATAAGTAGAGTCTACGTGAGGAATTTGTGTTATAAAAACAATTTTTTATATTTTTTTGGGGTATATGGTAAAAATTATACATTAAATATGTTTTGAATATGTATACAAGTTTAAAATTTATGGATTTTTTATGATTTGGTCATAAATAATTAATTCAACATAATCATGGGGTTATATCATTGTGGATTTGGATATAGTGGATTAATATTCTATAATGTTGGATTTGAATAATGAATATTTATTTTAATCTTGGTAACCTATTATATGATCAGAGTTTCTATTATGAACAATGGGTTTTAAAAAATAAATGAGTTGATGGTTTTAATTAAACACTTTTAGGAAGGATTAAATTCAATAACAGTCATGAAAAAGAGATAAAGCTAAAAATGATTATTTATTAAAATATGAGGAAATGATTTCCCCCAACCCAAGAATGGATTATATCAAGGAATAAAACATTATTTTCAATTAATTTATAAAAACACATATAATACAATATATGTAATTGATATGATAGTTTAGTTGTTAAATATTCCCAATTACTAAAAAAGGATAATTTACTAAAACAAATAAGTTTGTGTATATTAGAATATTATTTTGGAATGAATACAGTTTCTAAGAGGATATAGGGAGCATATTATAACCTTGAAATATATGAATTATAAAAAAATTACTATAAGATACTAAATCATTGTGAATATTAATTCATATCCTAAAATATTTTTGTATTTATTGGTAAAATATAATGTAAAAAAGTTAAATTTAGTTATAAAAGCATTCTAAAATAAACATTTAAATGAAAATGATCCAAATTCGATGATAATGGATTTATAAAGAGTTATTAGTAAACAACCAATGTTATTAACATATTTAAAATGGATATAATTAAGTTATTATGTTTTTAATTCTAAATTAGTGTAATTAAACATGAGGATTATGAGTCTAATATGATCACTATTCAAAAAAAAAATTAATGTTACTCATGAAAAGTGTTTATTGGTAGTTTTTATTATGTGTTCATATAAATATATGGTAGGAATTGAATATATATGTAATGAGTTTAATAATACTTTAAAGTGTTCGAAACATAAGGCATCATGGAAAGTATTTCGTAAGGTATATTATTTAATAAGAACATATTTATTGTGTTTTATTATTTATCATAAAAGAGTTTATGAGTATAAAATTTCATAGGTTTAACAAAATTTAGTATACACATTAATATTCATTCATGATTAATTAAAATATTTCATAAATTGAAATAAAATTTTTTATCTCAATGTATGTATTTTAGGTATTCATAATAGTTTTTTATCATATGGTAATATAGGTTATGATGAAATGATATGGTTATAATGGGTATGATTTTTTATAGATATATAAAATATTACCATCAGATAAAAATTATTATTTTTATATTATGTGACCCTACATTTATTCAAATTTTAGTGTCGTATACCATATCATTGGTATGTTAGGGGCTTATGTTTGATATTTAACATTGAGACCCAAAACATTTACACATATTTTATAATTATATTTAACAAAGAAATCCATTAATTACATCCCAATGATCATGAGAACTCGTTTCTTTGGAATACTATGCTCATAATACATTGAAAGGAATAAAAAATTTGATAAGGAAACATAATGTGTGATTCAAAAGTATAATATGTTATCATAAAAGAGATTTCTCTTAAATAATTACATTGGAACATAACATAACAAACATAGTATCATATGATCATGGTAGCAAAGTAAATTTTTAAAGAACACATAAAATGACATAATAAGGATTCAAGGATAACATCATAGATAATATCACATGGTGGAAAAAGTACCATAATGGATTAGATTTACTCCCCAATACCATTCATAAGGTCTCATGAGTCTAATGTGCTGCCCAATTCATTCGAGCACTATCTAGTTGCACCCAACATAAAATGTATATGATTATATGGGACATAAAAATTAAATCAACAATAATATATAAACATAATAAATACCCATGTAATGAAAATTTGTTCATTATATTTCATCATGTCATAATAAATATAATGTTTATAATGAAGGTGTTTAATATATGAGCATGAGGAATGTATTACCCTATCTAAGGAGTGGTAAATAATGTTGGAATATATGTGAGAGACATCTATACATAATTTATATGTGTTAAATAATTTTAAATGGAAATAGAAAGTGAGTTAGAGAGATAATGGTCATAACCCAATGAAATGGGTGTCATATAGAGATCCCTTACCTTGAGTTTTATTCACCACATAGGATATTTTTATTCTAGAATAATAAGCATAAGATTGTAAATTGATTTCTAATGAAATCTTATCAAGTTTATTGTTAATTTATTTTGATATATTATAATTTTATATACAATTACGTAATCAATTATGTCCATGTCATAAATTTTAATGATATTCGATTCATATGTCTAAAGTCAAATTGGAATGTTCACTATGGTAAAAGGGATTATCATTTTATCATATCCAGAAAAAAATTTCATTAATATTTATCATTATTATAAATGAATTATAATTTATTATTATTGATGAAATATTTTTTTGAAAATTGATTTAGAATACATTCATAGAGAGGTGGGTCGTATGTATGCATGTGTAACATATCCATTTTTCAACGATCATAATGGAAATAACGTAATTGTTATTTTTTATTTCTATAATGACAATTATATAATAAATATAATATTATTTCTTCAAATACACTTATATATACAGTCCATATGATGTGGAAACAAAAAAATTGCATCGCTTCATTGAGGTGGTAATCCACAAGTACACACGAAACATGTCATCTTATATAAATAAATACAATGTTAGTGAAAATAATATTTATTAAACATATAAAATGGTCTATATGTCCTAAATTTCTTATATATACCTTAATTTCCTCATAAAAAATATATATGAGTGGTTATTATGGAAAACCATTTACTTTTGTTCACGAGGTGGTAGTCTGTTGTACATAAGAATGAGAGATTCGTTTCCCATTTGTTGGAAGAGGAGATGGATGTATTTTAGAACATTAAAATGATAAAACATAATTATATTTTATATACTGATTCTATTATATTAGTATGTTTGAAGAATATTTGAAGGAGTTTGAAGTATAAATAAAATAAAATTCTCGGTCAAGAACAATACCTCTTCCTCAAATAGACAATTTATTTTTGCACAAAAATCCATCCTATGAGGGTTTTTAATAAAAAAAGGCATATTGAATGTGTTAACTGAATTATGGAAATGATTTTTATAGTTATTGGCTGAACCAAATGGGATTTTTAAATGTGTATCCAAGAATATAGGATGTTCCATTTTATATTTGAGGAGTGACATTTTCTATAATTCAAAAACTTATTCAATAACGGGAAGTCACATTGAATCCAAGGGCATCTAAAATAAAAAAATGATGAAATAGTTGGAATATAATGTCGAAAAAACCTCCATAAGTAAAAATTAACATTTATTAAACATGTTATTCCCTTCACCTCTATGGTTACTTTTAATCACAATTTTTTTCTCCATGATAACAAGTGTTTTTCCTATGTAATTTATCCATTAAGACTAAAAATAAAATCAATATTATTAGATAAATTCAACCCTATAATTATAAATATTAAATAAAATTTTTCAAATATAAATATTAATTGTGTAGAAGACTAATTTTAACATGAGTGCAATTAACGTGGAAAACATTATTATATCCTTAACTATTGTAATAAATTTTTTCTATTTTTACAATTTATTATGATAAAAATATATTTTAAAATTATTCATAAAAATTTAATTACAGTTATTATTAATAATTAATCCATTTTATAATATTCTATTAATATAATTCAAATAATTTAGTTTAAAATTTAACCCCAAAATATGTGAAAAATCGGGTTTTCAATAAATGATGTTTTCAACCAATAGATGATATTATATTAACTCAATGACTAGGAGTCATCATTATAAGAATTTAAATTCATAAAATATATATATATATATATATATATATATAATTTACTAATTTAATTTAATTCATCCGTTAATAGGGTTTATTTTAATTAATTAATATGGGTAAAAATTATGCACATAAAAATAGTTTGCAGAAAACCGCATTTTTAAGCATACAAAAGAACTAGTACCCAAATCATAAAAATTACCGATAAAAATGATATTAATTAGATAAAGTATTTTATATATATCATTAATAAAAACTAAATAAATATAATGATACTTTTAAATTATATAATTTAATTAAATTAAATGATGGTATTTGAAAAACTGGTAATTTTAAATGTTCACTAGAAAAGTCAATCATTTCTGAACATTCCCAAACTTTCACACTATGTTTCTTTTGATATGTTGATTTTAAAAAGAAAAAAAATTCGTCAAATCTATATCCCAAATAGTTCCATAAATTAATTATAATGTCATCTCAAATGTAATAAAAAACTTTTTTGAAGAAATCATATGTTTTAATAATAAATGTTTTTATTAAAAATTGAATGATTATTTCCCAAGAATTTTTCAATAATGTTATATTGATTAGTAATTTTATATATATATATATATATAAAATAATTCTTTCCTATTTATACATATTAATTTAATGGCAACGATCCAATGGTCATATTTAACTATGTGGTGGTTTATTTAGCCTATGTGTTGTGTGGTGTACACACTATCAAATATAATTTTATTTTTAAATTATCTATGTGTAAAATTATAGATCCCCACACCCACATTAATAATTTTAATTATTAATTATTTACCATTAACTTGTTAATAAATGATTTAAAATTTTTATTTGCCTTTATTTTAATCCCACATCACAAAAATGGTTAATTAATCATGCAGTTGAAATGAGGTAAAAAGAAATAATAAGGTCATCATATAACTTGTATACAAATCTGAGAACATTATTAGGATGTGAAAATATGTATAGGGAATAAATTAGTGTAAAAATATTCTTGGCCAGGTATATATAATATTGATCATGATAAAGTGAATGAACATGAGAAAGTTTATTACCACCAAACCATTAAAAATTGAGTTATTATAAAGACTATCAATTAATAAAGAAATAAATGTAATATAATAATAAATTAGTATATAAATAACTTCTCTATATTTGGTGAATTATTTTACCATCTAGGCTAATAAAATATGGAAATTTACTTACCTGATAAGTTTAATTTTACCCAGTTATCAATTTCCACTAAAATCTCATCTATTTATTCAAACTATGGGCATTCAAGATGTAATTGTTTATGCCTAAAAGTCTAAAATAAAATTCCAATAGATTACATAATCCACAAAATTATAACAATATATTCCACCTATCTTTTTACATTAATAAAAAACAAAATATTTATCAGAATATTAGAATATTCCCTAAAATGAATAAACAATCATATAATGAAATACAACTTTAATATCTAAAACCACACTAATAAAACTAAAAGTTAAACATAGATTATTTGATAAATAAATATCATTTCAATTATTAAAAATAATATTTATTAAATATGTAACACAAATATTAGAATTATTTTATCACATATTCATCAATGTTATTGTTAACATTAATCTCCAAAAAATATCACATAAACTCTAATACTAAAATTAATTTACCCTAATAATATTTGATAAAAAAATTTATAAATAACCTAAATTTACATGAGGATTAATTAAAATCATATAACATTATAAAAATTAACAGAACCCTGATACGTTTAATTATTAATATAAATTGAATACCATTGATAAAAACAATTATACATAAAAATTCATGAATAAAAATACAAAAAAAACATTCTCTTAAATGATTGGTATAACATAGAACCTCCATTGGTCTTTGATTTAACATTTAAAAGAGGGAAATTACTTGAATAATTCCATGGATACCCACAATTAAAATAATAAAAAATAAATGGGTCTCTACTGTGATATTTATTTCTCTCCATTTAACTCACCATTTTTCTGCAGCAATTCATTTCTCAGTTACCTTATTTTCCACATACAAAACATTTTCATATTCCTTTGAAAAATTTTCTTTAGTGTATCATCCTATATTTTTGACAAGAAATAAATTGAGACATTATTCCTCCATGGTCTCTTCTTCCCGAGTTCGAAGTAGACTCTACCCTTCCCTTTATTAGTGACACTAAGAGTTAGTTATGTTACATATTTTTTTTCATATTTCATGTTACATGATTAGCTATAATCATAATGTCATTAAATAATTTAATAATATAAATATTATCTAGGAATAACACATAATCACATCATTTTGAATACATTAGGAAGTTATCATATACATAAGATTATCCCCAAGGTTATTTTTATAATGTAATCCAATCCTAATCAAAAAATAACAAGAAATTTATTTCATACCAAGTGTGGCTATAGAATCATTTTATATATATTATTTCTTGAATTTTAATCTAAAAATACAATAATTACAACATAACGATCATGAGGCATAGTGTATTTGGAAGACTAGGTTCATAATATATAAAAAGGAATCTAAAACATGATATTAATATTTTGTTCTCTATAATGAGATCCAAAAGACATTGGATATATAGAAACTACATAGGATAACCATAGAGATATATAAATGATTTTGGTGAGATAAAAATTCAAGTAAGTTAACAAAAATGATAAAGAAATATAATGCATGAGTTAATGTTATAACATGTTATCATAAAATAAAATTCTCATTAGTAAACCTACAAGAGAATAGTGGAAATAAAATGGTATTATAAGACCATGGTAACATTGGAAATTTGAAAGAAACATTTTAAATGACATAAAAATGAGTCATGGATAACTTTTTATAGAATATCACATGATGGAAAAATGCCCATATCATATTATTATTACTCCCTAATCCTATACATAACATATCTTGAGACTAAAGCTTTACCCATTTTAGTGGATCACTATCTGGTTGTATACATAATAAATTATCATGATTATTTGTGACATAAAAACTAAATTTATAATAAGGTATAAACATAATAATTACCCATGGAAAAAAATTTTGTTCCATAATATTGCCTCATATCATAATTTTATGAAATTTCATTTTTAATGGATTTGAGATGTTAACATAAGCAATGTATTTAGTCATAAAATGGAAGGATGAATTAGAAAGTTATATATTTTAGAAGAATATATAAAAACATTATAAGCATTACATAACGTAAATAATGAGAGAACATGAGATGGGTAGAGGATGGTCATAAGTCGAAGAAAAGGGTGGTATAAAGAGACCCCTTACCTTGAATCTAATTCATCATGTAAATTTATTATCATCTCGAATAATAAAATTATATCAATTTTATACTTTTATAAAATTATTTTCTTGTTTATTATTTGTTAACATTTATTTACTATCATGTTATAATCTATTATTAATCATTTGGGTGCCTACCGAGCATTTTGATGATATTAAATTTAACATTCCAAAGTCACTTTTGAATGTAAACTACGATCAGAGTTATTATTATTTTATCATATAAACAATAATAATCATAAAATAATTATCATTTTCATATATAAATTATACTTTATAAAATCTGAAAAATATGTTTGCGAAAAGTAAACTTCATTAAAATCATGAAGATAGTAGGACGTACGTACTCATGTGTAACGTTTTATTTTTTCATCAATCATGATGGAAAGATAGTATGTGTTATTTTATTTTTCTAGAATTATCATTATATAATAATAGAAAGATTGAAATTTAAAATTTTATTTGTTTTTGAAAATTTGGACAAGCATTGATTGAAACCATTTCATAATGATAATCCAAGGTGTTTAGAAATTTATGGATAAATCAATATTTTAAATTTAAAAAAAAAACTATTTCCTTCACGAGCCCGAGGAGCCCAAACAAAATTCAATGGGGATATTTAAAAGAACCAATCTGTTTCCACATGTGATCTTGGTTCAAATTGTATTTATGTGGTGAATAATTTTTAATGTGTATAAAAATTAAAAAATGAAGAATAATTAAAAAAATGAATATATATATATATTAAATAATTATTAATAAATAATATTATAAAATATTCATACTGATTAGGTTTATTTAAAAATTATTTAATTCATTCAAAAAGGTCTTCTGTATGATTTTATTAAGGGATGAAATATAAAAAAATCAAATGATATTGAAATTATGTAAAATGATTAAAAAAATATATGAAATATTTATATGATTATAAAATTGTACATAGAATATCAAATGTTTTGAAAAAAAAATTCATATAAAAATACATTTAAATTTTTAATATTTAGGATCTCATAAAAAATCAATATGATATTTTCATGTATATTTATTTTATTAAATTTTCATTCAGAATATTATGTTATAAAGCATTTAAAATTTTTTATTTTTTATAAATAGATCAAAAACATTATTTATATTGTAAATATTTGAATTATTCATTTATATAATTTATTATGGTTTTTATTCATAAATATAAATGGTTTATATTTTAATTTAGAATGTTCCCTATAGTTTAAAGTGTCAAATTCTTCAACAAATCTTCATACAAATATTTAAGGAGTTGCATGATAGGTATAATAATTGGTTTAGTTTTCCTCTACTCTGATTCTTTATTACTTATGAGTCATGATCATGAAATTAAAATCAAATTATAGTTTATATTTATTATATATTTAAATTATTATATAATAAAGGTCACTATAGATTAAAAAACCATTGTTAGAGGGACATTCGGTCAGTCTACACACAAGCCTATGAGATTTAGCACACTCTAGAGAAGTAGGGGATTTATACCTATCAATACATGATTAATATTATAGAGATTATTGATTTAATATGATTTTATGAATTTTCATGAAAAGGTTTAATGTACCATATTCATTTGATTCCATTGGATATGTGTAAATATTTTTGGATTTTATTTTATGTTAGTAGTCGAAGCTATAAATTAGGAAAATATTTACACATAAACATGGTTTAAACAAGTTGATTTATTTGAAGGAATAGGGAGTCAAAAATAAATCACTAGAAGTATTCGATCCTAATATGTATCAAAAGAGATATAGTTGTGAGATTTAAGTCCCATTAAAAATGATAATTTTTATATTTCATCTAATGAAACACATGTCAAGACCATGAACATCTAACTTTGTTGGTTCAAGAAAATATGGGTGCCCATAGATTATTTTATATTTTTATGTAATATTATGAGTGATAAAAACATTATTATGTGCTCATATTTTGTGTATGATTTGTTTTAAACTCATCTATGAAACTCTATTAGTCAGGATAACTGAGTAATAGATTTGATTTTACTCATAAGATATACTAGAATATAATTTTCTGCTCACATATCCTTGATTCATGTAGGGGATTATATGAGTGATTTCATACAAAAATAGCGATGTGATAAGATAAATTCCAAATAAAACTCACTACTCAGTGAAATATATATCATGGGCCACTAATTAATATGATGTTAAGTTAAAATGGGGAATTATTGTTATGGGACCTTTCCTATAAAAATATTTTTTAAATTAATGTAAAATTTGATTCTCATTTAGTTGAAGTTTTATTCTAGATAAATGGAATAATTATCTAAAAACATTTTTTTAGATAAATATTAGAGGATGAAAAATTTAATGTAATCAACCTTTTAGATAAATATATAATATTTATAATAATTGTGTAGCAATATAGAAAGTTATATGTGATAATGAAAAAACATCCAGTGAAACCTCCTACTAATTATTATAATTAAGAAGGAATAAGGGAATAAATTAGAAATAATAAATATTCTTTTGATTCCATTTTGTTGATTTTTATTTTGATAGATTCCAAATTTCAAAATAATTTTAAGGATATATATTCTCTTGGGATGATAAATAACCAAAAAAATATCTATCTTTAATAGGCTAGAAATGAGAGACATTATGTTTAAACAATATTATTTTTGTATATGCCGGATGAGGTTATATTTATAGTGACTCTAATACTAAATATGATTGGGTATGTAAATGAAATTTTAAAAGTAGGGTTAACACTAATAATTTTTTACATGTACATAATTCTATTATAAATGTAAAAAATACTAAAAATTTATTTTTAATTACAATATGAATGAGTTCAATAAAATTTAAATATATAAATAATATATATTTAGGATTTAATGTGTATGACAAGGTCAATCAATGATCAATTCCCATTATGATGGAAAATAAGGAAAGGTTAAAATTAATGGTTATAAAAATAATAAGCGAGGTTATGATGATTCCCCGCAATATTCTATATCAAATAATTGAGCTTTTATATCAGTGTAAGGTTTTTATAATGGAATAATGAATATTGGTGGATAATTTTTCAATAATATCCGAACTGGTGAGAGAAAAACTATAGAGGTTCTATACCAGGAATTTAGGTTACAAAATTAAATTTTTATAATTTGAATGGTGTATGGTAGATATTATACATTAAAATGTTTTTAATTTGTATAGGAGTTTAGAATCGATGGATTATTTATGTTTTGATATTAATGAATGAATTCATAATATGTATCAATGGGTAAAATATTGAGTATTTAGTTGTAGATAAATACATTAAGTCTATGTTGGATTAGAATATTGAGTATTTAGTTTCATCTAGGGTACCTATTATATGATAAGGGTTGTTGTTTTAAAAATTATTTTTTGAAAAATAAATTAGATAATGGTTTTGATACACATTTTTATGAATGGTTAAATTTTATAACATTCATGAAAATGATATAATGTTAAAAATGATTATTTATTAAAATACGAGGGAAATATTTCCCACCACCCAACAATGGAATATTTTAATGAATAAAAACATATTTAAAAATTATTTATTGATGAAATATAATACCATATATGAAATGTATATGACTGTTTATTTGATAAATATAACCAATATTAGAAATAGATGTTATTTTCTGACATAAATATGATTTTATATCTCTAACTGATAATTTAAAAAAATACAGTTTCTAGGAGGATAGTGGTAGTATATTCAAACTTAGAAGAGATTAATGTATAATAATTAATATCTTATACATGCCTAAATAAAAGATAATATCACATTATAAATTAAATCATTTTTTGATATGTTGGTAAATGATAATATAAATAGTCCAATTTTGTAACAAATGTGATCAAAAAAATTAATTTGAAAGGATCAGAAGATGATTATGGTCAATATTAAAATATTTATTTATATAATACCAATGTTATTGATATTATATCAATTTATATTATGAATTAATGATTTTTGACTATTATGTTCAAGGATTTGAACATGAGTATTATGAATCAAATAACACCATTATTCAAAAAACATTGTAGATGTTAGTCTCTAAATTTTTTTATGATGTTTTATTAGATAGTCACATAAATATATGTATGAATTATATATTTATGTAATGTGTTTAAAATTGGGAACTCATCCAGTGAATGTGGAAGAATAGTTTTCCCACCTTTAGCTAAGTTGACATGTGTTGAGAAGGGAAAGAAGAAGCTAGACCTGGAAGATTTCACTAGAGAGTTCAGGATACTGATGGAACCTACTGGCCCTTAGGGAACTATCAATTCATTTTTAGGGAAATAATAAATGGCTAACAATCTTGTTCATGATCTGACTAAAATCACTTCAAATGATGAGAGTGGACCTCTACTTGAAATGGATAATGTCATTTCCGGTTTTTTTCATGTTGTCTATTGTTCTATGCATGATCCCACTTATACTTCCCCATATTGGAGAGGTATCAAAGTTATCCCATTTACTTTTCTTATGCCTTTCATGATGTACATGATAGTTCACACCAATCCATGTCAATATTTTTTCTATTCATTTCCTAAAAAAGAAATGAATGTGGGTGTGGATGTATATGGGTATGTTACCCCTCATTCTAAGAAATCTATGATGTATAAGTATTATTCCAAACTATAGCAGACCATTGTAAATAGATCCTAGTGATTATGTGCTGATGTGAACCTAGTCCCTCTATAAGAGGAAGTTGTCAAGAAATCGACCAAATTTAATGATAAATAGAATTACAATGATATATGTATTCCTATAAATAATGAATGGGTTTTCATGGAAGATCTCAATGATGATATTTATTTTTGGATTGAAGAAAATAAATCCTTGATGTTTCAATGATTTCAAGTAGGGGATATTACTTTTCATTAATATTCTCTAAACATGGATCATATGCTATCAAAAATTGTATTAATTTTTAATGGAGTCCCAAATTTGATGATGGGACACAAAGATTTATTTTGGATTCCAGGCACTAAGAATAAATATGTGTGTCAAAATTGTGTGAGGTAACAATGGTTATGTTTTTGAAAAATGTATTTGTCTGAACAATATGTTATTTTTTCTCGATAAAGGTTTCTTGGATCCTCTCTTGTGATTCAAAATGTAGTCAGAGTTTCATAGATTCCATGACCCAAAATCCCTGCTGATGATTGAGGATTATGAAGATATTATCCCTTATTGAACATAGTAGGGTTCCAAATTAATTGAACATTATGAAGTAACCGTATTTTTTGTTTGATTTAGGAGTCATCATCATTTTATTATTTAGCATTGATGCATGAGTCTACTAGATGGAATGATATCAAGGTGCCTAAACTCCTAGAATTTTTTGTTATGGTGTTAGTTCGATCCTTGAGATGAACATTACAATTATCTATGAAGATCTCAACATCCAGTGTTTTGGTTGATCACTTAATGAATCTGGTGAAATTACTATATTAACTTGTGTCGTCGGTTTTTAACAATATTATTCTTGTTTTTTTGAAGTGATTTCTTGAAAATCCAGGTCTCTATTAATGAATTATTTCAGTCACATTGATAATTAACTACTTTTTTGGAATAATTTGGGACCTTGTAGGGGAAACACTTCTATGTTATTTTAATGGATAGAAATACCCTAACCAATTAGTCAGGTAATGAATCCATAATAACATTCATTATGGACCCTATTGGAGATTGGTCTATAAGATGTTGTACACAGTTGAAAAAGGAAGACAGAAATAGGAAGTGTTCCAAGGGATATAAATCTACATTACCACTACAAGGGATTTTTACCAGATATTTATCTTATTTTTCCTCTCATTTTGTAACCCTTTATTTTCAACTGGTTTAAAAAATTTTCACCACATTTCATCACTTTGTTTCTACCATTAAATTTTTTTAATATTTTTTTGGTGTATGAGTTGGGTAACAAACTGATACTTGAATCATTTTATATATGATATTGATGGTGCATGTAGGTAATTAGATTTAGGTTTTCAATATATATCATTCCTGATACATTTGAATAATGAGTAACATTGATTCTATGCTATAGGTAGCTCGATTTGGAAAAAATAATTTTATTGTGTAAATCAATATTTATTACCCATTAATAAAACATAAATTATGATGATAATTTATATTTGTTAAAATGGATGATTAAAAAATAAAATAGTAAGTCCTATAAAAAATCTAATTTTAATATAATAATTTGATTATGTGATTCAATATGACAATACTGAACATTAAATATGATATTTTAGAACATACAAGTAGAAGAAGTTGTTTCAATTGTGCAAACTATTGAATAGTTTCTATGTTCCTTGTTACCCAGAAAGTCCATCAAGAAGATATGATTATGACTATTTATTAAATAAAAGAAACAATTATAGATGAGATGGGAATGTTAAAACAAAGGGACTTTCCCTCATCTGTCAAAGAACAAAGGTATAGATCAAAATAAGACATATCATTCCCATAATCAAAGTCATCCGGAGTTTCCCATTCAAATTGTGACTTACCATGATTGAGGATATTAAGAATGTCAGAATTAAACTTCCATGATAGATTAGAAGATTGAGTACACACAATTCAAGGTGTATTAGAATATTCCTTCCTTGGACATCGCTTCAAGGGAGCATGATTGTAGTCACCCTTCCATATTCCAGATTTGAGCACATCTCTGAAAGAAGTAGGACCACCGATACCAACTGCAATCCCTTCCGCCTTCAATATGTCACCCAACATCCTAGATATCCTATAAGATTTCAAGATATTCTAGATATACTATTGATAATAAATCTATAGAGGATCCCTAGAGTAAGGATTCTTCTTTGGAGTCTCATCAAATAGCAAACTTTCACTAGGACTATCATTCATGCATATATATGAGGGGTCGGTACAACAAGAATATCCCACAATAGAGAGATTAACATTTTTATAGTCCCAACTAATCTAATGGGAGTAACCGCATGACTATTCTTGGGTGTAATATCCTGGTAAAAATCAACCCGAGTAGTGGAGGGACAACTCATTGGGGATGTAGAGTTTACCCGAGTATTATAGGGACCACTATTGTCTCTCCATGGTGACTAATCCAGTAGTAGTGACTTCCATTTAAAAGGTAGATTATGTTCTTCCTCAAAAACCAGCACATCATCCTTATTAGAAGATGTCTCAGTTTTATGATCATTTGGTTATGAAAAATCAACATCATTCCTCTTTGATTCCTTATAAATAGGTTGGACAGATTACCCTTTATCCCACATTTCTCATAGGAGATCCTTCTCTGACATACTTCCAAATAGTTCCCAACATCCATTAATTCATGAAAAAAAATTCATTCTTTCATACTCAACATCAATTTCAATGTCATCTGTTGGAGTAGAAAGAGTTTCCTTGTCAATCATGATGGAGCTAAGATCAATATCCACTAACATCCTGGCTAAGTGTCCTAACTGAACATTCTTAGTCTCCTCGTAATGTCTTATATGTGTCCCAATAACCATGCCAATATCACATAGAATTTTTGGATTCCAAAGGATCCAATTATTACCATGAAGAAAAACCCATACCTGAGAAAAATCATTCCTTGCACGCGAAACATTGAATTCGAGGGACCATTCATATAGGTGGATCCATCCGAGCATTAGGAAAAGTGATCCAGTGATCCACGAATGAATTTGAGAAGAATATAAAGGAACAATGAAATGAAGAAAACAAATCCAAGAGATTCACACCTCCAATCAGAGAATCCCAAAAAAATGATACCATTCGGACCAATTCTTTAAAGCGCCAAGATTTCTTGACCATTGGGTAAAACTAGAGGAATAATCAGGGTGGTTTTCCTAATGGAAATCCTTTCAAAAACGCGTCAGTATTTCCATCAACATGTGATAATGACCCCTTTCACGGAATTCATCTAGAACACAAGTCAATGTAAGAAAAAAATGAAGGGTTCAAGACATCATTCAGGTTTATCCTCTACAAAGTAGGAAGAAAATAAGCTAAAGGCAACACTGCAGTAGCCAATTTGCGAGAGACAACACAAACATGAGAAGACAAAAATTTTATTAGTGGAAGCTATGGATCAGACATATCATCCTGACCACACATGCCTCCATCTCTTAAATAAAAATGATCAGAAGTCATGGTCCTAGATCTGACGTTAGCACCAGCATCATCTCGGGCTGCATCACAATCCTGCAATCCACCTTCAACCATATAACCATGGAAAATGAAATCTAGTTAAACTTCATCCACCGGGTGTACACAATCTCTAGGACTAAGCACATCATCATTCAGGGTGACAGACTGAACAATATCATCCAAAACGAGATCTGACCAAAATGTCTGAAGACCCACAGTAGACCCATAACCACCGATTTTCCATGAACCTTCATTCCAGGAAAATCCTACTTCGATAGACAAAAGTACAGAACTCAGAAAATGGGTAACATACAACACGAATCCTAGAAATTCTAAACACCATGGTCACAGAGCTCCTCCACACCCTAACACTCCATATCAGTCCACTAAGTTTCCTATTGTAGAAGAACAATGTAATTGAAATATTCAAATAAACCCTTTGTAAAACACAAGCTCAACTCTCACCAAGTAGACCAAGTCCCACAGACACGCAGTGAAGTTCCAGTCAACACAAGCCCAATTAAAAAGACAGAGTGGAATATTTTGGGTGGTTCTAAATTATGAGAGGGATAGAGTGATAATAATAAGATATTGGCTATTATCAGGCCTAAAAAATTGATTCAAGGGTGGTAACACTAATAGTAAAATTCTTCACCAACATAACACTTTTATTTTTAGACCTTTATGACTATGGATATAAATAGTCCCTCATCAAAATTATACTTCTATAATGGGAAAAATACTATTATTTTGGAAGGTAAAATGTGTGGTAATTTTTATCTTATGAGTGTATATTGTATAGAGAACTATTAAATTATTGGAAATTAGCTTATGTGGGGAGACACATATCTAAATATAATTTGAAATAATATTACTTATCAAAATTCCCCATTTCAAATTAACAAATGACGTGGGATGTGGAAAATGAAATACCCATCAAAAAATGATGATAATGTATTTTATTTTTTTCAATCGATTAAAAAAATATAATGAGAATGTTAAAATAAAATTATGATTTTTATAGGTTCTCTATAAGTTAGTTTCTAAGAAATAAAAATTCCAAAAGATAAATCAGACAGAAATATGATAGCAGAGATTCATGATCATCTACTAGAAAATGAAACTATGAAATTAGTTAATTATTTGTCTATAAATATTAAAATTCATGTCACCAAATGAATTTAAGTAATGTGAAGTGAATGATTCTTCTTGATGGAGAAGGAATTCTTAGAAATAATATTATCTAGATGTAGCCACAAGTATTTTACAATTTATTGCACTTAACCTCATCATAATCATGAATAATATTCTCGAATGACAAATCATTTTAAATAATATTTTAATTTAATGATGTAAGTTACCAAGGTTTTTAGAAACAAAGGATAATAGACATATTGTGTTCCATGCAATGCATCAAAAACAGAAATTCTACTAACTGATGAGTGTTGAAAGTATTTTGAAGTGAAATATAAGAATAAATTCATGAAGGAAAGACTCTACTTGGTGTATAAATTATAAAAACAATGGTTCTGGGTAATTTTATTAATTAGAAAATTAAAAATAAGTTCCACAATGAAAATATATTATTATAATGAAATGACATACGAGGTCAAGAATCATCCAAAGATGTTGATTGTTTCAGTTCGTTAGAGAGGTAATGTCGAGTGTTAATAAGATTAATGAGTTATAATGTTTTAAAATACTATAATCATGAATAGTTATGAGACCATTCATATTATTATAAACATAATAAAAAGATGAAGAATTTTTTTGGATGGTAAATTTAAAATGTTGGAAGAGTGTATTTTTGAATCAGATGTTGTGGAAGAGATGATCTGACATACAATTTCAGTTCTGGATGTGCAATAACATGAATATTATTCCATGAAATTAATATAGATAGGTTTATAATATAATATTTTTTATGTCTAAAATCCTGAGAATATGATAAACTAGATGTTGAAATGTCTCAGGAGAAGGCGATGTATTTGAAGTCATGTTGAACTTATATGATCATTTTAAACTAATAAGAGTCGGTATTATATGTTTGGAGACATTATTTGTTGGATAAAAAGTATATATAGATAATAATATCATTACACACCAGTTTTAATTGATAATAATATTATTAGTGGAAAATATTTTACTATATAGGAGTTAAAAAATCAAGGAGTACGTTACCACATTAGGACCAAACCTTATAAAAATCCATGTGTAATGTTTATTTTTTAGTATCATAATTGAAAAAGAGAAAAGTGGTTGGGAAATATAATAAAGATCAATACAACCAAATATGATGAAATAGATTCTATAATATTAAATAATAAAATTATGTTTGATTTATTCAGTAAAATGTTATCACCTTACATCCCCCTCCCCCCGCTCAGGGTGACTACCTGATACTCTGGGTATCTCAAGTTATATCAAAGAATGTTTCAATATGAATAAATCTAAATTTTTTGTTACCAATTTTATTTTCAATAACCTACCTGATGTTTTTATATTCAAAATTTGATGAAATTATTCAATATATATGGATTCTATAGAGGTTCATTCTCTAAATGATTTTAAATTTCATCTAGAATTGAATTTTATAGAAATAGTTATTTTCTGAAAACATTAAATTTTCATAAAAAATGAAGAACCATTAGAATAATGATTCTTAGAAGAAATTTATATTAATATATCGAAATTATTTTTAGGGGGATCCACTACTTTTGGAAGGTAAATAGAGTGGAACAAGTACTGAAAAAAATATCAAAGATAATCCTTTTTGAGAAGCATGTTGAATGTACGAAGATATTGAGTTAGTTGAATAAATTAATTAACACTATATTAATGTATAGGACTAATAAAAGTCATTCCCTTGAGATTTTTTACCAGAGATATTTTCATTCTCCCAATATCTATATGCAGAAAAATTACAGATTGAGATATAAGTTGATGAATGAAAAAGAAATTTTCTAAGATAGTATATGTGGGTGATATTTTTACAAAACTAATTTAATCAAATGATCAATCAGTTTCACTTTGAAATGTAAAATTATTTCATATAGAATTATATTTGAGAAGTAGTTATTGAGAAAAGTCTTTATTTTAAAGAGTTTTTAAAGAACTTATCCTTGAATATTTATCAATTATTTAAGTAAAAAATTTCTCATTTGATGGTCAATACTGGGATAATAAAATATGTTAAAAAATATATGAAAAATGATATGAATATGCATGATGAAAATTTTAAGAAGTAAAAAATATGAGTGTGATAATAATGTTTATTTATTTTATGATAAAAAAATGTTACTGTTTAATGTGTCTTGATTTTTAAATAATATCGGGAACCATGGCAGTAACTGTAGTTAAATATTTACATGATGTTGTAAAAATATCATCTAATAATGTTTTCAAGGTAATATTTTTTATATTGGAGACTCATTATATAGTTATAAGAATCTCGAATAAATCATTAGTTATATATTACATTTGAATAGTGAAAAATAAAAACCCATCTTCTAAATAATTTATATATAGTAATTACACTACATTAAATAGTGTCGTTTGTAGTTATGGAAATATATGGCTGGTGAAATTTGATAAGAAACTCACCACTTATATAACGGTGGGAGAAATAAATAGATGAAAAAGTTCCCATTAATATGTTAAAGAGAAATATATAAATGATCTATAATTATGAGATACATTCTATTAGTCATACTAACTCAAAATGGAAGGAAATGTTATTTTTGTATACTACACATATTAAGAAAAAATAATATATCATTCCATTGATTATTGGCATAATGTTTCAACTAATAGAAAATATTTAATGTTTAAATTCAACGGTAGTGGAATGAATGTTTTTTAGAATCCAACTACCTAAATGGCCCAAAGGACATTATTTTTATTGATTTTTGATAACCCCCCCCCCCCTTAAAGGGATGTGGGGGAACCCTTATAAGGCCCGTAGGCTCAGAGATTACATTGCCCGTAGGATTAGGAGATTATATGACCTGAAGGCCATAGGGAATTCAACCAGACTATCTAAAAGGAACTGCCCCTCCCCAACATGTGAACCATGATAGTAACTCTCCACCTTCTCATAGCTATCTAGATAGGCTTCCCATGCAAGCACAGGCTGGTCCCGATGGCATATCCATACCCTCTTATTCTGACAAATCCACTTGGTTCTACTCTGGTGAGTGCACCTACTCTGAATCATCTTCTGGGGATGGTCCATGTTTTTTAGTGTGTCTAGGGAAACTGCATGTGGCCCAAAGGCCTTAAATTTGGCCCAAGAGCCCTGCTGACCTAGAGGCCTGGGTGGCCCGAAAGCCTTAAGGTCTCCAAGCCCAAACCAGTTGCTCAAGGTGAATAGTGCCAGCTGCTACAGTACCGAATAGTACCTGCTACTATAACTGCTACAGTTCCAGTTACAGTACTGCATAGTGTATAGTCTACTATAGTACCTGTACAGTGTACAGTTGTGTTATAGTCCCACACAGTGTACTGTTCTGCTACAATTCCTACTACAGTACCTGTTACAGTGCTGCTACAGTACCATGGAAATATTCCCCTACCTGGTATTGAACCTTGGTCTTATGGATGCACTTATGGATACCTCACTAACAGGGCTGAGGCTCATGTGATTTTAGAATCCAACTAAGTTCAACCAACCTTCACATAACAAAAAATCTCATTAAAAATTATACATATTTTGATATTTTGTAAATTTATGTGAATATTGTGGAAACCATATATTTAGAAACGATGAGTGCTATTTTTTAAATTCGATACATGATTCATCTTCAAACAATATAAGGACACGTCAAAAATTTAATGTATGATAATTTATGATAGAAAGTAATTCCAACTTGACATTGAATGTGAAAGAAGATAAAAAGAAAGACACACCCAATAAAAATGTAATGAATGATGGTAGACCAAATAGTTGATGATTCTAGTGTGGAAGGAATATACTAATCCTGGATAGATGTATGTATGCCATGAATATTAATGTCAAAGGATTAAATTTAAAACAAAATAATAAATCAATCTGTGAAGGAAAAAAATTGATTAGATTGGTTAAATACATCTATGAAAAAGAAAATGATGTTAATGTGAAGTCACTATTGAAGGGAATTGATTTTGATGAAGATAAATTATTTGAAATATGAAATGTAGATCTCTACACTCCTGGAATCTTCAGAACTTGCTCACCTAGGCTGGTGAAACTAATAAATCAAAGGAATCATGTTTTACAACATAAAAATGTTTATTTGAGAGAAAAAGTATCAGAGGGAGGAGAATGAATAACATATTATGATGATTTTCATGGGTTTTATTCAATAATTTTAAGGAATAAAGATAGTTTTCACAATAATAAAAATGAAATAATGTTTTTTTAGTATACATTATGAATAAAAACAAAATCCCAGAAAATGTAAAATAAAAAAAATTAAGAAGGTACTGAAGTATAAGAGTATTAATTCCTAGAAAGAAAAGGCTGAAGGCATGAAGAAAAATCATGCTAAAGTGAAGGGATTTATGAGTTGAGAAACAATTAACAACCATATTTACCCTAATAATGAGAAAAGGCCACCCCAATATATTCTTAAAAGTTCCAAGTTCATTCAATTGTGAAGGAAATAAAAGGTTATACAATCCAAGAATATTTTTGGAATAAATTCTATGAAAAATGATCTACAAAAATCCATAGAAATCATTTATCAATGACTTTATCTCTTATTGTTATCAAACATGAAGAATCAAGATGATGGAGTTCTCCCTATTAGGGGGAGTGAAGATTATTTAAGAGGCTTTGGAGACTTTATTAGATGAAATGAAAAGATCAAAATATGAACAAACAAAATATTAAAGATCCATAACATTAACATTTTAGATAAAGGATAATTTTGAAATAAATTTCTTGGAATATGATGATGTTACAAATATAAAAATTATGGGTAATATAAGTTGTGTTTAGGTATAAGATATGTTATCTATACTATCCTGTTATCATAAAAAAACATCATTTAAAATTAATATAAATGTTTACATTTTGTATGGAAAAGTACACAATATTTTGAAAAGGGGACAAACCGTCTGTTTTATTTATAAACTTTTTTGATATGTTTGTTGATGTTGTGGTAGGAATGTAAGTTAAAATATCTAATGAATTTAACCCTAAATGAATTTTTTAGGAAAGTTATCATTAATTGATAAATTTTATTCGAAACAGTAATGTTTCAATCAATCAATCTTGTTTTCTATATCGTCTAGGGATCATGTAAACATAGACTTGGTTGATTAATTGATTATTTATTTATGAAAATTTATTCCACCCTCATATTTTGAAATTAAAGGTTTATGTTAAGTTCAATAAAAGATAACGGTATAATAAAAAGAATGAAGAAACTTCCTCCCTCACCCAATGACGTCAATAATGGGGATTCAAATTCAAATTACTGAGGGGGAGATAAAATATATCCCTCACATAGAAGGTATTGAATTTATTTTCCATAATGGTGAATGAAAACACTTTAACATTAAAGAGTATTTGGTTTTGACAATATATCCTAATTGAGATATCAATGTACCCATCATTTGAGGAGGATGAAGTATTATATTTATTGTCAATTGGTTATATAAAATTCAATAAGATGATGTAAAACAAAGTTTTATATGTGTGTTCTAAAAGTTATTCAATCAGAACAACATACTTTAATTGATCAAAACATCAGAATCACGAATACTATAGATGTATATTCCATTATAAGAAGATGAAATAAAGGAACTGAAGAATGATTTATCATGAAAATGAAGAACACATGTCTCTAAATGTAATGAAGAAAATTGGAGTGAAATATATATATGGATAGAAGAACAATTCATTGAAATAATATTCCCTTGAATAAGCCACATATAACCGATCAATGATTTCATTGAACATCATTATAATCATGAAAAGTGTTATAGAATGAGTATGCATTATCAGACTATATAAAAATAGTATTTAGTGGTTTTTATTTTCTGTATAGAGGTAGTTTAAACTGTTGATAAATTGTTTCAGAATTTTTTTTCTAAACTGGGATCAAAAGATGAATCATGAAACATGTAGCATCAGTTTTCAAAAGGACTGTTGCAATGATTTTTCAATAGTTTTAAAAACACGTCTAAATGTATCATGTAGGTTTTTAATTTTTTTAAATTTTATTAATTAATTAATTATTATTTATTATTTATCATTCCACACATGCATAAGTTAGGAATGAACTTTATAAATTCAGTATATATATTTGTTTAATGGGATTTGAACCCCAAACCTCTTGTTTATTTGTCAAAGAAATTTACATTTCAGCAATATCATTATATTGTGGGTAAAAAAATTAATATTCATATTAATATACAAATAAAAATATATCTATAACTACATACACTTAAGTAATAATGATAAATAATTATTATTATTATTTGAACTAAAATAAAAATTATACATAAAAATATGAAATAAATATATTATAAATAACAAATAATAAATAACAAATAATAGACAAATGATTAATAATGAAGAAATAATAATGAATAAATAATAAATAATAAATAATAAATAATAATCAATAATCAATAATCAATAATCAATAATCAATAATGAATAAACATTAATTAATATACCATAAATTAATAATAAAATTAAGATAAATAGTAAATAAAAAAATTAATTAATTATATAATAAATAATAGTAAATATATAATAAATATGTAAATAATTAATAATTAAATAATGTTTAATTTATAATTTACTAACTATTAATAATAAATCAATTATAATAAATAAAAAATATCAAATACCAAATAAGAAATAAGAAATAAGAAATAATTAGTAAAAAATAATAAATAATATTATTTTTATATATAATTAAATATTATACATTTAAATACAATTATATATCTACAATGAAAATTGATTAATATAAATATATTTATATAATTTGAACCACTAAGACACTCACACATGGAAACCAACAGAATATAAAAAAAAATACAATCATTATATATATAAATATACGTTAATGTACATAGATATACAATAATGGATATAAATATATATATAAATATAGGCTAAATTGAATAATTAAATTTAAATATATTTATATCGATGAAAATATAAATAATATTTATATAAATATTGTAAATATAGAAAAATAATAAATATAAATACATAACTGTATATAAATATAATCAAATATAAATACATATTAGATAATAAATAACCAAATGAAGGAAAACCAAAATTGTTACAATACCATCATATCATTTTGAATTTAAATCCATGGAATAAAATCACATACAACCAAACAAGCATATGAAGTCACTCTT
This sequence comes from Viscum album, assembly GCA_963277665.1. Taxonomy (NCBI): domain Eukaryota; kingdom Viridiplantae; phylum Streptophyta; class Magnoliopsida; order Santalales; family Viscaceae; genus Viscum; species Viscum album. The sequence goes on from OY728138.1 coordinate 219,011,512, forward strand.
AAATGAATCCAAAATCAGTTTTAATGGTCAAATATCATGATATCCAAAAAACTCAAATTTGGATCCCTTTCAAGTCTTTTATGACTTAAAAAAATAGTGATCAGGGTCTCCCTAATCATCGTGGAATAGAGATCTTCAAATTCTTTGGTTTTATATATTGTATAGCCAAAAGGGATAGCTCGATCAAAAGTTATGGCCATTTGAAGGTAATGTTTGATTTCCAACTTCTGTTATAAAAGTAACAAAATTTATTCCTTTACTTATAAAAAAATTATTATCTACATTTATTTTATTTTATCTCATAATATTTTATTTAATAGGGTATGTAGTTAAAAGAGACACTTATGGAATAATTTCTAACCATTTGATGCTAAAATATTTGTTGTTGATTATTCTTAAATTTATTTATTTTTAGAGGTGGTTCCAAATAACCTCTCCTAACTCATGATGGTTTACAAAAATATCCCTTAAAAGTTAATTTATAAAAATATAATATTTAAAAAAGATATTTAGAAGAAATTTTTTAAAATATCACTTCTAAATTAATGTTAATGAAATATTTATCAAAGGTTTTAAAAACCAGAAAAGAACCCATTGCAAAATTCAGTTTTTTCGATAGTGCCTCCAAAATTTTATGTTGAACATATAATTTTTCCATATTTGGAGATCTAGAAGATAACATAAATATTTATTTTAATGTAATGAAACTAAAATCATTATTAAACCTGATAATTACTATATGAAAATTGCAGTGAAATATAAGTAGTAATGAATGAGGGAAAGACATTATATGTTGTCTAAATGAGAGAATCAAGGGTGATATATATATTATTTCTTTTGGAATGTGATAATATGCTTTATAATAAAAAATAAGCTTATAATGAAGTTAAATATAATGTATAGAATAATTAGAAGATGTTGATTTTTTGAGTGTTGTGTGTAGTTAATGTCAGTTGTTGGGATGATGCATGTGACTATAATTTCACAGCTAATATCAATTGAGGTTTTCCAATGCTGATCTATTCATTGTTTCCCATGATATTAAATTCTATATTATATGCACATATATATATGATTATTAAAATTATTGGAAGTTGAAAATGATGGTTGAGAATGGTATATTCTATATATTTGAAGAACATTTGAAAGAGGAGTCCTATAGGATATGACATCACATATTGGTTCAGTTATGGATGAAAAATACCATGCATATTATGCCACCACGTTTGGAAGAATATGATCATCATAAAATAATGTTCACATGAAAAAAATGATTTTTCAACGGTAGATGAGGTTACAATATTAAATAAAAAGATAATAAATGTGGAAAAATTATGACCTGGACACCATGAAATGCGTATCATGGACGTTGTATAATGTAAAAACTACCATAATATAATTTTCTAAGAAAGTACTTATGCGTGATATTTTCTAAGAAAGTTCATATTCATGATAATATTTAAAATGATGAGGAAATTTAAAGGATATTTTATATACCTGATAATTATCCCATTTATTAAAGTATATATAATAGATAATTATCCTATTAATACTTATCTAAATAATAAAAATTGAGGAAATGTCTTACCGAAAAATCACATCATGAGAAAGTTTTTTATGAAATGTAAAAGGGATTTTCTGATAAAATACATATACATGAAAATTTTAGAAAACATATTGACGAAATGGATCAATCAGTTTCTATTTGAAATTAAAAATAATTTCATATAGAATTAGTGTTGCAAATGATTTATATTGATATAGTTTTATTTAATAATTTTATTAAAGAACTGCTTCATGAATTATTAGTTGTTACTGAAGTCAAAATATATCTATTGATTTTAAAAGATGATAGAAAAAAAGGTATTTACAAATGTATACTAAATGATAGTAAGATGGATAAAGAAATTGATAAGATGTTAAATGATATGTGTGGATATGAATTTAATTTTTTTGAAGATCATAAAAAACAATTTATGTTTAAAGTGTCATGAGAGGAAAATAATTATGAGAAACTTGGAAGTCACTAAATTTGAATCTTCACATGATGTTGTTAAAAGATAAACTGATGATGTTTATAATTAAATCATTTCATTATAGGAGGCTCACTCTAGAGGTACAATAAGATTGAATAAATCAAAAGGTATATCATTTGATAGTATGGAGAAAAATCTATTATGAGGTTCTAAATAGTTTCAATACACTAATTTCACTACATTAAATAGTGCACCTATCCCAGTTCTAGCGAGCCACCTCCCGAAGCAGTGACCCATCCTTGCCACAGGCCCAGCGAACCAACTCCACCTATACCTCAGCCTTTACCACACCAGCACTAATGACTCATCCATGCCCTCAGACCAACAATCCTACTATAGCACAAGTGATAAACCTCATGTAGTTGTTATACCACAACCTTCAACTCCAAGATCTCCACCACACACAACAAAATAGGATACCAAAAAAGAGCTAGCTTCAGTAATAGTGAGAAACTCATCGAGAAAACTCCAATACTAGCGAAAAACCTCCTGTTACTGCTAAGAAACACCCTTCCACACGAATATCTACATCAAAAACAACCAAATAAACATACCCAAAAATCAATGAAAAATATTTTCATTAATTTAAACCCAAAAAAAATAAATTTAAGTATAAAAAAATTATTTTCATAGTCACTAATTTTCATCATCCCTGTTGACATCTCAAGGATTTGAGTAAAGGATAGAACATCCTCAATCTAGTTCTCAAAGTGTGAATTAGGTTGAGACATCAATATTATTCACAAGAAATTATCTCAATAGATGTTTGAAAGAATTATTCAGGAAGTAGTTGATGAAATTTGAGTTTATACCCCATCTATGAGTGCACCATGGAAGTAGTTAGGAGGTAACAACATTCTTGGTGTTACCCTTATGTTGTTGAATGTTAGTACTACAACATTATTACTTGACCTATCTACTGAAATACCAAAGAAAATATAAAATAAATCTAAAAAAATTATTTTCAAAACTTATACCTATTTTAAACTCACTACCTTGGGCATGAAACGTTTTTGTGAACACTATGGAAGGGGTTAAGAGGTCACAACACAGAGGAAAGAAAAAAAAATATGAAGAAAATAATTGAAAAGTTTAGAAAAAAAAACTAATTGAATGAGGACAAAATATAAAAAAACTAAATAGGAGGATGAAAGGAGAAGAATAATAGTGACATGGAATAGAGTATATAAAAACAAAAAAACCCAAGAAAAATAATCATGGCATAAATGTAGAGAATTACACTCAATAAAATAAACTGTACATCATAGGGGAAAGAATATGAATCCTGATTGGTAGAATTAGAAAAATACATTTAAATGAAGAAGATAACAAGGAGTACATTCTCCAGTTTGTGTACCCATCTATTGTGGGATACCTAAGTATTCAAGGTCTGGTCGGTTTCCAGCAGGACATAAAAAGTAGGGAATTAGTATGTTATGTGGCACCAACTCTATTGAAAGGCCATATCAAGGTCTTTTTTCTCCCAATTATTCCATATAATATCCATGCACTAAAAATTCAGAGTATGGGAAATCACCGCCAGATTTTGAGGTGTCAAAAATAAGAACTGACAGTGCTAGAGAGCTTGTACATTATTTTATAAACATCAAACATGAAAAAATTACAGATTCCTTTGACAAATATCAGTTAAAATAATCTTTAAAAAGGTTTATACGACTGCTAATGTTTTTCAATAAGGACCATACCTCAGCTACTGGTGGTCAGGGTTCTTATAAAACCACTGAAGCTTCTTCAAATGAAGGTATTGTGGGTTAGTGTGTTGCGTTTATTTATGCTCAAGGAAAATCTAAATTCATTGTTTTGTAGGCTTAGTTTCATAGCTCTTGATGAAAACATCTTATAAACACTTATGATTTATAAAAATAAATTTTTTTTGTAATGATTTTGAAAAAAATATAGGGAAAGAAGACACAAAAACTTGAGTATTTAATTATAATGAACAAGAATTCAATTGAAGAAAACAACAAAAAGGAGAAAAAAACTTGATGAATCTCGTATAGCAAGAACATTATTCACCAGTTAAGATAAAATACAAGAGGCGTCCCATTCATTTTTTATAGTGATATCCATCAATAATATATAGAGTAGAAAAAATGGGTCACCACTTGGTGGACGTGGAAAAATCCCCTTGCTCCACTCTCACTGGCCAAGTGGTCTTTGTAACAGATCCTTTAGAAAATTATAGGATCATTTCTCTCAATTAAGTGTGATGACTCATATGGAAGTTTGTTATCTGGTTTATTAGTGGTAGGTAATGATTTATATAAGGTGGGATGGAAGGTGATATGAGCCTGATGTAGTAGATGGGGGTGTTAATTGATGTGGCACTGAAATGGGTTATTGACACTGGTAGGAGATACCTTGAATCATGGATGTGGCTTTCTATATAGAAATATATGAGTCTTATTGAAGTAACATGAAATAATCTCTCCTTTGAGTGTACCAAACCAGCTGCAATGACAGTATGGGGTTTCCTTTAGCATGAACCCACATATGCATGTAATCACAAGACAGAAATTTTCTGCATCCACCTAAGGATACATATCCAACCCCCGAACAATAGGTAATAGTTAATTGGCCTAAAATCCCTCATTTTCATCTTTTCCATCGTGGAAGCAAGGAACAAATACCTTTTTGTCCTGCAATAGACACATTGTATGAATTTCAGCAGCTTCAAAACACCCAGAAGAACCAAGAAACAAATAAGATTCATCTTCTGGGAATTTTTAGCACGCACCTGAGCAAAATAAACACCAAGATTAAGAATCACAGCCTTCCTGAACACCTCATACATGTGAGCCACTAGGTTGTAGTGATTAAACTTGGTTATGTAGACATGGACCCACCATATTTGGAGAACCATTATCATTTGATTAACACTCCTTGAATCAGCGATAGCCTCCTTTGATGAACAATGCTCGAAGCCGCCATAGCCTCCATTGATGAACACTACTCAAATTAGAGGTAGAATCTTATCCCAAACCATGTCCAAAAAACTCTCAAAACATCACATCAAAGCAGTTCTTTGGCCTCCTTTGAACCCTCGATTTAAGCATTGAACTTGTGTGGAATATAGAGTCCTTGGAACCAGTTGAGATCCCACCTATCATGCATACCACCAGAACTAGAAATCCATGAATAACATAGATAGTGGAAATATAAGATAAGAAAACACCTTTTATACAATTGAATCATGCAAAAATATGGCCCCAACATGACTACCTAAACCACCACACGGATGAACCAATGAAGGGGTTCCTGTGAGGAGGGATACAAGGAACATTGGCCATGAGGAACACCGGCCATAGAGAATACCGTCAGTGTGGAACAAGGTAGGCTTGGGTCGAGTGGAATGACATTTTTGGGGGTTGATTACATTAGGGATTTTCTTTATTTTTTTAATGAAAATACCATTTAATAATTTTAGAAATATATTATAAATAACAACAGATTAATTAAGAATTTATATAAAAAAATTAAATTATATAACAATTAGGTATGTATATATCTATATATTCAATGATTGATAAATTTTTTTATAATATTGAATACATAATTGGTAATATATTGTTTTAATTTTAAAATATTTGTTGGTAACAATAACTAATAATAATAGATTAATTTATCAGTAAATCAATTGTTGGTATTATTATAAAAATACAATAGATGTAAATTTAAGTAAAAGATTTGTTGTTATTGAACTAATAATATAAACAAATATATCTATTTGAAAAAAATAATTTTTGGTACCTATAGTGAATATCCACATAATTTAATATCTATTGGAATTAATAATTTTTACTAAAATATATATTATATGTCATTAATTTTTTGTTGGTAAAGGTCACTTTTTTGGTCGTGCATGAACATTGTTTCTATTTAATTATTGTATGAATGAAAGTAAGTGAATGAAATATATGTACATTAAAATATTTATATGTTATTAAAATTTAATTATTATGTCACATATTTCATAATTATTTATAATATATATCATTATAATTATTTTTGGATGGTGAACGTGGAAGATGAGTCTCATCGTGTCTTGGAGATGGTAAGCTGTATGTATACACGAGTGACGATATTAGATCATTAATGGTTTAATTATATAGATATGGATGGAATATAAATTTTAATGAAGTAATATCATGATATATTTATTATTCAAGTCTTTTTTTCTTCATTATACCAATATAAATAAATTATAGATGAAAAATAGTTTACACCACGGTGTGGAGACGGTATGTTGTACATACGCACTCATGGTGGTATTGTTTTTCATATGTTAGGTAAAAGAGGAATATAGTTGTACCATCTTCATAACAAAATCTCAGCATATAGTATATTATAGAGTTATTATTTTAGTATGGTAACAACTTAGTAAGAGGAAGTAGAAGAATAAATGAACTTTTAAACAAGGGAAAAAACAATTACCTCGTCTTTGGGTGTCTCCTTTTAATTTTCACAAATGGACTCCTTAAGATGGTTTTAGTCCAAAATGGTTACCACTGGGATGAAGTTAGGGATGTTGGGAGGATTTATTTCCAGGTTTTTTCCAATCCGAAGGGCTTTGGAGGTTTGAATAAGTGGGTATATGTGGTGCCATTTTATAAGAGGGAGGAGGGTCACTTATGTAAAGTATAGAAATATTATTTTATTATAAATTTATTTTCATTTTAAAATGGTCCCAAACTCATTAATTTAAAAGATAATATTTGTTTTGTAATTAAAAACTCTCAAAAAAAGTTTTTATACAATTTTAGGACAAAAAATTGACCTTATCTTTTACCATTAACTTGTTGTTAAAAACATTAACTTTTACAATGTCTTCTTTTATTTTCATAATAAATGGTAACAATATTTACTATAAAATTCCAAAATAACAATAAATGGATAATTAAGGAAGTTTTTAACATTATATATTTCATTTGGATTAATCTTATATTTTTAGGATTATTATATCCTTAAATAAAATATTATTTTTTATAAAAACACATTCATGTCAATTTTGAAACTATCGAGGAATTGAATTTTGTTAAAGTCATAAAAACATGATTATTTTGAAACAAAGGAATTAAATAAAATATCATATGTCGATATATCCAAAAAATTTGTGGATGACATCAAAATAACCAAATTACATTTATTTTAATAATTATAATTTCATTTATTTGAATCCTTTATTAATGAAGATATCACTACATCATCATTGTGTCATAATAAAATTTATTTATGTAACAATTTATTAAATATTTTTATCTTTATAAAAAATATTAATAGTCAAATATATCATTTATCTAACCACATATAAAGTTTTTTTAAATAAAATATATAAATTTATGTTATATATTTCAATACTTTAAATTAATTCTTACAAAAATTCATTTTCACACCCAAGTGGCTCCATGGGGGAAAGAAATTGACCAAAGGTTTCCCATGGTTGTAAATATCTCTTAAAATTGGATTAGGATATGTTTTATGGTATTTTTATATTATATTAATATCATTTTTACATTTATTTACCAGATTTAACCTTTAACCATGGTAAATTAAATAATTACTGAAGTTATTGTTCATATTTTCCAAAAATAAAAAGCTACCCATTTACAAAATTTGAACCATATGATTCCAAATAGGGAATACATTTTTCCAAATTCAAAACATATAAGTTTCATTAATTATTTTAATATTAATTATCATTGTCATAACCAAAAATCAGGGTTTTAAGAAGTAATATTTTTCGAAAGATCGACATGTGTTTATAAAAGATTTAAATGTGAAACTACTTCCAATGACCATAATTAGATTAAATTTTAAAATATTAATTCGATTTAACTTTAAATACAATTAAAAAGAAAATAATACTATATAAAAAATTAGATGAAAAGGTAGTTTTGAAATAAAATTCAGTATTTTTCACTATTCATTAAAAATTGAAATTTTTCAGAAAATTAACAAAATTTTACCCTATGATAATTTTTATATTCCGAATTAAAAAATGAAGTGTATTTTGAAAAATAAAGTTTATAAAATTTCAAAATGTAGTTAATATTATTCAAAAGTGATTTTTAAATAGCTACCTTGATAGGTTGTGTTGTACTTGAACTTGGAGTTGCGTACAACACAAGCCATTAAATTATGTAAAAATAATACTATCATGGAAGCTTTCGGTGTTACATTATTCCCACTTCAAATAATTTCATTATCAAAATTTCCTGAATATCATAACCTAAAAATATTTTGGTGGTTCTTCATTATTTGTTCTTCTGGTTCACATGTCACCCCTTCCATTTTATGGTTTCTCCAGAGAACATTTACCATACGAGTTGTCTGATTTCTCAATAGTTGTTCCCTAGTATCAACAATCTAGATAGGCTATTCCCAATATGAGGGATTGGGTTCCAGTTCTATTTTCTCATAGGTGAGTACATGTGTTGGGTCTGGCTTGCATTTTTTTAATAGTGATAAATGGAACACATGAAGACCTTTCGAGAGAAGTGGAGGCATTGAAATGTAGTAGGGTACAACCCTTATTAATTCTATAATTTCAAAAGGTCGTATGTACCTGAGAGTAAATTTACCCTTCTTACCAAAATGTATACCAACCTTCCATGGAGATACCTTCAAGAAAAAATTGATACCCTACTTGAAATTACCAATCCTTTCTTCCGTTATTGGCATAGAACTTTTGTCTACTTTCATCTTTTTTGATTTGGGTTTGGATAATATTCACATTCTCCATTGTTTCTTCAACATATTCTGGACCTACAAGTTTTCTTTCACAAATATCATCCCAACAAGTTGGTGCACAACATCTCTTTCAATATAATGCTTCATATGGTGCCATATGAGTAATTTAATGGAAGCTATTCTTATAGAAAAATTATACTAGAGGTAAATACTGATCCCACATACCATGAAAGTCATACGAGAAAGATCACAACATATCTTTTAATGTTTGAATAGTCTGTTCTAATTGTCCATCTGTTTGAGGGTGGTATGCAGTGCTCAAATGAAGTTCAGTATCTAGGGACTTATATAGACTTTTCTAGATTCTTGATGTAAAATGGGGATCATAATTAGAAATAATTGATATGGGTACACCATGAATTCTTACAACTTAATTAATATATATCCTTGCTAAATGATCATGTTGTAAATGTTATCTTAATGTTAGAAAATGTGTTGACATGGAAATATGATCAACAATAACCCATATCACATTAATCGTTATGGGATTAATTACTAGGACCATGACAAAATCCATCATAATATCATCCCATTTCCACATAAGTAAATGAATTGGTTGCATCACTCACCTAGGATTTTGTCTACCAACCTTCACCTATTGACAAACCAAATATTTTGACCGAAAATCAGCAATATCCCTCTTCATGTTGTCCCACAAAAAAAATTTCTTTCAAGTCTATATACATTTTCATGACACCAGGGTGTATAGAGAAATTGGATCTATGACCATCATCCAATAATTCCCTTTTTATATAGGTGTGGAGAGAACACAAAGCCTATTACCAGATTTCAAAATTCCATCTTCAAATACGAAATCAATCAACCTCCCATCACTAACAGATTAAATTTTATTTTTCAAACTCTTTATCATTAGTCTGAGAATTTTTTTCCTTTCTAGTAATGATGGTTTGATATCCATTTGAAAACATAGTGATGCTTCACCCTCAATGATAATTCCCATATCCATCTATACTAGATCCATGAATATAAGATCATTTATAACTCTCATTTTGTTTAGAACTCTATGGTCTTTTATACTCAAGGAATCCACAACATTATTTGTCTTCCCTGGGTGGTAGTGTATTGTGTAATCATAATCATTGTGTAGCTAAAGATATCTTCTTTGAATCATATATAGTTCTTTCAATGAGAAAATATATTACACACTCTTGTGATCAGTATATATCATACATTTTTCACTATAGAGATAGTTTATCCAAATATTCAGAGAAAAGATTTCCAAAGCTAACTCAAGATCATGAGTTGGATAGTTTTGTACATGGGTTTTTAATTTCCATGATGCATAGGCAATGAACCAATAATTCTTTAAAATGGCACAACCATGTAATTTCCTTTATGCATTTCTATAAATAACAAACCCATCATTCCCAGATGGTAAAGTCAAAATATGAGAATTTACTAATATTATATTTATTTAATAAAAAAAATTCTTCATTCTCTTTTTTACAAAATAATTTAACCCCTTTACATGTGATATTGGTTAATGGGTTAACCAACCATGAAACATTCTGAATAAAAGGCTGATAATAATGTACTAATCGAATAATATTGTGTAGCTTGGTTATACATGGCAGTGTTGGCCATTCTTTAATTGCCTTTTTCATTGAAGGATTAACAGTGATTCCATACTTATAGAATATATGTACAAGGAAATAAATTTCCTGATGCCGGAATTCACACTTGAAAAATTTACAATATAATTCTTCTGTTCGGGGAGTCTCAATAATGATTATCAAGTGATACTCATGGTCATAAAATATTTTATAATATATCATAATATCATAAATTAATACCCCAAAAAATCATCAATATATTCCTTGAATATTATATTCACGAGTTCTACAAAAACTAAGGGTTCATTAGTCAATCCAAAAGGCAATACTGTAAATTTATAATGACCATACCTCATCCAAAAATCTGCCTTCAGAATGTCTTTCTTCTCCACTAGTAATTGATGGTATCTAGAAGAAAGATCAATATTAAAAAAGAATTGATCTCCTTGAATTTGATCAAATAAATCATCTATATGAGGTAGTGGATATTTTTTCTTTATTGTAATCACATTGATTTCCCTATAATCGATACACAGCCTCATGGATCCATCTTTCTTCTTAAAAAAGAGAACATGGGATCCCAATGGAGAAAGGCTAGGGTGGATAAATAGCTTTTAAATCAAATGTTCATGTTTTTTTGTATCTCTACTAATTCCATAGAGGCCAATATATAAGGTTTTTTTGATATTATCCTTCCCTTAGGGATTAAATCAATGAAAAACTGAACTTTATGCTCAGGGGTGTCTAGGTAAATCATCAGGAAAAACATAAATGTTTTCCTTTATAGTAGATACATCCTAAATTTGAAGATTAAATCCTTCATCCCTAGATGTGAATTTATTTTCCTCCTCAAAACTATCATTCAGTAAAGCTAGTAGGGGTGGATTTCTATAAGAACCAGGTGATGAAGATCCTACTCTAAAGATAGCAGATTCTACATCTTCCACCCAAATCACATCTTCCTTCTTCTTGAAATATATTTTCACATCATATTTGAAGGCCAATCCATACCATGGATTATATAAAAATAAACCATAGGTAAGATAATAAAATTAGCAATTAGATCACATTTATATGCCAAAATTTGAATTTCTCGACACATATTTGGTGCGATAAGGTTCCCACAAGGAGTTCTAACTGATAATTATCATTTCATGGTGAATTTTAAATATCTCTTTTTTAAATAAAACTGGAAAGAAATACAAGAATGAAATTATCTAGAATCAAATAAATGTTAATCTAAATTTGAGGAAATAATTAGGTTACCTGCCACAACATCATTAAAAACTTAAACCTTACCAGTTTTGATTAAACAATATTGTCCATCTCTCTGCGTCCTCTTATGTGGTATATTCCCTTAATGTTTGGAGCATTAATTTGAATAGTTTCTTATCTCTTTATAATTCTAGAATTGGAAATCATTGATTTTTTCCTTCCCTTTGCATTCATGAGCATGGTGTCCCTTATATCCACACTTACAAAAAACATTGACTCCCTTCAAACAGATTCTGGGGTGCTTTATCCCAAAATTTTAACAAGATTTAAATGGTAAAAAAATATTACTATTCTTTGATGTGTTACCTTTTTCATGGTTCTTAGATTTCCTCTTCTTATCTTGTTTTCCATTGAAAAAATTGGTCCTAGAAAATTCCTTCACTTCCTTTATGGCACACAAAATTGTTTTATTGTTTGATGAAAAATTCTACGAAACTAGTACCCTTTAGTGAATTGGCTTAAGGAATTAGAAGAAGAGATTGATCATGCACTCTGTTTTCCACATATAATCTATAGAAAACCTGGATAACCTTGTAAAGTTAGCTTCATAATTGGAAACACTCTCTTCTTCCATTTTCTTCAAACTAAGCAATTTCCTCTTAATCTCAACTTCTTGATCATGAGGAAAGTATTTATCAAAGAATATCTCTTTAAAATTAATCCATTCCATAGTTTCTATTTATTCTTCATCCCGAGTATTTTGGATCTATGTACACCATTGATCAGAATCACCATTGAGACAATAGACCAAAAAAGTAACCTTTTATATTTCATTGCATCCCAATGGCATAAATATCTTTCCAGAGACTTAATCCACTACACATATACAATTATATTAGTAGTCCAAATAAATATGGGGTATTTTATTGCATAAAATGATCTAGCGTGGTAGATTACCTATTCAGAAAAGGTTGTTCCATTCAAGAAAGGTTATTGGTCATAACCTGGTTATGTTACCCAAGTATTTCCATAGTTTTCTCTATTCCAATAACAGCTGTATTGGTTTCCTCTATAGGGAAACCCCTTGAATTTCCTTGAGTATTGATTCAATTTGTCCATCCAGGCTCCATTTCTATATAATGACCCATATCATATTAGCTCATAAAATTTTGATTTTCAAATATGGTAAAACACTCATCATACATTAAAATTTTATGCATCATAAATCACCAGCTTTTATTAATTTGGGAGAATTATCATATCTATATCCCCAAAGTCTAACTTTGAGTATGTTCCATAATCTATTTTTTCTAAATATAGCTTCCAAGGTTTTTTCTAATATTCATCTAATACCAACTGTAATGCCCCAACCTCATATAACATCAAGCTGGTGCATTATTACATTACATTATCTTGATTACTACAACTCACGTCCCAAAGGACCATACAAGTTATCAGTCTTGGAAATCCATATTACATATATGATACACATAATACATTGGTAACAAAATAAAACATGATACACAATAATTGAAATGAACTTCATCCTTCAAAGAATAATCAATGTTCTCATTTCCATAACCTAGGGAGAGAAACATAATAAGTGTGAGCTCAAATGCTCAGTAAGGGTATGTACATCAGAAGTAATAATTAATCTCTATGTAAAGGTAAATATCTAAGATCGCATTCCATTTACAAAACTAGATAAGTCACAAATAATATGGAAAGTAAGGAACTGAAACATATTCCATAAATCGAAAAACTAGGAATGAACTACTTCCATAGATATATATAGGCAAAATCACATGGATATATAATAACTAAAATTAATAGAGGGAAATACTTTATTTAAGTACGTCTTGTCTCAAGAACATGAAAACATATTACCTTAAAGGCCCTCCACACGACGGTTTAAAATTAAGGGTAGAAACCCATTTGGACAACTTATTCATCTCATGAGAACCTCTTGATGCATCTATGTGCTAAATAATGTCCGGGCTCAACCCATAATTTCCAGTCCAAAGTATTTATCATATCGAATAACCAAAAAAAATATGCCCTATCAAATAACCATATTGAATGAGTAATATGGATCTATAAATAAATCCCATGAAGTAAATAAAATAATATCATGAAAATATTGAGATAAGTGATATGAAAAGTCGAAATGTAAAATACATCGTATAAAAGGAACTATGTGCATAACAATATGCCTCAATGAAATGAAATTGAGACGAAATCCCTTTACATAAGTCTGATACTCTATATATTTTTCAGAAACTCATATATGATGGTATGATTAAATTATATTATAATCATAGTAATATTTATGATATCATATATTATTCTTTTAGGAATTTATATTACCCATTTATTAACAATACCATGTTAATGGAACATTTCGAGTAATAATCTCTTCGTTTTATCATATGTGTTTTGACTTGTTATTTTTGATCAAATTACATATATCATGATTTACTTACATAGAAAATGAAAAATATCATTTATATATCTTATATATTCATAATATAAATATATATAATAGATAGTAATACACCATTCATGAAGAAGTTAGGTCGTATACACGCATGAATGATGTTTCTATTTTCTTATCGTATGAATGGAAGTAAGTTATTGAAATATATGTACATACATATATATATATATATATATATTATTCCAGAAGCATTATTATGTCACATATTTCATAATTATTCATAATATATATCTTTATAATCATTCTTGGATGATGAGTCTCATCGTGTCATGGAGACGGTAAGTCGTACGTACGCACGAGAGACGATAACATTTAATTGATGGTTTAATGGTATGAATATGGATTGAATGGGAATTTTAAAGAAGTAATATCATGTTATATTTATTATTTAAGTAATTTTTATTCATAATTATAGCCATATAAATAAGTTATTGTTGAAAAATATTTTACACCACATCGTAAAGATGATAAGCCGTACGTACGCATGCATGGTGATATTGTTTTTCATAGGTTGGGTTTAAGAGGAATATGGTAGTGCCATAATCATAAAAAAATCTTAGACTATATTATATGTTGTGTTTATAATTTTCGTATAGTAACAACTTCTTAAGAGGAAGTATAAGAAGAAATGAACTTTGAAAAAGGGATAAAATCGTTACCTCTTCTTCGGGTGTCTCATTTTGATTTGCACAAGAAGACTCCATTAGTGGGTTTTAAGACCAAAAGGTATCCTCTAAGATGAATTGATGTAATTTGGTAGGTTATTTGGGTAGTTTTTGTTCGAGATAAATGGATTTGTAGGTTTGAATAAGTGGTTAGAGGTGGTTCCCTTTTATAAGAGGGGGGAGGGTCAATTTATGAAGGTATTGAAATATTATTTTATTATAATTTTATTTTCTATTTAAAATGATCCCAAACTAATTTATTTCAAATATAAAATTATTTTGGGTCGTAAACTCTCAAAAAATAGGTTTTATACATGTTTATGTCACAAAATCAACCTTATCTTTTAGTTTTAACCCGTAGTTATAAACATTTACTATTACAATGTCTTCTTGTATTTTCCTAATATACTGTAACTCTATTTAAAATAAAAATCCAAAAGAACCATAAGGGGATAATTAATGACATTATTAACATTATATAATTCATTTTGACAAATCTTAGATTTTTAGTATTATTATATCATTTAATAAAATAGTATTTTCTTTAAAAACTAATTTATGTCAATTTTGACACTATTTAGGAATTGATTTTTCAAAAAGTTTTAATAACTTGATTACTTAGATAAAAAGGAATCAACTCAATGATAATATGTCAATATAATCCAAAACAAATTTCAATGACATCAAATTATCCAAATAAATTTATTTTAACATTTATAATATCATTTATTTGAATACATTATCAATGAAGCAATCACTACATAATCATTGTGTCATAATTAAATTTAATTATGTAATTTATAGAAATTTTAAATAAAATACAATAATTTAGATAAATATTTTTAGATTTATAATAAATATTTATATTATATGATATCAATTATATTACCCCTGTATAATTTTTTTTATTAAAAGATACATGTTTATGTTATATTTTTCTACATTTTAAATTAATTCTTATAAAATGTCATTTTCACACCCAAGTGGCTCCATGGGGTCATAAAATCTACCCAAGGATGACCATGGTCGGATATAGATCATAAATTAGTATAAGAACACATGTTAGGGTAATTTAATATTTTTATAATATTATTTTATACCCTTATTTACCAGATTAGCCCTTTAACCCTAGTAAATAAAATAATTAATGAAGTTACTATTCATAATGACCAAAACTAAAAGAAGCATATTTATAAAATTTCGATCTTATAATTCCAATTATGGAATCTATTTTTCAAAATTAAAAATATATAAGATTCATTAATTAATTTAAAATTAATTCCCATTGTCAAAACCAAAAAGAAGGTTTTCAAGAAGTAATATCTATCAAAAGATTGACATGTGTTTATATACAATTTAAATGTGAAAATACCAAAAATATACATGATTTTATTAAATGATAAAATATTAATCCGATTACACTTTAAACCCAATTAAAAACAAAATCTAACTATATTTATAAATTAAATGAAAAAGTACTTCTGAATTAAAATGTTGTATTTTTCACTATTCATCAAAAATTGAAACTGTTCGGAAAATCAACACAATTTCACCCTATGATAATTCTGATATTAAGAAATAAAAAATGAAGTCTATTTTAAAAAATAATGTTTATCAATTTTCAAAATGTGGTTAATACTATTCATATCTACTTTTTAAACGACTACTTTGATAGGTCGTGGTGTGCTTGAACTCAGGGTTTCGGAAAACGCAATCCATTGAATTATTCAAAAATAAGAATACCATGGAAGCTTGTGGTGTTACAATATGAATTTATATCCATATAATATAGTCATATATGACACAGTAATCATGTAAAATCACTCTTAATAGATGCTGAAATCATATAAATTGATCGAAAATCACGGTATCCAAACAAAATACTCAGATTTATAAGCCTTTAAGCCTATTTGAGACCTATATAGAATCATGATCATGTATTTATTGATCAATAAGGCATAAATATCATCACAAGATTAAATTTTATACATGGTATAGACCAAATAGACACCCAAATCATAAGCTATAGTAATTAAAATGTAATGTTTTATTTCCATCTTCTCATAATTATATATTTTATTTTATTACTTATTTCAAAATAATGATATTATTTATTTTAATTTTTATTTCAAAAGATTTCATTAAAATATTTTTGGATCTAAAAATAACATTGATATCAAATTTGATTTCCATTTGATTCAGGAATCTATTTTTTATTAGTTTTTTTAAAAATTAATTTATTTTTAGCAGAGGATTCCTAAGAACCCACCACTAATTTGTTATGTTTTTTAAATATATATTGTGATTAAATTAAAAAATTTAATAAATATAGAAACCTATACTTTTTGTGTTTTTAGAAATTCACCACTAAAAAATTAATGAAATATATAGAGGTGGTTTCAAAAACCACCGCTAAAAACCCACTTTGAATTTCAATTTTTCAAATAGAGTCACTTATAATTTATGTTAAAATAAAAGTTTCCTAATTTTTTAGATCTATAATATAATATAAATATATTAATGATTGAATATTAAACTAAAATAATAGTTTTACTTGAAATATATTACCACAAAAATATTGATGTAAAATCTAAGAAATAATGCATGAATAGAGGACAAAAATGAGAAAGAAAAGTGTTTTATATAAAGGAATTATTGTTTAATGTTTAGAGAAGATTCACTATAAAAAGGTAAATTTATAAAGAAACAAAAGATTAAGTCTAGTAGAATTATATAATGTTTTCTTTTGAGTGTTTTTCATAGGTAATTTCGAGTGTTGGGATGATGCAAGAGACCAGAATTTCATAGGTAATATCAAATATGGTTTTTCAAAAGGTGATCTAGAAATTAATTCTTTGATTATATCATGAAATATAATGATCACATGTGGGTGACTTTTAATGTTAATGAAAGATGAAAATTATAGTTTAATATGGTAAATTCATTATTTTGGAAAACATCGAAAACATGAGTCGTGGAATATATAACCGCACAAACAAGTTCAGTGATGGATGCACAACGCAATGCATAATATACCATCAATTTTTTTAGAAGATGATCATCATACAATGTTGTTCACTTAAAAGAAGATATTATGCTACATTATATTAAGTTACCATAGTAAACCAAAACATCATATGTGGGAAAAAAGATGAGATCAACACCATGAAAAATGTATCATTAAGTTTCTCTAATGTAAAAAATTCATAGATACATGCATTAATTTAGAGGGTTTGTTAATAGAAAATAGAGGAAGTTTCAAACACTATAAGATCATAACCATGTGAAATCATAATATATTAAGGTTAATCTATGGAAGATGAGGATGGCATGTAATGTTTGAAATCACATGAATATGAGAAACTAAACATTTGAAGGGTTTGAGAGCATGAAAATACCATTCCTAAAATATTTATGTGATGAGTTTCAATGCATGAGAACCCACCAATTCCATGCATCATGTTAATGTTGTCATTAAAAAATGTAAAGAACCAAAGTAGTGGGTGAGACCTGATTTTATGTCTGGAAGATTCAAGCTGATGGATCCATAGATATCATTACTTTTAGTGGATAAAATATTTAAAGGTGCTGGAATAAGATGTAGCGATAGTTGATGATTTTCCATGTAAATTAAAAATATTTTTCATGATAGACAATATATTAAAGAATTAGAATACGATAATAGTGGATATCAGAAGAATGAGTTGTGATATTGAGTAAAATTATCGTTATACAAACAAAAGGATACAATATATATTTTATAAATTTTAATGATGAACAGGTGAACATACCAGGTCATTGGATGAAAAAATTCTATTTAAAAAAAGTATAATATACCTTGGGACTTATAAATACTAGTTTAATAATCTACGAATAATATTTTAAAGAACCAAATGATGTAAACTATATTCAAAGATAATGTAGTCTGATGATTTTAAGATAGGTAGAGGAGAATATATAGCTGAATCATGGCTAAAAAAATTTATGTGTAATAGATGGAAACCATCAAAATCAGAAGAATAATTTATATGTTAGTTTTATATAGGGGAAGAATCAGATAAATTATATTTATTTGGAAGTATATTGACAATAAGATTCATGATTTTTTTACTTGTGTTGTAACAGATGTGGAATTGGAAGGAGTTGGTTGATTTATATAGAAGAACATTGACCAGAAGATATCATATGATCATTACATTTATATCACGATAGAATCAATTTTATGATGGTGAGATGGATGAAAAATATAAAACATTCATCAAATAAAGTTCATGGTTTTTCATGATTTTTAGGAATATTTACAAAGATTTGTGGACAATAAATTATATAGTGATTTGAGTTCACTATGAGATTTTAGAAGATTTACTAAAGGAATTCAAAATTGTTCCTTAATGTTAAGAGATTATAAATCATGAAAAATATTGGTATGGTTTATCCTTTAAAAAGGGTTGATCACATCGACAGAAATATATTGTTTAATGTTATAAATAATTTTATAGAGACTCTTATAAGAAGAGAATAAATATTTTAGAGAATAAGTAGCTGACCGGGTCTCTTAAGAAAAATTTATTTGGTTCACAATTAAATAACACCACAACATCCTATTAAAAATAATGTTGAGAATACCAGAACGTTTTTTCAAGAATGATTTTAAGGGATTCATAATTATGTTTAGTGTAACTCCAGGATGCAAGAATGTCAGATCTAGTGTATTATTTTAATACATTGCAATGATTATAAGAAATAAAATCACGAATTTACAATCAGTTTAGTACTAATGTAAAATATATTACATATATGAACTTTACATTACAATTAAAAACATAATACGCAGCATAGATAATTACTTGAGAATTTCATTGTTCTCTTATCTTAACCTAGGAAATCAATCATAAATATCTTCTAGTCATCCTTCAAAAATATATCATATGAAAGTGGTGAGCACATATGCTTAGTAAATGTAAACAATACAGAAGAAGCATTCATAAATAAGAATAAACTTTTAAGGGAAGGTATAAAACTAAAATACAATCCTTTTCATCATAATCTTCATCAAAATATTGATAGAATAAATAAAATAATTCCATTAAAACTATCACAGGGATATTCTACTAGTCAAATAATGACATGTAGTATCCATAACGATGCTCATAATGTTGGAATTCATAATGTCGAACATCCTAACCACACATTCATGGCCTCATTGAAAAACCATACATAAACGTGTAAAACCCCCAAACTATTTTGTCTTATGAGACTTAATGATGCATCAAGGGGATATAGTGGGCTCTAGAATCAAAAAATAATTCTTATGCATTCCTAATATGAAAATTGGTTAAGATAAACAATATATTCATTTGTATTAAGAACGAGTATATGAAACGGGAATAATTTAACCATAAAGCAAGAATGGTATCCAAATAGCACATCCACAATAAAACCAATCATAAACTCTTAAATGAAATATGATAGGTTGTATCATAAAAAATCAATCTCAATTAAACATAAGTCTCAATAAATGATTTTTTCATAGATGAAAATACTCTATTAAAATCATTAAATATATCATGATAACAATACACACTTTTCTTTGAAATCATAAATTCAAAAGTACAAAAATTATGTAAGAATAAATTTAAAATATATTTTTTATTAAAAGTGTCTCAATCCACTTTGAATAAATTTAAAAGGAATTAAAAATTTTGAAAATACATCATCATATAAATAAATCCATAAATCTATTTTGAAAACATGTACAGTAATGGGAATGATTTAGAGGATTAAATCCTTAAAACATTTAAAATTATGTTTTAGTTAAAGAGTACCTTACATAAAAACTTATGAATATTCAGTTTGAATACATTTTAATAGAACTAAATATATACATAAAATTTCATTATAATCCTATATATATATCTATTATTCATATGTATGATATTATCAATAACATCAAAATAGTGAAATGATCAATTCTCTAAAAATTCAATGCATCCCATAAAACTTAGAATATTAAAATAATAAGCACAATATATTAAAATGAATCTTTAAATACCATGAAGATAAATTTATTCATGATATAAAATATAATAGGGGAATTACGTACACCACACACAAGTAATAGGTGGTGAACATGGATTATGTCACACAAAAATTAAAAGTGAGATGAAATTCTATTACCTTAGGACTTATACTCTCTGTACGTGTCTAAAAATCATGTATAATGGTCTTAAACATATTATTATATTCAAAAAGAATCATAATATCATTTATAATATCGTATATGATTCATTTATGACATTATATTACCTATTAATTTATAATTTTGAAATTAAAGAAACATTTATATTAATAATCTCTTTTGTTTATCATACGTTTTTTGATTTTCTTTTCATGATATTATAACTTAGATCATGATTTAATTACTTAAAAAATATATAAAATATATTTATTATATAAATATATATAATAGATTGATATATTTAATGAAATATACCAATCATGGAGACAGTAGGTCGAACGTACAGATGTACTCTATATCTGTTTTCTTATCGCATTAAATAGAATGAAGTAAATAATATATATATATATATATATATATTATAGTATAATTATTATTTCATAATTTTCATAATTTTTAATTATATAAATTTTCATAGTCATTCAAAAATTCTTGTAGTAGAGGATGAATTTCATCGCATCATGGAGATGGTAGGTCGTACGTATGAATAAGCGATGGTATCATTACCTTAATGGTTAAATTTTCAATAATTGGATGTAATAAGATTTATATAAAAAAATAACATGTTATAATTATTATTTATATCATTTATAACCATCACTATATCCATCAAAATAATGTATAGATTAATAATATATTACACCACGATGTGGAGACGGTAAGCCCTACGTAGGCACAAATAGTAAAATTGTTTTTAGTATGATGGGTAAAATGTAGAATATGGTAGTCCCATTATCATAATAAAATATCATAATATAGTATGAATTTTAGTTATGAATTTATTATGAAAATAAATTAGGAAAATAATGTATTGGAAGAAAAGAAATTTGAAAGAGTTGGTAAAACAATTACCTCTTCATTGAGTGTCTCTTTTTGATTTGCACAAAAGGACTCATTTGGTTGGATTTCATCCCAAATTATAGCCTCTAGGATGAAGTGAAAGAATTTGTGAGAATTTATGGGTAGTGTTTTTTCAGGATAAAGGAATTTAGAGGTGTGAATAAAATAGAAGGAGAGGTTCACTTTTTAAAAGAGAGGGGAGGGGCACTTTTGGAAACAAAAAAACAATTAATTTATTATAAATTTATTATTTAATTCAAATAAATCCAAAGTGAGTTATTTCTATGATAATATTTTTATGGTTAGAAATCCTCTAAACCATTAAAATTTAGATACGTTTTAATTTTAATTCAAACCTTATTATTTAGATTTATCCTTAATTAATCAATTCAATTTTAATAATTGTAATAATATTCAAAATATTAAATGGTTATTAATATTTATATATATTGTGTAAATTATCTATAAATCAATAATTTATGACATTTTTTACATTATAATTATCAATTTTTTTTTGAAATACTTTTATTATTTTTCAATAAGTTAATAAAAGGTTATTTTTATAAAATATCAATAGTGTCAATATTGACACTAATCCTTACTTAATAATTAAATAAAATATAAATATAAATATAAATTCCCAAAAATCATTCAATACACTCCTAACATGTAATTGTAACCTGTAAATTTAATTCATCACCTTAATTAATCCAAATTATTTTTATTTTAATATATTTAATGTTACATAACGGATATTTCTACTAATAAAATAATTAATTCTGCAATATTGTCTCATTATTTACAGAAATTATTTAATATAAAAAATAGTAAATAAATTACTATGATGTATAAAATTCATTTAGATTTATATATACTATTAATGAGCTATGTTATCTCATGGTTATCCCCATGTTAAAATTATTTATACTTATAATAAATGATAGTGTAACATTTTGTCAATTCAATGATTTTAATAATATCAATGTCATTTTAATTGACAAGTGTCCATTGAATGATTCAAATGATAATATTAGGTCATGAGCCTTTAATTTTATTTATCTTATAATTTTTTTACAACTGTTTATTATTTTAACAATATTTATCTATTGGTTTTAATAGTTATTTAAACATTTTAACACATACTGTGACTACTTTCACTTTTTACACTATAGGGTTAATATAATTGCTATAAAATGCCAAAAGAACACCAATTGTATCATTTATTATATATTTTAAATTATCCTAGTTAGTTGGATTAAATATAGTTTTTTATGAATTCTTTATCATTGAATAAAATATTATTAATTTTGATATCTCATTTATGTTAATTTTAAAACTATTTAATATTTTACTTTTTATAAAATCAAAAAAAAATTGATTACTTTGAAAAAACTACATTAACTAATCCCTAACTTGTCAATTTCATCCATAAAATTCATGGATGGTGTAAAATAGTTTATATTTTATTCATTTTAATATTAATATCATTTATTTGATTATTCCTTTAATATATTAATTACGAAATCATTATTATTTCACCATTTAATTTAATTATAAAATGTATAAAAATTATAAATAAATTATAATGAGGTAGAAAAACTTTTTTGAAGTAATATTTATTGTCTATTTTATTTTATATATATCTTTATATTAAAAATTATTTGGTTTTTAAAATTATGAGTATGAAATTTTTTATTAATATTTAAATAAAAATATATCAAATGTCTAATTCTTACCCAACTGGCATAAAAAGATCATAATTTTGACCTAAGGTTGATTTTGGTCGAAACCCACTTATCCGATGAAATTGGGATATGCGTTAGGGTATCTTTTAAATATTATATTATTATTTTTAGCTTTAATTACCAGATTTACCCTTAAATGTTGTAAATAAATAAAATATTATTAAAGTTAAAAATTCAACAAAAAATTAAGATAATCCTATTACATAAAAAATTTCATACTAATTATAGATTTTTATGTCTGTTTTTTGAAATTCAATTTATATAAGTTGTCAAATTACATTTAATGATAATCCACAAATGTGGCTTGAAGGTGCGTAAAAGAGATGTTCAATAGTTCGATAAATTTTTATATAAAATTATATTATTAAAATTATTCCAATGACCTGAATTGGATTAATATATGTATTATTTATCTATTCTGATATTAAAATCAATTTAAATAAAAATAATTATTTAAATGAAAAAGTCTGTTTTTAATAATAATGCAGTTTTTTCACTATTCATCAAAAATTGAAACATTTCAGGAGAATAATAAAAATTAACCCTAGTATAATTTTGATATTACTAATTAAAAAATTAATTCTAATTTAAAAATTTTATTTTATATTAGTGATGAAAATTTATTTTATTATTGTTCACAACAGGACATAAAAAGTAGTTACTTTTAGAAAATTTTATTTCTAAACATATATCAATTTTACCGAATCTTATACATTTCATTATATATATGTTTTATTTACATGAAAACAATATAAAAAAATTAAATTTATTTATAAATATTCATATTATTATATCTAATGGAAATGTAATAAATATATCATTAAAATAATCCTAATACTGAAGTGTTGTCTCATTAAAACTCAATATTGTGTGTAATGCAAGCGAAGTCGGTGTTGCATGCAGTATAAGATCTTGAATTATGTTAAAAAGATAGGGTACATTAAAATATTGTGTTTTTACATTCTCCCATCATTCAATAAATATTTTCCTCACATTTTGAAATTTCACTTTGGATATACAAGGTTTATACTATAATATAGACGTGTGGAAATCCCACATCAAAAATAGGGTTAATAAAATATACTTCTAATAAGAGGGAAAATAAAATGTTATGGTCACCAAAAAATTATTATTATGAATAGGATAAAAATAATGGAAAATAGAGGTAGGTACATGGAGGAAAATGTTAATATTTATAGGGAGGGATTGATGGGATCAATCAGAAATAAGTAAATGATAAATGGAAATTTGAGGGCCTTAAAGCCATAAATATATGATGATTTAAAATACCATAGATTATACAAAAATTAAGGTTTTAGGATAAATTTTTTTTATAATTTTTCTTAGAGTTGAAGGATTATATTACTATTCATACCATCGAATAATTAATTTATTTCCATTTTATTAGAATAATCTCATCCTTTGGTTTTTCTACAATCTATTTTTACTTCATCCCATTCTCCTTGAAATGAATGTTCAAAAATATTTCATCACAGTATAAGAAATTTTGAAAAATAATAAGTACCATAAGTATTTTCTTTATCCTCTAAATGTTTACTAAAACCAAGAATGTTTGCTTAATGTATCAAATATACCATACATTAACCTCAAACAGTACTATCCAATGTTCATCTTATCCTATTCCAACTTCTCCAAAATACATCATTCCAAATTAACTGTCCAAAAATGTATGTAAAATTTAAAATCAATCTTAACATCATATTCCAAAAATAATGTAATGTAACACTTATTGTCACATAACAAATATTTGATCACATTTAAATCATTAATGAAAACTTGTATGCTTCCAAATCTTTAATGAATAAGAACTGCATTAAAATCCATTTATATCTCATGAATCATAGCCCTAGAACCATTGATGTAATAATTCTTGAATCCAAACACAAAATAAACTTATTAATTCCTATTCTCAATTAAACCATTGACTAGGCTTCAATATCTTAATCCTTAATAACTCCATCATCTCTCTTTTCTTTTCTATTTTCTTCATTATCACCAGTAAAACCATTACTTGTATCACATTTCTGATTCTAAACATCGACCAAAACGTAAAAAAACAACGTGATAAATACTAATCATAGTGATATAGTAATTAATAATCAATTATATGATCTATAAATGATATCATCTTTATATCATTCAATATATCCATAGTATTAACCTATGTTAACTACCAAATCTGAGGGATGATATCCTATATATATAATTATCCTCAAATACTTTTATATGGATAATCATTGATTTATAAATATATTTTCTAAGGCTACTGCTAAACATCCTTTGTTACAAACTATAACACCCCGACAATAGAATGCCAGAGTTAGTGTGTTATTTTAATACATTGCCATGATTATAATGAATCAAATCATGATAGAAATATTAGTTTAGTAGTCTCTAAAAATATATTACTTACATTAAATTTACATTACAATTCATAACATAATATGAAACATATAATTCATTGAGAACACAATTATTCTACTGGCTTAACCTTGCATGTCAATCATCTAAAAATTATTGGAATCCTAGGAAAATAAATCATAATAAATGGATGATCTCACAAGCTCCTTAAGGGTAAAAAATATAAAAAAAGGTTTCTTAAATAATAATAAAAATTTAAGGCAAGGTATAAATATAAAACTGAAGCCTTTTAAATCAAATATTTTTCATAATATGGAATGAATAAGACAAATAATTCCATTTAAATATTCTCATGTATATTATACTATTTGAATAATCATATTTAATATCAATAAAAAATATCATAATTAAGTAATGCATAATGTTGGACATCATAACCACACTAGTAAGGCCTCATGCCAAAACCATACATAAACGGGTAAATTCCCAAACTATTTTTTCTCATTAGACCTACCAATGCATCAAAGAGATATAGTGTAATGAATTGGAATTCTATGTATTTTATTTTAATATTATATGGGAATTTTTTTGACACCAGGATTTGAGACGACATGCAGTTTTGAGGCCTAGTGAGCCCGGAACAAATATTTGAATTTAATTAAATAATCAAATTACGCACTCTTGTGGTTTTCTTGAAAAAGTAGAATAACTCTTGAATGGGTGCTCGGATCAAAAATCCTAGGGTACCATTGCATTTAGAGCAGCTATTTTACCTTAGGCGAGGCCTAACATCGGCTGGCGCAGGTCTGTGGTGAAATCCAGTTTTTGGACGTAACAGTAATAAAATATTTGATAAAAATATTTTATTAAATCCATGCTAAAAAGATATCATTTAATCCATTTTAAATAAAGGTTTGTGCAGGGGTACATGGTTACAGACTTCATAACCTGGAATCCGTTGGAGGCTCTAGAATCTCTGGAGGAAACACCCCAACACGGCGACGACGTTCTTGACGAATTTCACTGGTGACGACGACACGGCGACCGGATCATCGCCAACGAACGTCGCGAATCCAGGTAGGACATTTGATTTTGGTTTCCATTCCCCGTTCTTGATTTCTATGATTCACACGGACTAATCCACGAATAAGTTAGCCTGCGGATCAATTTTATTTGTTGGATGGACTTTTGTTGGGATTTTGGAGATTTGATTCTTAGAGTAAATTTGGTTTCGTTCAAACATCTAACGGTGACGAACCAAGATCAACACGAAAATCGATCTAGGTTCATCCCTATCGATTGATGTGCTTTTCTTACCCGATTTCTCCGTGTTATTCATGTGAATTCTATGCATTCTTGGAGGGAATCGATCGTTGCACATTCTTTTGTTGGTGCAATGATCTGAGATTGTAGATCCAACCTTGGGGGGATGGTCCGGAGCTGGGACGACGATCTCGGTGGACGATTCAGAGCAGATCAGGAGATTTGAGTGTTTGGGAATTTTTCATCAGATGGATCATTCGAGGTTTATGACCTGATTGAAGGACTGAAAACACCCGATTCAGTGTTCGTATGATGGGATGAACCAATACCTGATGTATCGGGACGAACGAACGAGAGATCGCGGATCCAGAAATCGGACGATGCATAAGGAAGAAGATGTCGCTTCTAGAAATTTCCCGACTACACTGTGTGTAGTATGGTCTACACAGCGTGTATTCATCGGCGGGCCACTTGGCGTGTACTCTGTGAGTAAAGGGACACGGGTTGGGTACACGGCTAAGGACACGACATGTATACCCTTACCTGGCTAGACCCAGCCAGATAAGTGGGATACCCCGTGTATTGGTACACGGGCAATAAACACAGACAGACACTGTGTACGGGTATACAGCCAGGGTACATGGGTGTTTCCAAGTTTATGTGACATGATGTGTTCTTTGACTTAAATTCCGTGTATATGAATTCCTACATGACTTCGATTTTAGACACGGGCCGTTTACACGGTAGTACCCGAAGTCAGGGAACACGGCGTGTGATCCTCACACATGCCATGTAGTTAAGTTTTACACATCTTGGATGGATGACACGGGCCGTTTACAGGGGAAGTACCCGGGGTCAAGTAACTTGGCGTGTAACCATACTACATGTTGTGTAACCTATTTTTCATGGCTTGAGCCAGTTTCCTTATGTGACTTGGACCAGTTTCTTTATGGTTCGTACACTTTGTCATTCTCCTGAAGGTTTCTGGTATCATTTCCTATATACAAGAGTATGATCCCTTCAGCAGGTCTTCCAGAATAGAGTTGTTTGAATCCCCTATGTGAGACTTAGAGACAGATCCTCTATTTCTTCGTGGTACCCTTGGTATAGTATCTTGGTATCGACGTGACCTACTTTACCCAGGCTATGATCCTATACTTAGCAGGTTAGTTCAGAATGGATTGTTTGAATCACCCCATGACTAGTGGTTTTGATCCTCATCTGAGCATCATATTTTCATGTACTTTTGGAGTGTGTTCTCCTAGAACGGGTACTTCATATCTCTCTTTTCAGACCTAGGAGTGTGTTCTCCTTTTTACGTTCTTAGTGGAATATTTGAGCTGGATATTAGTGGTGGATTCACGACAGTCGATTGTGTATGAGTATATCAGGATATTCTTGTTATATTTTCGGTAATCATATACTATATAGAGCTAAATATATCATTCCTTTGACGTATTTCCCTTTTTGTATTCCTTTTCTGTTTCATGGTGTCCTAATGGGCATTTTTATACTCACCCTTGCATGGCCTTTGCCAGCACATGTCATTTCTTGTGTAGATGAGTGAGCCTTTGACACGATTCTAGGCGGACCATGATCAGACGGTGCTCAGTGAGATCAGATAGGCCGAGGTGTGTTCCTACGGCTACAGATTTCAATCCTAGTACCTTTCTTTAGAGGTTGGACTTTGTCACAGACTTTTTTTGGCGGGCCTGTACTTTTGGCCCAGGGTTTTACATTACTGTACATTACTTTCCTATCGTACTCTGTTGGTTGGGATTTTTAGTGTATGCATGCATTTCCATTTTTGGTAGTTTTTACTTTTCAGATTTGCGGGCATGGAGATGTGTGTGTGTGTGTACAAGTTCATAGTCAATTCCTCCCATGTTAGTAACAGGCATACTCGTTGCTAGTCACCACCCCCTAGCCTATTGGATGCGGGCTTGGGGAGTTTCTTATCGGGCCCCACTGGGACGGTTCATGACATATAGTGGGCCCCTCTCGACAATTACTAAGTCCAATTAATTCCTTATATGAGAATGGTGGAACATAAACAATAAAATCATTGATATTAAAAACTAGTATACGAAACATGAATACATTAACCATAAACCAAGAATGGTATAAAAATTGCACATCGACAATAAAACTAGCCATAAACACTTCAATATATATGACAGATTGTGTCATGATAAATAAACCTCAATTAAACATTAAATTCAATAAAATATGTTTACATAAATGAAAATAATCAATTAAAATAATTAGAAATATCTTTATACAAATACCCCCTTTTTTGAAACCACTAATTCAAAAGTTGGGCACCTATATAAGAAGTAATTTAAAAGATATTTTTGAATCAAAATGTCTTATACCACTATCAATCATTTGAAGGGAATTAAAATTTTAAAAAATATATTTCCATATAAATAATTCCAAAAATTTATTTTGAAAGCATTGACATTATTGAGAAATATTTAAAATAATAAATATATAAAACATTTATAATGATGTTTTTTAAAGATATCCTCACACAAAACCGTAAAAAATAAATTTTGAAAACATTCAAATGAAATTAAAAATAGACATTAAATTTTATTTATAATTCATTATATAAATATAAATAAATAGTAATGATAATTTCAAAACATTTGAAAGGGAGAATGTATTTATTCTATAAACATTCAAAGTGTCTCATACCACATTGAACATTAAAATAATAATCCCATTATATTTAGATGAATATTTAAATAACATGATGATTAATTTACTCATGATATCAAATATAATATGGGCAGTATATTCACCAAAAACTAGAAATATGTTGTGAACATTTAATATATCTCATGAAAATTAAAACTGAGATGGAATTCCCTTAACTTAGGTCTGATTTTCTTTATACCTATCTGAATCTCGTGTATAATGGTTTATAAAATATTATTAATTTCTGAAAAATAAAAAAAAAATTATAATATCATATATGATCCATTTATTACTTTATATTACATATTTAATAATAATTTCCAGTGAAATTCAACATTTTGTGCAGTAATCGCTTTTGTGTTTCGTATGTCTTTTGACTTGTTATTATTGATTTTAATAATTAGATAGTGATTTAATTACTTACATAATATAAAACATTATTTATATATATTATATATTCATTATATAAATATATATAATATATAGATATATTGAATGGAATACACTATTCATGGAGATGGTAGGTTGTACGTACGCATGAATGTTGTTTTTTGTTTTCTTACCATGTCATATGGAATCAAGTAAATGACATATATATATGGGTGTCTATATATATTATTGAATTATAATTATTATGTCATATATTTCATACTTATTCATTATATTTGATTTTGTAATCATTCTTAAATGGTTTTAGTGGAGGACGAATCTCATCACATCATCGAGACTGTTGGACATATGTAGGCATGAGCAACAGTATAATTCTTTTAATGGGTAAATTTTCTCAAATTTTATGGAAAATCAATTATAAAAAAACAATATCATTTAATATATATTATTTATATCTTTTATATTAATTATTATACCCATCTAAATAATGTATAGATGAAAAGTAGTCTACACCATATAGTGGAGACGATAGGCCATATATACCCACACATAGTGATATTGTTTTTCATATGATGGGTAAATGGAATAATATGGTTGTATAATAATCATAATAAAATATCATCATATATTATCTTCTAGATTTATTACTTTAGTATGGAAACAACATTGGAAAATAAAGTAAAAGAAGAAAAAAAACATTGAATGATTTGGTAAAACAATTACATCTTTATTGAGTGTCTCCTTTTAATTTGATCAAAAGGACTCCATAGGTTGGATTTATAACCAAAATATGGACTCTAGGATGATTTAATGTAATTTAGTAGTAGTAATGGGAGTAGTTTCACTTAACTAAAAGGATATAGAGGTGTAAATAAAACATATGGAGAGGTTCCTTTTTTATAAGAGAGGGGAGTGGTATTTTTGGAAACTCCAAAACTATTAATTTCTTATAAATAAATTACTGATCCAAAGTATCCTCAAAGTGAGTTATTTATAGGATAAGATTATTATGGGTAAAAATACTCTCAAATAATTAATGTTAGACAAGTTTTTATTTTATTTTAGACCTTATCATTTCGATTTATCTTTAATTAATCTATTAAATTTTAATTGTGGAAATAAATTCTAAATATAAATGGTTATAAATATTTTCTTATATGGTGTAAATTTTATACAAATGGAAACTTTATGAAATTATATACATTATAATTATCTCTTTTTTTAAAAAATATTTTTATGATTTTTATATAATTTTATAAAATTTTATGTTTATAAAATATCAATAGTGTCAATTTTGACACTATTCATTACTTTGACTTTAAATAAAATGTAAATAGATTTATAAATTCACTAAACCATTTAATACATTAATAAAATTTTATATTGACTTATAAATTTTTTGGAGAACCTAAATTAATCAAAATTATATTTTGTTTTAATATTTTTAATGTTATATAATTGATATTTCTACTTATAAAATAATTAATTCTTCACTATTGTGTCATTATTTATAGTAATTGTTAAATATCCAAAAAATAATAAATAAATTACTATGATTTATAAAATTCCATTTTATCTGCATAGGCTATTTATGATCTAATTTATCTCATGTTTATTCCCATATTAAAATTATTATACTTATAATAACTGAGAGTGTGACATTTTATCACATTCTTTACTTTTAATAATTTCTATGTCATTATCATTTAAAAGTGTCCATAAATTATTAAATTTATAACCATAGTTCATTAGGTTCAAATTTTATTCATAACATAATTTTTGGATAATTTTGTTTTTTGTTTTTAATCTCTATCTATTTGTTTTAACTATTATTTAAACGGTTTAACTCTTACCATGACAACTATTATATTTACACTTTAAGGTTAATATAGTTACTATAAAATACAAAAAGGATCCCAATTGGATAATTTCTGATATATGTAAAATTATATTAGTTATTTGGATGAAATATTTTTTTTATGATTTTTATAACATTTAATAAAATATTTTTTTTATATCCAATTTTTAACAATTAGGACATGATTTTTTATATGACTTTTTATAAAATTTATAAAGTTTATCCCTTCGAAAAAACTATATCAACTCATACCTAACATCTCAATGTCACACAAAAAATTATTTTATGACATCAAATATCTTAAATGTTATTTATTTTATTATTATTATTACTACCATTTATTTGATTCTTCCTTTAATATATTAATTACTACAACATCATTGTGTCACCATTAAATTTAATTTTATAATGTCTAAAAATGGTAAATAAATTATCATGATGTTGATAAACATTTTAAATTTATAAATAATATTTATAATTGAATTTATATTATATATTACAGTGTATTAAAAAATATTTATTTATTAAAAGTTCAAGTATAACATTTTTCACTTATCTTTATGTAAAATATAATAAATACCTTATTCTTAACCAAGTGTAATTAAAATATAATAATTTATACCTAAGTTTTATTTGGGTCAAAACCCACTTATCCAATGAAATTAACACAACTGTTACGGTAAATTTAATAATTATAAAAATTTA
Organism: Viscum album; assembly: GCA_963277665.1. Classification (NCBI taxonomy): domain Eukaryota; kingdom Viridiplantae; phylum Streptophyta; class Magnoliopsida; order Santalales; family Viscaceae; genus Viscum; species Viscum album. The sequence continues at coordinate 219,044,394 of OY728138.1, forward strand.
CTAAATATATGAGTCACCAATTAATAAAACTGATCCAACTAGTGTAGGATCGAAAACATATTTCTTAAAAATTTATTTTTCTTGATCCTTAGAAGGTTTATCCTTCTCCGAATTTACTTCCCCATGGTTTTTTTAAATACATTCAATATCAAGGGTTTTTTGTCAAGAACTTTAGAAAGATTTGATATTTCCGTAGTAAGAATAGAAACTCTAGATTTTACCTTATCAATCTTTTTCTTGAATTTAGAATTTTTATTCTCAAGGAGCTTAGAAAACCTAGAAACTTATTCATATGTAGGTAAGATTATTCATCCGAGGATTCATAGTATTTACTATGACTATGATTAGAATTCAAGGATACATTGGTTATGGATTCAACATTGTGTACCTTTTCCATTAAATAATGATGTTCAATAGGTATCTTTGCTATTAGACCAAGATTATTCTGTCCAGAATATTCGTAATCTGTGGATTAATCAGAAGAGTCTCCACCACTGGCACTCGAGGTGTCATTAGATTTTAAAACTTTTTTATCTTTAGTTTTCTAGTACTTATTTCTATTCCTTTCAGAATATGTTTCCATTCTATCTTTTCTCTTAAGCATAGTACCATTTAGACTTATATGTCCATCTCTTTTGCATTCATAAAAAGTTACTTCAGAGACTTTCTTATCTTTTATTTATTTCTTCTTATATCAATACTGAAAGTCTTTCTCCCCAACTATCTTGTTTATCCTTCAAGCAAGATTAGATAGTTCATTCTCAGAATGTTCACTTTCAATTGATTTAGATAAAATAGTAACCTTATTAGAATTAGAACTCATCACTCTCTCATGAGTCCTAGATTTCATATGAATTGAAGTATTTATAAAAGAAATACTTCCATTTCCATTATTTTTCTTAACATTGTTATCATCTCTCTTCATTCTAGTCTCATGTTGAAGAAGAGTACCAAAAAGATCATCAAGAGTAATCTCTAAGACTTTCCTATTCTCATATATAACTTTTCTCATTGATTCCCACTCATTAGGCATGATGTCTATAATCTTGTCTACGAGGGCCTCATCTTCCAATGCTTTTTCACCCATGGATTTTAAGCTATTGACAATAGTCATAAATATCTGTTGGACCTTACATATATGTTCTCCATTAGGAAATAAAAAATCATGATACTCAGATCTAAGCATAGATCTTCCAATTTCAATAACATTGGAAGTTCCAAAATGAGTAACTTCATGCTTCTTCCAAATACAATTTGCAGCTTCACAAGAAGAAATCTTTCAATATATATTCTTGGTCATGGAACAGAACAATGTATTGCGTACCTTATAGTTTCTTTGATATTCTAACATCTCTTGATTAGTAAATTTTTTTACTTCCTTATCAGGAATCTTGTAATCTCCAGTTAGCATAATAAAGTTGTCTACTCTAGTATTGATAACAAAAGACTTTATACGATCTCTACAATATTTGTAATCATTCCCATAAAAAATAGGTAGTCTTGTAGGATTAAGATTTTCAATTGAACCCACATTCATTCATGTCATCTTAAGAAAATATATTTCCACACAAACATGTCAGTAATAAATGTTTGTAAACAAGGAAAAAATATACTAATCAAGGAAAATATAGAACAGAGAAAAACATGAGTAAGAAAAATTATATATGAATATATGTATTTCAGAGACCTCCTTTTATACCAATTTTAGGATCAAAATTATGAATGTAGATGCTCAATATACAAGAGGATAGGGGGTGAATTGTATACTTTAAAAAATTCCTTTGGAACTTTTAAAGATGGTAATGTTTAACAAAGTTAACAAGGTAAATTCACAAGACCTCATAGTTCTACAGACTTGCTTGATTCTGGAAATACGGTTTCAGAAATTAAACTTAAGAGTAGATTAGAAAGATAAAGATTCTACCTTAAAGCTTAGATAATTTTACTAATCATAATATACAAGTACAAGAAATTAAAAGATATTTATTCTTTCTTTAACAATCATAATGCAGTGGAAAACCTAAAACAATACAAGTAACAAGTAGAAAATATGTTAACCCAATGAGTAGGGTATCCAAAAACCTCAGAAAAAGGTCCCTTGATTTATACATTCAAGAAAGGCTGTCTCACCCACACCAGGATAATCCCTCGATACAAATATCAGAGTCTGTCTTGCTATCCCCGCAAGCCCTTGAACTTCATGGTAGTCGGCACCTCTGTTTTCCTATCACCAGAATCCCTCAAATGTGCTCAGAAACATTCAGAGTCACATGAATAAATCCCAAACAAGATATTTAGTACGCAAAAAGCATGATAGTATCTCTATAGAAATCACTTAAGCATGTAATTCTAGAGTTCTCAAACAGTCATCAAAGTTGTGAGATCTTTCAAATGAGCACCTATTTATATCCACATCTTCAACGGTTGTCTCCCTCATCCAACGATCATATTTTTCTTTGAATTTTGGAGGAACTTGTACACGTGTCACTCAAACAATGGTTAGTTAGTAACAAAATGTACAAAATGAATTTATAACTCAAACAATAGTAAGAAAAAAAATGGTTTCATAGCCAAATCCATTTTTTGGAGTCTAAGAATAAAAGTTCAGAGTCTAATAAAAAATCATTCAGTGTCAATAATACAAGAATATTCAGATTCTATCTTCAAATGAATTCGAAACCTGAATTCTATAGAAATTCAGAGTATGAATTTCAAGGAAATTCAGAGTCTGAATTCATAATGTTCGGAGTCTGAACTCAGAATCTTCATAATCTGAATTCAGATAATTAAGAGTATAAACTCAGAATGTTCGGAGTTTGAATTTAGAGAATTCCGAGTCTGAACTTAGAATGTTACAAGTCTGAATTCAGAGAATTCAGAGTCTGAACTCAGAAAGGTTGGAGTCTAAATTCAGAGAATTCAGAGTCTGAATTCAGAAATTTTGGAACCTGAATCTGGATTCTGAAAATAGAATGCAATATATCTATGTATTTATATGATACCATGGTTTTAGATATGAAACCGAATTTTATACTTAGAAATTAAATGATTTTGGTTTTGAGAAAATATGATATGAATAATGAAAACATTATTAGGATAAATTTTCCTTGATGAAGGAAAATTTTCCTTATTAAGATAAAACAAAGGGGAAATGAAATTTTCCTTAAGATAGAGTGTTTGTGATTTTAAAAACATGTAAGAATGGAAAAGTTATAATGAATCCTTATTGACTCAATAAATAGATCTAAGATTTCAAACTAATTACAACCATTTATGTCCATTTTTCAAAATTCTATTCACATAAGAAAAAAAATTTACGTTTAATATTAATCTCGTATATGTGGCTCGATGTCTGGTGAAAGAGACGTTCAAAAGTTTGATAAATGTATATATATACTTATATTATATATATTATTCAAATTAACTTCATGGGATTAATATAATTATTATTTTTCTATTGTCAAATTAAAATCAATTTAATGTAAAATAATTATTTAAATGGAAATTCGGTTTTTAAAAAAAAATATATTATGGTTCACTGTTCATCTAAAATTGAAACCTTTCCAAAAAATACCAAAAATTCACCCAAAGATTATTTTGGTATTATGAATTAAAAAATCATTTCTATTTTACAAAATAAAATTTCATAGTGTTTTTAAAATAATTTTTTTTTCAGAAAAGTATATATAATGTAGTTCATTTATGAAAATAGTATTTCTAAACATATATCTTTTTTACCGAAACTTATACATTTCATTATAAATATGTTTCTTTATGTGAAAAAATTATAAATAACATATAAAATTTATGTATAACTATTCATATGACAATATCTAATGAATATGTATAAATATATTGTTTAATTAATCCGAATACTAAAGTATTATTTCGTAGAAACTCAATGTTGCATGTAATGCAATATTAGTAAGTATTGTGTGAAATTAAATCTAGTAAACTTATTTAAAATGATAATGTACTGTGAAATAATACGGTATTACATTATCCATAATAAAATCAAGTCATTAATGATAATACATCGATTGAAGATGTCATTGTAGTAGAAGACTTGATCAGATTAGAAGAATATATATAACATATGGCAGTCAGTGTTATCATTTTGGAGACTCGTTATATGGGAATAATAGTATAGGTTAAGGAAATTTTCATCCCACACAACTTATAATTGATAATAATATTATTATTTTAAAATTACTTACTATATGAGAGTCGATCTGACATGGTGTAGGATCCCAAATTGGGCCGAAAACATGTAAAAAACTCTTTCACTATTTACATTATATTATTTGTGTTGTATAATGAAAAATTCGTAAAGAAATATAATAAAGATCCATACATCCTTGGTGATGTCTATGGATTAATCATCTTCATGAAAAGAACGAAAATTATGTTTAACTTAATCGGTAAAATTTGGTCACCCTAGATTCACCCCTATATCATGGTGAATGTATGATCCTCTGGGACTCACATCCTGAATCACTATAGTGTGCAGTTAAACCAGCCACTAAAAAGATCGACTTTTAACACATCTTCCTAATCTCCAGTGCTTCACACTTGCCCAATACTGCATTAATAAAATTAAAATATATTCCTATCCACTAAACATTATTAAGAATATTAAATTACTATTGATTGGGCCCTATGATAGGCCATAAATCAATTTAGAACCACAATAGTGGAGAATCTATGTACTATATTCAATGTGATTCTCATTTATTGATATATTTTTATTATTTTCATTTTAATTATTTGAGAAAATATCTATATCATGTACTCAAATTCAGATTAACATTATCAATGGGATAATTACGTATAGGTGAACGAGGATGAGTTTGATGAAGGTAAAAAATAAAGGAACTTAATGGTGAGATGGTTAAGATAAAGGTGAAATTTTTACAAGTAAATTACATGTTCTATATTCAATAGTTGGATTAACAATATGAACATTCTCGAGAGAAATAAGATCATCCCACCACTATTAATCTGGAAACAAAATAAGAAGTGACCCAACTACTATTATTTTTGGTTGATGTAGAGAATAAATTAAAATAAGGTTTGGATAGGGATGAAAAATTACATTTAATACCAATAACTAACCACTAGGAGGATATAAAAAATGAAAAATATATTTATGTTGTGACACCAAAGAGAGATTTTTTAACTTCAGACTCATTTTTATATGTTATTATTATTAACAAGTTGATAACTAACTCTATTTACTATGAAATTTTAAATTCAATATAACCTTGGAGTTTCTTAGAGAGTGAATATAGATAAGAAGAAACCACCTTTAAGGGGTGTTTATTTTTGAAGAAATAACAACCTATGTGGGACTAGAGGAAAAGTTCCCAGTAACCATAAATAATGAGAATGAAACTTGACCAAATAATAATGAGAGAGATAATTTCAAAATTAATTCATCAGGTTTTCATTTCATTTAAATAATATTTTTCTATTACACCTCCATATAATTTGAAAGTTGACTAAAAATATATGATTCCTGATGAGGGTGAATTATAATTTGTGGAAGATGATAATTGGATTCCCACTATGAAAATTCGGGGTGAGGGAAAATAGCTGAATATAATTTAATAAAATATTTCTCAAACTAAACTGGATAAAAATACACATCTCGGGAATAATATAATACACTTTTTTCATGTCACATTACCTCAATATGTGAAGACATTAGTCCCTTATATCATTCTCCCACCCTCAACAAGATATATATTTTTCATTTCTTATGTATAGGATTTATACAACCAAGTTCAATAGAGCCTCAATAAAATGTTTTTAAAAAAGTTCATTGGAACTGATCATATATATTGGTTCATACTAATTAATCCCAAACCACATTTTGACTATGGTTGAAAAATGAATTTATTAGTTAGAGGAAATATAAACCTAGTACCAACTTTGGAGGTTAAACCAAATCTTCTTTCCCATTATCTTCCCTTAATTTTATTTTTTAATAAAATTCCAATGTTGATAATGTTTTATATACTATGATACAAAAGAACCATGGGAAGAAGTCAAACTCAATAAAATTAGAATAGAATTTGGTTGTATCGATCCTTTACATTGGTTTTATTATTTCCATAATCATGTGTTCACTATGCTTGAGGTTAATTGGGTCATTGTCAAATGGGTTTGGTGTTGTGATTCAAATCCATGTTAAGGATTTTAAAATTGTTTTCTATATTTATTTTCTATTGTTTTTTAATATAAAAAATTTTGATCGTCAAATTAATTTTTCCTTGTAATAATTAATTTTAAATTTTTAGAGACAAGATCATAATGAAATCTTTTTTTCAAATTATTTCTGATATGAGTTATCATTTGTTTTCATGGAAATGATCTTCTTTTAGTAATCTGGATATGAATATCTATACCATAAAATAAAATTACATTATATTTAACCCATTATCAATAATAATATAAAAAATTATCATATATATTTTTCTTTGTACCCCAATTCCTTAGAGTCTTGGGATATGTGTAAGATATTATATTTCCATGAATCATGTTTAAAAATATAAGATTCATGTTTAATAAGTATGAATGGAGACATAAATTATTGAAAAACCCATATAAAATACAATGAATGACCAAATTTACATTTTAACTTCATTAAGACTATGATACCAGGGAATACCAATTTTGTAAGATATATTAATATAAAAATAACAATTCCTACCTATCTCTTAGTGTATTTCATGATATACTTTCAGCTTAGAGATAAGCTAAAGGTTGGTTTAATGGTATCCATTAGGAGGAAGATTGATGTTCATGGGAAAATTAAGGGGATATCATCATTGAATATGGGAAAATTGACCATAAAATTATATTCCCATTGTTATAATAATTACCTTATTACAATTTTTAAAAAAATAAATATATAAGAAAATTTATACATATCAAAAAAGAAAAATATAAAAATAATGAAAATGCTAGTAAGATGGAGAATTAAAAATTGAAGTTCATTTTACAAATTTTGATTTACTAATGAACAAAGGCAAATGGGGTTGGTAAAAAATATTTCATCTCTACTATAGTAAATCTTGGTATTTAAATGTTGATTGAGTTATACAATAAGTCTGATGTTTGATGGAGAGGCCCACAAGTAATGTCTGTGTTATGAAATTACAAACAAAAAGAGTAGAAATGAATATGTGTTATTATTTGTCTTCCACATCAATGCAAGGGAGTTATATCCACCATGCCTATAATTTTTACACCACAATATTATGGGAAAATATTTCTTGAGCATAGAAACTCTAACATTCATATCACCATGCCTCATATTAAATTGTTTTATCTTATGAAAATATAATAAAATCCATGCTAAAATAATTATACTTGGGACACAACCTTATTTTGAGATAAGAACCAATAATTGTAGGCCATAATTAATTCATATGAGTTATCTCTTTTATATTATTCATATCTTTTAATGAGGAACAGAAATAGATATATTCATGATTTTTTGTGGATCATGTATTGAATATGAAGAACTATTTTTGGAAGATGAATTGAATATGAAAACTATTTTTGTGTACTATCATTTAGAAAAATGTATCTTATAATGGTTCTCACATAATTCTATTCTTGGGGATTCATATTTTCGATGATGAAAATATTATCATATAGTAATATTAAGTACTTTCAAGGAAATTTCTAGTCAGTATTCCATATTATCATAATATAGAAATTTTCCATGTAGTGATTGTGATGGGTAAGAGTACATTGGTGAATCTACAACACTCAAGCACAAAGGACTGCAATCAGGTATTTTATACATAATAATCAAATTGAATAGAAACTAAAATTTTAAGATGTGAAAAAAAATAAATCTATAAATACACGTGATTTACATTCTTGGGTCCCTTTGGGACCTATGTGCTTGGTAGGAACACCACCCATTCTCACGCATTTTTTTAATATGAAAAGAAGAAACACATTAAAATGTAAAAAAGAAAAGAATCATTGACAGAAGCATAAAAGGATACTAAAAATATATAATCTAAAAACATAAGATACTTACAACACTGTATACAAGACTGTCCATTTGGCATGTTCTCTTCATGAGTGGACCAATGAAGCGGACATAGTTATCAAATATCATAATGGATCCCGTACACAACTATTCTAAAAACAAGGCCTCAATAATAGATATTGTCCTCATTTCTTCATTGGAAGGATTTAATCACATGATTTTCCACAAAGTGTACACTTGTAGTGTACACTATGTATGGAAGGTACAAGATATCCACTCTTGGAGGTTGGATAACCCTTTTGAATCATAAAAACAAAACCTAGGTGAGATTGTCATAGATTAGTAGGGAGATAATTTAAATCAAAAAGTGAATAGATGATAAAATATACATGGTGTAGGGGTCATAAATTCCCCCTCACAATACCTACAAACCATAAAAACATAGCCAAAAATATCATGCCACATTCCACCCTCATAATAGAATAGCAAGGGGCATATCAAATATGGAATTAATGGTGGATCAAAATGATGAAAATTTGGGAATCATAGATTGGAATCTATTAATGAAAAATTCATAGATCACAAAGGTAGAAAATAATGACAAGGTTTTTTATGAGACAAACATGCCAAGAGAGTATCCCACCATAGAAAGACCACATGAAAGTGAAAAGTCCAAATGCAATATATTTGAGAATATAATATAATTACAATAACTAGAATATTACATTACTGAAAATTAACTATATAAATGGCAGAATTAACAACACGGAATTTCAATATGGAAACAAACAAATGAATACTATAATTCAAAAAAACCACACCATTTACAATTTAAATATGTAATGTTCTTGCACCTATTTTTATAAAATCATAACCAAATTCATCATTCATAAGAAAAATTTTAATTTATACAATACCATGTCATTAGTAAAACTATAATTTGGGTTATTGTAAGTTTTTATTTTGTTGAAATACATGGTTCCGAATTTTAAAAAATCTGTAATTAAATGTAGCACAATGTCTATATATTTGGATTTACCATGGAATACTATATTCATAGATAAATGGAGGGACTATTGATAATTAGAATAAACAATAATATAATAATTAAAAATGTTGAGTTGAGATGAAAATATGTTAATCCATAATGCCTCATTGATAGTCCAAGATAAAATTAATATACTTAGATTCAATTTCATAAAGAAAAACCATAGTCTGCATGTTACACTTCTACGAAATGGGATGCCCAAAAGCTATGAAAAATAAATATTTCAAGGATTTTAAATTATCAATATTATCTACATAGTCAGAATCTACATATGAAACTATAATTTTAGAGGTATACATATTTTTATCATAACAAAATGATATATTATAAGTACAAGAAACATATTGAATATTAAATTTCATTACATTCAATTATGTCTTACTAGGAGTGACCATACACATAAAAATAGTGTAAATATCAAAGGCTATATCACGACTATTGAATATCATGTTTTACATGAAGTTTCAAAAAATATTTACATAAATAATTTAGAACATAAATTGGGTATCATCATCATAAATGGGTGTTTGTGTCAAATACAATTCAAATAGTTGTCCAATATGTACATGAATAGGTGGGAGGTATTCCAAAAATTATCTCTGGATAATAGTTAAAATGTAATCATGTCTAGATTTCTAAATAATTTTTTTAGTTTTGTCACATACTATATAAACAGCTAAGATTTTCATAGATGGACTTGAATCTATCAGTTGAAACAATCCTTTTAATTGAGATTTTATGGAATTAATGTGACTAATGTTTTTTTAAAAATAATCATATCATAAACACACAAACAAAAATGATGAATGCATAATTTATTTGATTTGAAATATAGAAAAGCATCATATTGTCTCCCAAAGAAATTTCATATCATGAATAATATAATCTATATATTTCTACAACATCCTTGTGGATTGTTTTGAACCATTCAATGATTTATTAATAATAAATACTTGATTTAATTTTACCACTTTAGAGTATCCATCATGAAGCTTTAGTAAACCTTCTCATTTAAATATACATGAATAAAGGTATTTTAAACATCAAGTTGTTCCCTATTTAGATCACTAAAGGAAAAGAAGGCATGTAATAACCCAATTTAAGAATTCATAACATCTAGGAGAATATTTTTAGAATACAATACACTTTATTTCTATAAGAATCCAAAATAAACAAGTCTCTCTTTCAATATTTTTTTTCCAGTAGTGTTATCTTCATTAATTTTATAAATCTACTTGAAACAAATTATTATAGAATTGGGTGGTTTATTTTTAGTAGACCAACTGTGATTTTTTAAGAATTCATTTATTCATCAATATAAAGGAAATACTCATTAGAATCATTGTCTTTTAGGGACTTTCTATGGGTTTTAGGATCATCATCATCTAGATCATAGAAAACATAAATTCAATAAGGAGACATATCATATTGGATAAACTACAAAGGTGTACTAGGTACTCTCCTCTATCTACCTAGGTTCAATTGATAGTCCATATTATTGCATGGATAATATGTTTCAGAATAATAAGTAGTAATAGAGGTGGAATAAAATTGTGTAATAGGGTTTGTTTCAGTTGGTATGGGCTGGAAAGCATCCTCAAAATTGGATGGTGTCTCGATTTTTTTAGCATGTTCAAGGGCCATATCACCACTTATAGATTTGGAAACCTTATTTTAAGAGAATAATACTCATTCAAAACTATATCCCTTATTATAATACATTTTTGGAAACCATGTTTGTTAACCCAATGTTTTCAAGCCATAACATCCTCATGATACCCTACAAATATTCATTTAATAGATCTTGGTTTAAGATTATTATTTTTAATTTTTATAAGTAGTAAACCAGAAAATATTAATAATGTATATGAGGTATTCTTAACATTCAACAATTATAATAGGGTTTAATTTTTATAGGAAGAATAAGGTCATCTATTTATAAGGTATAAAATTACGTCACCATCCTCTTCCAAAAAAAATATTTAGAGGGGCCCGAGCAAGAAAGCATGCTTAAGACACTTTCTAAAATAGTTCTTTTAATTATTCTGTCAAGACCATTTTGTCAGTGGGTATCCTCAATAGTCTTAGTTATTTTAATACACTCATATTCAAAGGACTGAAACAATTCAGTGGAAAGATACTCAAATCCATTATCGGTTCTCGTGGATTTAATGATTCTCCCAAGATAATTTTCGGAAAATTGTTTCTAGGTTATAATGGTCATTAAAATATCATATTTATTTACTAGAATATACATCCAAACATTTATTGAGAATTCATACACAATAGTGACAAAATAAAAATCTTTACCATGGTAGGTACTCCTAGTTTGTCCTCATATGTTATAGTGGAGGAATTCTAATGGGATGGAATCATTGAAGCTGGAACTATTAAAAGTATCTACCTTAGCCTTTCCCATTAATCCATCTTTAATGAATGGAAGGTTGGAATGTCTGATGTCACTTAATATCGATTTATTATTGTGTTTCGATGTACCATAATAGATTACAATCCCTAATATTCTATGTCATAAAAAAGTATTATCTGAATTAGTTGTATAGAAACTACATAACTTCTCCAAATGTTTAATTCCATTCAAAACATAAATCCCATTAATTATTGGACATTTAATTATGGTTCTAGAGCATTTATGAATTTTTATAAAATCTATTTCAAAACTAATAGTAAAACCATTTTGGTCTAGAACCCTCAGTGAAATAAGTTTCTATAATGTATGTGAAGCCACCTAACACCATGTGAAGTGATAATGGAATGGTTGTCTTGTTTTAATAAAATAGAACCTCTTCCCTATACCTTAAGCCTATTATTATTCACTAAGAATAAATATCCTTTATCTCTCTCTACCAATTAGAGTAATTGCTCTCTAAAATGACAAATGTGAAAGAGAAGGCATGAGTTAAGGACACACACTTGATTATGAGAATGGATAGACTCATTTAACACTTTAGATGTCTCATAACTATAATCCACTAAAAGGGACTAGTCAGTGGTCCATCATGTTCTTGTTTATGTTTCTTACATTTGGGAATAGTGTTATCAAGTTTTCCATATTGGAATAAAAAAATTTCCTTCCCTAGAATTAGACCTAGGTTTTTGTCCCTTAACTACCACTATTATTTCTTTTTTCTTATAATTTTTTTACCTTTGGACAGTGGTATAACCCTAATACAGAATATATTGGCCTCTTATTTCATTCTCTACATTGAATATAACTATTTGGATAAAATGATGACTTAACCTCTCTAAGGGTTAATGAGTCATGACAATGCATCTGCTTGGGTGATATATGAATTATCTAAAAAATTTATAAGGATCATTACTAGATATTTATCATCAATGGTAACATTTATGTTGGTTAAATTTAACATAACATTTTATAATTACTATATATTCAATTTAATAAAACTATATTGTTTTATATTAAATGTGAGGATTTTGTTTTTTTATAAATCCTACCAACTATAGAGGATATCATATACAATTTTTTAGTGTATGATCTATACTGGTAGTCATAGAATAAATGGAAACAACTATAATCACATTATTTACTGAATAATAGAGTAGAGATCTACTATATTTTTCTAACACATTAGTGGAAACATCATGATATTCATTAATGGGATGTCTAGTCTCACCCACATTTACAATGGGTTTCTTTGGGCCATAGAGGGAATCAATTAAGAACTACTGAACCAGCATGGATCTCATCTTAATTATCCAAATTCCAAATCATTATATCCATACCATCTCTTGATTTTGGACCTAGTTGTTGACATGTTTACCCAATGATTAAAATACTGATTTCTTGTAAACAACTTTCTGATTTTTCCCCAACAACCGACAAATATCAAGGCTAAACTATGCATATCAAAATAAGTTTTAAATATAAATGAATTAAATAGGTTTTAGTGTCTTTAATCAAACACATTTGATAAAAGAGGTGATTTAGGAAGAGACCAACTTCAAAAAATTAAATAGAAATGAATATTGAAAGTAGAAAAAAATAATTAAGTGAAAAAGAGAACAAATAATTGATCTAATGATACTTTTTGAGTGGTATGAGTGCACTATTGATTCTATAACACTCAAACCCAAAGTAATGAAACTATGTATTTTACACACAATAGTCTAATCGAACAGAAACTAAAATTATAAGATGCATGAAACAAAGAATAGAGTAATGATAATAGTATTTATGTGTTTTAGTCCCATTATGACCTATGTGAACATTAAAAACACAACTCAGGCTCATGTATATTATTAATATAAAATTAAGAAACATATAATTGTATAAAAAGGTGAATAAAAATTCCTAGAAACATAAAATACTACTACTAAAAGTGAATTAGACAAAATGTAAGATACTTATAGCCCTAGAAACTGGAAACTCTAACTGTCTTGATCACTTCATGGTTTCACCAACAAATCCAATATAGATCTCATCTCTTATACAGGTAATAATACTTACTAGGTATTTAAACAAATTTCCTTGTAAATGTATCTTCCCCACACTTCATCATAGGAAGGACTCCATCATAAGATCCACCTCAAATCATAAACTAGTTGTGCAAATGGAGGACGGAATATAAAATTTATCATCTCCTTGGGGATAGAAAACCCTTTAGAATCATTGAACCCGATCCAAGTATAGTGCCTCTCATAGAATTTGGTAAAGAAGAAAGTAAAAATTTAATCAAGGATATATTCTATGGGGAATATAGGTGATCAATTCGCCTATTAACGCCTTCAATCATTATAGCACAACCAACCAGATCATGCCATAAGCCCCTCACAAAACATAATACCCAAATACATATCTAATATTTTGTTACTAGTGGATTTAAATGATAAAAGTGGAATAATAATATATCAAAAGATATTAGTAATCATCATAGGGTTCACTAAGTTGTAAAATAAGGAAAATGTAGCACATAAGACAAACAGGTTGAGTAATCAGCCCAATAGAGAAAGCCCACACGTTAAGGAAAATAATCCAACACAATATATTAGAGGAAAAAAATAATTACAATAATAATAATATTTCATGTATTTAAATTATTAATATAAATGGAAAAAATAAAAAATTTCATTTAAATATGAAACTAATGATTATAATAATTTATAGTGATATATAATGGATGGAGAACTGAAAATTGTAGAGATAATTAATGAGTTATTTTGGACCATTATTTAGTAGTATTTTTAAAATATGAATGATGTATATAAATGTATAATATCTTATAAATGGGATATAGGAGATAAGATTTCCATATTGTTTCTTTAGTTTTGAAAATAATGAGAAGGGAGTTGGAATGCTTCACTCCTCAACACATTTATAAGTAGAATAAGATGGAGAGAAATATTAGAGCCATATTTCCAAATTATGTATCCTATAGAAGAAGAATTTAAAGTGGGAGTGATGAAACATTCATATATATTTCCCGTACTATTGAATATAATAAATTTTAATTGGATATTTTATTTATTAACTCCTTTATATTCTTTTTAAATAAATTAAGTAAGAGGTATTATAGTTACTATGTTTGGATGATATAAAAGGGTGATGATTTCAATTGTCACTATTAGCTAAAGAAATGGTAAATATAATAATATTCATAGTTATTTGAATTATTATATGAAGTGATACTATATTTTGAGTAAATACATAGATTCCACATTAATACATGATGAGTTGATCGGATTTGGATTTTAGAAAAATCAGGGTTTCATATTGATGATAAAATTTATTCTTTATATAGTTAGAGATGAAGAATGTTTTTTTAGTAAATAACTATATTGGAGAGACCCTCAAGTCTATAATTTAACATTATTCTTAATAGATGTTGTGTGTGGAGTGAGTAGGATTGAGTGACCCTGGATTGGCAATAATCCCTTTCAAATACTTGTAATTCAAACAATGAGTTAGTATTACTTCCACGGAACACCAATATATTGTTGGGGGTGTGATTCATTGAGTATTCCATTTGGATGACCCATGTAAAAATTGGTGTCCTTTCATATTTAATTTTTTTATTCATTCATTATGTGTGATATGATTTTATGTGAATGTAAAAACAAATTTATTAGATGTTTATTCCTACTAGGAAAGAATATCCTAAAATATTCGTAAACAAAAGAAAAGCTATAAATTTATTGACACTATAATTCACACCCCCATTAGGATTTTATTTATTCCAATAGTCAGTATCCTAGCCTAAAGGTTCTATCATTACATTCATCTTCTATTCTTGTGTTTTTATCTTCTCTCTATGATAGATTATGAGTTAATGACACCATTCTTCTGTGGTACTAAATTTGATTCCTAATGGAAGGTAGTGCACATATTTTTTTAGAATTATATAATGGATTATGTAATGTTTATTAAATAATATTATAATATCTTCAATCCCAATGATATAGTTAGTAAATAAATAATTGAAATGATCCTAAATTTATATTTACATGACGATATGTACCAGCACATTATTCATTATGTAATAGATTTTGAAATTTTTAACTATTTGGGTAAATTGAATGGAAAAGAATCTATAATGAATGGATAGATTCAATCTTCATCTTAGGATATGAATAAATTAATATATATTTTGAATGAAAAATTAATTAACTAGGAGTGTCATTTTTACCCAATCCTATGGAAGAATAACTAGAAGAATTCTATCAAGAAATTTGATACTCTTCTTCAAGTAAATGAAAATTATTAATCAAATAAATATGATTATTTATCTTTAAAACATTCTGCTTATTAATTTAATGATATATAAATTATATCACATAGATATCTTGAAGTGAAATGAAAAACTTCATGTGGAAGAATAAAATATTGTTGGTTCCAAAAAAATAGATCCAAGTCAATAAAAAAATTAGATCTCTTGAATATTGAAGGATAATATAAATACACTCTTATAATATATCTAGGAGAGATAAATAATATGTTAATAATTTATGTGATGGATTTTTATGAGGCTATGAAAAAATGAGTAGGAAAATGAATAAACAATGTGATATTATTGAAACACTTATTCAGGTAATCATGAAAAATGAAAATCTGCATGATGAATTATTGGCTTCTCTCAATAAAAAGTATAATATTTTAATACAAGATGGAATGAAATCATAGATAAAAAATTTATAAGAACAACTAGAGAAAAAGGATTTGAGATATAAAAATCAAGGATAAGAACTGTATATATAAGGATATATTAGTTTTTTAGTGTTCCCACAAAATGAAAATAGTTGATAATAAGGAGAAAATTTAGATATCCTCTAGGAAGGTAAATGAAGACTCTTTAGAACGTGTGGAATTAGTTCTCAATGAAATATGGTTATGAAATGTTAATTTTCTAGAATAATTTGAAAAACTAGGGGTGTGTGTGGAATATAAAATACTTTTTAATGAATGAGGACTTATCAAACCACATCCTTTCCAAATCATCAACATCACATGAGTTATATTTTTTTGTATGATGTTACCATTCTACAATATTTTTCCTGATGGATAGGTATTATAGAAACGGAAAAAGTGGAGATATTGGGATAATACTTTGATGAAATGCAGATGAATGGATGGGTAAGAAATCAATTTCCCCAAATAATGGATTTATTATAATATATGTTTAATTTCAAAATTATCTTTGAAATGAAAATATGATTCAGGAGGTGGCACACATGAATAGAAAGGGGAATATAGAAGAAGTTTAATTCAGACACAACATAAAGGTGACTGGTACCATTGAAAAAAATTGGGAAAGATTCAAATAAATATTGTTCAAAATAAATATATTTTATCATATCCCTTCTAGCTATTCATAATTCATGTTTTTAGGCACCCTTTTTCTCTTGTTTTTGATTTTCCTTGGCCAGAGATTTGATTTTGGGTTATTTTGGTGAAATTGGAGAACATTAGAAGTCTATGGGGAAGTGCATAGTTAGTGAACCATTAGAGAAAACAATTTAGTTTTCCTAAAGAAACCATGTGACCATTTTGGAGGCATAGGAGGCAGCGCTCGGCTGTCACACAGTTTTCCCAAAATATGTGGCCACCCTCTACAAACCATACATGCCCAAACAGTGGGAGTTTACATGGCTAGAACATTGTTTTTCAAACTGTTCACCACTTAGGAGAAACTGTGGACCCCCTATAAAAGGGTTCATATTTAAGGAACTTAGTTTTGAAAACCATGCGCCTCATCCCAGGAAATAATGCAGGAGGGTTTTGAAACCCCAAAATTATTTTATAAGAATCCGGAATAGCCCTGTTTTACAAAAAAAATCTGTAGATTGGACCTAAATGATTATCATTTTTTGGATGTTGTTGACAAGATTTCATGTCTCCTAGAACCCCTTAAAGTGCGAATAAAATATATTTTGTAAGGATTCAACCACTCTTCTAGTATTTAATTTTTTTTTCTTTCTATATCCTATCTCACATTCCTTATGAAGGGGGGTTATTTTTACTTTGTTGGCATTGGTTTAGATCTAGTATTTTTTGTTCGTATTTGGTTGGATCTTGGTCCATGTTTTTGTTCTAAATCTATTTAATATTTGTGAGATTGATAGTTCCACATAAAATTAGGGATTTTTATTTGAATATATGACTTTCAATTTCAACGATATAGATGTTATAATTATTAATTCTTATAGTTTAGATTATAGTTATGTGTATTAATTGTTAAAATTTTAATTTACTTATTGGGAAACTGAATTAAATAATGTAACTAAATTATATTGTGAATATGGATGATAAATTAATGTATTAAATTTATGATATTATATGGTTATGAAATTGGAAAAACACTAGAGAAATGAAATTGGAATAATTATATTGATTATGATATTGGTTGAATAAATAGTTATTAACATGGTTGATAATTGGGTTATGAATGTAGAACCATTGTATGTTATTTTTGTGTTTGATGTGAATAATGAGTGGTGGGAAAAGGATTGTTGATCCAAATTTCTATAGGGTGCTAAAATGATTCTCTACACCCCAATTGTTTTTGTATTTATAGTGATCATTGAGTTTTGAGACATGGATGGCTATTCCAAATACCCATGATATGATAGACTTCTTCTCTTGGTCCTCAATGTATGATTCCGAAATTTGAAATTAAATTATTAATAAATAACCATGATATAATAAAATGTTTCATCATTTATGTGGATGGTTCAGACTCTGGCATTGGTGAAACTAGTATAATTGGTTTGGGAGTCACCATAAACCTAGAGGTTATGTGGCTAATTATAGAATAATTTAAATATATAAACAATTTTCATATCTTTATTTTATTTTATTCAATATAAAATTACATGCACTATTATAGAATAGATATTGTTTACATGTTGTTCGTGGTGGACGATTTATTTTTACTCAAAACCTACTCAGGGCACCTGATCACTACCCAAATAGACATCATGTTTTCAGAAAAGGATAGGGCAAGGTCCCACTATTAGATTGATGAGTTGGGATGCTAGATGGAACATTGATGGGGTAACCTAACATGATGTTGGGACACTCTTAGTGATTTTTCATTATGTCTTCATTTTTGGGTTTTCATTGAAACTTGACACTTATATGGGATGAAATATCTAATGTTTTATATTATTTTAATTTAACCATATTTTTGGATTATCATGTGAAGTTGTTCTTATTGGTTATTGTATTATCATAGTTATTGTCCATATTAATTGTCTATCACTCATTGAATTCTTCTATTGTGTGGATTTGATAATGATGGTATTGTCTCAGAATGATATATATTATAAACCTACTACTATTCGACAATCTCTGGCATATAGAGATGCATTCCTGAGGTCACGTAACTAACCAGATCAGAGCATCGAGATGTGGATCCTAATTCATGACATTCCAATGTTTTATAATATGTTGTTTTATTTTTTTTTCATTTTACATACTATTTGGGAAGGGTTGAAAAATGACTAGTATGAATAGGCACTTCATCATGAGATCATTTATGGGAGTAGCTAAATCATTTATGGGTGAAACCCCAATAACTAGGGTGGGATTGTTGTTATTCATTTCTATTTCATTTGGATGCTATTTCAGATTGGGTAATACTTGTATAGTGTGTTATCACTATCTTATGATATTTTACTCGTGGTTCATTATTGAATTAGACTTTTTTATATGTTAATCTTTATTGGAATTATGGATTTTATGCATGCATGGAAAATTAGGTTTTTGGTGGTGATTATAATGAAAAAAATCTGTATTTAGGTATTTTTTATAAAATGAAATTCTGGTTAATAAGAAACTGAATGTTGTGAATGATAATTTATGTGGTGAATTGAGATAAATTAAATGGGTGTCTAATTAGAAACTTGAATTATGAAATTTGTTTATCTTATGTTATCTAATACCTTTATGATGGTTGGTTGAGGTTATTTATGGGGCCTCAGTTTTGACCTTGTGTCAGGGTATGGGGATGGATTGTAATGGATTTATGTGAAACCCTCTTGTAAAATGTTTTTATAATGATTTATGTGTCGTAAGATGTCACTTTTTAATTATAGATATTTTCCTCTATGATAATACTTTGTTATTTTAAGACTAGAGGACAATGATGGTAATGTGACCCCATCAATAGAACTATGGTTTTGGATATTCTACGGAGAAGGAGTCGAAGATTAGTTCTATGAGGACATTACTCGTTTTATGAAATTTATAGAAACATACCTAGGGAGGGTGTTATGGTATATGTGTCACTTTACATGGGAGTTACAGTTACAACACAATCTGAAATTCCCCATTGAGGGAGGTCAAAAGGCATCTGTGTTCTAGATTTAGTCTATTCAGTTGATCATTGATGATTTAGTAATTTTTGTGGAGAGTAGGGTTGAGTTGGTTTCTTATATGATGTACTGATCAGTGATGCACTGGTGGAATATTAAGACTTGGGATTAGAATATAGATAATATTTCATGTAAATAATTTCAAGATAACTTCCTAGAACACCTTTTCCATGAGACACATAAACATGAGAAGGAAGTAGAGTATATGTGGTTGACAAAGGGGAGTATATTCATGCTAGATTATGATGTCTAGTTCAATTACATTAAACTCTTTGTTCAAATATTTTGAGGATATGAGGATATTATATTGATGTTTTTATAGTATAGTATCAAATTGTAGACTAAGTCACAAGTTAACATCTTTAGGATGATGGTTTTTTCTGACATTGTGAATCAGGATCTCGTTTTTTAGGGCAAAACGAAGGAGGAATCCAATTAAATGAAAGTAGTTTCTAATGGATGACTAGGAGGTACGTCTTCCAATAGTAAGAAGCATCACTATAAGAATGTCAACCTGGGAAATGGAAAACAGAGTCACTAGAGATATGTATCAGTTACTTATTGAAGTAACAAAATATACTACCGCCAATGTTGTAGGTCAAGTCACATTCATATCCAGTGTTCATGAACACTAGTGAAGTGGAAATCCCATGGTAGGATGTGTCACTTATAAAGGTATTTTAGGAAAATTGACTAATGGGTAGTGAAGGAGGAACTGGGTGGAATCAGAGTGATGGAAGGGGGTATTTACCCCATTTCGGTGAATATCTTGGAGTTATTATGGATATGATGGTGTAGGTGATGGATGTAGTTTGTTAGGAAAATTGTTCATGTATTAGTATTTAGTGCATCTTATAGGACTCATATTATAATATAGGGATGAGTGGAAGGATAATTACGTGCATCTAAACCTGCACATGTGGATAGTGAGGATAGGACATCAATATTCTATGGTACTAGTCTTATAGATTATATTCTATCTAGTTAATTATTTTATACATGTTCTTGTAATTATTCAATATATGATCAACTTGTGGATGTTTTGAGTTTTGAATTTGTGTTAGTGAGTGGGGTTACTATGATCAACACACTGTTAGGTGTATGGTTGAGGGAAATCTATTAATGTAAGGGGTGTTATATCTATGTTGGACAAAATTATTTCTATTGGGATCTTTACATTATTCAAATGTCATACATTGACATGATTTTGGGTATGGAAATTCTAATTCTTCACTAAGACCATATCATTTATTACCATAGGACAGTGACCTTCACATCTCATGAGGGTAATATTTTTTTAAGTCATTAAGAATATAATATCATGTAATTCCATGTATGGAATGTTTTTTATCAACTAGTAAATAAGACTATTAATGTTTTATGTCTTTTTCAAGATGTTGATTGTTTAAGACATGATACCTTTCACCAGTAGAGGATTGGTTCTAGGACGTCCAACCTTAAGACTTATCAAGGATGCTACAAGAGAGGGATTTGGAGTTTACTATTGAGCTTGTAAATGTATATGAACCATTTAAAATTCCACCATACAAAATGACTCAAACATAACATTATGAACTTAATACATAGCTGGAAGAGTTTATGGATTATCCAACCGAGTACATCACCTAGGGGTTCTCAGGGATAGTTTTCTCAGAAGGATTATGCGACATTGTGCTCAATTTTTTATTACCATAATTCGAACCAGATAATTGTGAAAGAGGATATCCTCTTCCATGTATCAAATATCTCCTAAACTAGTTGAGAGGAGCTCATATGTTCTCAATGTTTGGTGTGAGTTTGGGGTATCATCAGTTGAGATTTGGTCCTTCTGATATACAACATTATTATTTGAGAACCAAGTGTAGAATATATAAGTTCGTTGTGAGGCAGTTCAGTCTAATGAATGCTTCATCTATGTATATAGCCTTGATGTAAAAATGTGTCCATCCATAACTAGATCTTTTTGTGGTTGTATTTATGGATTATATATTTGGGTACTCAATGAAACATGAATATCATGCACAGTATATTGATATCATCATGAGTACACTGTGAGAGAATCATCAATATGCTATTCTATATAAGTTTCAACTATGGATCGAAAATTTACATTTTATGGGTCACATCCTCTCTTATTTCTGTGTGAATGTTGACCTAGATAATGTGCTGAAAATGATTTCTTTGAAACATACCAACAATTTTTTTAATATTCATATATTTCTATGTTTAGTGGGATATTATCCAAGGTTTATTGATGACTTTTCACATATAGAATCACCACTTTACAAGAATAATCAATAATGGGATCAAGTTTGAATTGTCTAGATCAGATGAGGATGCTTTCAAATATTTGAATATGGGTCTGGATACCACATATATTTTGTTACTACCCAATCTGGGTGATGATTATACAGTGTTTTGTTATATATCTATGATTAGATATGAAGCATTGTAGATAAAAATATATCAGGATGTGGAAAATTGTAAAATTATTGTTGAGGATGCAAGAATGTAATTACCCTATTCACAATCTCACATTGGTTTTGGTGAATTATGCATATTTCTTATAGAATTATATGTTTTGAGAAATTTTTAATATGTATACTGATCAAAATAGATTAATGTACATCCTTTCATTGCATTTCTTGAATCCTTGGCAGTGAAGATGGGATGGGTATATGATTTTTTTTATTTTGAGCTACAATATACATCTAGAAAGGGGAACAATGTGTAGGAATATTTGAGTAGGGAAACATTGACTCTGAAAGGACAGGATTCTATTTATGACTGTAAGATAATGACTATACTAGCAGAGATGCATATCGAGGTTTAGGAGGGCTAGGATCAGTAAACCCTTATATCTTTATCTCTTGATTCTACACTTTTGAGCTAGATTAGGGAGAGGAAATATAATGATCTATAGTGATTATACCTTAGGGAAATCTTTGAAGGTGGAGAGTCGCCATCTATTTGAACTGTAGTTGAGGATGCCATCATCTGTGTTTGGAACCATGTTGTTATTACTGTATTTATGTGTAATGAGATGATGCAATAGTTTCATACCTCACAGTGGTCGGTACATCCTAGTTTGACCAACATTTATTGAGACATACATCAATAGTATTGGTGTAGAGGCATGAAAAATGAGATTGCAGTGTTCATGACACGATGCTACACCTATCATTAGGTAAGGTTCAAGCATGAAAAATATGGTGTTTTACTATTGCCATTGGCCATTTCGGATAAATATTGGTATGATGATACCATGGACTTCATGTTAGGACCTCTGAGGATTCCTCAGAAGAATGATGTTATATGGGTGATTGTGGATCAAATGATGAAATTAGAACATTTATATCCTATATGATATGTAATCATTATGGATCGATTAGAGGACATGTAAATTGAGGTGATAATTCATTTACATGGGGTACTATAATGTATTGTTTCATTCCATAATCTGTTATTTGCTTCATGCATATAGAATGGATTACAAAAGGCATTGGGTACAATGATATTTATGTGTATGGATTTCTAACCACAAATAGATGGGTAGTCGGAATGTAAATTATAGGTTCTTGAGGATATGCTACATGAATGCATTCTAGACTTTGGTGGTATGGGGAGAACCACTTAATGCACGTTGAGTTCTCTTATATTAGGATTTATCAAGATTCTATTAATATTTACCCATATGAGGTACTTTATGGTAAACCATGTAGATCACCTATATTATGGATATAGGGAGGGGTGTCTAATTTGTTAGGACTGAGTCTCGTGTAGGAGACATCAAAGCAATTCCTATTGATTTAGAAATGTATGGCTACTCCTAGATTATGAAGACTTTGTATAATAATTGTTTTCAGTGAACAATGGAGTATACATTGGATGATCTACAATTCCATCAGGTGTACCTAGTTTGGGTCACCATTGGATATATAGGTAGGGGAAGTAGTAGGGAATGTTTGTTAGATTGTTTCATATTGAGGAGGGAAGCAGTATAGTGGTTTACTAATTGGAACTTCCACCAAGGTATAGTGAATTGCAAAATGTTTATCATGTTTCAAAACAACATAAATATAACCATGTCCCTTCTCATGTGATCGTTGGTAATGTTATTGATCTTAAGGGCTATGCTTCATTTGTGGATCATATGATTCATGTTATGGATCATTTTGAGAAATTGTTTCGAGGAAGGCTTTCACTGATAGTTCCATTGCTATGGGAAAATGGACGTGTTCAAGAGGAAACAAGGGTGTGAGAATTAGATATGTGGGATCAGTGTTCTTATATTTTTACATTTTAATATTAGTGATTCTAGGTAGTACACCTCAAGGTCGAGCTATAATAATTTTGGAAGATTATAAGATCCCGAACCTTTTAGAGATTCCTTGTGCTTATTTTCAAGTATACATTTACCTTTTTTTGTTATACCTTTTTAGGTTTTTGTTTTTGGGTTTTTTAGGGTAATTAGAGAACTATGGAAGCTCGTGAGAATGATCAGTGTTGGTGAATGGTTATGTAAATCCATGAACTATTCCCCAAGAATATGTGCACCCATTTTAGAAGGAATGGAGGTGGTGGATGGTTGGAACATGTTTTTTCAAATTATGTGGACACCCTCCCCAAACGATGAACCTAGATAGAGTGGGGGTTTTCTAATTAGGCACCCAATTTTTCAAACAATTCACAATATCGAAGAAACTTTTCTCCCCCTATGTAAGGGAATACGGTTAAGGGGAAAGTTTTTGAAAACTATGTTCCTCCATCTAGATAACCATGAATGGGAGTTTTGAGAGACCTATATTTTTTATTAAAAATACTAAAACCCTTGGTTTTTAGAGAAAATCTCCCTAGATTTGACATATACTGTTATCTTTATTTTTTGATGATACTGTGGGGATTATAAGGCTCCTCATACATCTTATAGTGGAAATAAAAGATCAGGATGATGGATTAGACCTCACTTCCAGTTTTTAATTTCCTCTCATTAGTTTTCTCTATATCCCATACCTCATTCCTAATGAAGGGGGATGAATTTTCTGAATTTTTATATATTTTAGATCTATGTTCTGACTGTTGTTCTTGGTTATATCATAGTCACTTATTTTTGTTTAAAATATATTTTTTATTGTGAGATTGACCATTCTCCATCAAATTGGATATTTTTATTTTGGAGAATGTTCTACAATGATGTTTAGATTTTTGATCTGATTTTAAATAATAATACAATTGATTATAATTTTGTATATGATTTGTGAAATTTTAATTGACACGTTAGGAAATTGAATTGTAATTGTAATTAATTAATTAACATCCATAGGATTGTGAATATGGGTAATAGATTAATTAATGAAATTGATGATATGAAGGGTTTATGAAATTAGAAGAATGTTGGGATAATGAAACTGGTTGAACTAAATGGAATATGAAGTTGGTGAACTAATGAGTTATAGAATTATTTTAAATTGAATAATGAATATGGAACCATGCAATGTGATTTTATTTTTGATGTGAACAATGTGTTTTGTGATAGTTAATATTAATACAATTAGCTACATGGTTCTATAATACCTCTCTAGGCCCCATATTATATATGTATTTCCTCTAATCATTGAGTTATGGGACCGGGACTACTGCTCGAAATTACCATGGGGTGAATGAATGCTACTATAGGATCCCAATATATGAATGTGATTTTTTTATTAAATGAATAATGAAAACCCATGATAGAATAAAATGTTGTATCCCTTTTTTGGATGGATGAAACTCTTACATGGCACAAAGAAGGTATTGTTGGTTCGAGTTTTATTCTGAAACTGTGGAATATGTGGTTAACAAAGAATAATTTATATGTGGAAACTGTATTCTTTTTCTATTTTATATTAATCTTTATAAAATATCATACAATTTTATATCCTGGATATTGATTTAGATGTCGTAGGTGGTGGCCTGATCAGTTTTACTGAAACCCTACTCGAACTACATGATAAGTACCCAAATATTCTTCATGTTTGTAGAATAGGATATCAGAATGATCCCTATGTTATAAGGATTTTTTTTGTGATTTTTTATAGAGCATGGATTAGGGAACCAAACATGATGTCAGGACCTACTTGGGGAGTTGAGAGTGTGTCTATATTATGGGTTTTCATTTGACACATGACACACATATGTGATGACATATCTAAGGTTTTCAATTACGATCATTTATACATGTTTTAATTTTATAACATGATTTTTTTATTATATGTTATGGTATTATCTTGGATTTTTATTATCTGTAAGCGATCATTTATTCATATCTAATAATTTACTAATTTGATAACAATGGAATTGTCTCCCCATGATGTATAATATACAATCACTATTAGTCAGTATCCTAAAGCATATGGGGAGGAGAACTTCAGGTAATGTATATTACTGTGTTAGGGAATCGGCTTGGGGAACCCAGGTGTGGAATAACCATGAGGATGCAATGATAGTCATAAAGGATAAAAAGGATACGTCTTCTGATGATTCAATCACACCACCATAAATAATTAGTGGTAGAATAATGAAGTAATCCTTTCCCGGAGAAATAATCATTCCAAAAGATTTAAAAATAATCAATGAAGGGAATATATAACAGTGGGAACTTTCACATGAAAGGTATAAATACTAAATTGTTAAAAAAACTTAGCTTCAGGTCTAAATATTAAAGCATAGTTCATTCCATGTGAATCTAATAAAATAGAAACATTGTAGTATAGTAAAATATGTGGGATTTATTGTAATGGACAACCACCTTTATCTACTTAAGAAAGACTAGTGTACCCCTCTCCCCATATTATTTATTGTTAAAACCTATGAATAATGTTTTTTCAGTGGAGATAAAATCTATGGGGGATATGCACCATGTGTTCATTAAAATGAAGAACCCAAGATGAATATGATATCTTATTCTGAAACTTGATTAATATATATGATTATATAAATCCTCAATCCAAATGAGGAGACTTACTTGTAGAATGAGAATATTTTAAATTTTTTATTAATATTCTAAATAGAATGACACACAATATCCCTTCAACCCGAAATAATAATATTTCTATTTTGAAAATTCAAAAAAAATGATGAAATATGTGATAAGGATTTATTTTACTATCATGAACTGATATTATTTCATCTACAAGAACCCATGTTGAAATATAAATGTAGAAGATAAAATCTCTATGACTAGTAAATATCAAGACAATATATGGAGATTTAGGAGTCCATTCCACGTGCCAATCCTCGAAAAGAATCTATGTTTATTTTAAATGTTTTACATGATATATCAGGACTTGTTCTTATTTTTGAAACTCAAAAGTTGGGGATGGAAAAACACATAAATGATATAAATTTTATGAAAACATTATAAACAAGTCATCTAAAAAAGTGGATCCATTTGTTGATAATTCATATAAAATATGGTTTCTAGAAGTAAAGATACCTTGGAGAGTCGAATATTGGATCTAAAAGGCCTAATAGGCTCATTTGAATGAAGATAAAGTCCTTGTGATGTTTTGTAATCCTATAAATGATAATTTGGGTAGCTTTAAAATATGTATGTCATTAATGATTAAAATAGTTAACCTTATGGTGGGACATTAGTATTCTTGATGTTATTGTTTTATTTATTTATAATATAATTAAGTGTTACTAGTTCAGTTTGTTTCATGATTACTACAATCTACTAGGTGGAAGGAACTCCTTAAAATGGCCTCAAAAATATTTTTTCTACAATTATTGTTATTCTATTGAGAAGTACCTAGAGGTGAACAAAATAGAGGAGAGTTGGTGTCATTATCTTAATGAGGTATGTCCTTTTTTGAATTTATAAGCTGAATCCATCGGTATTGAAAGTGAAACATTCCTCTCCCAGGTGTTTTAAAGTATTTGAATAAACAACTTAATGGGAAGTTGTTTGAGATCCCTGGGATATTTGATTAATCAAGTTTCAATGGGATTTTTTTATTATTAATGAAAAATATGGAAAAATTTGCCATTTTTACCTTTTAATCATATTTTATACACTGAATATTATAACTATAGGCTTAGAAGATTTATTGATAAGTATTCTCCAAGTATTTATTTATTTATTAGAGTTTTAAAGAAGTAGTGAAACTATAATTTGGAAATGAATTTTATATTGATAGGTTTTTCAAAACAATTATGTTTCTAAAGGATTCTTGATTATGTATGGTTTTTTGGGAAAGTATTACTATGGATCATGGAATATTTTACAATATATAACTCTAAATATGAGAAAAGTTGATGAATTGTAATTATAATGTTGGTGAAAATTACATTATGGAAAAGGGAGAGTGAATGATAATATAAAAAATATGGTGGTGACACCCCAAACGGATTGAGGAAGAGGACCCTTTTTATATTATTTATAAAGGGGTAATAGAAGAGATAGTTTGGGACATTATTTGATATTTTCAACAAAAATAAATGTCTGAGAATTCTACTCATTGTATATGTTTTATGTTTTTCATGAATTTCATGAATGAAATAGTGATTCATGATATAGGGGTCATTTTTATTATATGGAAGGAGTATTTGATGTGGTAGATACTTGAAAAAAGGTGAATATTTATATATATATATTTATAATAAGTCTATTAATGAGTGAGTTAGTTAAAAAAAATTACATTCCCCTAGTAGTGCATTTGAAAAAAGGAACTCATAAGGATGAAACGACATAAAATGGTTGGACTAGAGTATGTTTGGTCAGAGAGAATGAAATCATGTGTGATGAAAATCACATGAGTGCATGAGAAGCAAGGATGACCCAATGTAGCACTAGTGTGAAGAGAAAAGATGCAACTCAAGTGGGGTGGATCAAGTGGTCCACCACCAAGGGTTAGTGGCTACTGGATTTTTTTGGAATTCTTACACATATTGGTATATAAATTACATAGGAGTTATATAGCATGTTCAATTTAGGATAATGAAACATGTTGATATAGTTTAAATTTTAAAATTACTTGTATAAAGTGTCTGAAATGAAGACATTTCATTAACTGCCTACCTATTCAACTTGTGGGAGTTCACTATTTAGTAATTGTAATTTCCATTCTATAATGAAATTGGAACGGTATTAAATAAATTTGAAAATACCAAAATTCACATCACCACACGACATAACAGATCATGGTACATACTAGGATGGAAATTCAGTAATAACCATGCTAAAAGGAATATTCATCCGCTGAAACCATGTATTGACATGAGAACATTTATAAATAGGCCACATGTAATTTAAAATAGTTATATCTCCCATATTATTTATATCTTTCAATTTTTAACACAAATGGATATATTAGATTATTTTTTAGATCATGTATTGACTATGAGAAACCATTGATTGACGAAGAATTAAATATGGATTTTATTGAATTAGACGGATGGAGAAATCATGGATATTTTAATGGTTTTTATATTATTAATGTTCTAAATTCATATTTCATGATATAAAAGTGTTTTTTTGGAAATTTTTAGTCTAGATTCAATATTTTCAGATTATAAAAATATTAAATTTAATACTATTTGAATGAAGGAGAACTAGATATTGTTGATATAATTAAGGATTTGTGTTTATAATTATATATAATTATTTATCACATGTTATGGTTGTATATATAATCCCATATCAAACCCAAAATTCTAAAATAGAGTAAGGATACATCAAAATGATGCAGCTGAAGTAGAATCCATATCCAACCCAATTAGTTCATTTCCTGTGATAAATATATATTATAATTACAATAATAATTACATTAAAGAATAGTTATTTTTTAAGAAATAAACATATTTCTATCATTAAAAATTCAAACACAGTTGGTGTAGATATAGTGAAACACCATATTTGGTCCTTCACTGTATCCCAACTCTGATATAGCACAAGATATAGTGTTGGGTTTGAGATGACCTAAGTATAATACATTGTGAAAAAATTTGATGTGAGAGATGTGTTCTATATTTCATTATTTGGTTTTGAACAAAACAATATAATGGATATAACCTAATATAATCATCAATATATTTGTTATAAAACTCATGGTATAATGGAATAAGATCCATGAACTAGTACACAATTAAAACTCGCAGGTTACGACAGTCAAAGGAACATGACAGGTCCACTGGTAGCGACATCTAGAGTTAGTAAGTGAAAAAAAATCATTGGAATGAGGCACTCTAACAAACACTATAAGATTGATTATAGAGGCTCTCTGCACCAGTACATGATGTTGACTAACTCATAGGTATATTCTTCATCAGTGATGGATCTACTTGGGTATTGTATGAGGAATGGTCATCCTAGCTCCTATGTACTATTAGTTTACTTTGGATCTATATATATGATGGATATAGATGAGAGTTGATACTAAAAGATGATAGAAGACGATTTTGGATGATGATGTGAGTGCTATTGGAAGAGGAGGTCATGGAGTGATCTTGAGAGAAGATAGATTTTTTTTTAGATATCAGTAATGGTTTTCATTCAGATTGTTTTTTTAAATTGGATTTTTGTTTTTGAGGTTGTCTCTCCTAAATGATGGTAATCCCTAGTAGATTAAGGATTTTTTTTGTGTCTTTTTCATCTTGGGGGTGGGTGGTACTCATAAGGGGTATAATTTTTATATTTGAGTATTTTTTGTTTCTCCATTTTTTGTCCATCTAGTGATGTTTGTTCTCGATGTTCGATGATGTGGGGGAATCTCTTTATGTAGGTGTTATGTTTTTTTTCATTCTCATGAAGCTTCTGTTTGGTGATAATTGTTGCTTGATCCCCAATGATGGAGTATTTTCAGTGATGAGATCAATCCTAGTTCTAGAATAGTTTTTTGATTTTGTTTACGTGTTGATAATCCTCAAGAAGGTGATATTCCATGTCAGGGTGTGAAAATTGGGGGTGGTTAGAATCTCAAGGCATTGAAATCCTCTTTTATTGAGTTTTGAATTCATTATTCATTTGATTTATTTTTTAATTCCTTATGTGAATCACCTGAAATGAGTTTTTGGGAGTTTTTTTAGAATTTTGAATTTTGTAATTTGGGAGGATCCCTCTCAACCATAAAAAATGGATCTTTTAAATTATAAAAATATCAATTTTGTACATACTCCATCCATATTTCTATATTAGGTATCTTGAATAAGAAGATTGTGAAGTGGGAGAACATCAATTTTCATATATGTTTTACGAAAATAGAATAGAAGAAATTGGGATATGATGTTTTATATATTGCTGAAATTTCATATTGTATAAATAAAATAAAGAAATGGTATTCTAGTGAAAAATTTTAGATAATATTAAAGTTAGTTAATATTTATTTTCATACTCATCGTTATGATCATGAAATTGAAGGATAATTTTTATTATCATAATTGTTATCTGAATGGTTTTTTGTATTTTGAGTGATGACAAGGATGGAAATATCATACATGAATAATTAATATTTTATGAATTATAGAAGAATAAGGGTATCATATTGATGCTCCATGTTAATATATTTATAGAGTTATAGATGAAAAAATTTTGGGATTACCATGATGATCTTGAAGATAACCTCAAGACTATAAACCAACTTTGTGCTTCATAGATGTAGTGAATTCAGTGTAGAGGATGGAGTGAACCTGGATTGGTTTTGGGCACTTGCAAATCATTGTAATAGAGAAAATGTGCATTTATTGCTTCTATGTAACACCACAACGTTTTTATATACTATTTGATGTAACCTATTTATGGAGAGCATGTAAAATCTATTTTCCATGAATATTCACTTTAATTATGTGTGGATGATGTGTAATATGGTTTCATGGGAATGTTAAAAAAGGTGAATGGGTTTTATTCTTAATCAGGGATAAATATGAAAAAAAATTAATATAAAAAATATAATTTTTAAATTAATTGACATTAAAAATATTTTCCAATATCAAGGTGTCTTTTTTTCTAACAATATGTCACGTTTGGAATGATATGAATGATATACTTAAACTATGATAAACTATTTTAATTTATTAATGTATTATACTCTATGGTCCAGCTTTCTAATTATTCATAAAATCATTTAACATGAAAAATCCATAAACTATTTACCAATAGAATAACCTACATGAATTCATAATGATTTTTTCACTAGAGTTTTGAGGTAGAGAACCTAGGATCTTGGAAAACCTTGGTTGAAATTCTTGTAAACAAAGAATGATCATAACTTGATGTCAAATTTTCATCGAGTGATGAGAGTATCATTTACATGTGTGTTAGGCCACAAATGGAACAGTCATGATTACAAATATAAAAATATAAGTTAATGGAAGAGAGTCAAGAAGAATAAATCATAAAATTGGTATTATAAAAAAATGTTTGATGGATTAGTTGGCTTCCTATTATCTATATTGTGTGTTTGGACATGCAATACTAATATTATTCAATTGTGTTTTATTACATTTCCATTCAGTGTAATTATAATCATGTGGGGAATTCATTGGGCCCAAATGTATATATTTTTAATGAAATTTAGGAATTATTACCCAAATAATTGAATAGTACCAAGAAACATACATCATATTTATTGAAAGGGTGATTTTTCGAAATTAATTAGAAACTATACTAGATGTTTTATTTTAAGTAATCAATTTTATTAAGGATTTCAATGTGACAATTAATACATAAAGAGGTTCGTTTTATAGAAATTTCTATAAAAATAATCTATTTCCAATGGAATTACAACTAATTTTTTGGAGTTACCTAATATTAGAGAACTAATTTTCTTAAATATTATAATAAACATTTTGAAAAAAAATTGGCTTACCCCTCACCAGGTCAAAAAACTTACCACATACACCCCATGAAGTTATTGTCAATGTAATCCTAGTAAAATTATAACGGATATCATATTTTTGGTGGCCTGAAGGAAATGATATAACCTATGGGAAGATATGAAAAAAATAGTATGATTTTCTGTATGTTAAGAATTGTGGTGGAATATCTATTAATCAGACACCAATAAACCCCAAACTTCATGATTCAAAAATATATTCCCATGATTATAAATAATCCCTCCTTCCACCAAAATTTAAAATGTGGGAAAATATTATTATTTTGGATAGAATTCATGTACGAAAATAGGATCAGAAGTGAAAAATTTTCAGTGGACCTGGAAGGCTGCAAAACTCATCTAATGTATGGTCAAACATCAATGGGAGGAACATAACCTATTTTAGTTTATCAGGAAACACCATTTCCATTGAGGAATCAATATGTGATTTAGGATAATCTACTGTAGTGAAGAATCGTGTTGACCACAAACATGCTCTACCACTCTCCCATCACTGTGATCTATAATTTTTCACATGCGGTCAATACCACATTAGATTTAAAATGAAATGAATTCCTGGTCCACTAGGTTATACTATGTGATATAAAGTTTTATTTATTAGGTAGTATGATATCCCTCACTCACTAATCTTTGAATAAATTTTTAAATGAAATAATTAATAATTTTTTTCCAATGATAAAAAGTCCCATATTTTCACACTTTATTAATGTGTGAATGGAGATTTTTTTTATTCCAATGTATTTTGAAACAACATTGAGAGTGTAATGTCCCCAATTTAATCAAGTTTTGTCCATTTTTAAATTTTGTTGTCTAAATCATTAAAGCAACCCAGGGCTTGTGCCAGCGCACTCCGTTGCAGGTCCTGGGAAGTTATTGAAATAATTTATATAACGTAAAGGGATTTATGAATAATGTTATATCATGCATTATCATGGTGTGAGGGATTAAAATAATTAATTAAGTATTGATCAGAAATAAGAATTGATTTAAATTAAATTTAAAAGAAATCAAGAAGGGATAAAATGGAATTTAGAAATAAAATAGAAATGGGGTTATGGAAAACTAAAAATTATTAAAGTGGTATATAACTATTTTTATTATTTTTATCTTATTTTATTTTAAATACATTGTATTCTATTTTATTTTTCATTTTTCCCTTTTTTCATTTTTTTCTCTGTTTTCACTTTTTCTTTCTTTCTTTTCTTTCTCTCTTTTTCTTCTACTCTCTTCCTCTCCTCCCTCTCTCATGTTGCGCCACCCCCTCTCCCTAGGTGGCGCACCACCTTCTCCCCTCTTTATAAGATCATTGCGCCTCTATTATTCAGCTATTTTCTTTGTTTACTGGTTTTCTTTAACCCTTTAGTTATTTCTAATATTACACATTTGGAATCATAATGTTTTGTTGAGTATCCTTCGCATAGTCCTCCATGGATGAATTTTACCCTATTTTGCAGTTTTTCTAAAATCATCTGTTTTCTTACATTTCAAGTCAAATAATTTTCAACCATAGATCATAGAAGCATATTATACCATAAGGGAGGGTTTTACTTCTTTTACCTCTATTTCATTTTGATTTATAAAAATACACAATTTGGTCATTCGTCAGTGTCTACCGACATTGTTCAATTTCAGACAATATTTTCAATTTAATTGTTTCACATAATCATTGATGCTTTATTTATCATAAATTAAATTGTTAAATTATTGCAAAAAGTACTGAAACCCCTTTGGGTGTGTCTATTTGGTCAATATAAATTCAATAAATATGATCATTTAATTTTTTTAGCTGCTATGTTATGCAGCCCATTGTAATTGTGTTTAATTTAAATAATTATTTTAGAACAATTATGAACCTTGAATTGTTAGATTTAGGTAGTTGTTTGTGATTATTTAATTATTTATTATAAATCACATTTTATCTACTTGTGTGGATGTAGTATCCTTCCTCATTATGTTTTTACATTGTATTATTAAATTAATACCTATTATTGTATGGGCATATCTTCCATGATTTCAAACTACAATTTCATATGCATACTATGTCATATCTGTTGCTATGAAATATTAATTAAATTCTGGGTGGGGATAAAATGTGGGTCCCATATTAAGTGTCACTCATGGACTCTATGTTCCTAGATGATTATCTCTACGTGTCGAGGGTGTCTTAGGATTTGCAAGACCGAGACATTATAAGAATTTATAAATAATTATGAGTGATACCAGTTCCAAAAGGGTCGATCGGGGGCGGATCCATTTTCAATGTGGCTATGCCAAGCCTCAGATGATAATCAAAACCTTCTTTGCGAGATCAGGACAGACTCATGGTAAATTCATTCCTAATGCGATACTTGGTCTTTTGAGAGATTTGTTTGGACGGACTAGGTGGTATTGGTTAATTTGAAGTATGTACCATAGCAATAACTTTGGGATGATCTCAGAGTCCAACTATCAACATGAACATATTAATAATGATGCACCGAAGGTTTATGTTAATTTTGCTTAAGTGCAGGGGATTAGTGATCCTTTCTGATATGTTGAAGCATATATTGTTGACACATAATTTAGACCCAAAGTTAAATCCCAAGCTTCGGGGTATGCATTTCCTTTGTTTTACCATGAATTTCTAGGCTTATATATATACATATGTGCATCATGCTTATTACATTTACTTTTTTTGGACTGTTGTATTAGTCCGAAGTAGGTGATTAGGGATGGGTGCTATTGGGAACCCATGACGAGGTATTTTATTTTGTTGTGATTAACTGATTTTCATAATTTATTATATAATAACACACTACATTTATTTTCTGCACAATAAATATATGTTTAGACACCATGGTGATGGCCTATTGGGATTTTATCTCACACCATGCTCTGGTGTCGTTGACACCTAAGTAGATTATATTCTTGTAGGTATTAACAAAGGGTAGCATGCTTCTTCCAATGATTGATTGTTTCTGGTTTCTTAGGATGGATACTAGGGTAGAGGATTGATCCTTTCTCATGATGTAGTTGTTTCACATCCTGTATTTTCTTTTTATTTGATAGTATGAATGTGTTTTTTTCGTGCATTTAGTTTAGATAGACATCATATCAAGACATTATTTTGTGATATTTTTCCCTTGATTCTTATTGAGCTGGATTATTCATATTGCTTGTTCTATAGGTAATTCATTTGTATTTTTCCTCTATTTATTATTAATTTTTTTACTTCCGATGTGATGATAAAAATTACCTATGAGGGCATAGTCTCCCCCACAAACATAAGAATGGTCCTTGGTGCTTATTATTTTTATCTTCTTTCTTTTTCTATGCATTTTATTCTATTTTAATTTTCATTTTATTTTCCTTTTTTTCTATTTTTTCTATTTTTTCTTTTTCTTTCTTTTCTTTCTTTTTTTGTCCTCTCTTCCTCTCCTCCCTCTCTCTTGTCATGTATCCCCCTCTCCCTAGGTGGTGCACCATCTCCTCCCCCTTTTAAGATATCATCATCCCTCTGTTCTTTGTTTGTTTTCATTTCTATCAAGTGTGTTGTATACCTTAATGTACAGATAATATTACTCATTTAGAATTGTAGATTTTTATTAAGTATCCTTCGTGCAGTCTGTCGTGAATGATTTTACCCTATTTTGGGGTATTTCTAAAATCTTTTTTCTTTCTTCCATTTAAGGTCAAATCAAATCCAAATACAAATCATAGAATCATCTATGATGATAAGGTACGGTGACTACTTCTACCACTCGTTTTCATTCAGATTTATAAAAACGCATTATTGGGTCATTCTTCAGTGCCTACCGACATTGTTCGTTTCCTCCCAATCATATCAATTTAATTGTTTCTCTCTGTCATTGAATCCTTATTTATCATATATTAAATTGTTAAATTTTTTCTATAAGGTCGGACACCCCTTTGGGTGTGCCTACATGGTCGGTGTAAATTTCGTTAACCCAATCATTTAATTTATTTTACTGCATGTATTGCGCATCCCATTGTAGTTGTGTTTAAATTAAATAATTATTTTAGAATAATTATGAAACTTAAATTTTTATATTTTGGTAGTTGCTTGTGCTTATTTAGTTATTTATTAAATAGTGTATTTTATCTACTTGTGCTGATACAGTATCTTGCCTCGTTATGTTTTTACGCTACAATTTTAAATTAATACCTTGAATTTCACAGTTGTATCTAATTACATTTCAAGATATAATTTCATATTCATACTATGTCATATCTATTACTGTGAAATTTAAATTAAATTCAGGATGGGGAGAGAATGTGGGTCTAATATTAAGGTCCACACACAGACACTCCATTATTGACTGATTACATCTATGCATCAGGGCGTGTCATAGACTATTCCAGACCAAGACTTCCCCAGTCATTTGAAATACATATGAGTGATACTAGCTATAAAAGGGACCATTGGGGATGGATCCATTAGAAATTTGAAAAAAAATCCTCAGATGATACTCGACCCTATCTCTTCAAGATTGAGATGGACTCATGGTAAAGCTATTCCTCTAGTGATACTTTCTCTTTCGATATATTTTCTTGGACGTGCTCGGTGGTATTGGGTAATTTGAAGGATGTAATGTAGTGATACCTTTGGGATGGGCTTAGAATCCAACACTCAAATTAGACATTTTAATAATGATTCACTGACGGTTTTTGTTAATCTCGCATGAGCCTAAGAGAGTGGGGATCCTTTTCAGATATGTTGAAGCACATATGTTTGACACCTAATTTAGAACCTAAGTTAGATAAAAATCTTGGGGTATTCACTTCCTTTGTTTTGCCTTGAATTTCCAGGATTATATATATAAATTTGTGCTTACAAATTATTATAGGTACTTCTTTCCGACACTCAACTTAGGCCGAATCAGGTTATTAGGGATGGGTGCCATTGGGAACCCAAGCCGAGTTATTTTATTTTGATTTTCTTAACAGATTTTCTGCATTTATTATATAATAACACAGTGTATTTATTTACAACATGAAATATAAAGTTTTATACACCATGTGTGCTGGCCTACTGTGGTATTATCTCACACCCTGCTCAGGTGTCATTGACACTCGAGTATATTGTATTCTTGTAGGTATTGACAAGGGAAGTGTGCTACTTCCGATGGTTGATTGTTTATTTCTGCTTAGTATGGAGACAGAGGAAGAGGACCGAGCCTTGCTCATGATGTCGTTGTTTCCAGTTGTTTAATTTATTTTTATTTGATAGTATGCTTGGGTTTCTATTTTTTGTGCTTTATGTTTAGATAGACGTTATAGCATGACATTATTTTGTGAGATTACACACTTGATTCATATTGAGTTGGATTATTCATATTGCGTCTATTGCAGTTTGTTAATTTATATTCTTCTGCAATTTTTTATTAATTGTTGTTTACATCTTCTATGATAATATCTATTATCGATGATGTAATAGTCTCCCCCATGGACACAAAAAAGGAACTCGCTGCTAGTTGGCAGCCTCTGGCGTTTGAGGAGATACGCTTGAGTTTTTGCGGCCAACCCTGCTCGAGGCACCCTTTAGGTGGATCCCAAGATGGGGACACTACAATTTGGTATCAGAGGTGGTTTTTTCATTTAGTATTAATATTTGGGATTGACAGGAGACTAGGATATATCTATTTTGAATATACCCTATTCGTGGATGTAGCTAAACCACATTTAGGGAAAACCTAAATTCCTAGGTTGGGATTGCAGTTATTGATTATGCCACTTATTGTTGATATGATTTCACCATTGTGTGACTCACTTTTGTTGCATTGTTTTTAGTATTGGTATTGGTATTTTTTATATAATTGGATTTTACCATTACAACCCAATGATATGAGGGAAATACATTACATGACCCGTATTAAGCACCATAGGATTAAAATCCCATTAATATTGACATGCCATATCTACATTCAGTGTGTATCTTCCTATTTGCATGTGAGTGTTTTTGTGCCTAGTGTTGATTTGTTTTGAAATTCTGGTTTGTTAGATATAATGTTTTGATAGTTTTTTAGATGTTAACCTAACATAAACAAAAAATGGATAGTAGACCTTGTTTAGTAATCCATCTATGATTTCTCTTCTATATCAAAACACTTATATTGAAGAAGGTTATTTTTTATGTAGTTATCAGAGGAAGGATATATACCTAACCTATTTTTGTGCCTTACCTATTTTCACCATCTTCTTTACTCTTTTTCTAAAGGTATGTATTTGGATATTTTATACCAATGCATCCATGATGTCTTCATGTCATGCCTCAAGAGAGTGGTAATAAGAACATTCTAGAGATGGTGGGTCCTGAACCACCAATGGTACCTCATGTAGTGCCTCTTATGGTACTACCTCCTACTGATCTGTCGAAGGACCTCGATGCTCAGTTCATGGATATTTTCATCAGTTTTATGCAGATGGTTCAGAATATTCCCTAACCTTCCCCATCTATGGCATACCTCATGTGGGAATTTATATAGCAACATCCTCCCACATTCTTAGGGAGTGGTGTCCCCCATGCTATATAGTTACGGATAAAATCCATAAGGTATATATTTGACTACATCAAGATGCTTGTAGAACGAAGGGTAAAACATGCAGTATACATTCTTCGTGACTCCACCAAGTAGTTGTGGGACGTCATTTCTCATGTTGAGAAGACCGGTGAAATGGTTAGGGATGACTGCCAATAATCTTTCTATGATTAATTTTTTACAAAGAATATAAGATATGATCATTCAAGGTAATTCCAACAACTTCAGTAGGACTCTATGAGTATGTTAGAGTATTTTACTCATTTCAAAATCTTAAATGTTTTGCCTCATCACTAACTCATGACACACAGACTTTTACGACATGTTTTGAGGATGGACTTCATTATACAGTCTGCTCTCCAGGTAATGTATTACGTATGAAAAATATCAGAGTGATCTTAAATTAGGCACTAATTTTGGAGCAAAATGTCAGGGAAGCTAAACCGGTGAGCCAGGGCAGTTGAGTTTTGAGACAGGGTAACATCTCATCTAGCAGCATGAAACACCATTCTAAAAGTGCATGTGGGGAAAATCCTAGCATAATAGAATAGTTTTATAGTCACATCACATGTCATTAATGCGATATAGTGTGTATCAAGAATCCACAGTGAACGAGAGACATGAAGGAATACTGAGCTTGCGGTAAGATGGGTCAGCTTCAACATTTCTGCTGATTTCTCCTTCCAGTATCTAGTGGAAAAGGATTTGTACCTCCAGCCCCATAAGTTATGGGATCTATGACTCCACAGTTGGCTAGAAGTTCATTTTCCACAGACTAATTAGGACATGTTAATAGTGGAGGTTGTGGTGGAGGAAATCAAGTTTCATATTATCATCGTCAGTAGAGTAGACCT
The DNA here is from genome assembly GCA_963277665.1 of Viscum album. Taxonomy (NCBI): domain Eukaryota; kingdom Viridiplantae; phylum Streptophyta; class Magnoliopsida; order Santalales; family Viscaceae; genus Viscum; species Viscum album. Next base: position 219,084,572 of record OY728138.1, read on the forward strand.
ACTCAGGCCAACCAGGAAGTATCTTAGGGCCATGGTTCATGCCTCATGTACATAGTGAAATAATTCCCAGAGGAGCAGAGTGTAGGACCATCGATGGTTAGAGGTACTATTCTAGTATACTTTAATTTAGTTTCTTCTCTTTTTGATACTAGTTCATCACACTCCATTTTATTTGCTTCTATTGTTGAAGGTTTTGTATTTACAATTGAGAACCCTTACAGTGTCATGTCTCTCAACACTTTTTTAGGAGTTTATATAGAGGGAATATGCCAGTTCCAAGAGTTCCCCCTTGAGATAGGTGGGTACCATTTTATTTGAAATTTATATGTCCTTGATATGTCTGGAATCGAAGTCATTCTTGGTATGAACTAGATTTCTCTTTATCATGATCAAGTGGATTGATATCATCATCGGGTGTCCTTTAAATCCCATGTGGGTTACACATATCTACACAAAGGATAATGGGATATACAGGAAGATTGATCTAGTCCTAAATATGTAGGGCTGGGTAGAGTGTCATCTCATTTAGCAAGTACCTTCATTAGTGATCGGGGAAAACATCTAGTTGAATTCCCTCCTGTTGTTTATCTTTTCCAGGATGTATTCCCTGATTATTTCCCTAGCTTACCTCCTATGAGGGATGTGGAGTTCACTATAGAGCTCGTTCGAGGCATGCCATCAGTGTTTATTCCTCTTTATAGGATGGAACCAATAGAGATACATGAACTCAAAAAGTAGCTCGAGGATCTAAAGGCTAAGGGTTTCATTAGACCTATCACATCACTATGGGTTTCACCTGTTCATTTCACCAAGAAGGACGACAGTACCCTCAAGATATGCATGGATTATCATCGACTCAACAATCTTACAGTAAATAATTGATATCCATTTCCTTGTATAGATGATCTCTTCGACCAGCTCCGGGGAGAAATAATTTTCTCCAAGATTTATCTAAGCTTGGGATATCACCAGGTATGTGTACGACTATCTGACATACCATGTACGACATTCCAAAGCAAGTATGCGATGTAAAAGTATCCGGATTTTCCATTCAACCTCACGAATTCACCAACAATCTTCATAGATCCAATGAACTTGGTTTTTCACCTATATCTTGATTCCATTGTTGTAGTCTTCATAGAAGATGTCTTGGTGTATTCACGCTCTACAAATTATTATGCAACCCATCCTGAGATCATGATGAATACATTGAGAGATCCCCATCTATAAGCTAGCTCTAAAAATGCCACTTCTGGATTGATAATGTTCACTTATTGGGTCATATTACATCTGAAGTATGGGTATCAATTGACCAAGATAATTTGAGTGCTGCGGTTTCATGAGAGCAGCATAAGAATGTCTTTGACATCCATAGTTTCATGGGTCTTTCTGGCTATTATTGGCATTTCATCCAGGATTTATCCCACTTAGAAGGGCCTCTTATGGCCTAGACTGAGAAATTTGTATAGTTCATATAGTCAGAATCTTGTGAAAAGTCTTTTCTGGAGTTGAATAGAAGACTAACCTCAAATCCTATCCTGATTCATTTTATGGCAAGTAAAATCTATTTTGTTTACTGTGATACATGATGAATAGGACTAGGTGTAGTTACGATTCACAGTGATTGAGTCATGGTTTATAGTTCCCGCCAGCTGAGACCTCATGACCAGAACTATCCTACACAAGACCTTGAGATGGAAGCTGTGGTTCATGTTCTACGTTGTTGGAGACGCAACATTTTGGATGAAATATTTTTTTTACATGGATCATAAAAGAATAAAATATATCTCAATCAATGATTCATGAACTTATGGTATCACAGAATGGTCGAATACTTGCATTTTTATGACTTTGATCTTTATTATACCAATGGTATGGGTAATGATGTGGTAGAATCTTTGAATCGCAATACACCGACACAAGTTGTTTAGGTAGCTAGAAGTGAGTGGAAGATGATGGATTTGTTTTCAAAGATGTGTCTGGAGGTTCTGGAATAGTGCGGGCTACCAATTCTAGTAGCTCTTATAGTGACATCCTCTCTCGTAGACAATGTATACATGTATTTTTTGAATGATCCAGAGAGATGAGTTTTGAGAGAAGGTGTTACAGGAGAGAACCCACCTCTTGATTTTGTTGTTGATGGTGGTGAATCTCTCATTTAACATGGTTGAGTATGAGTACCTCTGGGTATACGGGAAGAGCTGATGAAGGAATATCACAGCTCCATTTGGGAAATTTATCCTGGTTTGACCAAGATGTACAGAGACATGTGTCGAAAGTAATGGCGGCCTGGTATGAAAAAGCATATAGTGGATTTCATCACTCAGTGCTCCACCAGTCAACATGTGATGGCAGAGCACCAAGGACCTTCTGTACTCCTACATCATTTATCCATTATTGAATAGAAATGGAATGGCATCACCAGGAATTTTGTTACAGGTATAACAAGATCTCCTCAAGGCAGCTATGCAGAAATGGTGACTTTCTATAGGATGACCAAGGGTTTTCACTTTTTACCTATCTAGTAGACATTTATAATTGATGAGTTGGGAAGGCTGTATATCTGGGAGATAGTTCGACTTTATAGTGAAGCACTTTATATTGTCTTTGAAATATATTACATCTTTACTTCATGATTTTGGAAAGGGTTTCAAAAGGTTCTGGGATCCCATGTACTTTTGAGTACTACATATCACCCTTAGACTAATGGGTAGTTCTAGAGAACAATAAGAGTGTTAAAGAATATGTTAATGGCATGTATCCTTGATTTTATATGATTCTAGGAGAAACATATAACTCTTATTGAGTTTAACTATAATAAAAAAATCTAGGAAACAATTAAAATGGATCCATATGAGGCCCTCAATGGTAGACCATGTTGTTAACCTTTTTTCTAGCTCAATGTATGTGAAGAAGCTCTATTGGGTCCCCTTATCGTTCAAGAGACTTTTTGAGAATGATCAATTGATTCAATGTGGGACATTGAGTCTTTCTGTGTGTTTCTCTAAGGTAGGTTCACAAGAAGATCAATAGATAGGTAAAGTTATCACTGAGATTAGTTGGTCCATTTGAGATAATAGAGAGAGTTGGGATGGTAGTGTATCTTTTACTATTTCTTCATAGGTATCATACCATTCATGACGTTTTCAATGTATCTCTTCTCCGACAATATCATCCCGACTAGTTTCATTATTTTAACACTAACAACATCAAGCCTGAGGAAGATGCATCCTTTAAGGAGAATCTAATATGTATCGTCGACCATAGCATGAAAGTCCTCTATGACAGGTCTGTCCCTCAGGTCCTGTAGTTATGGAAACATGGATGTGTTTATGAAGAGACCTGAGAGTGAGAGACAGATGTACCTGCATAGTGGCTGGAACTTTTCTCTGACGACATTACCATACCCTTGGAAGGGCAAATCAGGGTGAAATTTCTTAAAGAGTACATATTGTAACGTCCCAGATTTAATCAAGTTTGTACTTTTTTTAATTTTTTTGTCTAAATCATTAAAGGAACCCAGAGCGGATGCTTGTGCACCCTACTGCGGGTCCAGAAAGCTATTAAAATAATTTAAATAAATACAGGGTAGTTATGAAAAATGCAATATCGTGGTTTAGCATGGTGGTCATGATTAAAATAATTAATTAAATATTGAAATTAAATAAGAATATATTTAAAGGAATCTAAATTTATAACTTAAATAGAAAGGGGGTTATGGAAAAAGTAAAAATAATTAATGTGGTAGATTACCATTTTTATTATTTTTTCTTCTTTCTTCTTCTATCCATTTTGTTTAATTTTATTTTTTATTTTATTTTCCTACTTTAGTTTGTTTTAATTTTATATTATTATTTTCTTTTCTTTTTTCTTTCTTTTCTTTCTTTATGTTCCTTCTCCTCTATTTTTCTCCTCCCTCTCTCATGTTGCGCCTCCCCCTCTCCATAGGGGGCACACCACCATCTCCCATCTTCAGAAGATCTTCGTGCATCCATTCATCGTCCATTTTCATCGTGGGTAGGGGCATTGTAAACTACACGGTAAGACTAGTCTTAACCATTTAGAATCACAGAGTGTCCTTGAGTATCAATCGTACAGTCTATCGTGGAATGATTTTTCCCCATTTTAAAGTATTTCTAAAATCATTTGTTTTCTTTCATTTTAGGTCAAATCAAATCCTACGGGGGATTATAGAATCATATGTTACCATAAGTGAGGGTTTTTACTCGCTTTCCCTTTGTTTCATTGTAATTTATGGAAATGAATTATTTCTAGCATTTTTCGATGCCTACTGAATTTGTATTATTTCTCCCAATATTTTCAATTTAATTGTTTCACTTAATCACTGTATGCTTAATTATCATTAATTACATTGTTAAATTTTTTTAACAAGGTCGGAAACACCTTTGGGTGTGCCGATGTGGTGGGTATAAATTACATTAACCCAAGCATTTTATTTATGTAACTGCATGTGTTGCGCATCCCATTGTAGTTATGTATAAATTAAATAATTATTTTATAATAATTATGAACCTTGAACTGTTGGATTTTGGTAGTTTTTTGTGCTGATTTAATTATTTATTATAAAGTGAATTTTATCTGATTGTGATGATATAGTATCTTTCCTCTTTATGTTTTTACATTGTAATATGAAATTAATACCTTTTATTGAACATGTGTATTGACTTCGATTTCAAGCTCCAATTTCATATGCATACTATGTCATATCTACTTCTCTGTATTTTTAATTAAATTTTGAGTATGGAGACAATGTGGGACATGTATTAAGGGCCACATAATGTCTCTCTATTACTAACTGATTACCTCTATGCAGATGGGGCGGTGGCTTAAGCTTTGTGAGACCGAGACTTCCCTAGGACTTCTAAATACTTTTTACTGGTATCAGTTATAAAAGGGCCCAGAAGGGATGGATCAATGGAAATGTGGTTTTTCCAAGCCTCAGAATATACTCTACCCCTTTTTTGTGAGATCAGGATGGACTAATGGAAATTCCATTCCTCAAATGATACTTGGTCTTTCGCAATATTTCCTTGGATGGGATCAGTGGTATGGGGTAATTTGAAGGATATACCCTAATGATACCTTCCGGATTGGCTCTGACACCATCTCTAAATTTGAAAATATTAATAATTAGGCACCAAAGTTTTATGTTAATTCCTCTTGAGCCTATGAGAGTGGCATTCTTTTCTAATATGTTGATGCACATATAGTTGACACATAATTTAGACCCCAAGTTAAATCAGAAGATTGGGGGTATGACTTTGCTTTGTTTTACCTTGAATTTACAGGCTTATATATATACATATGCCCATCCTACTTATTAAAGGTACTTTTTTAGACTCACAACTTAGGTTGTAGTAGGTGATTAGGGATGGGTGTCGTTGGGAACCAAGACCGAGTTATATTATCAATCTACGCTTAACTAATTTTATGCATTTATTATATAATGAAACACTGCATATATTTATTGCATGAAATGTAACAGATTAGATACCATGGGTTCCAGTCTACTAGAATTTTATCTAACACCCTGCTCGTGCATCATTGATAGCTGAGTAGATTATATGCATGAAGGTATTGACAAAGGTAAGTGTGATGCTTCTAATTCTTTATTGTCTCGTGCTTCTTAGGATGTAGACTTGGGTCGATGACTGATCCTTCCTTGTGATGTATTTTATTACACCTTGTTTCTTTTCTTATAGTTTATTTTATTCTCGGGTTTCTATTTTTCATGAATTTAGTTTAGGTAGACATCATAGCATAACATTATTCTGTAACCGTAGGCATTTGATTCTTATTTAGTTGGATTATTCATATCACTTATGCTGCAGTTTATTCATCAATATGCTTCCACTAATTATTATTAATTTCTTCTTACTTCAGCTATGATAATAACTATTACCTATAAGGGAATAGTCTCCCCCATGGACACAAAAAGGTCATTGACGTTAGTCCACAGCCTCCAGCATTCAGGGAGATGCATTTGAGGTTATGTGGTCATCCCAGCTCAGGGTACCCTTCAAGTAGCTCCAAGGATGTGTACACTACAGAGAGCTACCCCAAAATTATTTTAGATAATATATAAAGGATGTCTTGGATGTTTTTTCACATGTTGTTACATATTATATAACATGCGGTAAAAATTAATGTTAAATTTTTCTAAAGTATTTTTTGATGATATCAAAAAACAGTTTTGGAAATGTTTAGCAATATATATATATATATGATGTAATTTATGTTTAAAGAGAACTAATTATGTGAGGATATATAGAAATGAGGATATTGTAGGAAGTTTTTTCTAATGGAACCACCACATTTTTTGGGTTTATACCATGTAATTATCAAAACTGCCACGAACAATGAAAAATTGTTGCTAACAATAGTGTAGTGTTCTCCATGAAAATGTTATAGGGTATGTGATATAACATGGTTTGAAATTGTTTTATTTCTATAAGTTATCATGATCTATTTTTTATCATGTGGTGATTATATATATATTTTTTCAAATCCAACATGTTTTATTAATTTTTAGAAAACTAATTACAAAAAGAAGCAAAATTTTTATGAAACATTTCATTCAATAAAAAATCCTATGGGTATATTCCATCATAATATAAAAGGGTTACATGTTATTTACTTGGTTTTCATTTATTTTTAGAATCATGATTTATTTCCCAAAGCTATCTCATTTTAATTCAATTATATATGATGATGAAATGATCTCCATCAATTTTGATATTAGTTGTTTCTCATTTTTTAATGGGAGTATATTTGAATTATTGGAATCTTTTCAATGTTTGAGAACCTTCATCTCTGTCTATATTTAAAAAAATATCTATCTCTTTAACTAAAAGGTTTTATTAAACTATTAGGATGAGTGAATCCCGACCATTTTCAAGGAGACTCACATAGATCATGGATATTCAAGGTGGAAGGATCCCATAGCTTCATCATAATGATCACTATAATGTTCATAGTGAACAACATAAAAGGATTTGATATCCATGGAGGAAAAGGTGTATTATTCATAATTAAATATATTTATATCCAAAAAATGGAGACATGTTGTGGTGTAATAGGTATTGATTGATGTATTCCACTATTTTTGTGCGATTAAAAAACATTTATACATAAAATTTATCCCTTCTTATAGTAATTTCATAAATTATAAATCACATAAAATCACTTATAGAACATAATGAAAAAATTTATAAATGACAAATTAATGAAATAATAAGTATTTTTTGAATTCAAGGAAGCAATATTGATGAAATAGTAACATATCTTTAAGAATAGTAATATGACCCATTTGAAGAGTAAACTGGCTAATTGAATAACAACCGCTTCCATGAAAGTATAACTAAATTTGAGGAATCATAATAATGAAATAATGGTTAAATTATATCATCATCTAAGTAAATAAATGTTTTAAAAATTATTTATTTAGTGTTGGTATTTTTGTAAGTCATAATTATTTAATTAATTTTTTTAATTAATTTAATAATTTAATAGAAAATAAATTTTCATAAAATTTATTAATAGATTATTTTTTTGATACCATATGATTTTAAGATAATTTTGTGGGACGTTAAGTATTTTTTTCAAAGTGTTATAAAATTAGTTATAATTTTAAAATTTGTATTTTCCATGTAAATGATTATTTTAATTAAAAATTAAATTACTGATATTTTGGAAATTATTTTCATAAAATTAATTTCATTTTCATATTCTAAATATCAAACAAAATTTATGGTGAATTTTTTATATTTTTTTTGAAAAACATGATTTTTATGAATAGTAAAATATGGTAATTTATGATATATTTAAATTATAAGCTAAATACTTTGTTCATTGAGTCATCGCTGATGTAAGAACCAAATTATCAAATATAAATTAATTATTATAAAATATTTTATGATAATTCTCATGAAATTCATAGTTATGAGACAAAATAATAAACTAATGATTATATTATTGTGAAAACACCCATCCCCTCCACTATAAATACAACCACTCACCCCACTTCTCCTCACACCACCCATGCTTTGAGCCTTGCCAAAATTATACCCAATAATCTTTCATATTCCCTATAAACATCTATGATCACTTGGTCTCATCAAAAGACCAGAACCTTATCTTGAAAGAGGATCTTAAGGGGGATAAATACAAGAGGTAAAACACTATTCTTCTTTCTTTTAATTCCTTATAAATTTCATTTGTTTCCTTATATTTTCCTTACCTTATATTATCCAAATATAATGATAACAAAATTATCATTTCTATAGTGTAATTATATTATATTAATATATTATTTATCAATAGACTCCAACATCTCTCTCTTTTATTTTAAAATTGGAATCATCGCCCGTGATGTGTCAATTTTCCGACATCGTGGGAAATACAGATTCATTTTCCATCAACAGCTTACAGGATGATAAAAAAACAATTAAATGGTATAAAAATTATTTTTAGAGTTTATGTTTTAACCATATTTATGTTCTATAAATAACTTTTATACATAACACTAATTGACAATACAAAAAAAGTTCGTTGTACTAAAAAACTGCCAAAATTAACCTAAATTGATCATCATTACCTTTAGAAAAATGATTCATCCCCATAGAATATAACCAATTTATATATAATATAATTTAAACTTATTTTTTATAATTAATAAAATATAATAAAAATTTTGGATATTTTTCCAAATTTTACATGAACTTCAATTCATTTAAAGAAATGAAACGATCATAAAACCTATGAAAACAAACACTCTCAAATGATGAAATTAAACACTATAACTCATCCAAATTCCCATAAAAGAATTAAATAAAACCATAATAAATCATATTCATGTATTAAGGGTTCATTATTTTTTAATTAATTAATATAATGTTATTATTCAAGATATTAATGTGAATGAATCATTCAGACACAAGGTAAGGGGAATTCTCAAACCCAACTCTCATTTTTTTGGTTTTACCTCATTCACAAAATTTTTTATATAGATTTTAACACCATAAGATTTAATATTACATTATATCTTCAATTTAATTCAATTATATGTGCCACATGTTACACTGAGTTTGAGCGCACCACGGCTTACCAAACTTGCTGTTTAAAAAGCATTATGAATAGTATTAACTGAATTTTGAATTTTATATACATCATATAATTTTAGAATCCATATTGTGTGTTTATTAGACATAATATAAGAACAAATTCATTTTTTTCAAAACAAAAGAAGTATTTTTCAAAAAATGATGATTTTCCACCTTTTAATGCATAACCCTTTTTAAAACCAATATTTGACACTTTTATATATTAAATTTAATGAAATTAAATTTTTCTATAAAAGTTGGACATAAAAATTTAGTTTGGATAATTTTTTGGTTCATTTTAGTTGACTTTCATATTTTGAATAATAGTGAAAAATACTAAATTTTAATTGAAAACAAATTTTTTTAAATAGAAATAATTTATAGATTTAAATTATGAAGTTGAATGGTTTGGAGGTATAATTAGATTATATTTTTACCATCAAATACAATTGAGGTCATTATAAGTAATTTCACATTTTAATTTGACATAAACACATGTCAGTATTTTGATAGTTTTTAATTTTTTAAACACATTTTTTTGGTTTTGACAAAGAGAATAAATTTTAAATTAATTAATGTAAATTATATGTTTTGAATTCAGTAAAATAGAAAACATTTTTCAATTCATAATTTCAAAATTAGCTTATGGTGGTTTTTTGGTATTTTTCTGAAAACTTTCAATTTTTGCTGAATAGTGAAAAACACTATGTTATTGTTTAAAATCGACTTTTTATTTAAATATTTATTTATTTTATTTAAATTAATTTTATGTCAAAATAGGTGTATAATAAATATATACATGTTTAATGTAATTCATTGGAGTTGTTTTATAATAAAATTAGATGTATAAAATTTTATTGAACTTTTTAACGTCCTTTACCCACCATTTAGGAACATTTAAAAATTTACATAAAATGTAATTTTACCACTTTTTTGAATTGAATTTAAAAAATATGAGATACACAATTGAAATCATTAAGTAAAATTTGTTTCAATAAGATGAAAATAATTTTTTAGGAAAAGTAACTTTTTACTTTTATTTACCACCGTTAAAAGTAAATAATGTAATTAAAGGTAAAAATGATATTATAATTACCCTAAAGCTTTTACTAATTCTATTGGATAAGTTAATTTCAACAAAACCCAAACATAGGAATAAAATTTTATCCTTTTGGTCCATTTGGATTAGATTAGGACATTTATTACTATTTTATTTAATAAATAATTAAAAGTGTTAAATTCAGAGTTTAATTACTAATCCATTTTTAATATAGGATTATACATAAGATAAATTAGAAAATAAATATTAATTATAAAGATAAAATTAATTCCTACATAATTTCATTTTATTTATAATATTTATAGATCAAATAATTAAATTTATTTATGACACAATGATGATGTTGTAATTGCTTTATCAATGAAAGATTAAAATAATTGATATTATAAATATTCAAATAAATTTAAATTGAGGCTTTTGATTCCATCCACGAATTTTCTTGATTAATATTACACGTTAGGGTTTATTAAATAATTTTTTTGAATTGATAATGTAGTTATGACTTTAACAAAAACAAAATACCAAATAGTGTCAAAATTGACATAAATGAGTTTTTAAAACAAATACTATATTATTAATTGATATAATATCTCTAAAAATAAAATAATTGGCCAAAGGACTTATATAAGGTTATATATATAAAATATTAACCACTTGGGGTTCTCTTAGATTTTTATTGTATATTTATTAACCATTTATTATAATAATACAATAGGACATGGTAAAAGATAAACTCAGTAACAGAAATTTATTTCTAAATAATAGGGTTATTATGGTGAATTAACTAGTATAAAACCTATTGGTTTAGAGGATTTCAACCCATCCCTATATTATCTTAGAAATAAATCAATTTTGATCCACTGTAAACTAAAAAATTTTCTATAATAAAAGAATATTTCAAACATTTCCGAAAGTGACCTCACCTCTCTTATAAAAGGGTACATCCACTTCTCTCAAAATCACACCTCCAAGGCCATTTGGATCATCCAAACCGCGCCCAAATCTCCTCCAAACTTTACTCAATTAAATCTATAGGAATTACCTTGAGAAAAAAGCCATCCTAAAGAGCGATTTTGTTCAAATCAAATAGAAACACCCAAAGAAGAGATAATTATTTTATCACCTCTTTCAATGTTATTTTCTTCTTCCACTTTCACTTTCTTTGTAATATACATAAAAATATAATGAATCCATAACTTATACATACTATTATGTTATTATAATTATGGTACAACCATATTCATTATTCTATCCATCCCATGAATGATAATGTCACAATGCGTGCATATGTACGGCTTACCATCTCCACACCGTGGTGTAATTTGTTACTCCACACTATATTATTATTATGGATATAATGATGAGTAATATGTATATAAATAATGAAAATAACATGATAATGTTTCAGTAAAATTAATATACCATCCAATACCACACCTTTTAATCATTAAAATAATGATATCGTCTCTCATGCGTACGTACGGATTACCATCTCCATGACGTGATGAGATTCATTTCCACGTTCACCAGTCAACGATAAATATAAAAATATAAATTATTAATAAGTATGTAATATATGAAATAATAATGCTACTATAAATATATATATATATATATATATACCCATATATCTTCTTCACTTCGTTCCATTCAATTCGATATGAAAATGGAAACAACATTTATGCGTACGTATGACCAACCGTCTCTATAAATGGTGATTTCCATGTCATATATCAATCTATAATAAATTATTATATTCTAAATATATATGATATATAAATGATTTTTTATATTTTGTATTTATTTAAATCATGATCTATGTGATATGATCAAGAATAACAAGTTAAAACACGAACAATAAAAAAGTGATTATTACCTGAAATGTTTATTTAACATGGAAATTATTATTAATTGGATAGTATAAAGTCATAATTAAATCATTTATGATATCATAAATATTAATATGGTTATGTTATAATTTAATAACATACTGTGGTCATTATACAAGAGTTTAAATGTATCCTTGACCAAAGGGAAGTACAAGGTAAGGGTTAATTCCTCAATCTCATTACTATCCGAGATTGTTTATGTGTAAGTATTTTTTGGGACATATTTATTAATCATTTCCATGTTTCATAAAAAACTATTTAAAAATTTTTCTTTTAAGATAATATTTAACTAAAACAACATTTTAATTTTTTTTAAAATATTTATTCTTCTAAATCTTTTCATTAATGTCCATACTTTCAAAATAGTTTTAAATATTTATTTATATGGACATGGTTGTTTTAAAATGTTAAATCCTTTAAAATGTTTCAATGTGGTATGGGAAACAATAATTAAAAAATGCTTTTTAAATTACTTATTTTATAATTGTGTGATTTTTAAATGATTTCACAAAAAGGGATATTTCTCTCAAAAAGTTTTACTGATCATTTTGAACTATGTAAACATCTTTTACTCGATATTATTATTGATTGAGGTTGATTTAATATAATAAAATCATCCATATTTTATTGAATGAGTTATGATATTCTTGACTATGGATGCACTATTTTTATACTCTTCATGGTTTATGGCTGAATTATTGACATTTCATATGTTAGTTTTGAAAATAATATTAATGTTATGTTTCAATATTTTCATATGAGGAATCCAGTGGACATAGTAAGTGACGGGTGGGGTCCAATATATCCCCTCGATGCATCGGTAGGTCTCATGAGATAAATTAGTGTCTTAGAACAAGGCCTTTATAAAATATATATTTTTAGTCTAGGTACGTGGTCTTGACTATATGGTAACGATGTCCAGTGTTAGGAATTCCCTCAATATGAAATTAGTTATTACATGTGATTATTCTACTAGTATAATATCCATGTGCATGTTTATATAGTGATGATTGACTTATTTTGTCATATTATGTTCATTTTTATCTTTAAAAGGTTTTTGTTTTTTATTACACATCATTTATTAAAATTTTATAGCTTCTGATAAATTATTTACCCTTAATGAGCATATAATATCACCCCTTTCTTGTGTTTTATTTTTCCCAGGATTCCAAGAAGTGTATTGTGATTGAACTTCAGGGATAGGCTATGGGATATCATTGTGTTGAAAGGGGACATAATGTTGTTTTTTTATTTCATGATGTAATGTAAAAACTTTTGTATGCATCTATTACTTCCAAGGCTACTAAACTAATCAGTTCTTCGGAACATGATTCCTTGTAATCATTCCAATGTATTAAAATAATGCACCGGCTCCGGGCTTTTGGGGTGGGGGTGTTACAGTTGGTATTAGATAAATTTTAGTACAATAATTCGAAACTAGGCTTAGAAAAACTCTGATTAGAGAACATTGCCCTAAGATAGACTTTGATTATTAGTATACAAGAACATTATAACATTTTGGTAATGTTGTGATTTTATGTATTTTCCAAGCAATAAATCCACGTCTAGATACGAGTAGGTAGAGGCGGCTCTAGCAAAGATGTACCTAGGAGTGAAAACACCGACAAGAAGTCTCGAGATTGACCTAGGGTATCCTGGTACATAATAACAGGCCTTGCTGCACTCTTGGTTACAACATTCCAATAGGATTTGTTTAGGATAATACACATTTTCTCTTCAAGTCATTATGAAGGAGTTAAGAGTAAATACTTCTTCAATGAAAACATTTTTTTATGATTATAGATTATATTCCTAATATTTTCAATTTAAGTTAGGTATTTTACAAGTTTGGAATTATGCATTTTGATTCATAAACTAACATAGTGAATGCCACTGTTTTGAAATGGCACCCAATAAAATGAATATGAACTCCAGCAATACACATGATCCAAAGAGTACGATGGATCATATCTTTCATGGTATTAATCCAGCATTTAGAAAGGAAATAGTCATCCACATATTCTCGTCATATAAATAAATAATATCATGTGTTAATAAGATATGTAATAAATTCTCTGAGTCTTATGGATTTAAAGTGAAGCAAGAGAAGAAAAAGATGGTAGAGAGAAATACGGATAAAGGAAATAGGATAAAGAAGGATTTTTCCATATGTGATAACTATAGAAAGAATCACCTTGGTAAATGCTTGAAGGTAAATGGAATTTTATATAAGTGTGAAGAAAAAAGACACAAAGTGCATGATTTAAAGTGTAAGAAAAAGGTTTCAAATATACAATGCTTCGTCTGCAAGGACATGGGACACTACATTAATCAGTGTCAAAATTATCAGAGTATGACCCAAATGATGCTATTGGATAATAATCATGTTATGATACTACCATAGATTAAGAGGAATGACTGGTGTTCTTATGTTGTTAATAAAGAATTATTTCATTTGAGAGATGTATCAATAATGTACTAGTTATATGAATTATAGAAAGAAATAAATATGGTACTATAGTACTATTTCATTGAAGACTTTAGATTACATGGTTCTAAGAAATTTGAATCAATAGAAAGTTAAACTTTTAGGAAAATACATCATTGAAGGAAAGATAAATCTAAAAATGGTTCTGATATTGAGGTAGTGATTTTGGATTAAGATATCATTGATTGGGATAAATTATATTTTATATTCTTGACTACTTTGAAACTAATTAATTGTTTGTTTATTCCATTATTGTTGGAGTTTACAACATTTTTGGATATAAGGAGTATATCCAGTATACAATAAGGAATAATGGAGAATGAATGAAATCAATAATTTTTTAAGATAATTTAGAGCGTTAACATGTTTTAAAAGAATACATGATGAAGGTATTCACATTTTATTATGTGGAAAAAAGTATCTTCATTGTTCTTACCATCCTTATAAATTTTGGACTCTAAATTTGGACAGAAGAATTTTCGATAGCTCTATAGTTTGGAATAGATTAATATTGACTTTGGATACTATTGTTAAGGTTAAATCATTTCATTATATAATTCTTGGATTGGACAACCTCGAGGTTGGGAGACAACCCATCGCATCTGGCAAGTCTGTGATACTAGAACCCGCAACCGAAGGGAAACAAGGGTGCATCACCAACCACTAGCCTGCATGATGTCCTTGTTATTATAATGTACTTTTTTAAATAATCTGACAATTGAATTATAAATTCATTATTTTTGGAAACCAATATTATTAGGATAAAAATAATATTTTTGAATTCCATTATCTTTTGGAGTGAAAGATGAGTTTCTGATAGGAATTAGTTGAAGTATGATACTCTACATGTCTTGTATATTTTTTTATCTTATTCTATGAATAAATTAATTCTCAATCTTTAGGGAAGGGATATGAAAATAAAAAATGTGTTATCCTAATACCTTTTTTTGTTGAACCGATGATATTTTAAATCATCATAGATTGATGGCTTTGAGGCCCTCAATTTTACACTTGTTTTTGATTGATGACCTCAATCACTCCCTATAAATATTTACGTTTTTCATCTAATTATGTTTATCAAATTTCCAGAAATGTTCTCCTAATCGGGATCATAATTTGTTGGTGACTTTTTCATTTCTCTTTCCCGATTATTAAAACTAAATTTTATTAAACAAATTTCTGATGTGGGTTTTCCACAAAAGGTATTTTTCTCTATTTAACCTTTTATTTTCGAATAAAAATTTCAAATTATGAGGACACAAGTATGGGAGAATTTAACCCCCCAAGATTTCATAGTATGTTATCTCTTCATGGTAATTCTATAACATGTGCCCCACACAACAAAGTTTGAGCGCACCACGACTTACCAAACTAGGCTTTCAAAAATCGGTTATGAATAGTTTTAACTGAATTTTAAATTTTATATACTCCATATAATTTTAGAATCCATATTATTTGTTTCTTAGACATAATATATGAGCAAATTCATTTTTTCAAATAAAAGAAGTATTTTTAAAAATATGAAATTTTACCACCTTTTAATGGAGATCCCTTTTTAAAACCAATATTTGACAGTTTTATATATATAATCTATTTAAATTAAATTTTTCATTAGAATTGAGACATAAATATTTAGTTTGGATAATTTTTTTTACTTTTCTGATAACTTTAATATATTGATGAATAGTGAAAATTAATAAATTTTAATTGAAAACAACATTTTTAACAGAAATAATATATAGTGTAAAATTATTAATTTTAATGGTTAGCAAGTATAATTAGATTATATTCTTATCATTTAATATAATATACATCATTATAAGTAATTTCATGTTTAAATTTGACATAAACGCATGCCAATCTTTTTTATAGTTTTTACTTTTTAAAAACCAGTTTTTTGGCTTTGACAACAAGAATTAATTTTAAATTAATTAATAAAACATATATTCATTTTAATTTGGTAAAATATAATTTATTTTTTAATTAGTAATTTTAAAATTTTTATTAGGGTGTATTTTTGGTATTTTTCTGAAAACATTCTATTTTTTGATGAATAGTGAAAACAATGAGTTATTATTTAAACCCAACTCTTTATTTAAATATTTATTTGTTTAATTTAATTTTTTTAATTTGAAATAGATATAGAATACCTATATAAGTTAAATTTAATTCATTGGAGTCATTTAATAACAAAATTAGACGTATAAAAATTTATTGAACTTTTTAACGTCTTTTATCAACCTTCTAGGAACATTTGAAAATTTGTATAAAACATAATTTTACTGCTTTTGTGAATTTAATTACAAAAATTTGAGCGACACAGTTGACATCAGTAATTAATATCAATTACAATATTTTGAAAATAATTTTTTCTGAATAGTAACTTTTGACTTTTATTTACCACGGTTAAAATTAATTAGGGTAATTAAAAGTTAAAATGATATTATAATTCCCATAACATATGTTCAAATTCTATTGGATAAGTGTATTTAGACCAAAACCAAACTTTGGAATAAGATTTGATACTTTTTGTTCACTTTGATTAGATTCAGACATTTCATATTATTTTATTTAAAGAAGAGTTAAAAGTGTTAAATTAAAAGTTATATAACTAAGACATTTTTTATATAGGTTTATACATGAGTTAAATTCAACTATATATATTCATTAGAAATATAAGAATATTTCCTACATAATGGTATTTTATTTATTATTTGAAGATATTAAATAATTAAATTTATTTATGACACAATAATGATGAAGTGATTACATTATCAATGAAAGATTGAAATAATTTATATTATAAATATAAAAATAAATGTAAATTGAGGCTTTTGATTCAAAAAAAGAATTTTCTAGGTTAATATTACATGTTAGGTTTTATTAAATAAATTTTTTTGTAATGTATAATGTTTTTTAAAACTTTAATAAAAAAATACCAAATAGTGTCAAAATTGACATAAATGAGTTTTTAAAACAAATACTATATTATTAATTGATATAATATTTCTAAAAATATAATGTTTATCCAAATGAATTATATAAGGTTATATATATCTATAATTAACCACTTTGGGTTCTCTGGGATTTTTATCGTTAGTTAATTAACCATTTATTATAATAATACAAGAGGACAAGCTAAAAGTTAAACTATTTAACTAAGAGTTAAATATAAAAGATAAGGTTAATATGGAGACCTAAAAATGAGTAAAATCTATTGGTTTATATTATTTCGACTCATCCCCACCTTATCTTAGAAATAAATTAATTTTTATCCATTAGAAACCGAAAATTATTTTATAATAAAATAATATATCAAAATTTTCCTAAAGTGACAATCTCCACTTTTATAATAGGGTACTTCCCCTTCTCTCAAAATCACAACTCCAAAGCCTTTTCCTCAGCCAAACCCTGCCCAAATCTCCTCCAAACTTCCCTCAATTAAACCTATAGTCCTTACGTTGTGTATAAACTCAACATATGGATCCCTTTTGTTCAAATCAATCGGAAACACCCAAAGAATAGATAATTATTTTATCACCTCTTTCGAAGTTCTTTTCTTATTACTCTTTCTATTTCATTGATATTTCTATAAAAAATATAATAACCCCAGTACCTTATACATAATATTATGTTATTATAAATATGGTACAACCATATTCATTATTCTATCCATTATATGAATGATAATGTCACCATGTGTGTGTACGCACGGCTTACTGTCCCCACGAGGTGGTGTGATTTCTTATTCCACACTATGTTATTTGGATAGATATAATGATGATTAATATGTATATAAATAATGAAAATCACATTCTAATGTTTCTATAATATTAATATACCATCCAATTCCAAAGCTTTTAATCGTTAAAAAAATGATGTTGTCAATCATGTTTACATAAGTCTTAACATCTCCACGATGCGATGAGATTCATTTCCATGTTCACCATTCAACGATAAATATAAAAATATATATTAGTAATAAGTATGTAATATATGACATAATAATGCTACTTGAAATATATATATATATATATATATATATATATATTTAAATTTATCTTATTCACTTAGTTTCGTTCAATATGATATGATACCATAAACAATGATTATGCGTATGTACGACCTACTGTCTCCATAAATGGTGTTTTCCATTTCATATATCAATCTATTATAAATATTTATATTCTAAATATATATGTTATATAAATTAGTTTTTATATTCTGGAAGTATTTAAATCACGATCTATGTGAACAATCAATAATAACAAGTTAAAACACACACAATAAAGAAAATGATTATTACCTGAAATGTTAATTTAACATTGAAAATATTATTAAATGGGTAGTATAATGTCATAAATAAATAAATTATGATATCATAAATATTAATACGGTTATGGTATAATTTAATAACATACTATGGTCATTATACAAGAGGTTGAACATACCCTTGACCAAAATTAAGCTCAAGGTAAGGGCTAATTCATTAATTCATTATTATTAGAGATTATTTATGTGTAAGTATTTTATGGGACATATTTATTATCTATGTCCATGTTTCATTAAATAATTTTTAAAAATAATTCTTTTAAGGTACTCATTAACTAAAACATCATTTTAGATATTTTAAATATTTATTATTCTAAAACTTTCTCATTAATGTCAACGTTTTCAAAATCGTTTTAAGGATTTATTTATATGGAATTGATTGTTTTAAAATGTTAAATCCTTTCAAAAGTATCAAAGTGTTATGGGAAAATTTGATTCTAAAATCAAATTTAAATTACTTTATAAATTTGTGACTTTTAAATGATTTCACAAAAAGTTATATTTCTCTCAAAAAGTTTCTAATCATTTAAAACTATGTCCACATCCTTTACTGGTTATTATTATTGATTGAGGTTGATTTATTATAATAAAATCTTCAATATTGTATTGAATGAGTTATGATATGATTGACCATTGATGTTCTATTTTTATACCCATCATGGTTTATAACTGATGTATTGAAATTTTCTATGCTAATTTTAATATGAAAGTTTATGTTATGTTTCAACATTTTCAGTCGAGGAATATAGTGGAAATATTATGTGATGGGTGGGCCCACTATATCCCCTTGATGCATCGGTAGGTCTCATGAGACAAATTAGTGTTTTGGCACAAGGCCTCGACAAAATATTTATTTGTAGTCTTGGCAGGATTCCTTGACTATATGGTAATGATGTTCGACGTTAAACATTCCCTCAATATAAAATTAGTTATTACATGTGATTATAGACTAGTAGAATTTCCATGTCTATGTTTATATAGTGATTTTTTATTGATTTTTGCATATTATGTTCATGTTTTTGATTAAAATGTTGTTGTTGTTTTTATTAGAAATCTTTCATAATAATTTTATATCTTCTGCTATATTATTTACCCTTACTGAGCTTCTGAGCTCACCCATTTCTTATGCTTGATTTTTCCTAGGATTCCAAGAAGTGTATTATGATTGACCTATAGGGATGGGATATGGTATATGAGTGTGTTAAAAGGGGAAACAATGTTGTTTTTTAATTTCGTGATGTAATGTAAAAACATATGTAGGTATCTAGTACTTCCAAGAATACTAAACTTGTCGGTACTTTGGGACTTGATTCCTTGTAATCATGCAAATTTATTAAAATATTACACCGGATCTGGGCTTCTAGAGTTGGGCATTACATAGATATTACATAAATATCATTTCAATTTCATTATATTACCTTTTCTGGGATATTCATTTTTTCTACAAGAGTTGAGTACAAACTCAATGGTTTCTATAATACTATTCTTTCAATAAAACACAACATTTAATTCCCGATATTGTTTCATCTTCACTCAAGGTTGATGATTCTTATATCATGTATGAAATTCCCTCTATCATTTGGGAACCCAATAATTTTGAATTTATCATTTATTAAATGAAACATGTTTCTTTAAATGGGTTGTTTTATATTCAATATTGATATATGTTCTACATGGCATGGATGATAATGAAAATGTTATTATGTGATAGGTGTGCTTGGAATCAAATAGTGAAATTTGTATTTTATGATGCGATGGTAGTGATCAAAATTATATAGCACTCTAATTCATTGTTAATGTTCTTTATGTCATGATTAAATCGAAATATTCATGAACATGATGCTAGTTTTATTCACAACTCTGTGTGGTAGTTGACCCCTGAGACATGATGTTTCCTTTTTATGCATTTCCACATTCCAAGACATATCTTAATTATTAGTCTCTTGATTATGATCCAATTTGTATGTTATGATGATATTATTTTTATACTCACCCCATGTTATATTGTTTCATGTTTTTATCTATCCTTTTACTAGATTTCTAGCCCACCCCATTTTGATGTACATCCTCATGTGATTACTTGTACTAAAGAGAACATTAGAGACAATTAGAAGATTGAGAGGAAGTAATTATATAATTTTTTATGTTTTATTTTTTAAATTTTTTGTATTATCACAATTTTACCAAAATAATAAATTTTGAATCCTCATTGTGTAATTATTTTTATGTTTTTTTCATTAAAATGATATTATAGTAATGTTTTAAAAATCTGGGTCTTTATATTTTTAATATGATCTATCCACATAATGACCATTAAAAAACATGAAGCATAACTTGATTATATTTTAAAATCATAATCATGGGATATCAAAAACATAAGTTGTAACATCCTCGAAATACAATGTATATTATTATAAATTTGTAACTTAAATATTAAATGTATATTTTGAACTCATATATTTCCTTTTTTTATTGATGTGAACATATAATATATATATATTAAATAATATTTAGTAATGAAATTTTAAAGACCCAAAAATTACAGGTATTTTTTTAAAATTATCTGAAATTATTACGAGTCTGCAAAAATTGATGGCGTTTGATTCTGAGGCCCGGTGTTCCTGTAATTAATTTTTTAATTTTTTAAAGGTACGTTAGTGTTTTCTATTATTTTAACTGATACATGGATTAAAAATACAAGGAAACTATTGAATCCACCACGCTGGGATTCACTTAAGGGAGGCTTCACTTCGACCGCAGTATGTTAGGAAAAAAGTTTATTTTTTTACTTTTTAAAGAAAAGTAAAATAACATGTAAATGTTATTTTATTTTTGTTTTCTCCAAAGGATGAGTGACGGTGGCGGGTCTGGTGACTTGTCAAGCCATTTAATGTCTTGACACATCAAATATGTAACTCCACCATTGTGAATTAAGAGTGGTTCATTAATTCATTTAATGAACCACATTAATTCCTCAACGCGTTACTCACCTTTCCTCACCCTATTTAAATGGAGCTCGGGGTGGGGTATTAGCAGGGATTTTCAAGTGAGGAAATTATGGAAACATCCTATGACAATATCCACTGATGAGGGAAGGAAGAATGGGTGGCAATTATCTGTGATCGAAGAATGCCGATGAATCTATCCAACGTGGATGCTCTTCCCGCCACAATAGTGACACCTCCAATGGAGCTCGAGGTAGGGGTTGTTATTTAATTCATGAAATTCTATCAATTATTTTCCTCATTATTTAATTTCTGAGTGGATTTTGCGGGTTATTTTGAATGGTATTTATTTATTAAAGATTAATTGAATAATCTCCCACTTCTTATAATGCTATTGTGGAGGGCGTGGGAAAAATGAATAAGACTCGGACCATCCACTCCATCATTATTGTTGTGTTCTTCAGGGAAGAATTCTTCAACTCATCAAAATCTGGAATCCAAAACCCTTTCAATGACAAAGGTATCCCAAGGAGCCCATAGACATCACCAGAAGTGAAAACAGGGATCCGGAGCACCATTAGAGCCCTACGGAAGAACCGTTGGAGCCGTAGTGTCGGCGAACAAGAGCGACGACCGACAGCCGCCAGCCGTGGTGGATGAGCGGTGCCGCTCAGCGCTGCTGTGGTCGGACAAGCAGACGGACACAGAGGTGAAGACAGTACACTGTTTTGTGTCGAGTTGAATAGTAGCGGCCTGGCGATGGTCGGGACCCGATCCATGTGGGTCTTACGGGTAATGAGGTGGTGCCACATGGCGCCACCAATAAAGGAGCTGAAAAACACCTTTGATCTGTTCGGCAAGCGGACCACACGACCCCTACAGGTCGCGCTCACTGGCGGGCCACACCATCGCGGCCCCGCCCAATCAGGCCAATAGAGGCTAGTTTTGTCCTATCTGGGTCGACCCATACCAGGTCGGGTTGGGTCGGTCCGACCGGGTCGGACCGGACCCAGACTCCTCTTGGGCCCAGTTACCCTTAAGTGACCGTATCTTGCAAAATATATGTTTGTTTGACATACCTTTGTGGTGCTGGGATCCTTGGAGTGATATAGTCGTTTTGACATGCTCCACATGGGTATTGGAGAGTGTTGGTGTAAGACCAGGTTGGATCGTACCCAAATCCAATCGGTCCCTAGTTACTAAAATGCCTATAACTTATAGACCAAGAGTTCGATTGACGTGCCATCAATTGCATTTGAACCCCTATGAAATGACAGATCATTGTGTTACATCATCATGGGACTTCATGCCTATTGAAATATGAGCTATGTCTTGAGGAGCGGTTCACCCAGAATGAAGTGTAATATGAGTGGGAATCCAGTGGTTGGCAGTGAGGCAGAGGTTGGAAAAAGATGATACGGAGGTTAGTACCAAGAGATCATGTGTGGGCCAGAACCTATCGATCATGTTTGCGTCAGATGTTGTGTGGGACAGCACTCATCGATCCTGTATGGCTCATCACATAATGATCCTTTGTGGGTCAGCGCTCAATGATCCTTTGTGGGTCAACGCATACTGATATTTTGTGGGTAAGATCATATGTTAGTTAGTGCTCAACAATCCCTTGTGGGTCACCTCATAGCGATCCGGTGTGGGTCAGATCCTGTGTGAGTCAGCTCTTAGTGATCCTATGTGGGTCATCACATACTGAACCTGTATGGGACAGTGATGGTTAATACCTATCTATCCTGGGTGGGCCAGTTCATGTGTTGGTCAGCAGGGTTTAGTACCTATCGATCATGTGGGGGTCAGATTCCTTATGTTCAGTAGTAGTGCCTCTTGATAGAATAAGATGATCATGCTTCTGTACTAATCATCTATACTTCTTTGCATTACTTATATCTGGTTTGAGCTGAGTCATTTTATTTTTTTCATTATGATTGAGATCATGCTTTTTGGTTTTCCATTGTGGAATTCATAGATACCTTCAGGGGTCTCGGGGTCCCTACTCGGTATTGTTATACTCACCCCTGCACGGGCTTCACCCGCACCTTGTTTTGTCTTGTGCAAATGACGACCAGCTTGGCTAAGACTTAAGGGAGCCCGGACCAGGCAGTACACAAAAGAGATTGGATAACTTGGAGAGTGGTGGAGATAATCTTTACCTACCCTTTAGGTAGGTTCCTCGATGGATGATTCTAGGATTTTTTTTCTATTTTTCAGTTGTAGTTGTACCTTTTAGTTGGGAATGTATTCCGGCCCCTTTACTTTCCGAACACAACATTACTACTATTGATTTAGTATGTGGTTACATATTTTTGTTTTCTTGGATTGTGTGTTTATACAAGTTTAAAGGAAATGTCTTACTATTTTAGGGATATGCCTTTCTGGTGCTAGTTGCTAACCCCTGGCCTATGGAAGGCGGGCTTGGGGTAGTCATGGCACGGACCCTAAGGCACAGGTTGTGACAAAGTGGTATCATAGGATTTGGTTCTACTGAAAAATTAGGACTCTGATCTTTCTAATATAGAAATAGTGTGAAGGGTTTTGAGTATGGTTTTCAGTTCTGGGAGTCTAGTGTTGGTTCGGCGGCTGACGTATCCATACACAAGGACCCTTAATTCTAATTTCTGACTCAGTGCACAAACAAAATGATTGCGTGAGTTTTGAAATGTTTCTACTTTGATCTCTTTTGAGTCAGCTCACCAGGTTTAAATTATTGAGTATGGCACACCTGTTTCTTTTCATCATGCCTCTGCATAGATTTCTAGCCATGATTCCTGAGAGAGTACACGAAAATGGCCCACTGAGTGACGAGGCTTCAGTGTAGGGCCCTCTTACTATGGTAGCACCTTCAGGTGGTGCACCAGAAGCATCACCACCAGTTGGGAAGTAGATGACAGCATCCCGACCAGCAGAATTTGGATGTTGACTGAGCACATTTCATGAGTTCTAGAGATAGAGGTCTTCGAGGTATCGAGGCAAGACCATTCCCTAGGCAGCTGAGGACTACCTAGATACTATGGCTTGAGTTTTTTTGCGTGGTTGAGACACCAGCAGAGCATATGGTTATCCTAGATACCAGCCATTTCAAGGAACAGTAGGGAGTTGGTTGAGCTTGACTTTCTAGACACCTGACGAGGTGACCCTCACTTGGAAGGACTTTGAGAGCCTCTTCAGGGAAGAGTTCATTCCAGTGACACTACACTCAGTGCATATGCAGGATCTACTACACTTACAACAGGGATATTTATCAGTGGCCCATTACTTGGCGAGATTCACTAACCTCTCATGTTACTCCACCGACACAGTACGAGACCCATTATTCATGTCATGGACCATTGATTAGGGTCTTCAGAGAGAGATTAGAGCATCAATGGTATCACTTAATATCCTGAAGTATTATGGAGTTCTCCAGAAAACACTGTTGGTGGAGGGCTTCATAGCTGATCAGGAACTGACGGTGAGAGCCACCCCCAGACGATAGGTATCTGAGTCATTTATTGAAGGAAGTATACAGATGAAACAGAGGTCCAAGTGGGCCAGAACCACTGATGGACGACCTCGGGATGTAGGGTCAAGGGTTTGGATCTCACGAGGTAGTGAAAGTCATATAGGAGTTAGACTGTGCTTCACTTGAGGTGGGCATGGCCACATGGCTCACGACTACCTGAAATACTATAACGAAGATCACCAGATGGTCGAGGGAATTCAAAGATAGAGGTAGAGATTTGAGAGAGGAGGTCTAAGGGGGTGGAAGATGAGGTAGAGGAGGAGGCCTTGATGTAGGAGGTGGGTGGTGATTTGAGTTTCTACCACCACCACCACTAGGAGGTCCACCCTAACCATAGGGAGCAGGTGGAAAGGGACGAGCAAAGCTATAGGTAGCAGAGGCCAATGACCATGGAGCTCCAGAGATTATTAGAGGTACTATCTATGTCTATTACACCATATCTGCAGTAGTAATAGCCATATGTGTCAATCACTCATTCATTTACACGACACTCGTTCAGATCTCAGATATTTCAATGGAGTTGTTGGATCGATCCTTGAAATTAGAGACTCATATGGGATAATATTTACTTATTAAACACTAGTACAGGTGGTGTGATCTCACTCTAGGAGGTGAGATATTCGGTTGGGATCTCTTAGTAGCAGCATTGAAGCCTTATGACATCATCTTGGGCATAGTCCACAATCAGATCGACTGTTTTTTGTGCAACATGTAGTGTATCCGTGAGGACGAGATCAGGTTTACCTTCACTGGTGAAAATGAATACTTTTCAGCATATGATAGACTATCTCGGGGAAGGGTGATGTTGATTACTCATCAGATGGATAGCCTCGCCATTAGATCATTTGATGGGAGGAGACCGAGTTATCTTTTAGTGGTGGAACAATATGTCGATGTCTTTCCTGATGATGTTTCAGGACTACATACATGCAGAAAGGTAGAATTTAACATTGACCTGTACCCTTGGATGAAACCGATATCTACTCCAGCATATCGGATGACTCATGTGGAGCTTTGAGAGTTGCGGGTACAACTAGAGGACTTTCATGGAAAGGGGTTAATAAGGCCAAGAGTATCTCCATGGGAATCCCTAATCTTGTTCACCATAAAGGCGGATGAGAGATTGAGGCTTTGTGTGTACTATTGGCACCTAAACTAGGTTACCGTGAAAAACAAGTATCCTCTCCCAAGGAGTGATGATCTCTTTGACTAACTGATGGGAGCTCATCGGATTTCAAATATAAACCTCATATCAGGGTATCATCTGCTCAGAGTACGAGATGAGGACATACAAAGACAACCTTCAAATATCGATATAGTTATTATGAGTTCGGGGTGATTACTTTTGGCATGACCAAAACACCGACAGTGTTCATGGGGGTCATAAACTAGATCTTTCATCCATACCATGTTCGCTTTGTGGTGGACTTCATTGATGGAATCTTGGTATACACAGTGTCGGAGGAGGAGCATGCCACACACTTGTAGATAGTTCTAGATACACTCTGAGAGCACCAACTTTATGGGAATCTCTCGAAGTGATAGTTTAGGATAGGATAATTATACTTCATGGGGAACGTTATCTTGAAGACTGGAGTCACATTAGATCTAGCAATGATAGAGTTAGTGTTTTTGTGGGATCCACCCAATAGTATAATAGAGGTTCGGAGATTCCATGGATTGTTTTGGTTCTACCAGAGATTTGTACCAGACTTCTCCAAGTTAGCGGAACCCTTTTCAGCATTGATGATGAAGGGAAATCCCTTCTCATGGATGGGTAAGTGTCGGCAGAGTTTCTATGAGCTAAGGCAGAGACTGATGAGTGACCCCATATTGAGTCTTCTAGAAGAGGGTGTTCGGTATGTAGTCTACTGCGACACATCCGGGACTGGACTAGGTTGTCTCCTGATGCAGGAGCAAGCGATGATTTCCTACAGCTCAAAATAGTTGAGACAACACGAGCATAACTATGTTACCCATTAACTAGAATTAGAAGCAGTGGTCTTTGCATTAAAATTGTAGCAGCAATACTTGATGGGTGAAGAGTTTACTATTTAATCTGATCACAAGAGTCTCAGGTATATATTCTCACAAAATGACCTAATCCTGAGACAACAATGATGGCTATAGTTCCTCCAGGACCTTGAATTTGAGTTAGTCTAAACTCCTGGGAAAGGGAATGTAGTAGAAGATGCACTCAGTAGGAGGTCTGTTGTACAACAGTTGAGTGAGGCAACATAGCAGCTATCCATGTTGTAGAAATCCTTTGTGGATAAAGATAGAGTAGATTACCACCAGTCTATGATTTTCACTCCCCCACATATTCAGTGATTTCGGAAGGCACAACTTTAGGATGTAGACTACGAGGCATAACGTGCTCAGATATCCTCATGACAGGCTCTTGATGGAATTTTTGAAGGTGAAAAGCATGTCTTTATCTTTACAAGACACACCATGGTACTAGTGACACTACGGGAGGAGGTGTTGAAGGATTTTGTCACATCCCCTTTAGTGGTACATCCTAGATTGGTGAAGATATACGAGGATTCATGATGTCAGTACTGGTGGCCAGGGATGAAGAATGTCAGGGAAGAGTTTTTATCTCGATGCCTCATTTTATAGCAAGTGAAGGCCAAGCATTAGGTAGCAGTAGGCTTAGAGAATCCATTTGGGGTACTACAGTGGAAGTGGGATGGTATATCCACGAACTTTGTGAAGGGGCTACCATGTGCATCCAGGGGCCACGATTCCATCTGGGTTATCATTGACCAACTCACCAAGTCATCCCACTTCCTACCATTATGAGAGAAGGGATCAGAAGAGTTATTGGGAAATTTATATGTATAGTAGATAATTCTACTTCACGAAGTGCCTTCGACGATCATCTCAGATTGCGACGCACGTTTTACATCCCGCTTATGGATGGGATTGTAGGAGGTGTTCAGAACTCAGCTACATTTGAGCACTGCCTTTCACCCTCAGACAGATGGTCATATGGAGTGGACCGTAAAGACACATGAAGACATGCTTCGTGCTTGTGTGCTCGAATTTGGCCGTAGTTGGGAGGACCACCCTCCACTAGAGGAGTTTCCATAAAACAACATTTTTCACTCCACTATTGACATGGAACCATTTGAGGCTTCGTTGGGTAGACCATGAAGACCACCTCTTTAAAATATTGACCCAGGGGAGTCAACACATATGTGTACAGAGTTTGTACAGGCTACCACAAAGAAGGTGTCTATCATCCAGGAGCAGATGAAGAAAACACAGTCCCGAAAAAAGTCTTTTGCAGACCGAATATGGAGACACATGAAGTTTGAATATGGAGACCATGTCTTCATATGGGTATCACCCCAATGAGGATTGTGGAGGTTTGGATGGGGTGGAAATCTATCTCTGAGGTTCATAGAACCTTTCAAAATCCTCATCAGAGTAGGCGAGGTGCAATAACATCTATCTCTTCCCCCTAAGATGCACTAGGTGTATAATGTATTCCACATGTTCTAGCTGGGGAGATACGCACATGATCCATCACATGTTATCGACTGGGGAGAGAAGGACATCGATGATGGGGTGAATTTTTCAGAGTTTCCAATGAAGATATTGGATCAATAGGAGAGGGTCCTTCATGGGCAGTTATTCCTCTAGTGTGAGTTCATCGGCAGAACGAGAATCTCCAAGAGAGCACATGGGTCCAGGAGACTCAGATGTGTGCTCAGTACCCCCATTTGTTCCCCTAGTTTAGTTTTAGCTTTCAGAGACGAAAATCCATAAGGTGGGGAGAATATAACAACCCTGAAATTCCATGTAATTTTATTTTAAATTATTGGAATTATTACGAATCATTGAAAATTAATAGTGCGTGATTTTGAGGACTGATGTGCCTTAATGAGGTTTTGAACTTTTATTTTATTGTATGTTCAGTAAACTCTTGGGAGACATTTTCTATCATTTTAACTCATGCTCAGATTTAAAATATGAGGACATGATTGAATATTCACTACTGGTATTCAATTAAGGGAGGATTCACTAAAACTGTAGTAGGTCATAAGAAATGTTAGTTTATGGACTTTTTAATGAAATGTAAAATAAAATAAAATGTAATTGTTATTTTATTTTCTTTTTCTATAATGGATAAGTGGCGATGGAGGGGCCGATGAATTGTCAATCCATTATATGTCTTGACTCATCAACTACATAAAACCACCATTTAGAATTAAAAGAGTTTCATTAATTTAATTAATAAACCACATTAATTTCTTAATGTGTTACTTATCTTCCCCCCTCCTATTCAAATGGAGCTCCAGGTGGGGTTTTCGGACAGCTACTTCAAGCAAGGAAAGTCTGGTGAAGTCCTGCTACTAAATCCACTAATGGAAGATAGAAGCACGAGCGACAATGATCCATGATCGACGAAGGCCGACTACTCCATCCAATGTGGATGCTTCTTTCATCGCAACCACAACTCATCCCAAAGATCATGAGGTAGGGGTTGTTATTTAATTCAAGAAGTTACCTTGATTATTTTTCTCATTCTTGAATTTATGAGTGGATTTATGGGGGTATTTTGAATGGGTTTTATTTATTAAAGATTAATTGAATAATCTCCTGCTTGTTATAGTGATAAGGTAGAGGGCACATGCCAAACGAACAAGGCCTGGACCCTCAACCATTTCGTTCTTGTTGCGCTCTTCATGGGATAATTATTCAACACCTCAGAATCTGGAATCCGGAAGCCTCACAATGACGGAGGTATCCCGGGGAGGCCGTATATGTGAGATGAAGTGAAAATGGAGATCCGGAGCATCGCTAGAGCCCCATGAAAGAAGCGTTGGTGCCGCTGTGCCGGTGACCAGTGTGGTGGATGAGAGTGGTGCCTCTAGTTGCTATGGTGGTCGGACAGGCGGTCGTCATTGGTCGGATGTAGAGGTGGAGGCAGCATGCTATCATGTGTTGTGTATAAGGGCCTCAACTTTGAAGCCACTACGTGGTGAAGGCCTAGACCCACTCCCAGTGGGTCCCATGGGTGACGAGGTGGCTCCACCTAGTGCTGCCAATAAGGAACCGAACGAATCCTTTGAGCAATTCAGTAGGCAGACCGCGTGAACCCCACGGGTCGCACCCACTGTCGGGCTGGCCCAAGCTGCTTCGGACTAGGCCAGGTCAGACCTAGACTGAGCCAGGTCGGACCAGACCCAGAGCCCTATCGGTCCCAGTTACGCTTAAGTTATCATTTCTTGTGAAACGAACATCCCTGTGACGAACATTATATAGAACTGGGATCCTTGGTGTGAGATATTCATTTTGACATGCTTAACTTGGGTTTTGTAGAAAGTTGGATTATGGCCAGATTGGATCATACCTAAATCCAACTAGGCCCTTGGTACTAAAATGGCTATAAATTACAGACCTTACGTCTGATTGACTCGCCGTCTATTGAATTGGAACCCTTATGACATGGAAGACAGTTTGGTTACTTAATCATGGGACTTAGTTCTGGTTGAATTATGACCGATGTTTTGAGAAGTGGTTCTCCTAGAATCTAGCGTACTATGAGTGAGAATCATGTGGCTGACAGTGAGGCAGAGGTTAGAGATAGATCATACAGAGGTTAGTACCGAGTAATCTTGTATGCGTCAGCACCTATCAATATTATGTTGGTCAGATCCTATGTGAGTCAGCACTCAGCGATCCTTTGTGGGTCAGTGCAAACCGATCCATTGCGGGTCAGTGCTCGGAAATCCTATGTTGGTCTGTGCATACCGATCTTGTGTGTGTCAGATCCTGTGTGGGTCTACGTGGGTTATTGCCTATTGATCATGGGTGGTTCGTATCCTTTGTGGGTTTGTAGGGGTTAGTACCTATAGACATTGTGTGGGTCAGACTGTGTATGGCCAGCAGTAGTGCATTTCAATAGAATAAGATAATATTGCTTCTTGACTAATCATATGTACTTATGTGCTTTACCTATACCTAGTTTGATATGATTATTTTCCTTTGTTCTTTGGGATTGATATCATGCTTTTTGGTTTTCCTTTGTGAAATACTGAGAGACCTTTGGGGGTCTCGGGGTCCCTTCTGGGTATTGTTATACTAACCCATGCACGGGCTTCACCCGAACCTTGTTGTGTCTTGTGCAGACGATGAGAAACATGGCAGAGACTTGAGGGAGACAGGATCAGGTGGTACATAGAGGATATTGGCTGACTTGGAGAGAAGTGGGGAGGAGTTATACCTACCCTTCATGGAAGATATTTGGTGGACGATTCCGGGAACTATTTTCTATTTTTCAATTATAGTTGTACCTTTTATTTGGGCTTGTATTCTACCCCTTTTACATTTAGTACACACCTTTACTTCTACAGTTTTACTACGTAGTTTCATCTTGTTTTGTTATTGGACTGTGGGATTGTATAGGTATAAAGGAAATTTCTTCCCGCTTTAGGGATACGCCTTTCCAGTGCTAGTTTCCATCCCCTGGCCTATGGAAGGTGGGTTTGGGGTAGTCATGGAACGATTCTTATATGATAGGTTGTGATAGATTTTTTATGAAATAATAATAAATTAATTATCTGCTATCCGAGAAGAATGATATCTTGAATGATATCTAATATTTATATATTTGTTTCACAAAGTTAATAATGTATCATTATATTTTAATTAATAATATAATATATAATAGATAATAAACAAGTATTATTAATCCCTGTATCATAATTTAATTTTTTTAATATAAATTATTTATAAAAAATGGTTTCATAAAATATATTTTAATGCATCCATTATTATTGTTATAGATTTATTTTTTATTTATAACTACATTACTCTTATTTATAGTTTAATTTTCAAATGTTAATTTACATACTAATGAATCCATTGGAATAATTTTTTTATTAATATATTTCAGATGTTTTTTAATGATATAATTATAACATATAATGATTGAAATTAATATAATAATTTCATATGAATATTTACGTGAAACATATGATAAAATAAATGGTTATACTATATATCTATAGTAATATTTCATTTTATTAGTAATTTATGGCTTATATATTGACTCATTTACTGATTAAATGATGGGTATCATATTATATATACATACTCTAAAATATACTTTTAAAAGGGTAATAAATACATATTGTTGTTAATGAATACTATTGCGTTTTTATTATGTTCATTCGATAAAATAATCTCAAATGTTTAAATTGTGTTTATATTTCAAAATATATATTCTTTAGATAATTTAATGAATAGAAAAGTAAAATTGTAGTTGGTATAACCTTGTAACCATAATGTATAGATTTTGACACACAAAAACAATTTTCATAACTATTTCTTTATAAGATAAATTCCTCTTAATTAGAAGTGAAATTTTATAACATGTATTTAATTTTTTGAATTGTCATTTTGGAATTAGATTTGGTTGAATTTTTGGTATTCATTGAAATTGTTGTTGTTTTTTTTTTGAATACTAAAAAATAATTTTTTTATGTATACTAGCTCTTTTTTGACATCTTATTGATACATGTAGGACAGAAAAATTTATAAATAAAATTACATAATTAAAATACTTTTGAAGAGAAAAATAATTCATTTAAAAATAATTTATTTTTTCTATAAAACTATAAATAAATTTTTATAAATCATGTTCTCTTTTATTTGAATATGAACTAATATTTGATTCTTTAATTTGTATAAAATATGTCTATTATATAATTCATTTTTAATTATGTTGAAATCTTATAAAAACATTAATTGTCTATCAGAACAAAAAAAAATAATTATAATTAACAATACAAATAGTCTTCATCTTGAATAATAAAAAAATCAATACCATATTCAATGATACCACATGCCTATATAAACTCCACTTATCTACGCATTTTATCTTTTCCATATTCCTACGTAGTTTTCCAAATATCTACCCAAAAAACTCTCAAAAATTCATTAGACAAATTATTAAGGCATTAATCTAGTAAATATTACAACGTTATAATGCTTTATACTCAATCCAAATGTGGAGACCCAATAAGAAAGGTAACAATTCCCAATTATATCTATCCATTATATGTTAAAATTATTATATTATAAAACATCATAAAAAATCAAATTATTTTACTAAAATGATTATATAATAATGTTATTGACATTAATTTTACACTTTATAAATGAGATATTATTCATTTCCTCTCATCAAAAACTTTTAATAAGACGTTATTATGTCCAAATATATATTTCAATATAATAAATTCAAATTTCAATTATAGTATTACCCCATCTATAATATAATTAGTCATTTAAATAGTATATAAAATAGTATATTAAATCTAATATAATTTTTTTAAAAAATCAAATACTTACTAGTTTATCCCTTCTTATAGCATATTTAATGAAGACAACATTTCCCTATGGTGATTTTACTCCACCTATGTGAATAATGATATTTTATTTTTCACTTAGAAATCATTGGGATTATCATTAAATTATATTTCAGGATTTAACATTTAATTAAAAATAAAATTATTTTATATTTCTTATTGAGAAATGATAAAATAACCATGATATTAATTTTATTAAAACTAACAATCATAGTGACTTTAATCATTTAAAATAATCCTACCATGTTAGATTGTATGAACTGTGACTATATGTAGAACAATTGGGAAACCTCACTTATATATTAACACTAACCATGTACCTTGAATCATCAAGAGCATATGAAACCATTGTAAAATGAACTTTATCATTACCATTATAAATTTCTTTGTAATTATGGAAAAAAAATCATTGAAGGATATACACTAACAACATAAAAATACTAAGAAAATAATATTTTAATTGAAAATAAATAATTATAATGAATTTTATGTGTAATTTTTCATAAATGATATAAATAATAAATATGGTTTTATTCTTCATTATAATGGAGGAAGGATATAGTGAATACGGACATATTATAAGTATTTCACTCCCAAATCACCATAATTTATCTATATAGACTTCTAGGTAAATTATAAAAAACATTAATGAACAAATTTCTAAATATACCTTAGTTTTTTTTGATTTATTCATTTTTCATTACCTATCATATAAATTTATAGATCATACAATATCTCATTTTCAAGGGTTTCTCTCAAACTCACCCTTCTATTTATAAATTGTTTCTCAATTATCTATCTAAACTTATAGGTCATTTTCAAAAAGGTTTTGAATGAACACCTTGTTATTTTTCAATTTATCTTTGATATATTCATATCTTTCTTCCCCTATTATTCATTTATAGATCCTAAAAATGATTTTATATGGTCTCCCTCCCAATCATTTTCCCTTTCTTATGCTTTTTTTTCAATCACCATATATCTCTCTATATTTACTTCATAATTATCTTACACGTAGTTTTTTATCTCATGGATACATTATAGAAAACATACAATATTTCTATTGTTTCTCTATTATTTTCATGAACATATATCATTTAAATAATATGTTGCAAACACCTGATATTTCACAATCCAAATTAAAGAGGTTTGTGCTTAAATGATATTGTATTTATTTTATTCTGGATGTATTGTATATCAATATTCACATTATTTAGAAATGGATAATTATTGATTAAAATTTCTTATTAATGTAACAAGTTTCAAATTTAACATAGTGTATTATATTATTTTCATTATTCCTTTCATATGATTAATACATTTTTCTTATTTAATGATGGTAGGGGACCTAAATTATATATCCCTTTATTCATCTACAGGTCTCATAATAAAAAATAACCATGGTATTTAGTGGACATCATCCCATTTATATATGTTGTCAATGAATATGGCCTTAAAGGAATATTTATAATGAACATAATTTTGAATTCTATCCTTATGAGAATAAATAGTATCAATATGATTACTTTTTTTTATATTATATTTTCCACTCCTATTTAATGCTCATGTTATTATTTATATGGAATTATATTACTATTTAACATTGAACCATTTTTTTCTTGTTAGCCCCCACTATAGTCTTCCTCTAACTGAGTGTTTCATCCCACCCATTTTCCTTTTCCCATATCCCTATGAGATCATGAATAAGATTAATAGTGATATATTGATAGGTAGAAAACTAATAATAATGATTCATTTTTTTGTTATATAATAAAGTATCTATCTAGTCTTATAATACTAATAAATTATTTATTCTAGATATTTATTTTATGACAAGTGATAACAGGATTTGGGTAGTTGTATCCAAGGTTTTTATAGTTGGTATCATAGAATATTTATTAGAAACCTCATGAATACTATTTATAAGAACAAAAATAGGGAAAAAATTTATAGAAAACCCTTAGGAAAATCTATTGTATTTTTTAGAATGGATAGAATAATTTATCGTCATTTATTGTAATTTAAATTTAATTATATTATTGGATTCATAATTAATAGTATTACCCATCAAATAATTTGTATATTTCATTATTTAGAAGAAAAACATAATAGAAAAAATAGAAACCATGTCAACACTCATAGTTAATATAGAGATATTACTACTAATAAAATGAATGAAACTAGTGTAAGAGATAATAAAAGTTTCAAAATATTATATAATTTCATAGAATTTATTATGAATAACCATACCTCCATGTAACAAATTGTCATCCCTTAATAAGGTGTAACTATGTTATATTATTTTATAAGAGAAAAACATTCATCGTTCAACATAAAAAAAATCCATTAGAGTAAGAGTAAATTTTAAATTAAAAAGAAAATATATCAAATTATTTTAAATGTAGTAAAACAGATAAGGTTATTATGGTTCTATATCATCTAAAGAGGGATTTAGATCATTGGTGGTGATTTCTTCAAAATAATAATAACTAATATATAAAAATTAGACAATTTAATTATTTTTAGACATTATTCCATGAGAAACCTTTTACTTAAGATAAATGAGATTATATGAATAAGAATATTTTAAAATTATGAAAAAAGGAACATGAATCTATTGATGATAACGAGGATAACATTATAAGATTATATAGACACACTCCATATTGTGCACAAAATCAAGAAGAAAATATTTATAACATCATTAATGGTTGAAAGTCATGTATTTGTAGGGTATTAGTCCATCAAACATTTTAAACATGTGTGTATATAGTGATAAGTTCCATTAATATTGAGAAAGAGTTTCTATGTATTTTATTATAAAAAATATTCATGAGAAAAAGACGATAGTTGATTATAATGTATAAGGAACCATCATGATAATGAAGAAAAGAAGGATAACATTTATAACATGCAATAATTATGGGAAAAAACATGACAACGATTTATTTAAGTACTTTTGAGTTGGTTCCATGTGTGGTGACAAATGCAATGAAGCCCAAGAGTGAACAATAAAGAGACATTTTATTAATGTAAAATTATTTAATTACATAGAGATATAATCCATTCAAATCATTTCCACAAGTTTCAAGGTTATATTCCTTAGAAGAGGATAGTAGATAAATTCTTGCATTATGAAATTACTATATTAAAATTTGATGACCCAAATGATTTTATTGGATGATCAGGAAAATGAAGTAGTTAATGTGGTATTTCTAGAAACGCATGAGACTTCCAAAAAAATCATACTTAATTAATAGTGGTGGTTAATGATAAACTGAATATATTCATATTTTAAGGGAAATTATTAGTTTCCTAATCTAATATTAAATTAAAATTTTCATTTCTCAATATAATTCATATATATATTCATTCCTATTTTTATGATACCCTCACCTTTTTTCACTGGTAAGAGTAATGAAAAATTTTGAGTGTGAAATTTATTTAAGTTGTAAGATTATAAAATCCTAGAATTATAATTTATATTTTCTTTAATATTTACCATTAATTAAATATTTAAATTTTAAACTAATTAAGTTTATATTTTTAATGGAATGAACCTAGAATGTATAAATATTAAAATAGAAGTGGTAAAGTTATTTTATGAAATAATTATAAATTTTGTGTCCCTTATCCTATAAAAATTATATTACGAATTTATTTATCATATTTATATATTTATTTTATTAATTTAATAATATTTCCATATATATAATTTATTAATATTGTATGAAATATATAATTAAAAGAATTATTACTTCATATATCATAATGTAATTTTATGAATAATAATTATTTCGGAAAAATGTTTTTATAAAATATAATAATGTGAATTCTTGATTAGTTTTACCTATATAGTTTTATTTCTTAACAAATTGAATTTTATTTATACTTATATGTTCATATGTTTGTTTCAATATTAATTAATCACTTGAAACAAATTTGTCACATTTTTGTGAATGCATTTTTTAATCATATAATTCTAGCATCTAACAATTGAAATTTAGGAAATTTAAAATTTATCACAAAATAAAATAAACAGATAAATTATATTTTAAATTAAAGTATAATTTTTTTATTAATGACTAATTTGTATAATAATTTATTTATTGATTAAATTATTGTCATCATATTTTATGTAAATATAATACTAATTTTCTTTTCAATGGGTATGTTACATGTTTTATAGTGAAATAATACTTTTATTTATTTATTATATTTATTTAAAAAAACTAAATTCAAAACAGACACATATATTTCCATATTATTAAAACAAATTTTGGATAATGTAATCATTAGATAAGTAAAATAGTTATTGACATATAATTGTAACAAATATGCATAATGTTCATTGCATTGAAAAAGTTTTCATCCATATTTATTTAAATAATAAAATTTACATAATTTGAATATCAATTTTATAAAATTGATATATTTTTTTTAATTAGTATATTACAATTATATTAGGTTAAATTTTTGGTATTTTTTTTAAAAAACAAAAATTTAAGTTAATATTAAAAAATAATTTGTTTATATAGACTTTATTTTTTATGAAATCATAATGTTATAAATCTGACTCAAAAAATTATAAAACATTTTCACATATGAAAAATATATTTATTGGAAAAAAATCATTTAAAAATATTTTTTATTTCCAAACTTATAGATCAATTTTTAAAACCAATGTTATAAATTATTCAAATAAATATTTATTTTTTTGTTGAAATTATATAAAATATTTTCCAATATTCCATTTAGTTTTTGGTTTTTCAAAATGTCAAATAAACTTATATTGCATAATAAAAAACAAATAAATGACATATAATTCATTATTAATCACATTCATAAGACTAAATAATAAAATAATGAGTATTATTTTCAATGATACTATTTTTGGGTTCCTATATAAATAACCCTTATCTACACACACATTACCATAACCAAAATGCCTTAATTTTAGAATTCTTTACCCAAATAACACTCTTGAGTCACGTGGAATAATTATTAAGGATTCATTATATCAAAAATACTATAATTAAATAGATTTAATCTCAATCCAAATGAGTAAATGAAATGAGAATGGTAAGGTTTCCCAAGTATGACTTCCAATTCTTATTTGATATTATTATATTTTACAAATCCATTAAACCTAACCTTATTTTACTACCATGATTATATTACCTTGTTATTGAGATCCCATTTACCCTTTATCAATGAGATACTATGAACTCCCTCTTATCAAACCCTTTTCATAAGCCAATACAATGTCGAAGTATGTACTTCAAAACCATGCCTTGTCATTTCAATGCACCTCTTATGTTGTCTATAATAAAATTGATCATTCAAATTAATTATAATATAGTAAAATAATTATACACTTTTTTAATGAAAAACATATATATATATATATATATATATATTATTTTCTCCATTATTTTAAAATCTTTTTAAAAAAATCTTCTACCCATGATAATTTTAAACTACCTAAGTGAATGATGTTTTTTATTCACCGATGGGTTCCTTGAAGAATGTTAAAATTATATTTCGTGGTTTAATACAATATAAAATGTTAGTAAATTTCAGGTTTTTAATTTTGTATTAACAAAATAAACATATTATTATTATTATTAAAATAAAAAAAAATTTGTAATTTTATTTGTTTAAAATATGATTTCCTAGGAATATTCCATGAATTTTGACTATATAAAAAACCATTAAACCCCCTCACTTGTGGAATAATATAATATTTTTACCTTAATACATTTAAATCCCATGGTACCATTTTGTAAGGACTATTTACTAGTACTATAATTATAAAGCTACTTTCTAACTATTGACTAACTATTACCAAATGTTTAACATTGACAACATAAAACTAATAAGAAAATAATAAATGAGAAAAAAAGATTAATAACAATGAAATAAATATATAATTTTTTATTGACTTTATTAATAAAATGAATTTTATTATTCATTAGGTTACTGGATATAAAAAGTAAGTCAAGCCTCGAGAAAAGGGTTCCAATTCCATGTATCATTAGTTTTTCTAAATTATTTCTATATTTTCTATCTATAGTTATATTTCATTTTTAAAATGGTTTTGAACGAAAAAATACTTATTATAAATATATTTTTGAGTAAATTTTTTCTTGTTACCTCTCTTAATGATTGATAACTCATGACAGACATTGTTCTTAAGGTATTCTCTTTCTAATATGCCTAAATTTTATAAACTTTTATAATTAATGAATACTTAGACTTGTTTGTTATTTAGAAAACATTTTTTAATGAATAAATTACTAATGTTCCATTTCATTTTTTCTTATTATTATCTTGTAGCATCTATTACTGATTTATATCTCATACCCTATATTGTTTGAAAGGGTTATCTACCAATCCCTTTTCCATTATTGTGATTATGCTCAATATCATTATCACTATCTATCTATTGGATTTGTCTTTTTCTTACACGTCCATGTTCTTTATATTATAGATATATTATGGTAAATTATTATTATTATTATTTATATGGTTTATCTATTATTGAATTGATAATATACCCTTTATTCTATAATTTTGGGACACACTATATTTTATAGTTCATATTGAATGGAGTTTTCCATGAATATAATTAAATAATTTAATTGTTTAATTATTATAAATGCATGCACCCACATTTTTTATAATAAATACAATTATTTACTTATCCATGTTGATGTAAGAGGTTTCATATAGAATATTCTTTATTTTATTTTCTATTTATTAATTTTTTACTATGAATTCATTAGACATGTAATGTGATGGGTGGGGCCTTGAATTATATATCCCCTAATGAATATCTAGGTAACATGAGAAAACAAAACTATTTATTTAGTTTATTCCTTTATATTTATTTATAATGTCTTGGAATGATCCCTTGACTATATTATTATGATTTCAAAAATTATGTATACTAGAGTTATGAGAATTGTTATTGTTATTCATGTTATTAATGTATTTACATTGCTGTCACATCCAATAATATTTTACGCTACTATTATTATTTATATCAAATCATTGGAATATTTATTCATGAAACATTATATTTTTGAAGTTAGATTGTTCTATACACTACAACATACTGATCTACAGATATGAATCCTTTCTATTATTTCCAAATTTTCCCAGGAAATTTTTGAGATGGATACATGTGATATAAGGAGATGAAATTATGGAATACTAAATAAAATGTTTTTATGAGGTAATTTAATTTAAAATGTAATTTAAATATCAAAATTGTTCCTTATCTCCTGATAATACTATATTATTGAATCTAAAACTTTTCAATTTAAAAAAAATTTGGGTCTAGGGTATCTACATTAGAAGTTGTTACATATTTCAAAGCTCTATTCCAAGGTATCATAACATGGTAGGAAATACTCACTTTTCTTTTCATATATTTAAAAAACACATGACATATAAGATTTACCAAATTCTATGGATGTATATATAATTTTGGACCAAACTATTATATTATAATATATATATAGATATGTGTTCCACATGAATAAAAAAATAATATATTAATAAAACTTTATGGCATGATAAACCTATGAAAATAAGATAATCTATATAATAATTTTAATGAGGTATATCAATTTTATAAATATTTGGTAAAATGATGGTAACATGAATTTAAATATACAGATAATGAGGAAACTATAACAAAAAAATACTAATATAGTGAAATAGAAATGAGAATTAACATGCATAAAAAATCCTATATAAAAAGATTTTTATTGAATAATTCAATAAGTACATTACTTATAAATTTCACTACATTGAAGTTGTCAAAAAATGAAAGATTTATTTGACCATTAGTTTCAAGAGAGAATAAAATTAGTTTTAAACATACATAAGAATAAAAATTTACATAATATACATCCTAATAATGAAATATCCCAAATAAAGAAGAAAAAATAATTAAAATTATTCTTTAAGATGAAGAGATTCATTTATATTGAATTTAATAAGAAATATATCTACTCATTCATTATGATTATATGCATAAAAAGTTTAATTAAAAATAAAATAGATAGATAAAATAATTTATCATTATTTATATAAAACTAAATTTAAAACATTAAAATAAATATATAAAGAAATAAAATAATGTTTTCAGATAGATAGATGATTTGAGAAATAAATAATAATAGAGGTTGTAATCTCCTTTAAAATCATATAATTTTGGATGTTAACATCAATTAATGGAGTGATATATAATTTGAAGAAACAATAAATGGTTTTATATTAACCTAAAATATTATATATATAATAATATAGATATGTAAGGGTCTCATTCATGATTTAGAGGATTTTTATTTACTTATCAATGTGAAAATATTCGATGGATAATTATAGATATTGATGTGAAATTATAAAATTAAATTTTATTTTAGTATTGACTGGTCTAATTATAGAATATTATATAAATTTCATACCTTTATCAGTTCATTTTGAGTGAGAATATCTCATAATGAAGATCCTCTAGAATGATGATATAAGTGAGATATGATTTCGTAGTATTCGTCAACCTTTTTCTATAACACTGCTCTAATTGTACCCTTCATTCTTTCATTCTCTTTATAGGGGATTCTAACAATTCATTATATCCCTACTCCTATCAATTATATCCCCATTTGTCTTGAGGGGTCAATTTTTTGTTTTGTCCATGTCATTACTTGTTATAATTTGGTCCCTTTTTTCCTTTAGTGTCACTAATACATTATCTATCACCAACTTAAATCTTTGTAGGTGATATCATATGGGTTTTTAATGACTAACCCTTAATTTTACATTCCATGGATTACTA
The DNA here is from genome assembly GCA_963277665.1 of Viscum album. Classification (NCBI taxonomy): domain Eukaryota; kingdom Viridiplantae; phylum Streptophyta; class Magnoliopsida; order Santalales; family Viscaceae; genus Viscum; species Viscum album. The sequence goes on from OY728138.1 coordinate 219,127,160, forward strand.
TACTAGATGAATCGTCATAATATAATATTCTTAATTATTTTTTTGTGTTAGATTATATACTTATCCTTTTTACCAATGTGATGTCAGGATTCAATGATCCTCTATGATGTGCTTTTGGTGTCAGGAAATGGGTAATGACAAATAACCTATGGAATAGTAGAATATATTCCTCATTGTATTTTAACATGATAAATTACTAATGGTAGATAATTTTGGGACATATAATAGGGTAAAACCTTGTGGATAGGTTACATTATGGGTTTTAAGGCATTATGTCCCTATTAATAATCAAGAAAACTGATCTTATTTCTTATTAGGATTTGATTCCAATAGAACATGATATCCATTTTTGAAATAATTTTTTTATGAAAAAAATAAATTATCAATATATTTTGATGGTGTTGGAAAATATATTAGATATTTAAAATCATAAATTAGAATAGTGATCAAGGGAGAACCACTTAATTTAATTATCGGGTGACCCAAGCTTGCTCTAAATCCATAAAAAATATAAAATAATTTATCTAATCACTATTTTAAAACTGTATTTACATTTATTAATTTTATTATAAATAACTAATATTACCTTTTCAATTGTTTATTAGTTTTTCCTAGTTCCTATCGATCAATGGATATTTGTAGTTACAAATATTATATGCTTAATTTGGTATGGTTTTCATTACCACCATTCCATGTTTTTGATTTTATCATTTGTAAAATAATTAATGGGATCGAATATTAATGTTATAATGAATTTTAATGTTTTATTTCGATTTAATTAAGTGTATATGTATAATTCATAAAGAAATAATTTATAATTTATCTTCTACAAATAATTTTATAGTATATATTGAGTTGCATTATAATATATGTTTAGTGGTGTATTTATAATTTAGAACAATATAAAAATAAAATATATATTTAATATAAGGCCCCAGCCTTAAACCTTACTTAATCTTGAGTTATTACAAGATTACACATTGAGGATCTTTTTGGGTTTAGAGTTTTAGAGAATTTGATCATAAAACATTCATTACATTCCACATATAAACAAAGTGGTTACATAAAGATAGTATTCTTCCTTCCCATCAATGGAAACATATTTAAAATAAAACATGGATTCTTTCTTCACACTTCCTTGACACTAACATCATATCATGTACCTTTCCCTTGACCTATGAAAAACATTTCAAAAAACTTGGGATGAGCATAAAAACCTTAGTAAGAGATATAAAAATATGGAAAGGAAACATGGGTACATATATACATAAGAATGAGATCATACATTACCCATAAAACATAATCACTCTAACATACCTCATCAAATCATGAATAAATCATAGAAATTATAAGTCATAAAGGTAATTTGAGGCATTCATAACATTCTTATGTAGGGAGTAACCATCTTGGTTACGTTTGGAATACCCATCACAGTATATTCTTTAAATCTCTTCGAAGAAACCTTAACGTTTCACTCCTTCACATTTCCCAATGCATTGGAGAGCTATATCGGGCTCACCCGCCCTTAGTTTATCACGGAACCACCCATCTTCATAATAATTCCCAAGAACCTCAACATAATCGTATCACATAAAACATGCATAAAGGAAACATATCATTTCCCCATTTTAATCACGAGATATCAATACAACACATTGATGTAATAAAAAAATTATGAAATCCATTTTCAATACCAAAATAAAATAAATGTAAAACATGGTATTTATTTTTCTTTTAAAAAGAAGGTATGGCTTGTAGAGGAAGCTGAAACCCAAATAATGGTCACGGCGGCGGAGAAGTCATTGTCGCCACATACGTACGACAAAAACATTCCCGTTTTTCATTTAGTAAACACTTCCTATAAAAAATATTCTTTTTGGATATATGTAAAAGTCAAAGGGGTTTATACACCGTATAAAAGAAGGTTGTGTATAAAATAAAATATGCCTCAATGAAAGGAGATTGAGACGAAGTCCCATACCTCGGGTCTGACTTTACTCGATCGTTCTTTAATGTCCTGAATAATAAACTTGAGATAATTTATAATTTCTTAAGGACCTTTTTTTAAGTTCATTATTCCTTTTCTATCACTTATTTTCATGTCATGAACACTATGTAATTTTTTAAGTTAATAACGGTCGTTTTAACAATCATTGGTACATGAGTCAAAAATAAACCCTTTATAATTACAAGTTGTTCATGTATCCATTATATCCATAATTATAATCATTATTTATATATCATATATATCTATTATATACATGCATTTATAATATTACATAATCATTTAGAGGTAAGAAATGAAATGCACCGTTCATGGAGACAGTAAGTCGTACGTACGCATGAACGTTATTTTCATTTCTATTTCGTATTTTATAAATGGAATCATAATGATATAAAGGTATATTATAATTCCAGTATAATATCATATATAATATCATATTTCCATCCTTTATACGTCCCACATATGGTATTTAACGAATCAAATCACTTTGAGGGGGCGGTAGTCCGCACTTCTTTAAATGAAGATATCGCGTTTACCCAAAATGGAAACCATAAAGGTATGCCCAAAATGAAAAATACAGAATCTTAAGTAAAACATAAACATATTATATATCATACATAAATATAGTGACATCTTAATGGCCACCTTTGAAGGTGTTAAAAGAATTTTTAACAATCATCGTTTCGGGAGGCATAAATTCACCATCCACGGAAACAGTATGTTCTTTAACCATTAGATGTAAGTGTGTGTAAGTGTAGCTCGAATACTTCTTATAACAACATACTAGTATATTGAAGATACTGGAGTTGTTACAAAAGAAATGAATAAAAATATTTTAGGGGGTTGGATAAGCAAAATAAAACAAAAGGACTCAAGTGAATACATTACCTTAAAATCGGGTAACTCTCTTTGGTTTGAGGTCAAAGGATTCCATGGGAAAACTTCTGCCCAAAGTGATGCTTCAAGGAGAAATAAAGGGAAGTGGAGGGATAAAATGAGAATGGGTTGTCCGAGCCAAAGGATTTGGGTGTGTGGGTAAGGAGGTAGAGGTGGGGGCCTTTTATAAGAGGAGAGGAGGGGCACTCTTGGAAAGTTAAGAAATATTACTTTATTTGAAAATGATTTTCGGATTTAAAAGGTCCCACATTGATATAATTCGAGGATAAGGTGATAAGGGTTCGAAATATACCCACCCAATAGGTTTTGGACATGTTTAGGTCATTGATTTTACATTATCTTTTTATTTTATTTAAATCCTTTATTAATGAGGTAATCGCTGCATCATCATGAGTTCCTACATAATTTAATTTATATAAAGTTTAAAAATTATATAAAATTACTATGATGTAGGAAATCTTGTTATCTTTCCAAATAATATTTATTGTCAAAAATCTGACTTGTATGACCCCATTTAAAATTTTTCTCTGTAGAACATTTCATGTTTGTGTCATTTTTTACTTTAACATTTAATAAAACGTTATTTATGTCATTTCCCAACCAAAGTGGATCCATGGGGTCCCCAAGTTGACCCATGGATTTTCTTGGTCGGCCATGACACATCCAATGAGGGTAGGACATGTGTGAAGCTCATATCATACTATTAAAACATTATTTTTACCTTAAACTACACTAATTACCACTAATCGCGATTAAAAACATAAAAGTTACTATTCACCAAAAAATTATTTTAATCTCATTGAACAACATTTTACTTCTTAATGAAAACCATGTATGTCATAGTTTTGAAAATAAAATCATAGAGGTGGTAAATTTTCATTTAAACGAAAAATCTGTTTTTATAAGTACCACTTAGTGGTTTCACTATTCATCAAAAATTGATGTTTTTCAGAAAAATACCAAAAAATCACCCTAAGATATATTTGATATTCCGAATTCAAAAATGAAGTCTATTTTACAAAATTAAAAACAAATAAGTCGCATTAATTAATTTAATAATTAATTCCTGCTGTCATGAGAAATAGCGTGTTTTTATGAAACAATATCTATGAAAAGTTTGGCATTAGTTTATTCCCAATTCCAAAGTGAAATTAATCCTAATGACCGTCATTGGATTAAATGGTAAAGATATATTCAGATTACACTTTAAGACCAATTAAAAAATGAACATTGTCAGAAAAATACCAAAAATGTATCCAATGTAAAATTAGATGTCCCAATCATAATGAATATGTTTATTTTGACAAATATAGATTATAAAATTGTCAAAAGTTTGATTTAAAAAGGGTTTTCCATCAAATGGCAGTAAAACAATCTTTCAAGAATATTAGTGTATTCCATGCTTAAGATTGGATTTATTTTCATTTTAAGCCTCTAAAACACTATCTAATTCATTAATAGACATAGATAAAAATATCTATTATTAATTACTTACTTGGGATGTTACATCCTTCCCCCCTTTAGAAAATTGTGTCCCTGCAATTTATTTACTTATCAAATAAATGTGGGTACTTATCCCTCATTGCATTTTCATATTCCCATGTTGCCTCTTCCATCATGTGGTTTTTCCACAAAACCTTTACCTAATGAATCACCTTATTCTGTAACACTTGCTCCCTGTGGTCAAGAATCTGGACCGGTTGTTCCTCATAAGACAGGTTCTCTTCCAGCTGAACTACCTCTGGACTCAAAACATGAGATGGATTAGGCATTTACTTTCTCAACATCAAAACATGAAAAACATTGTGTACCTGAGATAAACTCGGAGGTAAAGCCACTCGGTAAGCAACTGATCCAACTCTCTCCAGAATTTCATATGGTCCAATGAACCTTGGACTCAGCTTTCCTTTCTTACAAAATTGCATCACACTTTTCCATGATGATACTTTGAGAAAAACATGATCACATAACTCAAAAGAGAGATCCTTCCTCCTGTTGTCCGCATAACTCTTCTGCCTACTCTGAGCTGTTCTCATGTGTTTCTGAATCAGCTAAACTTTTTCTGCCATCTATTCTACCAATTCTGGTCCCATCAACTTCCTTTCACCCACTTCATCCCAGAAAGATGGAGTTCGACACTGCTTCCCATATAACACCTCAAATGGTGCCATCTGTATACTGGAATGAAAACTGTTATTATATGAAAATTCAACCAAAGAAAGATGTTGGTCCCAACTTCCCTGAATATCCATCGAACAAGCTCGTAGAATATCCTCCAAGGTCTGAATTTTTCATTCCGACTGCCCATCTGACTGAGGATGAAAAGATGTACTGAAATATAATTCAGTACCCAACGACTTCTGAAGGCCTTTCCAAAAGTTAGAAGTGAACCTGGGATCACGGTCAGATATAATGGAGATAGGAACTCCATGTAACATGACTATCTCTTTAAGATACAAACGGGAAAGTTGGTCTAGGGAAAAAGTATCTCGTATAGCAAGGAAATGAGCAGACTTGGTCAAGCGATCAACAATAACCCAGATTTCATTATTACCTCGAGGGGTCTTCGGCAATCCCACAACGAAGTCCATGGATATATTCTCCTATTTCCACTCTGGCACTAGTAAAGGATGAAGCATCCCTTTCGGTAACTTCCGCTCTGCTATAACCTGTTGACATGTCAATCACTTCACAGTAAAATCAGCAATATCTCTTTTCATTCCATCCCACCATTAATACTCCCGCAGATCTCTATACATCTTAGTACTGCCAGGATGAAATGAAAACGGAGAACTAAGAGCTTCACACAACAAATCTCTCTTCAACTATGAATCACAAGGCACACATAATCTCTTCCCAAATCTAAAAACACAATCATTATCAATGTTCAATTCAGGAAACTTACCTTTCTGAACCAGCTCTACCTTTTTCTACAACTCACTGTCTTCCCTCTGTGCTTGCTTAATTCTGTCTGATAGGGACGATCTCACTGATACCTGAAACAAAACAGAAAAACATCCTGCACCAACAACTTCTATTCCAATGTTCATCAAATCAAAAACCAAAGGATCTCATTCCAAACGTAGCATGGTTAATGAAGCATTAATTTTTCGACTCAAAGAATCATCCACTTTATTTGCTTTTCCTGGATGGTAATGAATTGTATAATCATAATACTTGATTAATTCTAGCCATCTCATCTGTCTCCTATTTAACTCTTTCTGAGTGAATATATACTTTAAACTTTTATGATCTGTATATATTTCACACTTTACTCCATACAAATGATGCCTCCAAATTTTTAATGAAAAAACAACAGCAGCTAATTCCAAATCATGTGTAGAGTAATTTAGCTCATGAGTTTTCAACTAAAGTGAAGCATAAGAAATTACCTGATCATTATTCATTAGGACACAACCAAGTCCTTTCAATGAATCGTCACTGTATATAACAAACTCACTATTCCTGGAAGGTAGTGCCAAAACTGGATCATTCATCAATCTTCTTTTCAACTCCTGAAAACAATCATCACATTATTTTGTCTAGATAAACTTAACACCCTTCCGAGTTAGCTTAGTCATTGGACTAGATAACTGTGAAAATTTTCTAACAAACCTTCAGTAATAGCCTACCAAACCAAGGAATCTACAAATCTCTGTTACATTTGTGGGTCTTGGCCATTCTTCAACAACCATTGTTTTTGCAGGATCAACTGTTATCCCGTCTTTAGAAACAATGTGACTAAGGAAATAAATTTGTTTCAACCAAAACTCACACTTGCTGAATTTTCCATACAGTTTCTTTTCTTTCAAGGTTTGCAAAATAGCCCTTAAATGTCTTTCATGCTCTTCTTTACTTTTAGAAAACACCAAAATATCATCAATGAAAACCACCACAAACTTATCCATGTACTCATAGAAAATTCTATTCATTAAGTCCACGAATACAGCAGGTGCATTGGTTATCCCAAAAGGCATTACTACAAATTCATAATGGCCATATCTTATACGAAACACAGTCTTCGGAACATCTGCTTCCTTTACCTTCAGCTGATGGTACCCCGATCTCAGGTCAATCTTTGAAAAAAACTGAGCTCCCTGGAGCTGATCAAACAAATCATCGATATGAGGTAAAGGATATTTGTTCTTAACAGTGATGTTATTCAAGTCTCTTTAATCAATGCAAAGTCTCATAGAACCATCTTTCATTTTAACAAATAAAATAGGACCACCCCATGGTGACGTGCTAGGTTGAATGAAACCTTTCTCTAATAAATCATGCAATTACTCCTTCAACTCTAAAAGTTCAATTTGAGCCATTCGATAAGGGGGTTTTGAAATTGGATTAGCATCAGGAACTAAGTCAACAGTAAACTCAACATCTCAATCTGGTATTATTCTAGGAAACTCAACAGGAAAAACATCAGGATACTCATTTACCACTGGCACATCATTAATCTGAAAAGTTCCTTTATTTTCAACGATGTGTGCAAGGTATCATTCATTTCCATCTTTTACAAGTTTCTTGGCCTCTGGATAAGTTATCAATATTAAGGGTTCATTCTTGTACACAAACTGAAAGTCTTTCTAAAAAGCAACTTCTTTAGCTCTACAGTCAATCTTAGCATGGTAAATAGAGCGCCAATCCATACCCAGGATAACATCAAACACTACTAGAGGTATAACAATAAGGTTTGCAATCAGGTTCTTTCCACAGATAAGGATAAGAATATTCTTATAAATTCTTTTTGCCTCAACATTTCCACCAGGTTTTTTTACGAGAAGTTCAGGAGTCATTTCTTAAGATAGTATTCCCATTTTACTAGAAAAGGTTTCAAAGATGAAAGAATGTGTAGACCCTGAATCAAAAAACACACTGGCATATTCTGAAAAAACAAACAAAGTACCTGATACAACTTCATATGATGGCCTGACATCTGCTGAAGTAGTTGCAATGGATTTCACCACCCCTTTCTGCTTGTATTCTAACTGCTTCCCATCACTCAAGCTCTTTGTCGGACACTCGTTTGCATAGTGACCCATCTCATTGCACTTATAACATTTCACTAACTGTAAATAAAATTTCAACTTACCATCACCATGATATTTTTCAGTGCAATCACGGGCCTTATGTCCCATCTTACCACATCGGTAGCACATTTCAGAATTCAGAAGACATTCCCCAGCATGCCTTTTCCCACATTTATCACAAACTGGAAACATAGATTTCTTACCATCAGACTTTTTTATAGAATTCTTACCTTTCTCCTGCCACCTTGGTCTCTTCTTCTGTTAGTTGTTATAGAACACTTGATCATCGACAAACTCCACTTCCACCTTCTCAGCACATCAAAAAAGCTTTTCATAACTTTTAAACTCACGTGAAGCTAATTCCCTTTGATATTTTGTCTTTAATCCTGAGTAAAAACGATTGATTTTAATATCAAGGTCTCGGATAAAATTTGAATCATACCTTTCCAATCGAGTGAACCTTTCTTCATAGGTAGCCACTGAGTCTTCCTCTTGCCTCAATTCCAAGAATTGTTTTTCTATCCTAAGTCGAACAGCCTTAGGAAAATAATTCTCAGGAAACATACCTTTGAATTCATCCCTGTCGAGAGCATCAATATCATCAGCATCCCTGATATTTTTAACCATCGACCACCACTGATCTGCTTCACCCTTCAAAAGTTAAAGAGAAAGACTAACCTTTTGATTGTCTGAACACCCCATAACAATGAAAATCTTCTCCAGTGCTTTAATCCACCCTTCAGCTATCATAGGGTCAGATGATCCTCTGAATGATGGACGATGTTTCCTCATGAAATGTTCAACCACTGACATGCTCCTCTGAGATTGATCTGGCTGGTCTCGTGCATGGATACCACCGACATTTATCGCTTGAGTCAACTGTGCCATTACAGCAACAAACTGTTCAGTTCCAATTCTGACCATATCAGGATGCTGATTCGGATGGTTATTTCCTTCTATATGCCTTCGTAGCACTGATTCCATGTTTCCTCTGCGGAAAACCATTCTGAACAAACATTTCTTAGATGAAGCAACATGTTAATCTTCAAATGCTATATCATTTAAATTTGACCATAATTTTTTTTTGTTGATAATCATTTAATAGAATTCTAACTCCTAAAGTTATCTAAACTGACCTTTGATACCAACTATAAGGCCCCAGCCTTAAACCTTACTTAATCTTGAGTTATTACAAGATTACACATTGAGGATCTTTTCAGGTTTAGAGTTTTAGAGAATTAGATCATAAAACATGCATTACCTTCCACATATAAACAAAGTGGTTACATAAAGATATTATTCTTCATTCCCATCAATGGAAACATATTTAAAATAAAACATGGATTCTTTCTTTACACTTTTTTGACACTATCATCATATCATGTACCTTTCCCTTGACCTCTGAAAAACATTTCAAAAAACTTGGGATGAGCATAAAAAGCTCAGTAAGGGATATAAAAATATGGAAAGGAAACATGGGTACATATATACATAAGAATGAGATCATACTTTACCCATAAAACATAAGCACTCTAACATACCTCATCAAATCATGAATAAATCATAGAAATCGTAAGACATAAAGGTAACTTGAGGCATTCATAACATTCTTACGTAGGTAGTAACCCTCTTGGTTACGTTTGGAATACCCATCATAGTATATTCCCTAAATCTATTCAGAGAAACCTTAAAGTTTCACTCTTTCGTGTTACCCAATGCATTGGAGAGCTATATCGGGCTCACCCTCCCTTAGTTTATCACAAAACCACTCGTCTTCATAATAATGCCCAAGAACCTCAACATAATCGTATCACATAAAACATGAATAAAGGAAACATAACATTTCCCCATTTCAATCATGAGATATCAATAAAACACATTGATGTAATAAAAAATTATGAAATCCATTTTCAATACCAAAATAAAATAAAATTAAAACATGGTATTTGTTTTTCTTTTAAAAAGAAGGTATGGCTTGTAGAGGAAGCCGAACCCCAAATAATGGTCATGGCGGTAGAGAAGTCATTTTCGCCGCATACGTAAGACAAAAACATTCCCTTTTGTCATTTAGTAAACACTTTGTATAAAAAATATTCCTTTTGGATAAACTTAAAAGTCAAAGGGGTTTATACACCGTATAAAAGAAGGTTGTGTATAAAATAAAACATGCCTCAATGAAAGAAGATTGAGACGAAGTCCCATACCTCGGGTCCGGCTTGACTCGATCGTTCTTTAATGTCCTGAATAATAAACTTGAGTTAATTTATACTTTCTTAAGAACCTTTTTTAAGTTCATTATTCCTTTTATATCACTTATTTCCATGTCATGAACACTATGTAATTATTTAAGTTAATAACGGTCATTTTAACGATCATTGGTACTTGAGTAAAAAATAAACCCTTTATAATTACAGGTTGTTCATGTATCCATTATATCCAGAATTATAATCATGTTTTATATATCATATATATCCAGTATATACATGCATTTATAATATTACATAATCATTTAGAGGTATGAAATGAAATGCACCGTTCACGGAGATGGTAAGTTGTACGTACGCATGAACGCTACTTTCATTTCTATTTCATATTTTATAGAATGGAATCATAATGATATAAAGTTATTTAATAATTCTAGTATAATATCATATATAATATCATAGTTCCATCCTTTATATGTCCCAGATATGGAATTTAACGAATCAAATCACTTTGAGGGGGCGGTAGTCCGCACTTCCTTAAATGAAGATATCGCGTTTACCCATAATGGAAACCATAAAGGTATGCCAAAAATGAAAAATACAGAATCTTAAGTAAAAAAATAAACATATTATATATCATATATAAATATAGTTACATCTTAATGGCCACCTTTGAAGGTGTTAAAAGAATGTTGAACAATCATCATTTCTGGAGGCATAAATTCACCATCCACGGAAACAGTATGTTCTTTAACCATTAGATGTAGGTGTGTGTAAGTGTAGCTTGAATAATTATTATAAAAACATCCTAGTATATTTTAGATACTGGAGTTTTTACAAAAGAAATGAATAAAAAGAGTTTAGGGGGTTGGATAAGCAAAATAAAACAAAAGGACTCATGTGAATACATTACCTTAAAATCGGGTATCTCCCTTTGGTTTGAGCTCAAAAGCTTCCTTGGAAAGCCTTCTTCCCAAAGTGAGGCTTCAAGGTGTAAGAGATGGAAGTGGAGAGACAAAATGAGTAGGGTTTTTCCGAGCCAAAGGCTTTGGGAGTGTGGGTATGGAGGTAGAGGTGGGGGCCTTTTATAAGAGGAGAGGAGGGGCACTCTTGGAATGTAAAGAAATATTACTTTATTTGAAAATGAGTTTCGGATTTAAAAGGTCCCACATTGATATAATTCGTGGATAAGGTGATAAGGGTCGAAATATACCCACCCAATAGGTTTTTTACATGTTTAGGTCATATATTTTACATTATCTTTTCATTTTATTAAAATCTTTTATTAATGAGGTAATTGCTGCATCATCATGATGTCCTAAATAATTTAATTTATTTAAAGTGTAAAAATTATAAGAAAAAATACTATGATGTAGGAAATAATTTTATATTTCCAATGAATATTTATAGTAAAAAATCGGACTTGTATAACCCCATTAAAAAATTTCTTTCGTAAAACATTTCATGTTTGTGTCATTTTTACTTTAACATTTAATAAAAAGTTATTTATGTCATTTCCCAACCAAAGTGGCTCCATGGGTTCCCCAAGTTTACCCATGTATTGTATTGTTCGTCCATGACACATCCAATGAGGGTAGTACATGTGTAAATATCATCTCATACTGTTAAAACATTATTTTTACCTTAAACAACACTAATTACCACTAATCGCGATTAAAAACATAAAAGTTACTATTCACCAAAAAATTATTTTAATCTCATTGAACCACATTTTACTTATTAATGACAACCATGTATGTCGGATTTCTTAAAATAAAATCACAGAGGTGTAAAATTTCATTTAAACGAGAAATCATTTTTTATATGTACCACTTAGTGGTTTCACTATTCATCAAAAATTGAAGTTTTTAAGAAAAATACCAAAAATTCACCCTAATCTATATTTGATATTCCGAATTCAAAAATGAAGTCTATTTTAAAAAATTCAAAACATATAAGTCACATTAATTAAGTTAATAATTAATTCCCGCTGCCATGACAAATAGCGTGTTTTTGTGAAACAATATCTATGAAATGTTGGGCATTAGTTTATGCCCAATTCCAAAGTGAAATTAATCCTAATGACCGCCATTGGATTAAATGGTAAAAATACATTCATATTACACTTTAATAACAATTAAGAATATAATCTAACCATATAATTAAATTAAATGAAAAAGAAGTTTTTATGTAAAATGTAGTATTTTTCACTATTCATTAAAAAAATGAACATTGTCAGAAAAATACCAAAAATTTATCCAATGTAAAATTCGATGTACCATTCATAATGAATATTTTTATTTTGACAAAAATAGATTATAAAATTGTCATAAGTTTGATTTAAAAAGGGTTTTCCATCAAATGGCAGTAAAACAATCTTTTGAGAATATTAGTGTATTCCATGCTTAAGATTGGATTTATTTTCATTTTAATCCTCTAAAACACTATCTAATTCATTAATAGACATAGATAAAAATATATATTATTCATTACCTACTTTTGATGTAACATTTAATCATATATATGATTATTTGTTTAAAGAAATTATGTTTATAATAATGAAAATCGTTCATATAGGTGATTGAACTGATGAAAAAAAAATGTGCTAAAATGAAAGAATTATTATAAATACATTATTATTTAATTTTTATAACCCTATTATAGAATTATATTTATGTTAATTTTATTTTCCCAAAGTTATTAATTATATTTATGAATATTTAGGATGTTAAGATAAAATAAATATGTAATAAAGAAGAAGTAAAATACATTTAATAAGTTCGATATTAACTTATGTACATTCTTTGTGATGAGTGATTTTGGACTCCTTACTATCACCAGAGGATCTAAAATATCAGTACGTATTGAAATATACAAACACAATCCAAATTTTACTATCAAGTATATTATGAATTTTTTAAATTATTTTGGATGAGGATATAGTATGTTTGGATCTAATAGATGTTTCTATTATTTTACTATACATCATAACTATATTTCTCTAAAACATACTTTTTTGTACATCTTATGAAGATTTATTATAACATTATCACATCATTCCATTTTAACCTGAATGATTTATAAACTAATAATCCATGATTTACCATTTTTTATTATATTCATTGGTGGGTTAAAAAATAATTATTTTGGTATATAACATATTATGTTTTCCTTAAACGAGTTATTTCCCAAAAAATATATAAAATTTTCAATCACTAAATTGTCTATATTCCATAAACTATTGGGATTTATTTGGGTTTTTTAAAAAATATATAAAATTTACCTTCCCATTAATTTTTTTGTTATAAAACATATTTAACACATATTTTTACAAGGTATAGATTTTACGACATATCATTTTTATTGATTTGTTTAATTAAATGCATGTTTTATCAAAATTTAATTTGAATATGAAACCCTATTTATAAAAAATTAATTTTAAATTACTGTCTATAAAATATTTTTTTATATCACCTCACTCTTCATTTGTGTTATACATGTATGTATTGTTTATGAAAAATAAATTACTTACTGACACCTATTTTTCTATTTTTCTATAGTAGTAGTTATCCTCACCATACATAATTCCTTGTTTAGATACACGGGAGAGATATCCTTGAATTATAAACCACTCTAAGTCTTATTTCTTAAATTACATGATTCTAGAATGTTTTGAGGAATATTCTATGTAATGAATTGTGATATGTTTGAATTCATCTTTATTCACTAGATTATTTCTCATATTATAGTTCCCATGTACCAAAATTGTTTAAGTCATGTTTAATTTTATCGTTGAATGTTTATCATGTTGTTTCATTGTTATGTTAAAAATACTAGATTTCATTTTTTGAAAAGTTGGTCTTATCATGGATACAACTTTGATGGTTGATGATCATGTTAGTATAAGTGTATTATTGTTATATGAATTGTATGAAGGTATTCTATCCATTGGCATATACACTATTGGGGGGACGAGCTAAACATTTCCCCTAACCATGGTATGGGGTATAATCACAAATCCCTAAAATGGTATACCCCATCCCTTATTACAAAAGGTACATGTTTGAATATTTCTCCATCATGGTATAAATGATTCCATTTCCATAGGATGGGCCTCTAGGACCCAAAAAGTTTCACTCACACACACATAGAGACACACACACACACATGAATGTATGTATGTATACACTTTTGTCTTTAGTTATTATGGGAATAATGGATGTTATTACTTGATTTGTCATAGATTCTATATAATAGGCTCACAGTAGGTAAACCAGTTACAAATCCTCTCACTATGTGAAGTTTCACATAAAAACTATTCCTAGTCCAAATTAGTTTTTCCTATAGTATTTCACTATAAAATTTTGTGATAATTTTTTTATACTTATATGAATGTGTATATTGATATGATTTCGAGTAAATAGAATATTTCATGAATGTAGGAACTCAGGTAGTTTCCAACAGAGTGTTTTATGCTCACTTGATGAATGTGATCATTAGTGGATATAGAGATATATGGTGTGTTTTTATGGTTCCAAGAGGTAATATTAAATAAATGTATTATTTTTTAATGTACATGGACATATTTAGAATGAGTTTAGTTATTTTATGTGTTGGAAATTAATATCGAAAATAGTTTTTTGTATCTATATTTGTGTGTGAGAGACATATTTAGTTTTATTACTTTTACCCATGATGTGTGCTTTATCTTTATAAAAGCAATTTTACTCAAATATTTCGAGTTTATGATTATTTTAATTGATTACTTGAAATTAGTTAATTCACTATCAATTTTCACTCCAAAACATGTGGTGCTAGTCACTGGTCCTTGGGGATCAAGGTGCGCTTCTATGGTTATGTTGGGACTTGGACAGTTTAATCCATGTGATTAGGAAAAAAACTCTAAAAAGTTGTATTAGATTTATGAAATGATGTCATTTCTCAATTATAACTATTGGTGTGGTCTTGATTGAGAGTGGACAGAAGTGAGGATAATCAATAGTCAATGAATTACCTATTAATATCCATTATTAACCGTTTTATGGTTGAATCCCATGTTCCCAATGATTTTCGAAGTTCTTATATAGGGTCCATCTATATGGGTGAGGCATTATTCCATCTATTGGTATGGAAGGATATGTAAATATTCATAGAGATCATTAGCCTTCAAAATGCAGTGCATTTGTAAGTATTTATTGAGGAAAATAGAGCTTGAGAAACCACATGATTTATTTTATTCCATGTAGAACATAAATTAATTATAATAACCAAATAATGTATATAATTTTTACATGTAAACCAAATTAGGGGTAGTGTAATTAATTAAGGTAAATAACATGGATTATTTTTAGCATCTTAATGATAAACATTCTTATGTTAATTTTTTACTATGGTAAATCATTATATTTCTTATTTTTTTCCCATGTCCACTTTGATATAAGGGAATTTTTGACATTACAACATGCTTTCAAGGATTGTTTGACATATAAATATTTTTAGGGTAGTGTATTGTATTAGATAGAGATTAAAATTCCCAAATTCATAATATATTTGTAATAGTGAGTTCCCTAGAACAACCTAAAATAGTACTTTTCATTTACCATATCTTCTATATATTTATATTTTCATGATGGTTTCATAACATAACAATGGATAAATTTCTGTTTCCACCAATTATATGGTTATGTCCTTAAATAACTAGTCAATTAAAATTGTTGTAGTAGTTCCCGCACTTTAATGAAAACCTTAATATACATTAACATTAATATGAAATATATGTCATATAGTTCTAAGAAACACATCGACAAGATTGAGATGATGTGTGACCATTTGGTGTTGGGTGCTCATATGCATTGAGACTTTTTCTCATGAAGTTTGGATTTTCTGATCTTTCGTAGATGAGATCCTAAGAACGGACCCATCAATATGAACACCACATGTTTTAGGCGTCATTTGTAGTTCCCATCTATAAACACATGTACTAGTCTCCTAAATATTTATTATTATCTATTTATATTATTATATCACATACTTTTATGCAATTAAAAATATATGGAAATAATGTCAATGTTATGTGGATTATTTTTGGGAGCATCATCATTGGTATAGAATTGATTGAATAATTAAGAAATAAATGTTCACTTCTAAAATGAAGTTAGATCTTAGGCCTAGTAGATCTGGGTGGAAGTACCTTTGCAAATTCCATGGCCATGGTGGAAAATGGCATTTCAATCCATTATGGTAAATTAATTAAAAATCAATAAATGATTTTGAAATTATGTTTGAATCATAATTTATGAGATATCATGAGAAAAAGAGATTATATTTTAGAGTGTGTGTTTATAAGATAGGTTGCCATTTCTATGAATTATTTTTTATCTCTTAGGGGGTATTGATGTGTTACTATAATCCACTCATTATTTTTGAATAGTAATCCCTACTATCATGATAAAGGGACTATAATGTCACACATTGAGCATTTTCAAATGTCTGACCTATTTTGATGAATATTAGTATAAACCTCTGTGGGAACCACCACCGTGTCTGGGGATGTCTGGGAATATATGATTTCTAAAGATTAAATAAATTAATAACATTTTAGTATATAATTATTGGAGTAGAATTTATTTATTTAATATATTTAAATTTTTTAAAGTAAATAAATGTAAAAATACAATTCGAATGAATATTGTATTTAATATTCATGATTTGTATTATATTTTTTGGAATAATGTGTCCAGTTAATAGCTATTTGTTATCATGTAATAAATATATATTATATTATAATTAATGACTTATTAAATCATTTATAAGATTTCATTCATAATCTTTAATAAATATATAAGGGGTTGGGATCCATTTTCTAGTATTTTATGATATCAATATTTAAGAAGTAAAGTTTCCCACATACAATATATATTCACTACTCAATGGATGATAGAAATTGTCTCCCCTCCCTCTTACTTTAGAGATAATAAGATGATCCAAAATTTTGATATGAGTTCTTCCTCATGGATCAATGTATTTTGTTGTGATGATCGTCAAGACATTGGAGTAATAGTCATATTTAAGCTCTATCACTTGTAATATTATTATTGATGTTTTGTTATCTACTGAAGAATTTGTGGAAAATCTAGAGAGATCTGTCTTTTGTTCCATCAATAAAAAGTTACCAACAATGAATGATTTATGAATTAATTATGAATTGAGATTCAAATCCAATTAATTATTCTATTATTTATTTTTTTGTTAAAATTTATTCTCATGAGATCCTTGGTCATTCTTATCGGGTAACTATGTATGGAAGATATCATAGATTCATCGATCACTAGGGAAAATTTTGAAATCTTCAGCTTCTGTTATGATCTCTGTTGTCTTTAGTTGGTATCAATGTGATCCCTAGTTCTAGGGAAATAAAAATTAAATTATAATTAAATCCATATAAATGGAATCAAAACAGCTTCATCATCAGGGATGAAAAATGATCCAACATAAGACAGCCAATTTGTGGTCATCTAATGTTCTGAATCAGACATAAATTACATTTTTTAGCTATTAAAATGAGGAACATATATATATATATATATATAATTTTTTCATTGGTGTATTGGTTTTTAAGTACACATTTTAAAATATGGGGGCTATCCGCTTCGGCAGAGATATCTTAACCCTCTCAGGCTTCTACGGCGAGCATACAATGGAATCAGAAGGTCTTCCTCTAGATATCTCTATGGAGTTGAGAGATGGATCAGAGGGGGCGATATTGGCTATAGGCGCGGTGGAGGAGACCTAGATCGGAGACTAGATTTTTGGTGGTGAGGTTGGTAGGAGCAGGCTTATATAGGGGTACAGATTCACTAAGTTGGTCGGCAAGGCTTCGGGCTCCGGAGGGGGAAACGAGGATTCACGAATTTTGGGTCTAACCGAACCTAGTTTCAGGCCTGATCTATATCTGGTATGCACTGGTATAGTTTTTCATGATCTATGACACACGATTATTTCTTGTCCAGGAAGCGGTGGATGGACTAGGAGGCATAGGTAGCTTCTTGCAGTGTAAGGTTGCAGGTGTAATGGTGACGTGGGTGGTGGATTGTCTGGCGGATGTGATGGGGAGCTTCGTTCGACGATTGTGGCTTCAATAGTGTGGCTGCTATGGTTTGTGATTTGGGTTTTTTGTTGCAGTGTGTGCTGATGTAATTTGGGCCTTTGGTGGCTATGATGGAATGTTTCATCATCTTTGGGCGTGTACTAGGATTTGTCCCTCTAGCCTACAGGCATGTAATGAGTTTTTCCTTACCTTGCATCAAAGGGTTTTCTGCCTTCTTTTTTTAATAAAAAGGATTTCTCACAACCATTGCAGTAAAAATACACATTATAGTACTGAATTAGTGTTTTTCATATCATGAGTTTCTTTTCACTGGTAGAGGAAATTGGGAAAAACAGTTTGGCAGAATGAGAATATAGATTGAAACTTGATGCAACTACTGAGTGGTGCTGCCCCACTTGAACTCCCATGTGCTTCCCTAGTTGTTATTGGAAAATATGTAGGAAGATGTAGAATATATCTTGAACCTTGATTATTGAATTGAATTTACTATACACATCAGTTTGATCCACCCCCACATTGATGGTGTAGGGTTCTCGGTGAAAAATTTCCTTGAGAATTACACCACAATTTGAGGGAATATGAAAACCAATTTCTAATTTCCATGCTGCACCGATGTTGGGAAAAATATGCATAATTTATTGGACATAAAAAAACTAACTTATAAGTGATATCATCATTTCCTATTTATAAATCATTGTTTCAGTTAAAGAACACCTTTGTCCTATTCACTTAATTCATCCACTATATAGCCTTCCTTTAAATATACATGGGCTGGTCATAAAGACCAATCACCCACATTAGTAGATGATGATCCTGGTAATATAAATTTCTAGAAGATGAAATTTTTTAATATAATTTCCATATAATGTTTTTTTAAATTTCTCATAGAATATTCCCACCATCAAAATTATTCATCCATCCTCAATTATTGTTTTTGTCTAATTTCTATTCTCTAGAAAATTATTTATATAAAATATATTCATCTTAAAATCAAAAAATATTCTTCAATTCCGTATATTGTAAATATCATTATTAGATCCACCATCATGAGCACATTTTATAATATTTTAATACTAGTTCAGTAATCATCACAATTAATATATTTATTAAAATGAAATAAAAAAATCATCCCCTAGGGTTCAATGAAAAAAATCAGTAAAATTGTATTAAGAGTAACTATAAATGCAACAGATGAATCTAAATTATTTTTCCTAATTCAATCCATTAATTAATAATAAAAATACTATATTATTAATTAAATTTGAAAAATAAATATAAAATAATGGTAATGAAAGTAATTCTCAATATTTTCCTCATTATTAAATCATATTTACCTACGATTTCAACAGATAAGATTATGCAATCATTATTCTACAATTGAATTATTACATATTAAGCGAATAGACTCATGTGATAAAAAATATTCAATCATAATATGAATTGAAATAATTATAATTAAATAAAATTTATAAATTAATATTACACAATATCAAATATATGAATCAAAAAAACATGAATGTATTCAATATTCACTAACATGAATGTGGAATACATTAACTAAAAGGCCACATATGTGGAATGTTTCAAAGATATATAAAAAAATTCCACATGATAAAAAAAATATTTTCTATTTATAAACCTAAATAAAAAAATATTATTGTATGATACAATACGATAATGATATCCTATATAATAATAAAATAAATAAATAAATTTTCACAAACAAACAAAAACAAAGAAAAGTTGTCTATCTATTGGACATAAGTAACATTCACAAGAATGTTTAATATAAAATACCAATTTTTTAAAAAATAATTTTTATCTATGATTATAGAGTGGTTCAATATTCATGGTTCTCCATTAATAATTATATTAATCCAATATTATTTCTTTGGACTTGTATATCATTTTAGAGGTATGTTGGGAATCAAATCATTAATTACTGATAAATATGACATGAATTTTCTAAATTTTCTTCTTTTTATTCAAAGGTTATATAATTCCAAAAAAATCATTACTCTAATAATCAATCGTCATAAAAAATATAATTTAGGTAGAATTAGAAAAAAAATAAATATAACGATTAATAAATGACTATAAAATCCAAGTTCAAAATTCCTCCAAAATTAATGTTTTAATTTTCCTCTAGAAAATTAATCATAACAATGATTTAAAAAAATAACTCCTTTACCTAGGAAATTTAGAAAAAAAAAATCAGTCCAATATATTGAAAATTATAGCTCATTATCATTAATCCAAAAATACTCAGCTTTTTAGGTACTCAATCAAGCCTCATTATTAATTTAATTTTCCAATTTGTTTTACCCTTAATTCTTATTTCTCATCCATTAAAATATTTTAATGATTTTTTATTTGCCTTTTGGAAATTATTTCATCACTCAAGATAATTTAATTTGAGTGATTTTAACTATAATGTATATTCACTCTATTCATGAGATTTCAATGTTTCTAAAAAACTAATTTAAAAAAATCCAAACTAATTAAAACTAAATTTAAAAAAGTTGTTATGATAATATAGTTCATTGTATAATTATGTGAAAATTAATAAGGATTAAATTGGATACTTAAATATTATTATATAATGAATTTGGTTCAATAAAATTCGATAAAAACATTGTCTTCTTTTATTTACATTCATCAATAATTTTCTTTCTTTTTCCTCAAAGGTTCGCAATCAAAACATTTGAAATATTTAATAATTTACTATCTATTGAATTGTATTTTTTTCACTATTCCCCTATATTTATAAATGGTATATGATCCATGAAAGAAAAATAAAAATTCATTTTTTGAACTATTATCATTTAAAAAATTAGATATATGAAACACTTTTTCTTTCAAGACATTTTTTCCCAAGGAGCACAAATAGAATTATACATTAGGATTGTTCAGTCACTCTGGGGGGGAGTTAATCAATGTGGCTATTTTTTATAAATTCTAATTCCTTTTATTTTTTCCTATTAGTAATCAAATTTATATATCAACTAATACATATTGATATGATCATTATTTACCAAAAAACGCACCACGTGCAAAGAAGTAAATATAATATAGAGAAACATACAATTTTTTATATAATTTGAACCAGATGTGGTAATAAACTAATTTATATCTTAGGGTTGAGTTACAAGAAATATATTTATAAATATCATAGAAAATATTTAAAATTTTGTGATATGGTATAATTCTATACTCAAAAACTAAAATTATGGTTTCACTCTAGAGGAAACCTTAGAGTAGGGTTGACATGCACATCCCATTTAAAATTACTATCTCCTATTATATTTGGATAAACTAATATTATACTAGACCCCTTTAGTCTATAGTATCATGATTGGTTTTAATTATATTATACTAAATCCCTCCAGTATACCATGTTTTTTCCAATACATTACTATACAAGATTTTATTCTCTTTTCTATACGATAGTACATAACAATGATAAGATCTTATTTCTTAAAAACATATGGCTATAAATCTATCTTCACCTGTAACATGATGAAAGATATCCTTATCATATAAATTATCATAATATCTAGGCCTTATTCAAGATTGTGAACTCAAGGATTATTGACTCAAAGTTATTTTTTCATTGTATTTTATTATATCGGTATATCATATGGCATGTCATACCTACTGATTTTCTACCTCCTTCTTTCTAATATTCTTCCTTTTAATGATATTAATGTATAAAATACCAACAAAAAAATAATCGGATACCTCCTCATCCTCCCCCCTACCCCTCATTATTCAACTCATTCTTTCTTATCTTCTATATGTATTGATATATATCATGTACTAGAGAAAAATCTTATAGAACACTTAATATATGGTGTGTATCATTGTGTAAACTCTTTGGGACTTTTACTAATTTTAAGAAACATATTAAAGAGATTATTATGAGTAATCTTAAAAATATTACATAACGCAGTGATATATAACATTTTTATAACGTTCTATTTAGCAGGATATTACGTATTACATTTCCAAATTTTCACCTCCATAACAGAATATAATAACTTCTTCAATTCATCTCATATCCATTTCAAACATTCTTTGGGAATCAGTGATAACTTCAATACTTCCCAAAAAATTTAAATATCTTTATTATCTAAACATTAATGATCTATTTAGAAATATTCTCAAAGAATCTTATAATATACGAAATCATTTTTTATTTCTATAAATCACCACTAACTTAACTATTATCAGAATTAACCTTATCCTCATTTAACAATCATCAATGTAATTTTATCTATTTATTATGATAACATTCAACCATTATAATAAAAGGATGGAATCTTATAATCATCATGAAGCTTGAATATTCCCCTATATAGCTATATTCTATACTTTATAAAAACACATCGGAAACAATATTATAGTCATTATTAGCACTTTTCAATGAATCTTATTTTAACCATATTGAAAATCATTAGATATAATATGCTATAATTCAATCTATTTATTCTTGAAATACAAAAATAATACCTTTACCATTGTCATGGGATGTATCATGATCATCATATTTATTGCCTGTATTGGAATGGATCTCCATCAACATGCCAAATAACTGGAAACACAGTATATGTGTTCCATAATAAATCCAACATAGATCTCAATATTACATTTATTAATTCATTATGATATTCACCACCACTAAAATACAAAATATATTTACTTTTCATCTCATTGACATATTGAAAAAATAAAACAAAATAAACAGTCTTTATAATAAACAATTTACACACATCAATCCACCCCTTTAGTATTTTTTGTCAATACATATTTCAATTATATAAATTTGAATTTTAAATTCAATATTATTCTTCCTATTTATCAAAAAAAAAATTGATAGTGATATTATAAGAATAATTCCTACTCTAATCATGCATCAATCATTAATTTAAATTCCATCTTCTATCTATTGGTAAATCATGATCATCATGAGAAAATTGAAACATGAAATTTCTCTATTAAATGATCTATAAATTAATCAACTCTAATTTTATGTTTGAATTGCTCTTCGTAAAAAATAATAGTGATTAACCCTTTCATCAAACTATTCTATAAATAATTTCATTTTTTGATAGTAACTCATATTTCTCTTGTCAAGGGTAACTGAAATTGTTTTTCATGGATTTTTTAACGTACACTGAAAATAATAAACAAATAATAAAAA
Source organism: Viscum album (assembly GCA_963277665.1). Classification (NCBI taxonomy): domain Eukaryota; kingdom Viridiplantae; phylum Streptophyta; class Magnoliopsida; order Santalales; family Viscaceae; genus Viscum; species Viscum album. Next base: position 219,150,606 of record OY728138.1, read on the forward strand.
TTAATGTGAAATTAGATTACTCCCCTTTCATGATATCTTACCATTTGAAAGAAAGTCACTCTTAATAATGATATTAGATTGCACTCAAAAAAATATGTTAAAATTTTGATTTTGAATACTCAACATCATATTTTTCAATGATTGCAGATTCATATGAAATAACCTCATCTTATATTTTTTAAATCCCAACACCCTCAAGGAATACACGCCATAAATTCTTAATCATGTCTTCTTCAAAAATTATCTTGAAACATACTTTGGTACCAATTGAAATATTTCATGGATACATCATGATATCAATCAAGTCATTCCCTAATAGACAACACTCTATGTTATAAGTCATTGAAAATAATATTGTTCTCTATTTAAAAATCGAACCTTCAATTACCTTCACATAGAAATAAACAACCACTTATGGGGAAAATGCGTATTCTATGTAGATAATCTATAATACCAATGAGGTTGAGATTTATTTATTAACCCATAATTCCTTTTTTCAAATCATGTTTTTTGAAAAGAATTAAATATGTATTTTCCTTTTATTATTTGTATTCAGCATTCAGGTGAAGAAATATATTACATTTTTTCATCATTATTCTTCGATGAAAGAGGTATTATCACATATGTTATCAAATCAATTTCATTATTTTGAGAATTATTCATCCTATTTTATATTTCCGACTATGTGGGATATAGGATCATGCATTCCTTTAAATAATTTAATTAATTCTACTTGTGTGGAACTTACATTTTCAAATAATTTTTATTGAACATAGAGTCAAAGGTGATTTATTGTTATTTATCAAAAAAATCCTTCTATCAAGCATTCCATATGATGAATTTATTAAAATAAAAATCTTTTTGATTCCTCTTACACACAGTTTTTCATCCATCTTCGATTTACCATTCTTTGAAAACTTCTCATGTTCTTATTCTTGGATGAATTCCACTAAACCAATCATTTTAATTCAATCCTAGATTAACATCTTTATTTTCTACATATTTTTACCATTATATTTGATGTTCCTGGAGTATTTAAAATATTAATATTTTGTAATTTTTTTATACAATTGAAGCATCTCTTCTTCGTTGTAAAATACATCATTGAAATCTTATTTGTGTCATTTGTTTAACACTCTTTTCTAAACCAAATGGAAGAATCGCTTTCTCTTATCAGTCATTAAATTATATTTTTTATTATTTTTTATTCATTATCATATAAATCTCGGTTTTTCTCTATATAACATCAATCTTCATCACAATGACTACTCATCTTTCAATTTAAATAGAAATTATCTAAGTTTTAAAATCTATTATTAGTGGATAAATTCATTAACATCTTTCTATGTCATCCTTGAATTGTCTAGGAATGTATTAACTTATCATTTTATTTATTCTTGCTCAACTCTAGGAAATATATTATACTTCTAAAATAAAATATAATTCCAAAATTCCATGGAATTATGTCTAAACCTTCCTCAACACCAGTAATGAAAAACATTTAATTTTTTTGTACTCAGACTGTATAAATTTATTTACATAATATTTTTGGAATAAAAACCCTTATATTGGTATTAAATTCGGAATATATAATTCCTTATCTTTCTCAAATTCAACATTAATGCACTGATTTATTTCATATAGTTTTTCTCTACCCATATTTTTTTTCATATTTTTAGTTGTAACCTATACTAGAAAGTAAACTATAATAATTAAAAAAAATCTAAATAAAAAATGTTATATTTTTCTTAAATATTTTTTAGGTGTATCAAGATATTATTTGACACCATTATAACCACTTGGGGTATTCATTGGAGATAATAATCATATCATAAATATTCATGGTATCACTTTTGTTTTTGCTGTTTAGAAAAATTTAGTCTGTGTTGATTCCAAATTTATTTATTTTACTGAAGGATTGAGACACATTTAATCAAGTTTGTTCTAACCATTCTTAAATGATCTTACTATTTCATATAGATCCCAATTTATTTTCAAAATAATAACTTTATGAATTTTATTTATTTCATGTAATGAATTGTGAATATTTTTTACCCTTCGGAATTTTATCTCAAACTGATAATTGTCTAAAAAAATATATTTTGAATCATGGATCTTATCAAAAAAGTTATTCTTAATATCATATTTCCAACTAGTTTCTTTTTACAAATATTCTTTTTTGAGGAATACCTTTACTTAGAGAGTAATAAGGATTGTTCCTTAATATAAAAAACATGGGTGATATTTTTGATCTTTTGAATCATTTTATCAAAATATTTCTACATATCATATCCTTCCATAATTATTAGTTTTTTCTTCATATTTTCTATGATATACTCAAATATATATGTTATTTTTTTATATGTTTATTTTTGTAACATTTATTTTTAGAGTAGAGATCTTTTACTAATTTAACATACTCGTTTTATTCACTATATAAACATGATACTTTAAATGGTTTTTTCTGTAAATAAATAGATGAAAAAACATTAAATAGATTTAATTAATTATAATTAATTTTTATTATTTTAATTCATTCAAAACTTCTTAACCTCTCTTTTATTCTTATTATTAGTGTTCACATACAAAACCTAAATGTTTTTATTAATATAAAAGAAAAATTTATTCCTCATTTATGGAAACTCCAACAATTCTTCAAATTTAACTTCATATATATCATACAGAACAAACTAAGAAATAAATTAGATCTAATTAGAATGATCCCATATTGGATCTTATACCACTTAAAATTCCCCAAATAATTGTGTAGTCACTTTGAGAGGGGTGAATTAGTGAGAATTTCTTTTACGGATTTCTTATACTTTTTAATTTCCTCTATTTCTATGAAAACCTCTCTATTTGTTAATATTTTTATATATTATTATGATATCCCCACACACCACACCTAAAAATTTAGAAAATAAAAAAGTGTGAAAATCGCAATATTTTAACAATTATTCTCTCATATTTGAGAATTTAAACTTCAATATTTTCTGGTTGAGTTCCAAGATATAAATTTATCACCACTATTGAAAAGTGATTAAATTGGTCTAAGAAGTTATCGAATTAAATCAATAACTACACTAATGGTTTTACATTAAAGGAATCCTTAGGGTAGGGTTGATATCTAAATTTTTACGATATCAAAATATCATAATATCATGTGTTTGGATTATATTATAATGTATAAATCAGGTATACAGTCTCCCAAAATGTTTAGATTATATTATATTTGTTATCTACAGTATTTAATGATCCTACCAACACTGTACTCAATAAGATCATATTGTTTACTTTAGATGACACTACATCCTGAATATGAAATATTCTTCCTTAATAATGGGTCTCATCCTCTAATTTTCTTTCTACTATAACAATATTCATGTGAAACATTTTGTCTTTAGTATACTACCATTAGATCCTTATTCAGTATCAATATCATTATCCTTTCAGACTATTTTTTTATAATTCATATTTTATGGAAAAAGGGATATCATAGGGTAGGGGATCACTTATACTTATCCTTATTAATCATTAATCTTTTATTCCATAATTGAAAATAGGGTATGAAATACCACCACATTATTAGTATCCGCGTCTTTTATTCTTATTATTCATATTCTACATCTTTGATACATAGTATTTTCTATAATGAAATGTATATTTTAACTCATATACTATTTCTTTGATACAAATAATATATTTCATAGAATAATCAATTGGTTGTTCACTAATTCCAAAATATTTTACTTATACTTCTCTCAATGGATCCAACATTTAATTATCTACTATTATATTCTAGAATTGTGAATTAACATAGATGAGTATATTGATATATAATGTAATACCCTAACCCTAGTTACCTAGAGTCGGTGCATTATTAAATAACATTAGCATGATCACAAAGGATCATGTCTCAAAATACCGATTATATTAGTAGACTTTGAATCACTAGATACATTCATAAAGTTTACATTACATCATAAATTTATAACCACAAAAAAATTGTGTCTCCACACTTATATCCCATTATACTATCCCTGCATGTCATTCATAAAATACTGCTTCACATCCTAGGAAAAATAAAACATTGAAAGTGGTGAGCTCAGATGCCCAGTAAGGATAACAATATATAAGAAACATTCTTAAAAAAGCATCAAAATTTAAGGCAATGTATAACTAAACCAAAAGCCTTTTAAACTTGAAATTCAGCATAATATGGTAGAAATAAAATGAAATAATTCCATTTACTTATTCACATGGATATTCTACTAGTTGAATAATCATATGCAATATCAATAACCACATTCATAATGAAGGAATGCATAATTCCAGACTATCATAACCACATATCCAAGGCCTTTTTCCGAGACTACAAATAAGATTTTGTCAAGGCCTCGTGCCAAGACACTAGTTTGTTACATAATAAATACCGATGCATCGAGTAGCTATAGTGGACTCCACCCATCACTTACGAAGTCCAATGCATTCCTCATATGAACCAGTTTAAACATAACATAAACATTCGTATAAAAACTAGCATACGAAATGTCATTACATTATCCATAAACCATGAATGGTATAAAAATAACCCATCCACATTCAACCATATCCCAAAACCCTCAATACTATATGGAAGTTTTGTATCATAATAACTCAACTTCAAATAAGCTTAAAATCCATCAAAAGATGTTGACATAGATGAAATCAAAACTATTTGAGAGAAATATCTCTTTTTTTTAAATCATTTAAAAGTCTCACATTTATTAAGGATGTGATTAAAAATAGATTTTTTAATCAAAGTATCCCATAACACTTTAAAACATTTGAAAAGAAATATAATTTCAAAACGTTCATGTCCATATAAATAAATCCTTAAAATCATTTTGAAAACATGGACATTAACTAAAAATAATTAGAAGGATAAATCTTTAAAACATTTAAAATTCTGATCTTGATAAAGAGTACCTTTCACAAATTCTTAAAATATTCGTTTTGAAATCATTTAAAAGTCACATAATTATAAAATAAAACATTTACATTCAAAATATTCTTATAATCTTGTAATTAATTCTTCGAAGATTTTTTAATGGCGTAAAATAGGCTCACCTTCCGTATAAGTTAAAAAAATACATTTTACCATAATTTTGTCAAAAAGGTTAAAAAGGACCTTGTTTGGAAAACGATGGATAGATTTCTTTATAAACTTATTATAAAAAGTCAACAAGGGTATAAATGACTTTATCCCATAGTCTATAAAAAAGTAATAATTATTTGATATACATTTTTACGAATCATGGATTTGGATGATAAAGAGGTCCTAGTTGATAATTACGTATAAACAACCTTAGATAATGAAGAGATTGTGAAATAAACCCTTACCTTGTACTTTTTTTTGGTTGGGGGTAGGTTAACCTCCAGTATAATACTTAAATCATTGTTATTAAATTATAAAATTATCATATACATAAATATGATATCATATATGATCTTTTAGTATTGATTTGATAATAAAATTTTAGTATTATCATTGTTTCGGGTGTTAACTTACTCGTTTTATTTTATATGTTATGTTAAATAAGCTGTGTCTGTTATGGATAGGTTGTATCTTATTCATATCCAGAATGATATCAAGTACTTACAAATTATTTTTAATAGTCAAATGGAAATTATACTTGAATAGATACGATGGGGAATGAATCTGATCGCGTTCGTGGAGACGGTAGTCCGTACGTACGCACGAGCAACAATATCATTCTTTTGATATTAAAATCGTATATAATTGGATGGTATATCATATATAAAGAATCTTTATCTTATTATATTTATTATTTACATCAATTACACACCATTATCATACACATCCAAATAATAATGTATTGAATAACAATTATGCAATGACATGGAGACGGTAGGGCGTACGTACACAAGTATGGTGACATGTCATTCAAAGGATGGATAGAATACTGAATATGGTTGTACAATATTTATAATATCAACAATGTATATAGAATATACTATATTTATTATTTTATAATGGAAATAACAAATATAGAAGAAGTTCAAGAAGAAAAGAACTTGAAAGAGGGTGGTGAAAACATTATCTCTTCTTCGGGTTCTTCCTTTTGATTTGATCAAAAGGGCTATTTAGGTTGGCTTTATGATCAAAATAAGTCCTCTATGTCGAACTAAGAGAAGTTTAGATAATATTTGGGTAGGGGTTGGCTGAACCAAAAGGCGTTGTGGGAATTAATTTGAAAGAAGGGTGAGTGCCCTTTTATAAAAGGGATGAGGGGCACCTTAGGGAAAGCTAGAAATATTATTTTATAATAAATCAATATTCTGTGTCTAATGGCTCCAAAGTGGATTATTTAAAGGTTAAGGTGGGTATGGGTCGATATCCTTTCAACCAATAGATCTTAGATAGGTTTGGGTGACTACATTAACATTATATTTTTTTTAACTCTTAGGTAATTAATTTGACATTTACCATGTCACTTTGTATTTTTATATTATATAGTTAATAAACATACTACATACAATCAAGAGACCCCCAAGTGGTCCCTTAATGATGCAACTATTGTGATATAAGTTCTTTGGCAGAACTATCTATTTTTAGAAATTAAATATGACTTAATAATATAATATTTGTTTTAAAAACTCATTTATGTCAATTTTGACAATATTTAAAAATGATTTTTTTTAAAGTCTTACAACATTATTAATTTGAAAAAATTTCATTTAAGCTATACTAACATTTCATATTAACCAATAAAATTCGTTGATGTCATCAAAACATTCAAATTATATTTATTTTAACATTTATAATACTATTTATTTGATTCTTTAATTAATAAGGAAAATATTGTATCATTATTGTGTCATAAATAAATTTAATTATTAAATATCTAAAAATTATAAATAAAATACCATTATGTAGTAAATATTTTTAGCTATCTAATTAATATTTATTTTCGAAAATATAAGACATATATTTTTTTATTTACCTTATCTTAATTAATATAAAGTGTCATTATCACTTACAAGTGGATCCATGGGGTACCAAAATCGACCCATATATTCCCATGGTCAGAAATGTATAAACTAATAGGGTTAGGACATGTTTTAGGGAAATTTATTATTATAATAATATTTTTTTTACACTTATTTTCCGGATTTACCCTTTAACCATGGTAAATAAAATATTTACTGAAGTAATTATTCAAAATGTCTAAAAATAAAAGTTACCTATTTATACAATTTGAACCTATAGATTCTTAATATGGAATCAATTTTTATAAATTCAAAACATATAAGTTTCAGAAATTAATTTAAAACTTAATTCCCGCGGTCAAAACAAAAAAGCGTGTTTTTAAAAAATAATAACTATCAAAATATTGCCGCTTTTTTATGTCAGTTTAATTGTGAAATTATGTCCAATGACCAAAATTATATTAAATGGTAAAAATATATTGAAAATATACTTTAAAACCACTCAAATTCATAATTTATCACTATAAATTATTTCGATTAAAAAAGTTGTTTTTAATTAAAATTTAGTAATTTTCACTATTCGTCAAAATATAATAGTTATATGAAAATTACCAAAATTTCACCCTAAGCTAATTTTGATAATCCGAATCCGAAAAAGAAGTCCATATTGAAAGATAAAATGTATAAATTTTCAAAAAGCCGGTATTACTATTCATAATGGCTAGTTTGATTGATTGTGGTGTGTGGTAGAACATGAAGTTGCGTACAACACATGCTACTGTATTATTCAAAGAGAAGCGTACCACGGAAGCTTGGGGTGTTACATTCTCCCTTACTTTAAATAATTTCATCCTAGAAATTTGAAATTGTTTTTCGAAAATAAATGGTTGAAAATAGAAAATTCCTCTGGGAAAACCCACATCGAAAATTAGGTTAACAAAATTTAGTCTTAATAAGAGGAAAATAGAATTGAAAGGGTAACCACCAAATAATGATCTCAATTAGGAGAACATTGGTTGAAATTAGAGACATATAATTTTAGGAAAACATAAATATTTATAGATAGGGATTGAGGTCATCAATCCCAAACAAGTGTAAAATTGAGGGCGTTAAATTCATCAATCAATCATGATTTAACATACCATCGGTACGACAAAACATAAGGTATTAGGATAACACATTTTTGGTTTTAATATCCATTCAATAAAGTATAAGAATTTATTTATTCATAGAATAAGATATGAAGAAAAATATATATACTTGACAAGTAGAGTTCCATCCTTTGACTAATTTCTACCACAAACTCATCTTTCACTCTAAAAGATAATAGAACTTAAAAAATATATTCTATTTATCCTATTCATATGGGGCTAAAAATGAATTTATAAATCATCTATAAGCCCTTTTTTTAAAAAAACTACATTATTTAATCAAGGACATCACATGGTCCAGTGGTAGGTGATACACCCTTGTCACCCTTTGGTTGCTGGTTCATGTCTCGTGGCCTTACCGGTCATGACGGGTTGCCACCCAACCTCCAGGTTGCACTTTTTATGGCAATCAAAAAATAATCTCAAACTAGAATTATCCAAAATACTTCTATCCAAACTCACAGTCCAAAATTTATAAGGAAGGCAAACACAATTAAGATCTTTTTTCAACGTAATAACATGTGAATTCCATCATCATGTATTCTTTTAAAACAATGCATCATCCTGAATTACCATAAAATGATATTGATTACATTCATTATCTGTTATTCCTTATAGAATATTGGATATACTTCTTCTATCCAAAAATGTTGTAAACTCCTTCATTGAAAAATCATTAATCAATTTTATGGTAGTCAAGAATATCCAATATAACTTATTCAAATCAACCATCCTTTATTATAAAATCTGTACCTCATTATCGGGACCATATTAGGGATTACCTTTCCTTCAACCACTTATTTTAAAAAAAGTGTAGCTCACTATTAAGTAAATTTTCGTAAAACCATATAATCTCAAATCCTCAATAAAATAGTACTACCTTATAATCCTTATTTATCTCCATAATTCATATAACCAGTATATTGTTGATACAACACTCAAATGAAATAATCCAATAATAAAATCATAGGAACACTAGTCATTCTTCTTCATCTGAGATAGTATCATAACATGATTACTATCCAATAGCATCATTTGGGGCATACTATGATTATTTGGACATTGGTTTGCATAGTGTCCCAACTCCTTATAGATGAAGCATTGTACATTTGAAACCTTTTTCTTACCCTTCCTGTCATGTACATGGTGTACTTTTTCTCCACACATATAACAAACTCTCATTCCCCTCAGGCATGTTCCAGGGTGTTTCTTCCAACAATTATCACATATGGGAAAATTCTTCTTTTCCCTCTTCCCATTATCCATCTTTCTCTCTTCCATGCCTTTCTTATCTTGCTTCCCTACAAAGCCATAGGACTCGTAGAATTATTTACTTATCTTATTAACACATGATATTATTTCTTTATATGTTCAGAAAACATGAGAGACTATTCCCCTTCTAAATATTGGATTAATACTATGGAAGATATGATCCTTCTTACACTTTGGATCATATGTATTACTGGAGTTCACTTTCCTTCAATTGGGCGTCATTTCAATACAATGGCATGCACTAGGTCAATTTATGAATTGCAATGAATAATTCCAATATAGTAAAATACCTAATGTAAATTGATCAATTTATGAATATAATCCATAATCATAAAAATGTTATCTTTGAGGAAATATATACTCATAAACCCTTCATAATGGTTTGTAATGAAAATGAGAATTATCCTAGGAATATCCCCCCAGAGTGTCGTAACCAAGAGTGCAGTAAGGCCCGTTGTATTGCACCAGTTCTCGTTCGAGTCTAGCTCAAAGCGGTGTTTTTGGGATTTACCCCTAGGTACATCTATGCCAGAGCCGCCTCTACCACCTCGTATCCAGACAGAGACGTATTGCTCGGAAACTCACAAATTCTCAACAATACCAAAATTCAAGGAAGTTCTTCTATACTAATCTTCAAAGTCTATCTTGGGGTAATGTGCTCAAATCAGTGTTTATCTAAATCTAGTTTCCATGGTTTGTACTAAACATCCTCTAATACCAACTATAACGCCCCGACGCCAGTTACCTTGAGTCGGTGCATTATTACATAACATTGGCACGATCAAAAAGCATCAAGTCTCTAAAGACCTGTTAGTTTAGTACCCTTGGAATCACTAGATACATTCATAAAGTTTACATTACATCATAATGTGATAACTACCACCACATCATGTCTCCACACATCATATCCCCTTATACTATCCTTGTAGGTCATTCATACAATACTTCTTCACGTCGTGGGAAAAATAAAACATTTAAAGGCGTGAGATCAGATGCCCAATAATGATAACAATATAGCGGAAACTTTCACAAATAAGCATAAACAATTAAGGCATTGTATAACTAAAACAAAAGCCTTTTAAACTTGAACATCAGCATAATATGGAAAAAATAAAATGAAATAATGCCATTTACTTATTCACATGGATATTCTACTAGTCAAATAATCACATGAAATATCAATAACCACTTTCATAATGATGGAAAGCATAATTCCATACTATCATTACCACATAGTCAAGGCCTTGTTCCAAGACTACAAATAATAATTTGTCAAGGCCTAGTGCAAAGCCACGAGTTTGTCTCATGAGACCTACTGATGCATCAAGGTGCTATAGCGGGCTCCACCTGTCACTTTCTAAGTCTAATGAATTCTGCATATGAACTGGTTTGAACATATCTAATAATTCATATTAAAACAATCATATGAAATGTCAATACATATCTATAAACCATGAATGGTATAAAAATAACACATCCATAGTCAAACAAATCAAAAAACCTTCAATACTATATAGAAGTTTTGAATTATAATAAATCAACTTAAAATAAGATTAACATCCATCAAATGATGTTGACAAAGATGGAATCAAAACTATTTGAGAGAAATATCTCTTTTTTTGAAATCATTTAAAAGACACACATTTATAAAGGAAGTAATTTAAAAGAGATTTTTGAACAAAGTGTCCCATAAAACTTTGAAACTTATGAAAAGAAATATCATTTCAAAAAATTCATGTCTATATAAATAAATCCATAAAATAATTTTTGAGAACATGGAAATTAACTAATAATATTTAGAAAGATAAATCATTAAAATATTTAAAATTCTGATCTTGATAAATAGTAACTTTCAAAAAATCATAAAATATTCATTTTGAAATCATTTAAATGTCACATAATTATAAAATAAAACATTTAATTTAAAAATATTCCTATAATCTTTTAAGGTAAGCTTCGACGATTTTATAATTGCGGAAAATAGCCGCACCCACCATATAAGTTAAAAAAAGACATTCTTACCTTAATTTTTTCGAAATTGTTAAAAAGTACCTTGTTTTGGAAATTATGGAAAGATTCATTTATAAACATATTATAAAAATTCAACAAGGGTATAAATTAATTTAACCCTTAATTTATAAAATAGTATGAATGATTTGAAATACATTTTTAAGAATCATGTATGTGGATGATAAAAAGGTCCCAGTAAGTAATTGCGTATAAACAACCTCGGATAATGAAGAGATTGTGAAATAAACCCTTACCTTGTACTTTTCCTTGGTCGAGGGTAAGTTAATCTCATTTATAATAGATAAATCATTGTTATTAAATTATAAAAGAAAAATATACATAAATATGATTTCATATATGATCTTTTAATATTTCTTTTTTAATAATATTTTATTATTATCCTTGTTTTGGGTGTTAACTTGATCATTTTATTTTATATGTTTTGTTACATAAGTTGTATTTTTTGTGGATAGGATGTATCTTATTCATATCCAGAATGATATCAAGTACATAAAAATTATTTTTAATCATCAAATGGGAATTATATTAGAATGGATATGATGGGGAATGAATCTCATCGCGTTTGTGGAGACGGTAGTCCGTACGTACGCATTAGCGACAACATCATTCTTTTGATATTAAATTCATATATAATTGGATTCTATATCATATATAAAAAATAATTTTCTTTTTATATTTATTATTTACATCAATAAAACATCATTATCATACCGATCCAAATTATAATGTATTGAATAACAATTAAACCATGATGCGGTGACAGTAGGCCGTACGTACGCATGTATGTTGACATGTCATTCAAAGGATGGATAAAATACTGAATATAGTTGTAACATATTTATAATGACATAACATTATATAGAAGATATTAGGGTTGTTATTTTATAATGGAAATAACAAAGAATGAAGAAGTTGAAGAAGAAATGAACTTGGAAGGGGGTGATGAAAACATTACCACTTCTTTGGGTTCTTCTTTTTAATTTGATCAAAAGGGCACATTAGGATGGATTTTTGACCAATACAAGGCCCCTAGGTCGTATTGAGGGAAGTTGAGAGAGTATTTGGATAGGTTTTGGCTGAACCAAAAGGCTTTGAGGGTATGAATTTGGGAGAAGGGGGGGTGCCCTTTTATAAGAGGGCTGAGGGGCACCTTAGGAAATGATAGAAATATGATTTTATAATAAATTCATATTCTATCTCTAATTGCTAAAAAATGGATTATGTAAAGGTTAAGTTGGGTATGGGTCGAAATAATTTCATCCAATAGATTTTAGACTAGTTTGAGTAACTATATAAACTTTATCTTTTAGTTTTAATACTTAGTTTATTAGTTTGACATTTACCATGTCACTTTGTATTGTTATATTATATAGTTAATAAACTTAATATATACATCCAAGAAACCCCTATGTGGTCCATTAATGATACAACTATCGTAATATATGTCTTTTGGCAAATCCTCATATTTTTATGAATAGAATATCAATTAATAATATAATAATTGTTTTAAAAACTCATTTTTTCAATTTTCACAATATTTAATAATTGATTTTTTTAAAGTCTTAAGAAGTATATTAAATCGAAAAAAATTCATTTAATCAGTCCTAACATGTCATATTAAACAATAAAATTTGTGGATGGAATCAAAACGTTCAAATTATATTTATTTTATCATTTATAATACTAATTATTTGATTATTTCATTAATAAGGAAAATATTGTATCATTATTGTGTCATAAATAAATTTAATTATTCGAAGTCTAAATTTTATAAATAAAAAAACATTATGTAGGAAATATTTTTATATTTGTAATTAATATTTATAATCGAAAATATAACATATATAAACCTATGTAAAAATTGTTTTTTCTAAAAGATATATGCTTATTCCATTTTTGTATTAACATTATCTTAATTAATATAAAGTGTCATTATCACTTACAAGTGGATCCATGGGGTCCCAAAATCAACCCAAAGATTTCCATGGTCGGAAATGTATCAAAAAATATGGTTAGGACACGTTTTATGGAATTTTATTATTATTATAATATTATTTGTTTACACTTATTTATCGGATTTACCCATTAACCATAGTAAATAATATACTTACTGAAGTAATTATTCAAAATGTCTAAAAATAAAAGTTTACTATTTAAAAAATTTGGACCTCCTGATTATAAATATGGAATCCATTTTTCTAAATTCAAAACACATAAGTGGAAGAAATTAATTTAAAATTAATTCCCGCTGTCAAAATTAAAAGCATGTTTTTATGAAATAATAACTATCAAAAGATTGACACTTGTTTATGTCCGGTTTAATTGTGAAATTATGTCCAATGAAATAAATTTTATTAAATGGTAAAAATATATTCTAAAGAAAATTAAAACCACTCAAATTAAGAGGTTATCACTATTAATTATTTCAATTAAAAAAGTTCTTTTTATCTAAAATATAGTAATTTTCACTATTCATCAAAATATAAAAGTTACTTGAAAGGTACCAAAATTTTCCCCAAAGCTAATTTCAATCTTCCGAATCCAAAAATGAAGTCAATTTTCAGTGATAAATTGTATAAAATTTCAAAAAGTGGGTATTACTATTCAAAATGGCTAGTTTGACTGGTTCTGGTGTGTGTTAGAACTCGAAGTTGCGAACAACACACACTACTGTATTATTCAAAGAGAAGTGTATCGTGGAAGCTTTGGGTGTTACATATAATATTTTATGTCTAATTTATCATCATTGTAATTTTATTTCTAAAAATATAATATTTAATTAAATTGATAATCCAAACATAATAAATACAATTTCTGACGTTTCCCTACATCAAGCTAAAATATCTTTCTCCTGCTCCAGAATATTACAAAAGTTCAACAGAATCTTTTGAATAAACATTAATATATCCCATATTGGAAAAATTATAGTATGTATCTTAACAAAATTAATATATTTCTACTCTTCAATATCTTACATACAATCAATGAAAAATTATGTATACTTCAAATATGATATATATCATAGTTAAAATTTTCCATAGTCACATTTATTCATCCACAAAAAATATATAATCTTTGTTTTTAAATATGTTATTTATTGATGTAATATATTTTTTTTTTCAAAATTCTTGTGATCCTAAAAAAACATTATATTCCCTAAGATATATCACAAACCGACAAAACTTCTTATGTGCCATATAAAATATCCTATATATGAAAATGTAAAATCCTACCAACATTTCCAATTCATCAGCCTTATCTCATAGAATTTATACACATAATCCGGATTATATTTTATATCAATGTGACCTACAACACATTACCAATTTATTTTGAGGGATATTTTTTATTCCTTTTCCCAATTGTCAACTACCACTCAAAATTTAAAAAACTTAATCAAATCGTCTTCGAGTCTATTAAATTTTTTATGCAACGTTAAATCACTACAAATATATATCTAAACAACCTAAATACCATATTCAATATATATAAAACATGTTGTGAATCTCCTTTCCCTTCCCATTTTGGTTTTGATAATATCATCAAATCAACTTTGTTTACTAATACTAAATTTTATGTGATTTTTAATGAAATAGGTATCTGTATTTATTTTATATCTAATGAGATATTGATTAGATTGTTATTACATTCACTAAATTAAAATTATAATAAGATTATATTAATTTTAAAATCATATGTTTAAATCTAATATAGCTATTTCATTGCTGATGAAATTATCCAATTATATTTCAGATGTTCTATGACATTGTATTTTTGTAGTTTAAAGACACATATATATTTTGATGATATTTCATTCAATAATACTCATATTCTTATAAAACTTGTTACTATGTATTGTAATAATATTTATCTAAATATAATTAGTTTATTATGAATTCATAAATGATATATTTTATGCGCTACAAATTCACTAAAATTATGTCAACCTTATATGGATTCTATGGTGTACACATTTGGATTGCTGTTATCGTTCATTGAATACAGGAGAAAAAATATCCAAATAATGTGGAACATATAGATATGAAAATAATAATATGTTATCTTTATTTATTTAGTATTAATGGAAACGTAATAATGTTATTTTGATGGTCAATAATTAATCTGAAGATTTGGAATATTGTTAAAAGAGATTCGATTTTTTTATTTGTGTTGCTTCTATTTTTTGAATATATTAGGATCCATATAATTTAGTTTAATGATCTTATTTATCCATTATAATGGTATTGATATTTCATAAATATAAATATTCTAGTCCATTCTTTTATAATAGAGATAACGTTTTATATAAAATCAATGATTTTTAAGGTAATTTATTTAGATTTTCCAAATGTTTTATCTCAAAGTTACTTTTTACAAATATTGGTTTTAGGATAAAATTATTTTCAGGGAACCATATATTAGATTAAAATTAATTTTAATTGTAATTCTCTGACCCTAGAAGCCCATAGTAGGTGACTTACCTTATTACATTGTCATAATTACAATGAATGAAATACTGATGGAATGACCCGTTTAGTAGTATTGGAAAACCTGATTACATGCATGATACCCATATTACATTGGGAAAAGATAATAAATCATAATACTAGTAAAATTTCATCGTCCTCTAAGCTCATTAAAATGATTCATATTTATAACATTGGGAATGGAAATATAATAAGGATGAAATTAAATGATCATTACATGTAAGTATATTATAATAATTAATGAACTAATGAGAATAATCATCATGAAATGGTATATATCTGAGTACACATTAAAAAAATATCTGGATAAGGATTAATTGACATGGGATAATAGATAAATAAAAAAATACCCTTTAACCAATAAATTAAGAATGAAATACATCCAAATACAATTTCAAATAAAAAATATCATGGATAACAATAATAAATGAACTATAAATAAAAAATTAATAAATAATTTCACATCCTGTTTTCCACAAACATGATACCTCTACAGTCAAGTTCTATTTTCATGATAGTTTAAACTACTCTAATTTAGCCAACGGATTCATCACATGTGACTACCGATGTATCAAGGGGATTGAATTAACTGGTCCCCAATTCATATATTGCATGTCCAACGAATTCCCCATATAATGATATAATCAACATAAATCATAAACAATCCACCTTATCAAATATATGTATCGAATAAAAGATATGAATTTATCAATAATTCCCCAGTTAATCAAATAACTGCCAAATTGAACACCGTATGTAAAAGTTGTATATAGTTTGGAAACAAATATTATCAATTAGATAATAATTAGTATATTTAAGATAAATGTATTTTATAATAAAAATTATTATAAGTAAGTGATTGTTTCATTAAGAAGTTAACAATCACAAAAGAAATTGAGATAAAAAAGATAACTTTTTACCACATGGTAATTTCCAAATTAAAACATATTGGATGAGATAATAAAAAGTAAATCATTATATTTCAGGATGATAAAAGTATTCATGATATAATATATCAAAATGTATGTTGTTACACTACACAAAATAAATAAGTGGTGAATATTACATTTATCTCGCAGATGTAAAAAGTGAGATGAAAATCCCTTACCATACAATATTTTTTGTTGAATTCACATAAAACTCACGTATAATGGTTTTTCATGTTATTAACTTACAATATAACAATATTAATATATATAATATAAAATATACTAATTTTATAATATATTATAACTGGTTTATTAATTTTATTTCATCATTTTCTTCATTTCGGTTGTTAATTGCCTTTTTTTCGAGTATGTATTTACTTTTTATTTATGTTCTTAATAATTTTCTCATGATATAATCATATCATGAATTTATAACAATATGAAAATATTATATATATTAATTATTTTTTATTTATAATATTTCACAAAATTAAGATATGGAAAATGAAATGCACCGTTCATGGAGATGATTGTTCATATGCATGCATGAACGCTACTTCCATTTGATTGTCATAATTAAAAAGTATCTGGTATATATATAGATATTATAATTATAGAATCATATTTATGTCATATATTTCATATATTTGTATTAAAACCACTATTAATACATTCTATGTATTACGTGAATTAATCACAACACTTTCAAGAGGTGGTAGTCCACATGTCCATAATTAAAGTTATTATATTCACACAAAATTAAAAGTATAGTGGTATGTGTAATATAAAAATTAAAAAATAAAAAATAAATTAAAACAATCATATGTATCATATAAACACTATAAATCCATCAGTATTCACATCCTTCGAACGTGGTAATGAATGAACAAATAACATCGGTTCACGAGGTGGTAGTCCTTCGTACACATGAACGATCATTGTGAATCCCATTTGATGGATGTGTGTGAAATTTTAGGTAGAAGTGTTATAATAAATGATTAATTTTTTTTAAGATATAATAAATATATACAAATAATTTAATGGGTGGATAAGTAAAAGAAACCAAAGTTATCGTTGAAGAACAGTAGGTCTTAATCAAGTAACTCATTGGGATTTACAACAAAAGACTTCATCGAATGGGTTTATTATCAATATGTTGATTATATGATAAGGGTATGGATGTTGGGATATTATTTTGGTATATTTTTAACAATAAAAATGGCTTGATAAGTGTGAATATGTTGTAGGGGTGAGTTCCATTTTATAGTGGAATAAGAGTGTCATTCTTGTAAATAAAAAAAGTAAACATTATTGAGATATACAACTTACATAATGTGCCTATAATAATGAATACAATTATATTAAATGGGTTATATGGTCGAAATAAGGACGTAAAATTTATTTTATACACGTTTCTAGGTCATTTTCGCCTTCATGGTTATGGTTTTGTCTCATGTTAAGCTTAATTTAACATTGATCGATGTAAATAATTATAACTAGACATACTAATATTTTTTGGAAAAGTCTAAATTGAATGTAAAAGAAATAAAAAACCTTTTTTATTCAAAGTATTAAATAAAATATTCCATGTTACAATAACATAAGTGGCAGTAATTAATTTAAATTCAATCCCACTGATAGAATGAGAAAGTGTTGTTTTAAGAAAAAAATGATTAAATGTTTGAGTAGTTTTTTATCCAAATACAATGTGAAATTGATTAAAATAACCTAAATTTGATTAATTTATCTATAATTAATATAATGTGACTTTAAAACTCATTTAGAATATAATTAACAATTATAAGTAAATTATATTAAAAGGTAGTTTCCAATTAAAATTTAGTACTTTTCCCTATTCATAAAAAAATGAAACTTTAAAAAAAACAAAAAAATATTTCTAACATAATTTTGACAATTGAATTTAATTTTTATTAAATAAATGTTTTAAAATTTTTATTATCTGGTTTAAAACTACTGCTCAATTAAAATGCAGAAAAATTTCTTTAGAAAAATATAGGATTTTATGTGTAAAATTGGGTTTATTCTTATATTATTCCTATAATATATATTGGATGAATATAAAAATATTTGATTAATTATATTTTATTTTTAATTAGTTAATATCATTTAGTAATATATATTAATTGAATATATTATGACAAAATTCTAGTGTGTGCATAAAATATTTTTCTTATAAAAATAAATCCTTTATATTAAATTGAGTTATAAATTAATTTATTAAACATAATAATAATATAAACACATGTAAACAATATTTTCAAAATTTAATAAATTATTTTCAGAAATTCTATTATAATGAATTTTTTTATCTATCTTATTAAATAATAATATTATTATTATTATTTTAGTTTGGAAAAACTTCGTCCTGCGTGTACTGCAAGCTAACCTCAATGTTCTGTGTATTGAAAGCTATGTGTAATGTTTCATGAAATTCCAGTTAAACTCAATGTTGTGGGTAGAATAAACATAACATGGTGTTTCATATAAATCATTATAGAATAGAAATTAATTTTATTTTTCGTAAAATATTATAATCTCTTGGGGTGTAACATTAATGAACCCTACATTAAAGTTTTATGTATGGGTAATAATCCCTATGATTGTGGTCATAATCCATATGTTCCATAAAATATGGAAACATACACTACTAATGTGAAAATGTATCATAAAACCACTATATATTTTTGACACTAAATGAATGCGGAAGGAGGGGATTTCATAAACACATGAAATCTTAGATTATAAATAGATGAGGTTTCGTGATATTTTAAATCATGTAGATTTTGGTTTGGTTGTCAACCATGATGTGGAGGATCACTACATGAAAAATTAATGAATACTGTACTGAAATTTTCGAATGTTTTTGGGAAATGGGTTACACACGAATTGATGCCTGAGAACCTAATATACATCAACTCAAACTTTTATATATTTTTCTACAAGCTGAAATGTTGATACATATGGAAGAACATGATAAACTATAACTATAAAAGGATGATATAGAATGAAAACTCACATGGATATGATGAATGTAACTCCAATTTTATAATTCAAGCTACACACCATTGTTATACTCTATTCTAAACAAGAAAAAATATGGTGTTCTCCTTGCTTGAACAAGATCTATTGTATGTTAAACATGAAGGAAATTAAGGTCATATGAATTACTATGGAGATTTATTGGATCTTGATCAAGGAGGAACTAAATATGGATGTTTAATTCACATTAAATATAAAGTGCACAAATATTGGGATCATTATAAAAATTATGTATTAAATTATTTTAATCATTCAATGTGGATACAAAAAGATGAAATATTTTCTATGATAAATGGTTTGATGAAGACAATGACGTGATTATCATATTATCAGGATATCAAAAATATCATAATATATAACATTTGGATCATTACATAATAATTATATTTTATTATTACTATTATTAATTTTGGAATAATGTAATACTAGATTCCTATATATTTTGGACGAAAATATAGTACTCTGTCTCCCAATATTCTTGGTAATATAGGTGTTGGGTTTTTATCTGGAATATTTTCACTAGATTATCATCGGGAAAAATTATACTAAAATCCAAGAAACATGTTCAAACTAATAATTAAGGTTATATAAAAACATTTATATAGATAAATGATTATATAATTTAAACTTCATTTTTCATGGTTTGTCATAGGATACAATGTTATATAAATTCAAATGATTTTATTATATTATGGATTCCTCCATTAGTTATCAATAATTTCTTCAGTTATTTTAAAGGATCTCATTTAGAGATGAAAACTATTTCAATTTTAAATAAAGATATTTTCAATACTACTAATATTAATGAGATATTATTGGAAGGTTTTCTAAAATTATTTTTAATATATTTATTATTGATTTATTCAATATATGAAGGAAGAATGCAAAAACACTGTGATATTCATGGAATCATTTTTGGGATCTCCAATCATATATTTTTTAAAATTTACAGAGAAGGATGAGACACTGAAAAAGATGGAATAATATATATATATATATTTCTCTAGAAGTAAAAATATAAGAATGAGAATAAAATTATAATTCTGATGAAAAGTAGGTGATTAAAATTAAAATTATTATTCTTCATTTCAAGAAGAGATAAAAATATTATATACCTGATTACAATATCTCAGTGAAAAGAAGAATTATCATGTATAACATTAATGACTAGTTCTTTATTGTAATGCCTTATTGAATATTTTATATATTTCCAATTTTCTACTACAAATATGAGATGTTCTTGTATTCAAATTCAACATGTCATTATTTTCTAGGAAGTGCGGACTTCTCAATCTCAATTATGGTGGAGTTTCATGGCCTCATACTATGATTTGAATTTTTTGGTTCCTAGTAAATGAACTAAAAGCCTATATATAAGACTTATTATAATGTTTCATCTAATTTCACTTAGATATATTGGTCTATATAAAAATTAAATGAAACTGAAAATCACTAATCTCATGAAGTGGGAGTTAGTTGAGTGGACTAGATTATTTTTGTTCCCAAAAAAACAATTCATCACCATATTATTTTTTGTTATTTTTTACAATTACTCATATTTAATAGATAAGGAGGATTGAAACATTTTAAGAGGATTTTTTTTTTAATTTCTCATGTTTTTAAAAGGATACAATTCACCTTCCCTCTTGTGTCATCATCATAATCATTACCACACAAAACTTGGTATAAAAGGATGGTCTCTAGTGGATATATTTCATATGGATCAAACAATCCCTATTTAATGATTTATATAAAGAAAATTTTCAATGGATGATCATTGAGATAGTATATTGATGGTATGTTCTCCTAATATTAATGATGATAAATATGGATGATGAAAATAAAACATGATTATTTATTTAAATAATCAGGGATTGAAATACTATATGATGATTTTTCCTCCATATTTAATCCATTGAGAACATGAAAAGTGGGATTCAACAAAGGAATATATATTTAATTTTATTTCAAAATATAAAATTTCAATTATATATTGTCTCGATTTAGATGAATTTAATCATGTTTGTCCATTTTCTAATACATATGAAATTTGGTAGTCTATTGTTGTTTTTTATTAAGGATCCTATAATTCTCACCAACTAAGAAACAATATTTATATTCTTAAATTTGAAACATTCAAGATACATAATGTAAATGGAATTACTCATATTAATAGGAGGTAGATATAATATTTCTATGGTATCATTGCCTAGGGAACTCAATTTCAAAAACCAGACTAGGAATTAAATGTAAATTTAGTTTTAAGTTTAATTTGGAATGCAATATCTGCTAATATTTTTAAATATAATCTAGTTAAGTAGTTAAATATTAACAATTCATTATAACCATGATAATATTTGATGTTGAGATGAAATAGAAACTGAAAATATTATTTCTACCAAAATGGATTCTATTACACTCAATGTTTCGAAGGAAGAATTTTCTAATTAAGATTATAGAATCCTAGTTTCATTGGTTGGATATTATATCATTCTTTAAAATTCATCAGATCTATAGAATAAGATAAATTATAATTTAATTATGAATAATGATAAGTAAGTTGGATGAGATGAAAGTAAAAAGGTCAATTTAGGCTTGACTGTAATTTTATTAACACTAAAATTAAATATTGTTATTAAAAAATTTTAAAATCTATTAAATATACATGATGTGATTCTAAATATTCACATAATGTATCTATAAAAATATATAAATATGATCATGACAAAATGTTAAATTCTTGTTTTATTGCTCACACTGACGAGGTACAACCATCTTACTCACAAAATTCTAGTAATAAATGTATTTGTTATAATGAACATCAATATTATTTTTATGGATAATGATAAATTGGAATCCTTAAATATAATATAAGAATTATAAAATCTTATGATTCAATTTTTATTTATAAAGAATATTTGGCTTACCAGATTTAAAATATCAGATCCAATCATTTAATAAATTCTAGTACATCGCCGAAAATTATAATTATGTAAATATTAAATAGAGTTGATTCCTTAAAAAATTCTCTTAAAGTTATTATAATGTGAGAGAATTATTTAACCCTAATTTATAGCGACAATAAAAATATTAATTTAAATATTGGTATTGGTAGTAATTGATAAAATTGAAAATAATATAGTAATTATTTAGTTTCTTATTGTAAAAATAAAATATGTATTTATGAATTTTTTTATTATGGTAGTAATGGTCATTATGCTAAGAAATAAAATTTGTTAAATCTTCAAATCTGTGATTTTAATCATGTTTATTATAAAAATAATTATATAAATCAAAATATTTCTACTGTAAATAAGGAAATTTGGTTACCTAAGTCTTTAGTTTCTAAGACTACAATACCCAAAAGCATATGCTTACCAAAAGACACATGAATTGGATATTTTTTCAGTGTTCATCATCTAACTTCAATGTTATATCATTAAGTGTATTTATGAATTATATGGATAATTATAATATTTATATTTAATATTATTTTTAAGGATACATCATTTTTGTTAGATTAATTAATATCTAGGAAGTTGTTCATTTAAATTTTTAATTCACTAAATATTTTGTATAGGTTGATAAGTGCTTTAAAATTATTTTTTAGTTTTTTCATAAACATTTAAATATTTTTATACTTAAGCTATCAAATCATTTCTAAATCTATTATTTTCTAAGATGAATTAATTGCCTAAATTATATGGGTATCATCATGCTTGATATTTAAATTTTTATGATGGAATGTACTAATTTATTGTTAGTTATATTTCATATATCTAGGTATTTTAATGGCTTTATATTTAAATTAATTTCATGTTCCAAATTAATATCCTATTTTTTGTGAATGAATATTATAATTTTGAAGAAAACTATTTTAGTCATAAAGGGATTGTGATAAAATTCTTATTTTTAATTATATGAAAATAATTTACTTAAAATTATTTGAATATATTTTATTTTAATTTCATGAATATTTGAAATAAAAATTTATCCTCGGTGGGTGTTATATTAAAATTTAATAAAGTATTTAGATATATTATTATTATGTAATTAATTAAATTTCATAATAATAATTTCAAATTACATGATAATATAATGTTTTTAATTAGAAAATATTTTACATGTATTCATGGATACATGAATTTAATATTTTGTCGATGTAAAGTATACATGAATTTAGGGGTGGTTGGGATTATGGATGTCTATGTTAAGAATATATATTTCATGTATTTCTCATTAATTCGCCTTTTTAGTCTTCTAAAAAGTGGGGAATATATTATTTTAAAATTTTAAATGTTTTTTATCCTTAAAAAATGGGGATAAAAATTTAAAAGGAACTGTAAGGGTTATGTAATTATCAAAAGGGGGTGAATTTTGAGTGTCTCCTTTCCATTTTCATTTTGGTTTTGATAATTACATCAACCCATATATGTTTTAAAATAAATTTATATAAGTGATTTTTGATTTATTTGGTCATATTTTTTATTTTATATCTTATGTGATGTTTTTTAGATTCTTACAATGTTTATTTCATTAAAAATAAAAGAATATTATATTCATTTTATCAGTATGTGTTGAAAAATAATTTAGCTTTTTCAATGGAGGAAAACTTATATAATGATGTTACAAGTTGTTCAATGACATTTCAATTTTTTTGTTTAATAAATCCAATATATTGTAATCATGTATCATGTTATAGTGATTGGATTTTTGAAAAAAAAATTCATGATGTATAGCCTTCTCATTTTTCTATTTTTTCTTTTTTTGAGGGTGTCTAAAAATGCCTATTTTAATCTATAAAAATTCACCTAAGTTTTTGTAATTGTATATGGATTCATTAGTGAATGTAATTGGATAAATAATGTCTTTAATTAATTACGTGAGATAAAAATATCCAAATCATGTGAAACATGATGCGATGGAAATCCATGAAATTTATCTTGATTTCATAAGTTTTAATCCAATGATAAAAATGATTGTGATTGTAAAACAATTATTCATTGTTTTGTGACATTGTTACAAGAGATGATATTTTCAAGATATTGATTCTTCAATTTTTCAATGATATATGCAATTGGGTATGTAGTATTAACTGTTATTTTGATCAATTGGAAAGGTCTAAATGTTAACTAAATATAATTATTCTTGGATATTCATTGAAAATAATGATACAATTCACTAAAAAATCAGTGATGTTTTTTAGGGTGAATATTTCAGAATTTTTTATTTTTTATCCCTACATTAATTTTTTGTGAAAACTACTTTTATGATATAATTGTTGTCAAAGAAGTATATTTTGGATTAAAATTAACTATCATAAACTATATGCCTAATTTTAGAGTATATATTATCATCCCTATATTCCATGTGATGATCCCTACATTCCATCAAATATAAAACTATATGCTGATGCTACGCAACTAAATCATGAACCCATTGTTATTTTCTATGATGAATTTGAAATAAAATATGGGAATGAAAATCATACCATAATTCTTGGTTGTTAAAACGATGAGTTTTCACGATCTTTTGAATATTTCAGATGCTTTTTGGATCGCAACCAAGATGTGGTGGCTCGATGTACGATGAAACCATGAATAACGTGATGTGTTTTTAAAATGATTACTGGAAATGGTTGCAACATGAACGAATACAAGAGAACCAAATGTAAAGCTACCCAAACTGTGGTACAATTCTTCTTAAGTTGAATAATTCCATCTTCTCTATGATCTTTATAATATATTACTCAAACCTAACGAAACATAATGAGACCTCACATAGAGAATACGAAGGGAATGATATATGAAGAATACGATCTACACACCATTATTATACACTATATTAAATATGAAAGACAATATGATGTTCACCACACAAGAACTGAATCAACTGATTATTAGACATCATGGAAATTAAGGCGACATGTGGGATTGTAGAGATGTGTCAGAACATGAGTAAAGAGGAACTCAATATTTGCACCACATTAACATGAAATGTAAACATCTATATTAATGTAATTATAATGAAGGTGATATCCTATATTATTTAAACATTTTTTATTCATTAGGAAGATGAAATATTTTTTTAAGTGGTGGTTTTATGGAGACATCAATGGGATTATCACATTTAAAAAATATAAGAACAAAAAATATTTTGATACTAACATAGGCATCATATTTTATTATTATCATTAGTATTTTAATAATAATATAATACTAGATTCTTTTATTTTTTGGAAGAAAAAGAAGTAGTATATTTTCTAATATTATTTTTATTTTTAGTTAATTCTTTTTTATCTATAATGTTTCAGGGGTTTATCTGCTAGATAAATTCTCATAAAATCCATAAAATGTGGTCAAAATTTTGAAGAAGGTTTTTCGGAATAGTATAATCATAAAAATAATTGGAATATTTGAAAAAAAAAATCAAATATATTAAAAGGACACAAGGTTATTTAAATATAAATTTTTAATTTTTAATGGATTATATTACTAGTTTTCAAGAATTGTTTATGAAATTTAAAATGATATTTTTTGGGGATATAAATTGTTTATATATCAAATGTGAATGTTTTAAAGGCTTCTAATATTTTTTATTTCTTATCAAAGGGGTTAAAAAGTTACTCTTATTGAGTTTATATGATATTCATTCTATAGATGGAATAAAAATGAAATTATGATATGAAATAATTAGAAAAAAATTAAAGCTTTTTAATTTATTAATTTTGTATTTATGAAGAGGGAGGATCCACTATTACTACTAAAATTTACATATATATATATATATATATTCCTATCACTAAAAAAGAAAAATATGAGAAGAAAGTGAGAATTATAATGAAAATAAAGTGATGAATGTTTTCATTGTTTTCCTTCATTTCAAAAAGAGAGGAAAATTTTCTTTACAACTGTATTCTCTATCAACGACAAGAATAATAATTCTATGCAGTAATGAAGATTTTTTTTGGTTTTGGTACATTATAAATGGTCATTAACAACTATATGTTGATAATAAATCAATGATGTAAACATTTATTCATATTCTATATCCCATCCATTTTCAATGAAGTGACGTCTTTGAGTACTCATTCATGATGGAGTGAAATATTCTATAACTAATATATGTATTTTGATGTTCCATGTAAAATAATGATAATTACTTTTAAAATCCATGTTGTAATGTGTCAACTACTTGTATTCAGTTGTAGATGTCCCTTGAAAAAATACAAGATAGTTAAAATCACTGAGCTCGTAGAGGGAGCATTAGTGGAGTGGAGTGTGGGAATTAATTGCCTCAAATTACTGAACATAGTCATGTTCATTTATTTACATTCCACTTCATACTCATCATTAAGATATAATTGAGTTTCAATTCATTCTATGGGGAAATATTTGAATTTATAATGTTCTTTAAAAGGACAAATTTCACCCCTTTTTGAGTGTTTATCCACACCATTATAACATAAAAAATTCTCATATCTATTCATCACAATTCACCTAGAGGATTGAAGTATATAAACTCTTCATGAAAACTTCAATAAATCTTCATTACCTCAACTATTCTCAGATTAAATCATATCCTTCAAAAAACATCATTTAGTTTTTATTATCTAGTATTTATATTAATATTCATATTTTATAATCCTAGGATGGATCCATAAAAATCCCAATTTCTTGAATCCACCTTAACACAATACGAACCTCTTCATTAGAATGAAAATGAGGATGATATGACTCTCATATTATATCTACAATTTTCATTGAATCCCATTAATTCATGATCAGTAATAATTTGAAGTATGATTTCCCTTCCTTGATTAATTATATTCAAAAACTCTAAGTATAATTCCATTCACATTATCAAGGAAAGCATCTTAGTCATCATCTTCATTTACATCACATGACTAGATCATCATCACTATGTGTGATGGAATTTTGTACAATACAGGTGATCCATAAGAACTATAAACTACATCTCATTATAAAATTCTTTAAAGATCTGATTTAGTTAATAAATAGGGAACTATATGAATCAATGTGGATATTTCTTATAAATTCAAATTCATTTTAATTTTTCTTATTAGTAATAGAACCTCTATATCAATGAATACATATAAATATTATTATTATTTACCACAAAACACACAACATGAAAAGAAGTAAATATACCTGAGTCAAACATGCAGTTTTTTACAACTTTTGACCCAAATGGGTTAATCTACTAATTGATATCATAGGGTTGAGTTACAAGACAGGGATTTATAAATAGTATAGAAAATATTTACAATTTTGTGAGAATTTATAATGATAAACTCAAAACCTAAAATTATGGTTTCACTCTAGAAGAAACCTTAGGTTAGTGTTGACATCTATATACCATGTAAAATTACTATCTCCAAGGCGATTGGGCTAAATAGATATTATACTAGGCCCATTTAGTCTATTGTATCAATATTTTTTTATTATATTATACTCGATCCCTCCAGTATCCCATGGTTTTCCCAATACATTACTAAACAAGATTTTATTCTCTTTTCTAGATGATACTATATCACAATGATAAGATATTATTTCTCAGTAACATGTGGTTATAAATATATCTTCACCTACAACATGATGCAAGATAGCCTTATCATATTATGTATCATAATATCAAGGGTTTGTTCAATATTTTTATCTCAAGGATTATTTCCTAAAACATCCTTTTTATTGTATTATATTATATTGGTATATCATATGGAATGTCAAACCTACTGATTGTCCTTATACTTATTTATTATCTTCCGCCATTAAAGATAATAATGTATACAATACCAAATAAAATAATCTCCTTACCTCCTCATCCTCCCCCTCCCTCTCACTATTCACCTCATTATTTCTTCTCTTCTATATGTAATGAGATATATCATGTACAAGAGATAAATATTACAAACCACATGAAATATGGTGTGTATCCTTGTGTAAACCCTTTGGGACTTTTAATAATCTTAAGCATCATATAAAATATAATATTATGAGTAATCATCAAAATATTACATAACACGGTGAGCTATAATATTTTTATAATGTTTTATTCAGTGGGATATTATGTATTCCATAACCAAATTTTCACCTTCGTAACAGAATATAATAACTTCTTCAATGCATCTCATAACCTATTCAATCATTCTTTGGGAATAAACAATCACTTAAATACTTCCCTAAAAAATTAAATATCTTTATTATCTAAACATTAATTATATATTAAGAAAAATTCACAATGATTCTTATAATAAATAAAAGCATTTTTTTATTTTGATAAAGCTCCAATAACATAACTATTATTAGAATTAACATCATCCTTATTTAACAATAATCAAAGTAATATTCTCTATTTAGTATAATAAAATTCAAGAATTATAATAAAAGGATGTAATCTTATAAACATAAAGAAGGTTGAATCTTCCACAACATAGCTATCTTCTCTACTTTATAAAATAAACATCAGAGACAATATTATAATCATCATCAGTACTTTTCATTGAATCCCATTTTAACCATATCGAATATCATTAAATATATTATGCTATCATTAAATCTATTTATTGAATAAATAAAAACTGCATACATTTCCCATTTTCATGGGATGCATAATGATCACCATGTTTATTTCATGAATTGGAATAGATCTCCATCAACATGCCCAATGGCTGGAAACACTATACATCTATTCCACAGGAAATCCAACATACATCTCAATATCACATTTATTAATTCATTAGAATCTTCACCACCACCCAACTAAAACATATATTTAATTTTCATCTCATTAACATATTGAAAAATAAAATAAAATAAACACCCTTTTTAAAAAACAATTTACACACTTAAATCCACCACTTTGGATTTTTTGTCAATACCTATTTCAATTATACAAATTTAAAATTCACATTCAATATTATTCTGCCTATTTTTCAAAACAAATTTTATAGTGAAATTGTCAGAATTATTCCTACCCTTATCATGAATCAATCATTAATTTAAATTCCAACATCTCTCTATTGGTAAATCATGATCAACATGAGATAATTGATAGATGAAATTTTTCGATGAAATGTGACATAAATTAATCAACTATAATTTTATGTGTGAAAAGCTTACTATAAAAAATAATAATTATTAGCCTTTGAATCAAATATTTCTATAAATCAATTCAGTTTTTGATAGTAACTCATATTTCTCTTGTTAATGGTTTTCTAGATTTTTTTTCATGTAATTTTTAATATACACTCAATATAACAAACAAATAAAAAGAATTAATGTGAAATTAGATTACTCCCCTTTCAAGATACCTTATAGTATGAAATAAATTCTCCCTTAATAATGATATTAGATTATACTCAAAATAAATATGGTAATATTATTATTTTCATTACTCAACATCATATTTTTCAATGATTCCAAATTCACATGAAATAATCTCATCTAATTTTTATTTAATATTGGAACCCTCCAGGTATGCACACCATCAATTCTTCATCATGTATAGTCTTCTTCAAAATGATATCAAAATATACTTTGGTATCAACTAAAATATTTCATGGATACATAATTATATCAATAAAATTTTTCCCTAATAGATGATACTCTATGTTATAAGACATTGAATATAATATAGTTCTTTATTTACAGATAGAACCTTCAATTGTCTTGACATAGAAATATAAAAAACATTAATGGGAATAAGGCATGTTTTATGTAGCTCATATATGATACCAATGAGGTTGATATTTATTTCTCAACCAATAAACCCTTTTTTCATATCATTTTTTTTGAGAACTATTAAATATGAATCTTCCTTTTATTATTTATATCGAGCATTCAGGTAAAGAAATATATTACATTTTTTCAACATTCTTCTTCGAGGTAAGTGGTATTATAGCATTTTATATTAAATAAATTTCATTATTTTGAGAATTATTCATCTTATTTTATATTTACAATAGTTTTGGCCATAGTATTATGTATTCCTTTAAAAAATTTATTCAATTCTACTTGTATGAAACTTATGTTTTCAAAGAATTTCTCATGGAACACAGAGTCAATGGTGATTTATCGTTATTTCTCAAAAAATACTTCTATCATGATATCCATATAATGAATTTATTAAAATAAAAATTCTTTTCATTCCTCTAACACACAATTTTTATTCCATCTTCTATTTACCATTCTTTAGAAACTTCTCATGTTCTTATTCTTGGATGAATTCTATTAATATAATCATTTTAATTCACTTTTATATTAACATCATTATTTTCTCCATATTTCTAGGATTCTATTTGATTTTGATGGACTATTTACAATATTAATATTTTGTATCATTCTCCTACAATAGAATCATATCTTCTTGGGTGTAAAATACATCATTGAAATCTTATTTGTGTTATTTGTTTAACACTCATTCTTTACACTGAAAGGAATAATAACGTTCTCTTATTAGTAATTAAAGAATATTTTTTATTAATATCTACTCATTATCATATAAATTATGGTTGTTCGATAGATAACATCAATCATCATCACAATTACTACTCATGTTTCAATTTCAATAGAAATTTTCTATGTTTTCAAATCAATTATTAGTGGAAAAATTAATTAATATATTCCTATGTGTTCCTTGAATTATCTAGGAATCTTATGTATTATCATTAGATTTAATCTCCCACAAATCTATGAAATATATTAATTTTTTTAATTAAAATATAATTCTGACATTCCATTGTATTGTGTCCAATAATTCCTCAACGCTAGCAATGAAAAAAATCCTTTTAACTTTTCTTTGTTACTCAGAATATATAAATTTATTTACTTAATATATTTTTGAATAAACAAAACTTTCATTGAGATTATATTAGTAATATATAATTCTTTCTCTTTCTCAAATTCTGTATTAATGAAGTGATTTATTTCATATCGTTTTTCCCAACCAATATTTTTTTCATATTTTTAATTGTAACCAATACTAGAAAGTGAAATATCATTATTACAAATAAATTTATATAGAAAAAATGTTATATTTATCTTAAATGTTTCATTAGGTTTATCAAGATATGATTTTACACCATTACAACCACTAGGGGTATTTTTTGGAGACAATAACATTATCATAAATATTCAAGGTAGCACTTTTATTTTAGTTGTTCAGTAAAATTTAGTCGGTGCTGATTCCAAATTTATTAATCCTACTTCAAGATTAAGAAAAATAATATCATGTTTTTTATTACCATTTTTATATGATCTTACCAATTCATATAGTTCACTATTTTTATCAAATTCGGATCATAAAGAATTTTATTAATTTCATGTAATGAATTGTAAATATTATTTACCTTTCTAGATTTTATCTCTAACTAATAATTGTTGAAAAAATTAATATATTATGAATCATGGATATTATCATAATTTTTTTCTTAATATTATATTTCTAACCAGTTTCTTTTTACAATTATTCTTTTGTTGAAGAAGAAATTTACTTACAGAGTAATAAGGACTGTTCCTTAATATAAAACTGTTGGGCTATATTTTTGATCTTTTGAATCATTTTATCAAGTTATTTCTTCATATCATATCCTTCCATAATAATCAGTTTTTTCATCATATTTTTTTGAAATACCTCAAAAATATATGTTAAATTTTTTTGGATCATTATTTTCATAATATTTATCTTTAGAGTAGAGTTCATCAACTAATTCAAAATACATTTTTGATTCACTATATAAACCTTCTTCTTTAAATGGTTGTTTCTGCAAAGAAAAAGATGAAAAAACATTAAATACCTTTAATAATTTATAATTCATATTTCTTATTTTAATTCATTCTAAAATTCATAACCTCTCTTTTATTGTTATTATTCGTGTTTTTAGCCAGAACCTAAATTTTTTTATTAATTGGGAAGAAACATTTATTCCCCATCTATGGAAACTCTAAGTCTGGTTCGAATTTAACGTTATATATATCATATAGAAAAAAAATCGGATAGAAATTAGGTCTAATTAGAGAGATCCCAAATTGGATCTTATACCACTTGAAATTCCCCAAATAATTGTGTAGTCACTTTGAGAGGGGTGAATCATTGTGGAAATTTTTATTGATTTCTTATACATTTTAATTTCCTACCATACTATTAAAACCTATCTCTTTGTTAAGATTTTAATATTTTATTATGATATCTGAACACACCCCGCCACATAAAAATTAGAAAATATAAAAGTGTAAAACTCTCAATATTTTTACAATGATTATATCCTATGTGAGAATTTAATATTTATTATCATTAGGTTGACTACCGAGATACAAATTTATCACCACTATTGAAATGGGATTAAATTGGTGTGAGAAGGTATCAAATTAAATCAATAACTAAACTAATAGATTTACTCTATAGTAATCCTTAGGGTAGGGTTGACATCTAATTTTTTAGGATATCAAAATATCATTGTAGCATGGGTTTGGATTATATTATAATGGATCAATCTAGAATATAGTCTCCCAAAATGTTTAGATTATATTATATTGGTTATCTACTGTATTCATTGATGTTGCCAACACCCTACTGAATAAGATCATCTTTTATACTTCAGACGACACTACATCATGAAGATAAAATATTCTTCCTTAGTAATGGGTCGTCATCTGCTAATATTTCTTCCTCTACAATAATACTATTGTCAATCTTTTTGTCTTTTGTATAATACCAGTAGTTCATTATTTAGTATCAATATCATTATCCTTTCAGACTAAATTGTTTTTATTCATATTATATGAAATAGGGATATCATTGGATATGGGCTCATTCCTACTTCTCATTATTGATCTTTTCTCTTTTATTCCATTGATGAAAATAGGGTATCCAATACAACCACCTTGTTAGTATCCTCATATTATATTTTTATTATTCATATCCTACATCTTTGATAAATAGTACTTTCAAAAATGTAATGTATATTTTCTCTCATATATTCCTTCATTGATAAAAATAATATATTTAATAGAATAATGAATTGGTTATTCACCATTTCTAAAATATTTGACTTATACTTCTATCAACAGATCTAACATTTAATTCTACACTATTATATTATAGAATCGTGAATGAACATAGATGAGTATATAAATATATTATATTTTACTTGTAACTTAGAATCATTGTAATTTTATGTCTAATAATATCATATTTACATAAACTGATAATCCATACATAATGAATACAATTTCTTATGTATCTCTATATTAATATCAAATATCTTGCGCATGCTTCAGAATATTACACAAGTTCAATAGAAGAATAATATTTAATATATCCCATATTAGAAAAATTATAGTATGTATCATAACAAAATTAATATATTTATACTCTTCAATATCATATGTACCATCTATGATATATTATGTATACTCAAAATATGATACATATCATAGTGGAATTTTTCCATAGTCCAATTTTTTCGTCGACAAAAAATATATAATCATTGTGATGAAATATGTTACTTATTGATGTAATATATTTTCTTTTCTAAAATTCTAGTGATCCTCAAAAAAAATATTCCATATTCACTAAGATAAATCACAAACCCACAAAACATCTTATATACCATATTTCATAAATTACATATGAAAATGTAAACTCCTAATAACTTTTCCAATTCATAAGCCACATATCATAGGGATTTGTACACATAATCATTATTATATATCATATCAATGTGACATATAACACATTACTAATATTTTATTTTGAGGGATATTTTGTAATCCTTTTCCAAATTATCAACTACAACTCAAAATTTTAAAACATCTTCAAATCATCTCAGAGACTATTAAATTTATATTATGAAACCTCAAATTAATCCAATATATATCAATAAAACCTATATACACTATTCAAAATATATATAACCTTTTTTGGGTCTCCTTTCCCTTCACATTTTGGTATTTATAATAAGATCAAATCAACTTTGTTTACTGATAATAAATTTCACATGATTTTAAATCAAATAGGTATCTGTATTTATTTTATATATAATGATGTATTGATTAGATTATTATTACATTCACCTAATTATAATTATAATAATATTATGTTAATATTAAAATCATACATTGAAATCTAATTTAGTAGTTTCATGGGGGAAGAAATTATCCAATTATATTTCAATATGTTCAATGACATTGTATTTTTGTTGTTTAAAGACACATTTATATAGTTATGTTATTTCATTCAATAATACTCATATTCCTATGAAAATTGTCTCTTTTTATAGTAATAATATTTATATAAATTTAATTAGTTTATGAGGGATTCATGAATTATATATTTGATGCACTTCAAATTCACTAAAATTAAGTCAACCTTATAAGGATTCTATGGTGTACACATTTTGATTTCAGTTATCTATCATTGAATAGGGGATAAAAAAAATATTCAAATAATGTGGATCATGTAGATATGGAAATAATATAGTGATATATTTATTTATTTAGTTTTAATCAAAGGGTAATAAGGTTATTTTGATGGTCAATAATTTATCTAAAGTTTTGGAATGTTGTTAAAAGAGCTATTATTTTCATGTTTCTGTTGCTCTAATTTTTTGAATATATAAGGATATATATAATTTGGTTTAATGATTTTATTAATAAATTTTAATGGTATTGATATTTCGTAAATATATTTATTCTAGACCATTCATTGATACTGTAAAAAAATGGTTTCTAAAAAATCACTGATTTTGTTAGGGTAAATTGTTTATATTTTAAAAATAATTTATCTCAAGGTCACATTCAATGAATAATATTTTTATGATAAATTTATGTTTGAGGATCTATATATTAGATAAAAAACAATGTTAATTATTATTACAAACCTTAGAAGCCTAGAGTCTGTGACTTACCTTATTACATTTTCATGATTAAAATGAATGAAAAACTGATGGACTGATCAGTTTAGCAGTTTTGGAAAACTGGATTATATTAATGATACTCATATTACATTCGAAAGATCTAATAAATTATAACACAAGAAAAATTTCATCATCCTCTAAACTCATTCAAAGGATTCATCTTCGTGACATGGGGAATGGAAATATAATATGGGTGAGATTAAATTATCATTATGTGTATGTACAATATAATAATTAATGAATCAATTAGAATAATCATCATGACAAGGTATATAACTGAGTACACATTCTAAAAAAAATATTTATAAGGCTTAATTGATATGGCATAATAGATAACTAAAAAAATACCATTTAATCAACAAACTGAGAATGAAATGCGTCCAAAGACAATTCCAAATAAAAAATATCATGGATAATAATAATAATTGAACTATAAATAAAACAAATTATTAATTATTGAACATCATGTTTTACATTAACATGATACCTCAAACGTCAATATCTATTTTCATGATAGTTTAAACTACTATAATTTGGGCAACTGATTCATCACATGAGACTACCAAAGCATCAAAGGGTTTGAATTATCTAGTACACAACCCATATATTGCATGTACAAATAATTATTCATATATTCATATAATAAACATAAATCATAAACAATTCACCTTATCAAATATTTGTATCGAATAAAAATAAGAATTTATCAATAATTCCCCAGTTAATATAATAACTGTCAAAGTGAACAAAATATGTAAAAATTGTATACCATTTAGGAAAAAATATTATAAATTTCATAAGAATATGTATATTTAAGATAAATTTATTGTATAATAAAAATTACTATATGGAAGTGATTGTTTCATTAAGAATTTAACAATCACAAAATAAATTGAGAGCAAAAAGATAAATTTCTACTAATTGGTAATATCCAAATTAAAACTCTTTGGATGATATAATTCAAAGTAAAACCATATACTCCTTGAAGATAAAAGTATTAATGATATAATATATCAAAATGGAAGTAGATACACCACACAAATAAAATAAGTGGTGAATATAACATTTATCTCACTGATGTAAATAGTTAGATGAAAAACCCTTACCTTACAATATTTTTTGTTGAATGCTTTTTAAACTCATGTATAATCAGTTTTGATGTCATTAACATTTAATATAACCATATTAAAATATATTATATCATATATACTCATTTTATAATATATTATAACTGGTTTATTAATTTTATTTCATCATTTTCTTCTTTTTGGGTGTTACTTCCCTTATTTTTTGAGAATGTATTGACTTTTTCTTTATGTTCTTATTAATTATGTCATGATATCACCATATCATGAATTTCTAATAATATGAAAATAACATATATATTTGGTGTTTTTTATTTATAATAATCCAAATAATTAGGAGATAAAAAATGAAATGCACCATTCATGGAGATGATAGGTCATATGCATGCATGAACGCTACTTCCATTTTATTGTAACATTTAAAAAGTATATGGTGTATATATATATCTATATTATAATTCTAGTATCATATTTATGTCATATATTTCATATATTTTTAGTAAAACCACTCTTAATACATGCATTGTGTTATATGAATTAATCACAACACTTTGAGGTGGTCGTAGTCCACATATCCACAATCAAAGTTATAATATTCATAGAAAATATAAATTAAAAATGTATGTGTTATATAGAAATAAAAAATAATAAATAAATTAAAACTATCATATTAATCATATGAACACTATAAATCCATTCTTATTTTAAACCATGAAAATTGGTAATGGAAGAACAAAGGACATCAATTGATGAGGATGTAGTCCTTCGTACACATAAACGATCATTGTGTATCCCATTTGATGGATGTGTGTGAAATTTTAGGTAGAACTATTATAATAAATAATTAAAATTTTATTTAACATATAATAATGATATAAAAATAATTTAAACGGTGGAGAAGTAAATTAATCAAAAGTGATGGTTGAATAACATTAGGTCTTATTCAGGTAACTCATTTTGATTTATAACAAAAGACTTCATTGGATGGGTTTATTCTCAATTTGTAGATTATATGATAAGTGTGTGGATGTTTGGATATCATTTGGGTATATTTTTTACTATATTAAATTTATTGATAAGTGTGAATATGTGGGTGGGGTGAGTTTCATTTTATAGTGTCGGAAGAGTGGAATTCTTGATAATAAAAAGGCTAAAAAATATTGGGACATCTCTCATACATAATGATCCTGTAATAAAGAACCAAAATCTATTAAAGGGATGATATGTTTGAAATAAGGACATAAAATAGGTCTCAGACACGTTTCTAGGTCATTTTGGCCCTTATGGTTATGGTTTAACATCTTGTTAAGCTTATTTTGGCCTTAATCAAAGTAAATAATTTTAACTATATTTACTAATATTTTTCCGAAAAGACTAAATTGAACGAAAAAGACATAAAAAAACTTTTTGTGTTAAAACTATGGAATAAATTTCTACATGTTACAAAAACAAAAGTTACATAAATTAATTTAAATTCAATCCCTGCGATTGAATGAGAAAGTGTGGTTTTATGGAAAAAATGTTTTATTGTTTGAGATGTTTTTTTAACCAAATAAAATGTGAAATTTATTAAAATAACCAAAATTTGATTAATTTATGTATAATTTATATAAGGTTACTTTAAAACTGATTTAAAATATAATTAATCATTATTAGTAAATTATATTAAATGGTAGTTTTAGATTAAAATTTAGTAGTTTTCACTATTAATTAAAAAAATGAAACTTCCCAGAAAAATACCAAAAACTATTTTTAACATAATTTGGAAAATTTAATTTTAAAAATTATTTTTATTTTTAAAAATAATATTTATAAAATTTTCAATATCTGGTTTAAAACAAATGCTCAATTAAAATGCGCTAAAATATCTTTGGAAAAATATAGGATTTTATGCAAAAAATTGGGATTGTTCATATATAATGCCTATAATATATATTGGATGAATGTAAAAATATTTCATTGAATATATTATATTTATATTTATTTAATATAAATTATTAATATAAATTAATTTAATATATTATGACAAAAATCCAGTGTGTGCATAAAATATTTTTCTTATAAAAACACATCCTTTATATTCAATTGAGTTATAAATTATTTTATTACAAAAAATAATTATATAAAAATATGTACACAATATTTTTTAAATTTAGTTAATACTTTTCATACATTCCATTTCAATGAATTTTTTTATCTATCATATTAAATAAGAATATTATTATTATTATTTTAGTTTAGAAAAACTCAGTTTTACGGGTACTACAAGCTAACCTCCATGTTCTGTGTATAGAAAGATAAAAGTAATATTTCATGTTATTCCTGTTAAAATCATTGTTGTGGGTAGAATAATCATAACATGTACTTTTATATAAATAATTCTTGAATAAAAATTAA
Organism: Viscum album; assembly: GCA_963277665.1. Classification (NCBI taxonomy): domain Eukaryota; kingdom Viridiplantae; phylum Streptophyta; class Magnoliopsida; order Santalales; family Viscaceae; genus Viscum; species Viscum album. The sequence goes on from OY728138.1 coordinate 219,189,948, forward strand.
TTTCATTCCAAAAGTAAAATATTATAATGTCTTTGGGTGTTACATTAATGAACCTAACATTGAAGTTGTATGTATGGGTCATTATCCCTATTATTATTGTGATGGTCCATATGTTCCATCAAATATGGAACTGTACACTACTAATATGAAAGTGGATCATAAAATTAATTTATGTTTTTAACACTAAATATATGTGGAAGGAGGGAATTACATGAACACATTAAACCATAGATTATAAATAGAGGAGGTGTCATGATCTTTTAAATCATGTTGTTGTTGTTTTGGTTCTCAACCATGATGTGGAGGATCGCTACATGAAAAAATCATGAATAGTGTACTGAAATTTTGGAATGTGTTTTGGAAATGGGTTCCACATGAATTGATGCATGATAACCTAATATACATCAACTCAAACTTCTATATATTTTTTACAAGATGAAATGTTGATACTTATGGAATAACATGATAAACTATAACTAGAACATGATGATATAGAATGAAACAACACATGGATATGATGAATGGAAAGACACTTGTTTAATACAATCTATATACAACTATTATACTCTTTTCTAAACGAGAAACAAAATATGGTGTTTTCCTTTCTTGAACAAGATCTATTGTATGTTAAACATGAAGGAAATTAAGGTCATGTAAATTACTATGGAGATGTTTAGGAACATGATCAAGGAGGAACTAAAGATGGATGTTTAATATACATTAAATATAAAGTGAAAAAATATTGGGATCATAATAATGATGATGCATTGAATTATTTTAATCATTCAATGTGGATACAAAAAGATGAAATATTTTCTATGATAAACGGTTTGATGGAGACAATGATGTGATTATTATATTATCAGAATATCAAAAATATCATTATATATAACATTTGGATATTTACATAAGAATTATATTTTATTATTAATATTATTATTTATGGAATAATTTATTACCAGAATTCTGTATATTATGGAAGAAAATAATGAACTCTATTTCCCAATATTCTTGGTTTTATAGGTGTTGTGTTTTTATCTAAAATATTTTCACTAGATTATTAGCTGGATAAATTATACAAAAATACAAGGATTGTGATCAAACCAAATATTAAGGTTATAGATACAATTTTTTATAGATAAATTATTAATTAATTTAAACGTCATTTTTCAAGTATTGTCATAGGATACAAGGTTATATAAATTCAAATGATTTATTTTTATTATGGATTCCTCCAGTAGTTTTCAAGAATTGATTCAATGATTCTAAAGGATCATATTTAGATATGAAAACTATTTAAATTTTAAATAAAGATATTTTCAATAATTCCAATATTAATTATAGATTATAGGAAGGTTTTTTAAATTATTTTTAATATATTTGATATCAATTTATTCTATATATAAAAGAAGAATTCAATAACACTGTTATATTCATGGTAAAATTTGTGGGATCTCCTAATATATTTTTTTTTAAATTTTACAGAGAAGGATGAGACACTGAAACTGATGGAATATTTTTATTATATGTAAATATATTTACATTAGAAGGAAAAAAATAAGAATAAGAAGAAAATGAAAATTTTGAGGAAAATTAGGTGCTTCAAATTATCATTAATGTTATTCATTTTGAGAAGAGATAAAAATATTATATACCTAATTATTCATTCTTTGTGAAAAGAAGAATAATCGTGTATGAAATTAATGAATAGTTTTTTTCAGTTAGGCCTTATTGAATATTATATATATTTCTCAGTTTCTACTACAACTATGAGATGATCTAATATTCAACATCACTATTTCATCTATTTTCTATAAATTATTGACTATTCATACCTAATTGTGGGGGAGTTTTATGATCTCTTACTATGATCCTAATTTTTTTTGTTCCTATTAAATGAAATAGAAGATTTTATATAAGACTTATTGTAGTGTTTTATCTAATTTCACAATGTAGTATAGGTCCATATAAAAATGAAATTCAACTGAATATTACTAGTCTCACGAGTCGAGAGTTAGTGGAGACACTAGAATATTTTCATTCCCTAAAAAACAATTCATCACCAGATTAGGTTTTTTTTCCAATTACTCATGTTTAATAGATAAATAAGGATTGAAACATTTTAAGAGGACTTTTGTTTTTAACATCTCATGTTTTTCAAAATGATACTATTCACCTCACCTCTCGTGTCACCATCATCATCATTACCACAAAAAATGTTATAAAAGGATGTCTCTAGAAGATACATTTCATTTGGATCTATGAATCCCTATTTTGTGATTTATATAAATACAAATTTCAATTGTTGATCATGGAGATTTATATTGACGGTATGTTCTCCTTATATTAATGGAGATAATTATGGATGATAAAAATAAAACATTATTATTTATTTTAATAATCATGGATTGAAATACTATATGATGATTTTAATTCCTTATTTAATCCATAGAGAACATGAAAAGTGGGATTCAATAATGGAATATGTATTTAATGTTATTTTAAAAGATAAAAATTCGATTATATGTTGTCTCAATTCTAATGAATTTAATCATGTTTTTCGATTTTCTAATGCAAATGAAATGTGGAAGACTATTGTTGTTTTATATGAAAAATACTATAATTCTCAACAACTAAGGAAAAATATTCCTATACTTAAATATGAAACATTAAAGATATAAGAAGTAAATGGAATTACTCAAATTAATAGGTGGTAAATATAACATATCTATAGTATCACTACCTTGGGAACTAAATTTGAAGAACCAGATTAGGCATTACATGTAAATTTAGTTTTATGATCAATATAGAATATAATATCTACTTATATTGTACAATCCACTATATTTAAATAGTTAAATATTAAGAATTCATTAGAGCCCTGATAATATATGAAGCTGAGATGAAATAGAAACTGAAAATATTATTTTTACCAAAATGGATTCTATTACACTCAATGTTTCAAAGGATGAATTTTCTAATTAAGTTTATAAAATCCTATTTTCAGTGGTTATATATCATATATTTTTTAAAAATTCATTAAATATATTGAATAAGTGAAATTATAAATTAATGATGAATAAACATAAGTATGTCGGATGAAATGAAAGTAGAAAAGGTCAATTTTTTCCTGACTATAATTTTATTAATACTCAATTTAAATATTTTTATAAATAAATCTTTAAATCCACAAAATCTACTTGATGTGATTCTAAATATTCACAAAATTTATCTACCAAAATTAATAAAGATGAGTATGAAAAAATGGTAAATGCATGTCTTATTGCTCACACTGATGAGGTACAAGCATCTTACTCACAAAATTCTTGTAAAAAAATTATTTATTATAATGAACTTCAAAATGATTTTTTTGGATAATGATAAATTTGAATCCTTAAATATAATAAAAATTTATAAAATATTATGATTATATTTTTAATTATAAAGAATATTTGGCTGACCATTTTAAAAATTTTAGATCTAATCCTTCAATGAATTCTAGTACATTTCATGACAATATAATTAAGTAATTAGTATATGTAGTTGATTCCATAAAAAAATCTCTTTAAATTATTATCACGTGACATAATTATATAACTCTAATTTATAGTGAAAATAATAATTGAAATCTTGGTATTGGTAGTAATTGATAAAAGAAAAAATATTATAAGAATTATTTTTTTCCTTATTGCAAAAATAAAATATGATTTTACAAAACTGTTTTTATTGTGGTAGTAATGGTAATTATGATAAGAATAATAATTTATAAAACCTCAAAATTGGGATTTTAATCATGTTCAATACTAAAAATCATTATCTATATCAAAATATTTTTACTCAAAATAAGCAAATTCAGTTACCTAAGTCTTTAGTTTCTAACACAACATGACCCAAAAGCGTATTCTTACTAAAAGACACTTGAATTTGATATTTTTCCAGTGTTCATCATCTAACATCAATGTTATATCATTATGTCTATTTTTGAATTATATGTGGAATTATAATATTTATATATCTTATTATTATTAAAGGATACATCATTTGTGCTAGAGTAATTATAATCTATGAAGTTGTTATCTTCTATTTTTAATTAACTAACTATTTTATATAGGTTGATAAAGACTTTTAAATTCTTTTTCATTTTTTCACAAACATTTAATTATTCTTATACTTAAGCTATTAAATCATTTCTCACACTATTATTTTATGTAATGATTTCATTGCTTATATTATTTGGTTATCATCATGCATGATATTTAAAATTTTATGTTGGCATGTACTAATTTATTATTAGTTATATTTATTATATTCAGGTATTTTAATGTCTTACTATTTAAATTAATTTCATATCCCAAATTAATCTTTTATTTTATGGGGTAAAATATTACATTTTTTAAGAAAGTTATTTTAGTCATAAAGGGCCTCTGAAAAAATAGTATCTTTAATTATTTGAAAAAAATTGATTTAAAATTAATTGAAAATATTTTATTCTAATTCCTTAAATATTTGAAAAAAATTATTTTTAGCCTTTGGGGTGTTATTTTAAAATTTAATCATGTATTTAGATATATAATTATTATATAATTAATTCATTTTTTTATTAATAATTTTAAATTACATGATAATATAATGTTTTTAATTGGAGAATAATTTACTTGTCTTCATGGATACATAAATTTTATATTTTATCATTGTAATATATGAATGAATTTAGGGGGTAGATGGGTTTATGGCTACCTATATTAAAAACATATGTTTCATGTATTTCTCCTTAACTCGATGTTTTAATCTTTTAAAATGGGGGAATATTTTATTTTCAAATTTTAAATAGTCTTTATCCTTACAAAATGGGGGATAAAAAGGTGAATGAGATAGTTAGGGTTATGTAATTATCAAAAGGGGTGAATTTTGAGGGTCTCCTTTCTATTTTCATTTTGGTTTTCATAATTACTTCAACCGATATTTGTTTGTTAATAATTATTTATAAGTGATTTTAGATTTAATAGGTCATAGTTTTTATTATATAACTGATATGATATTTTTTAGATTCATAGATTTTTTATTTCATTAATAATAAATTAATATTTTATTCATTTTTTCAGTATGTGTTGAAAAATATTTCAGTTTTTTCAATAGGGGTAACTTTTTTAAAGATGTTAAAAGTTGTTTAGTGACATTTTAATTTTTTATTTTATTGAATCATCTATATTTTACTGATGTATCATTTTATAGTGATTGTATTTTTGAAAAAAAATCATGATGTATAGCCTTGTCATTTATCTATTTTTTATTTTTCATGAGGGAGTCTAAAATTGACTATTTGAATCTTTAAAAATTGACTGATGTTGATGTAATTGTATATGGAATCATTAGTGAATAGAGTTCGATAAGTAATATCTTTAATTTATTACATGAGATAAAAATATACAAATCATGTGAAACATGCTGTGATGGAAGTCTATGAAATTTATCTTTATTTCCTTAGTTTTAATCAAAGGATAAAAACAATTTTGATGGTAAAATTATTTTCTAAGGTTTTTGACATTTTTACAAGATATGAAATTTTCAAGACATTGATTCTTATATTTTTTAATGTTATATGATGTTGTGTAAGTAGGATCGAATGTCTTTTTGATACATTTGAAAGGGATAAAAGTTTACTTAAAATAATTATTCTGGGGTATTCATTTAAATTTATGATAAAATTCTCTAAAAAATCGGTGATGTGTTTTACGTTGAATAGTTCATAATTTTTCTATGTTTTATCCATACATTAGTTTTTGTAAAAACTACTTTTATTATTAATATTTTGTCAATGAACTATATGTTGGATTAAAAGAAACTATCATAAACCATATGCCAAATTTTAGAGTATATATTATCATCACTATATTCTGTGTGATGATCCCTACATTCCATCAATGATAAAACCATACGCTGATGCTACGCAAGTGAATCATGAACTAATTGTTTTTTCTATGATGAATCTAAAATTAAATATAGGAATGAAATTCATGCCTTAATTCTTGGATGATAAAAGGATGAGTTTTCATGATCTTGTAAATCTTTTAGAATCTTTGATTGTGACCATTATGTGGTGGCTCGATGTATGAAAAATCCATTATTAGTGTGATGCGTTTGTAATGTGGTTACTGGAAATGGTTGCAACATGAATGGATATAAGAGAGCCATATTTAATGCTACCCAAACTGTGGTAAAATTATTCTTAATCTGAATAATTCCATCTTTGGTAAGTTCTTTAAAATATGTTACTTGAACAAGAAGATACAAAATGAGACCTCACATGGAGAAGACGAAGGGAATGATATATGAAGAATATGTTCTACACACTATTATTACACACTATTTTAAATATATAACAAAATATGTTGTTCTCCAAACATGAACTAAATAAATCCTTATTAAATATGGTGGAAATTAGGGCGACATGAGGGATTGTGGATATCTGTCAAAACATGAGTAAAGAGGAACTCAATATTTTCACCACATTTTCATGAAATGTAAAGTTATATAATAATGTAAATAGAATTAAGGTGATATCATATATTATTTAATCTTTTTTTATTTATTAGGAAGATGTAATATTTGGTTCAGTGATGGTTTAATGGAGACATCAATGGGATTGTCACATTTTAAAAAATATAAGTACATCAAATATTTTTATATGTACATAAGCATAACATTTTGTTATTATCATTACTATTTTTTAAATAATATAATACTATCTTCCTTTATTTTTTGGAAGAAAAAGCAGTAATATATTTTTTAACATTCTTTTTATTTTTAGTTACTGTGTTTTTATCTAGAATGTTTCTAGGTCTTATCAAACATAAAAAATTCTCAAAAAATAAAGGAATTGGGGTTAAAACTTTTCAGAATATTCTTGGGAATAGTTTAATGATAAAAATAATTAGACAATTTGAAAAAAAAATCCAATATATTAAAAGGACAGAAGGTTTTTTAATTATTTCTTTTTTCTTTGTTTTATTCTACCACTAGTTTTTAGGAATTATTTATGAAAATTAAAATGTGGTTTTTTGGGGATATAAATTATTTATATAAGAAATATGTAAGTTTTAAAGGGTGTTAATATTTAGTATTTCTTATCAATGGAGTTATTAAAATTACTCATATTTGATTTATATGATATTTATTCTATATATGGAATAAAAATAAAAATATTATATTATATAATTAGAAAAAAAAAGTGAACCTTTGAATTTATTAGTTTTGAATTTATGTAGGGGATAATCCACTATTTCTAATATAATATATATATATATATTCCTAGCATGAAAAATAGCAATATGAGAATAATGTGAAACTTATATTTAAAATAAAGTGTTGAATGTTTTCACTATTTTCCTTCAATTTAAAAAGAGATGAATATTATCTTTACAATTGTATTCTCTATCGGTGAGAAGAATAATAAGTATATACAATAATGAAGATTGTTTTTTGGTTGTGGTACTTTATGAAAGGTCATTAACATCTACCAACTGATGATAAAACAATGAGGTAAACTAGTATTCAGCTTCTATATCCTTACCATTTTCAATGAAGTGTTGTCTTTTAGTACTCATTCATGGTTTAGTGAAAGATTCTATAACTACGATATGTATTTCGAATTTCATTTTAAAATAATGATAATTCCATTTAATATCCTTATTGTAAGGTGTCAACTACTTGTATTCAGTTGTAGATGTCCCTAGAAAAAAGAAATCACAGTGAAAATCACCAATCTCGTAGAGGGAGCATTAGTGGAGTGGAATGTGTGAATTCTTTTCCTCAAATTACTAAACATAATTGTGTTCATTGTTTATTTTTGAGTTCGTACTCATCGTTAAGAGATAATGGAGGACCACTTCATTTTATATGGAATTTTTTGAATCTATAAAGTTCCTTAAAAGGACATATTTCAACCCTTCTTATGTGTTAATCATCACCATTATAACAATAAAAATTCTCATATATATTCATCACAATTCACCTAGAATCTTGAAGTATATAAACTCGTCATTAATACTTTAATAAAGCTTCACTACCTCAACTATTCTCATCTTAAATCAAATCCTTCTAAAACCATAATCTAGGTTATATTATATAGTATTTATATATATATATATCAATATTTTATAATCTAAGGATGGATCCAAAAAAATTCCCACTTTCTTGACTCTACCTTAACACAATATGAGTCTCTTCATTTTAATGAACATGATGATGATAATACTCTCATCTTTCATCTATAAATTTCATTGAATCTTATTAATTCAAGCTCTGTAATAATTTGATGTATTGTTTTCCTTCCTTGCTTCCGTATATTCAAAAACTCAAAGTATCATTCCTTTAACATTATCAAGGGAATCCTCTCAATAATCATCTTCATTTCTATCATATGACTGGATCTTCATCACTATGTGTGATGGAATTTAGAAAAATATAGGTGATCTAAAGGAACTTTAAACTATATCTCATTACAAAATTCATTAATTCATTGGGATCATCCAAATTACCCAGAAATAACATTTATTTTCATTTATTTTCATTTAAATATCAAATAATAATATTCAATCTTCATCAACATCCATTTGGTAACTTCAACAATGAAACAAAATAATTTACCAATTTAAAATCAAATAAAAAAATGTAATAAAAAAATTATTTGGTTGGAAATGAAAAATATTCTGGTAAATTAATTTACTAATTTAATGTCCATGATTTTCTTTAGCTTTAGGGATATTTTAGGATTATTTAGGCTTAATGTTTAATGCGGTTAAAAAATAAATGAATGACCTCAGTCAACTTACTATGATTCAAATTTATATTCAATAAATAATTTATAATAAAATTTCTATTAGCGATTAATATACCTAGAATAACACATAAAAAATTGTATTTTAAAAATTATTTTAGGAGTATTATAATACCTCATGGGAAAGAGAATTTTAAACTAGAAAATAAAACAAGAATGAATATAAATAAATTATTTGAAAAATTCTAGTTTTAATGAATTAAAACATGAAAGAGAAATAAATTCTGTAATCATATCACATTATAAACCCAAAATAATATAATTATTCTTTTTATTAAACAGACAATAATATATTTAAATTATATTATCTTGATTATGTGATTTTACATTATTCATAAGACTATTCATAAAAACATTTATCATAAGTAAAACAATTCAATGAAGAAATTAACTGTTTTTTAAAGGACACTCTCCAATATCTAAATTCTAATAGTGTTCTCATATATTGTGTTCAGTGTGAAGGTGTTCATTGTAATTTGAAATTAATGTAGAAATTTTTTTATTTTTATTTCGAATTTGATATTTATCCTTCTTTGAATCTATGAAGATTCTTAATCATGCAAATTTCATTTTCTATTTTGAAAAAAAAATAATTTTTTGTTATTTCATATATCATAATAACTTTTAAAAGATAAATATATTATAAATAACTATATAATCCATGAATTTATAATTAAAACCATAAAATTTATTTATTATAGCTCAAAAAATATATTAAACTTGATTTTAAATAGAATGGAATTATAGATGAATCAAAATCTAAAAATAAAAGTAAAAATGGAGGAAAAATAAATAGTTTTATTCAGATTATATTGGGACACATCCCGGCATTTCATTCGTCATCATTATCCTCATGTGAGAGCATAGGTTTTTTCCATCATCATATTTAAATTAAACATATATTATCCCATATTTATTTGGTAATGATAATTTATATTAGTATGCTTATAATTGATGGTTTTGGGATGATTGTGAATAGACAACAAGGATAATGATAAATGTGGTATTGGGTATACCCCTATATGTAGTAATGGAATCACAAAATAAATTTCCTTTTGAGTAGTTTATCTAGGAACTAATATGGATTCCATATCTTATTCCTTTGAAAAAAGAGGTGGTTGTCCCTTATAAATTATGGTGTAAGTTTTTTAAGTAGCTGTAATTAATTACATGTCTCAATAATAGAGTGAAAATAATAATTTATCATAGAAAAAAAATATAATGGTTAAATACCAATAATCGTAATTGGAGAGGTATAATAGGTAGTCTTAGGAATATGTACCTAGATTTTTAGATTTATGTTCATTTTCATCATAGAATCTATACAAAAATCTTTTTTCATATGATTTATTCCATACGATAACATCATCTTTCCTTTCCCTAATTTCTCTACATATTTCTATTTTTCTTATTTACTTCTTCAAAATTAATTTCCTTGGGATCATTATAATTTTTTTAATGAAAAATTATTGATATGTAAATAATATAATTATCAAGGAAAAATAATGAGGCATGGGAAGATTGTGTGTCACTTTGTTATGGTGATGGATACACCTTAGGGGAAAGAGGACTGGGGGGAAGTATTTTTAGGTGTAACTATTATTGATGTAGATAATTTTTGTTTTAAAAAAAATGAAATTGTTTTTCTATATCATGTATGATATTTGGATGTTTGTGTTACTCCTCCATATGAACTAGATATTGAGGAGGCATGGTCTTTCATAATTCTCAACTCCAAGAATTTCTAGTGGTAATATAATAACCTAAAAAATTTATTCCTACAAAGTGAACATACTTTTTAATTTTTCCTCAAGCATGAAACAAATATAAAATGATAAAAAAATTATAAGGTGGTTTTGGGTGCTGAGAAATAAATTAACTAAATTAGGGAAAAAATGTTTTAGATATAGGGAAAATGGATTTCACTTCTAACACAAGTGTAAATGGGTTTCTCTCCAAAAAAATTATTTATATCCCATCACAAAAAAACATCCCATATTTTGTATGTTATGAATGTAAATAAATTAAATATTTTTTAATCTAATGAGAAGATAAAATAAATCAAATTCTTTCAAATATTTTTTCAAATTTTATGATGATGTGATAACCCATAATAATCACATATCTCTTATTTTTTAATCATTGTAATGGATTATTAATATACTTTATATATTTTTGAATAATATATTCAAGAGTAAATAGAGGATACATACTAATAAATATTATGAAAATCCTTAGATATATCTGTGGGGTATCTAATATGGGGTAACAACATTAATGAAAACATTTCTTATTTATTAATTCCATATAGTGTACTTTGGTTATTCAATGTCATGGTGAATTTTTTTTATCTTCCATCAATTCATTCAGTAAGTAAAATACAACATGCCTCAGTGGATCAATAACTAAACATTTATAAGGTTCTCATATAAAAAATCATAATATATAAATTATAGGCTTTACAAAAAATTAAGAGGCTCTTAATTTAAACATCTAACCCTTAATTAAAATATATAAAACAACTATTCACATTTTAGAGTGTTACAAAACTCATACATCAACTCACTATGGGTTTATTCAAAAATAAAAAATATGAATTCAAAATTTAATTAAATCAAGTATCCATTGAAGAAAATTATATTCAATATAATATGACAAAAATTATATTATAAAATTACTGTTTTGATCAATTTATATAGTGAATTTCACAAATTAATAAAGCATTTATAGTTTTGAATATATTGAATTGGTCAAATATTACATTTTCGATGAGGTTTAAGGGATTATATAATGTATTGTTTTTCGGTTTTGGGTACATGATGAGGATTGATTTTTTATTTAATGGATGGTAGAAAAATTAGTTTTAGGTAATTCTTTAGGTGGTGGATGTTCAGGATACTTATAGAAATAGAAAATATTTGGTAGTTCATATGGTTTAGTACCTTCTATATTGTTAGACATCTGTGTGTATCTCCTCCTTTAAGATGTGATTCTGGTAAAACTGCCTTGAGTTTTTGATGTGGAGTGCAAGAAATAGGGGCTGGTGGTATAAGAATGAAATTTTATTTTTTGGCTAGGGTTTGGAAATGATCCCTGGGGGAATCTAGATTCTATCGATGAATATGGGTTATTAATGGAAAGAGGGGTAAAATTAGGGAAGGTGGGATATAGGTTTCTTTTCAATCTCATGTGAAATAGATGGTGTATCAGTTAGGGTTAAAAACCATTTCCATCACACTTCTTATTATTTATTCTAAAATTATTCAAATCTCTACATATTTTAATTCTCATAACATCATTTTTTTTAAATTATAATATCTATATATGAAAACATTTATGGGTTATCGGTTTTTCTCATCATTGTTTCCATTTTAGGTTTTGATATTTATGAATTTGTTTATCTCAATATGGTATGGTTTTTAGGACTATAAAATGGTCATTGAGAGGTTCAAATTTAAAACAACATTAAAGGAGTAACCATGAAGTGGTTAACTTGTGGATTTTTAAAAAAATCTATATTTATTATCCAAGAAGTAAATACCCATTATACATTTCATGGTTTTTCTAGTTGGATAAAAATGAGATAAAAATTGAAAATAATAGAATGGTGGGTTAAAATTTTTTTATGGATAATTTTTTTATGGTTAGGGTAAAATGGTCAAAAAATGGGATCAATGGAATCATGGTTATTATATGAAATATGAGAAAGAAGATAAAAGAGTTAACCAAAATGTGGTGATCAATATAGTTTTTATAATAATATTTCATTCCATATATCTTCTTGACCACAATGTCATATGGGTTGGGTTATTCATTTTAATATTATATTTGAATAAATTGGTATGGAAATTAGGGTTGTAGGGTTTTGTATCGTTTTGAGTTTGGTAACTTATGGGATATGGGATATGGACTATACAAACAGGTTATTATCATGTTCAACACGAATCTCATGTCTATTATTAAAATTAGGGTTCATTAATTTACAGTGTTGTTTCTTCTTCCCATGGTTTTGGGTTTTATATAAAAAATGTTTGATAAAAAGCTATGGCTGTGTTGATTTAATAATTTTTCATCCCCTTGGTAATATTAATCAATCGCCAAAAAAATATTTCTCATGAATCATTTCACAGTTTTAATTTCTAATCAAAAAAATACTCCACATTTCTCATCTAATTCCTTTTACCTCTCAAATGCATCAACTAATTTATCCAATTAATAAAATTTATTTTGATAAGTTTTTCCCATAGATTAACCTTTTTAAAAATTACATAAATATATACTATAATTATAATAGATAAATTCCTAAGAAGTACCAATGGTTAATCAATCATGTGATTTAGGGTTGAATGTTCATAACATCTCTTAAAATATTTTATGCTACAAAATTATTTTCATACTATAATTTAAGCCCCCACCACAACTTAGTTATTATTAAATATTTATATTTTTGTGTCGCCCTTTATTTTTACAGGATACCACCATCAATTGTTTTTTAAATTATACATTAATTTCCATAAAAACATTAGTATAATTACATAAATTAAGGCTGCTTAACATAATGTTCGTGTTTCTAACTTCACTTCAATTATGTTATTAAGAATATTTTATAGATTAATTGGATAAAAATTTATACTTTTATGTCGAATAATATTTTTATTGTATTCAAATATACTAAACATAGAGTGACCCTATCCTTTAACACATAATATTTCATTATTTTAAGCATATTTAAACATCAAATTAAAATCAAATAATCTTAATGTCTAGTGTCTTGAGAGACTTGATACATAAAACTGAAAACATGGGACTAAATAATACATTTTTAATTAAAATTCACAATGATATCCTATGTTCCACTATTCTCATACATATGAATAAGATAACCTGGGGATAATATGAACAAAGGGATGAGCTAAAATCCCAGTAAGGGAATAATCATAAGAATAAATCTTATCACATAAGTTAGATGCATAACATAATGATATAAAAAGGAATGGAACATGATTAAACATAAGGAATAGTAACATCTAGAAAAAGGGATCATATAATCATGGGGTTATATTAATGTGGAAGCACCATAAAATGTGAATTTATCAGAATTCAAGGTGCATTTCACAGAGAGGAGTACAAGGCAAGGCCCGTCGCACATAGAGGAGAATGAGCTAGGGCTCGTCGCACAAAGAGGAGAACAAGTCAAGGTTAACCACCAAGACCATTGCACATAACATATCATGTGACTAAAAAGTACCCAATGAATTGGTACACTATCTGGTAACACCCAACATAACATATTCTAAATATGCCTTCCACATAAATAATCATACAAAAGTAATCAAACATATAATAGTGGTTACCCATGGAAAGAATTGGGTATCTTAGTCATGTCGAAAGCATAATAAATGATAGTATCATAAAATTAACCATGAAAGAATGGAATTAAGTCATAAATGGAAATTAATAATGAAATATAGTAATATATCATGATATGTAATGTTAGACTATAGATAAAAGATTTTTTAAGAAACTGTAAAGATAAAACATTTTAGTACTCATTAAGGGAAAACATTCATGATTTTATAAAATGAAAAAAGGAATAATTATATTTATAAAACCAAACATCAACCAAGATATTTTTTAATGATAAAATTCATGATTTTAAAAAAAATTAACATCTCTTAAAATAGATTTTGGAGAAACCTCGAAAATGATTCAGAAATTTGGGAGTTCCCATGAATCAAGATTTCTTATTGGGAAGAATTGAGTTGGGATCCTTTAGAAACATGTATATCCCTGTAAAAGAATGATGAATGGATCTAGATACATGATATTGGAACATTAAAACAAAATTTATAATATTAACATATAAATAAGAGATAATTTCATTTGGTTAACGATTGATAAAAAATAACTTGATGTAATAATGGAGGTTCGGGTAGAACTACTTATTTTAAGTCTGATGGTGATACCACATGATCATACATTCCTGGATAATAAAATTATATTAATTAATTAATATTAAAATAAAATTTTTTAGTTGTGATTTATTTATTACAACCTTATTATGTTCATCTATGGCTGTTTTTATGAGTTATAGTGTTCAATTTTATCGTTCTGGGGTGCTCGTTTTCTTAGTTTTCATGATCAGTCCAGTTATATTTGATTTTGGAAGTTTAATTAAAATGGTATTGGTTTTTAAAAACTGTAATAATATTATGTTAATGAAAATATAGAAGATAAATATGGTTAAATAATTAAATTTATTATATGTTATGAGGATGAACCATTAGATAAACGTTTAATGATAACTACTTGGATTTATTTGGTGGTTTTTCGAACATGATGAACACATTTTTTTATAAATTTATACTTTGTAAACAAAATGATTCAAATAACATTACAATAGATATAATACATATATCAAAATCTCATTAAACCATAAAAATGGATTCAAAACCATCCATGAATATGGTAATAGAAATTGATAACTCGTTGTCCTTGAAGGTGACAAAATAACACATCTCGGATGTTGATTTCATTTTTAGTATAAAAGTTGGGGGAATGAGAGATGATGAAGAATTATCAGATACGAATAAAAAATTCTTGTATATGTAAGGTAATATAGTTATCATTCCATTTGAATTATTATAGAAGATTAAATAAAAAGAAGAGAAAGGAACTTGAAAAAAAATAAAAGAATCTGAAAGTGGAATTTACTTATTGAATTTACACTCTGTGAAAGCCTCCTTATAGAAGAGGTTTTGGGATTTTGGTGGGAACAATATCTTACAGACTGGTAAGATAGGGTTGTATAGAGTATTTGGTAGAACATATTCAAGGATCAAGGCTTGAGTCGTGCGAGGAGAATTGATGGTGTGGGGTGGTATTTATAGTGGAAAAGTTGGGTGTTTTCTCATTATTTCAGTCAGTTTTTTATTATTTTGATCAAGATAGTAAATACTGATTATTATTGAGACTATATATAGTACTTTTTGCATGTAAACTCGAACAAATGGTTACTTACATCATCAAGGACTCATGCATGACTCAAAAATTCATTTATTTACATATACTGTAAACTCCCGTATTTCACTACTCAACGAAAATTCATGTATTTTAGAGAAATACTAAAAATCAACCATAAAATTTTTTATTATATATAATTAAAAATATAAATCCGTTTTTTTAAAATAATTTTCTAAATCTGAGAAATTTAATTTTTAATAAAAATCATAATTTACATGAAAAATATAAATTTTAACATTAAAACTACTTTTATAACACTTTGGAAGATTAATTATGGTATCATAAAATTATCTTATAATCATAAGTAATAAAAATATTATATTATCAATAAATTTTATGAAAATAAAATTTCCTTTAATTTATTAATTTAATCATAAAATTTTAATCAAATATACAGGGCTTACAAAAATACCAACACTTAATTAATAATTTTTAAAAATATTTATTTGTTATACTATGATATAATTATATCATATTGACGCTTGTATGATGGTAATTTTTTTTATATCTTCATTGTGAAGTTTCTATTATATTGTCCAGTTTACGATTCTTAAGGGGTGCATTACTATTCCAAATGTCAAGTTACTATTTCATCAGTATGTGTTCTTTAACTTCTAGATATACGATTTCTTTCACTCATTATTCATTTATAATTTTTGTATTCTATTTTATTTGTAATATTATATTATTATACTATAATATGTAATTATAAGAAGGGAAATACATTGATAAAATATTGGGTTGTTACATTCTTTCCCCTAATGAAATTTCACCCATAAATTCTTTTTTTGTTCTAATATGAAAAAAGTGTGGGTACTTTTCCGTCATCACTTCCTCATTTCCCCATGTTTCATATTCTTACATATGGTTTTTTCATATTACTTTTACTTGGTGAGTGGTCTTATTATGTAGAACATTATCTCTATGATCCAAGATCTCCACTGTTTACTCATCTTAAGACAGGTCATTCTCCAACGGTCCCACCTCTGAAGACAGTTCATGTGAAGGATCTATTATGTACATCCTTAAGAGGAATGTGAGGAATACTTCGTGTACTTGATACATGGTATGGGGATGTTCTATTTTATAGGATACCACTCCTACATTATCAAGGATCTCAAAGGGGGCTATATACCTCATAATTAGCTTCCTTATCATAACAAATCACATGATATTATTCCAAATATATATGCGGAGGAATACTATGTTTCCAAACTTAAACATTATGTCATCTTAATGATTGACGTCATAACTCATTTATCAACATTGGGATACTGTGATTTGCTAGTGAATAGTTTTCACCTTCTCCACCATTTCATTGACCATTACCGATCCTAGAAGCATGAGCTCACTGACTGCATCCTAGCATGATGGGGTTCTACATCTTTTCCCATAAAGGGATTCATATGTAGCCATTCAGATGATTGATTAGAAACTATCATTGTATGATTACTCAACCATAGGAAGATATTGGTTGCATCCTCCTTTGTAATCTATAGAACATTCTCTCAACATGTCTTCCAGTGTCTGAATAGTCGACATAGATTGGGCATCATTTTGAGGGAGATAGGTCATACAGAAGATCAACTTAGTGCATATACCATGTTGCATACTTTTCATGAACTTTGAGGTGAATCATAGATCTCGATCAGATAAAATCTATAGTGTTACTCCATTCATTCTTACATCCGCTTTGATATATTTCTATGTAATTTTATCAAATTAAAATTCCACTCAAATAATGATAAAGTGAGATATATTTGTAAGATGATCCACAATAACCCATATATCATTTTTTCATCTAGATTTAATTGGATGTCCAGTGACAATGTCAATTGTGATTTTCTCCGAATTCCATGTTGGTATGGACAACGGTTACATAAAACCTTTATACTTTGGTCTTTTAGACTTCACTTGTTGATATAGTAAGTACTTTGATGTATATTTAGTAATATTCTTTTTTATATTTCCCCGCAAAAATTTCTCTTGGAGATCTCAATACATCTTTGTGCTCCATGGGTGATTAGAGATGGTTAAACTATGTGAATCATTTAGAATCCCTTTCTTTGTCATTGGATTGGATGGTACAAATATCTATGAATCAAATCACATTACTCCTTCCTCCCGATATTGAACTCAATGGATTTCCCATTTTGGATAGCTTCCACCCTTTTTTGAATTTCAACATCATTTCTCTGAGCGTACATTTATTTCTTCACAATGGATGGTTCAGTAATCATTTGAGAAAGGAAATATGAGGATCCTCCCTTAAGGATTCCTATTTCTATCCTTTTTTAAGACTAAGAATATTGTATCCTTCTCAATTCCCATCATTGATAAAGATGTCAGATCCTTTCTACATAGAGCTTCGACACCTTCTTTTCCTTACCAAGAGAGTAGAGGATTTAGAAGTCATAATACTTTATGAGATCTGACCATCTTCACTGCTGCATATTGTGTTCCTATTCTGATAATATATATTTGAGACTTTTGTGATTATTATATATCTCAAACTTCTCCTATATTGATAATACCACTAGATAATCAATGCAAATATTAGATCTATGAAATCTAGATCATGAATATGACTGTTTTTCTCATGAATTTTAAACTACCTTGAGGTGTAGGATATTACTTTATAATTTTTCATTAGTACACAACATAATTCGTTTCTTTGAAGAATCACTATATACAACAAATAGTTATCTACTTTTTGGGATTGTGAGTACAGGTGTAGTGATAAGACTCTTTTCGAGCTACTTAAGGATTTTAAAACACTCATGAGTATAGAAAACATCACTACATTATTATGTTAACTTCTTAATTAGGTTTAAAAATCATTAGAAGTTTTTTAAAAAATCATCGATAATACCTATCTAGAATAAGAATGTTTCATATCATTGTTACAGATGTTGGTCTGGTCCTCTCTTTGATTGCCTTTGTCTTGGAAGGGTCCACATATATTCCCTTCCCAGTGATAACATTCCCAAATAATTCCACTTCCTCCATCCAAACCTCACATTTACAGTACATTTCATATAGTTTCTCCCTTCGCAAATCCTTCAACACAATTTTAAAATACTTCTCATGTTCCTCATTTCTCTTGGAGTATATCACAATATAGTTGATAAAGACAACCCCAAATATGTCTAGGTAATATATAAATAATATATTCATTAAATCCATTAAAATTAAAGGTTCATTAGTGAATCCAATGGGAATCACTATGAACTCATAGTGTTCATACATCGTTCAAAATCCAGTCTTGGGAATATCTTTTTTACGCACCTTTAATGGTTGATATCCCTATCGATGGTCGACCATAGAAAAATAACTAGCACCACATAGATGATTTAAAAAGGCATATATCAATGGTACGGTATACTTGTTATTTATTGCAATTTTATATATTTCATGATAATAGATTCATAGTCTCATTGATCCATCCTTCTTTTTGACAAAGAGCACTGGCACACCACATGGTGAGGCACTTGGGTGTATGAAAACCTTCCATATTCTACTATAAGTACTTATTTAGTTATTAAAAATAAATTGTGTCCATTTAATAAGGTGTCTTTGATATAGGCATAGATCCAGGGAGAAGATCAATTGTAAACTCAACCTCTCGATTAGGAGGATGACTTGGAAACTCTTCGATGAATAAATCAATGTAATCCCACATGACATGCATGTCTTCAAGCATGATAATATCCTTTTTATAAATAAATTAAGCAAGATAATATTTCTAATAAGTTATTAATATCTAAAATTGAGTTGATAATTCTAAAAGAGATTCATCTACCTACTTACACTTTTAATGAATTGAAGAATGCTTTGGGATTTGAAGAGTGTTCTCCCTTTATAGACAGTTTGTGTTGGATTTATATAATGATATCCAATACATTCCCAAAATAGAATTGAAATCCACCAAAGGAAGTAATAAAAGTATTTTCTGAGAGGTTTAGTCCAAAAACATTAACCAGGGAGGAGTTATATACTATGGATTCAATAATTTCCCCATTATCTCTTCTCATATATAATTATATCTCTAATTTTTTAGGTGGTGTTTGAGTAGTTAAAGGAAACTTTCATGATATGAATGAATGCATAAAACCATAATCAAATAGTAAAATTTTTGTTCCTGAATGTATAAATAGAATTCCTATCACCACATCATTGTATGGATCCACATCAGCATTAGTGATAGCATATTCCCTTTCTTGTTTCGTTAGATGTTTTTTTGATTTCCTAGGAAAGCCCTGGGCTTAGGGTATTGATTTGAAAAGTTCCCATGTTCCATGCAGTTGAAACACTTATCTTTACGTTATTTGTTGATATGAACCGTCTTTTGTTCCTATGCATTAGTGTAATTATTCATGTACCTTCAAATGTTCGTTTCCAGATGCCCCATTATTCCAAATTTGATACACATCTAAATTCCCTCTAAACAGTTCCTAGGATTCTTCTTCCAACAATTTTGACACATGGGATGTTCAATATTCATTCCATAATGGGATTTTCTTAATGATCCACTCATGTTAGAGTCAATTTCCACTTTTTTCACCTTGTCCAAGAGACCATTGAGAGTATCTTATCTCCATTTCAACCATAAGGAAACAACAGAAAATATCCTCATAGCTGTCAAAGTCTAAAATCTCCAATTCTTTTCAGAGACTTGTATAGAGTCTGCTAATGGATTTATCAACCGTTCTTTCACTATTCATGAAAAATCCATAGGTGTACTCTGCAGTACTTGTGATGTTTTCTTAATACACCCCAATAGACTCATCTTATTTTTTTATGTATGAGGAATTATATTTCTATATTAATATATATGGTTCGAGAAAATATTTGTTGAAAAATATTTTCTTTAAATATTTCCATTCTATAGAATCATTTTTCTCCTTAGACATTGTGTTATTGATCAGTTTCCACCACTGATTAGCTTCCCCATCCAAATTATATACCACAATGAAAACTATATCTTCTTCTAATAACTTGAGGACATAGTATATCATTTCAATAGAGTTAATATTTTTTTGTGAGGATGGGATCTAAAGATCCATTTAACATGGGAGGCCTTTCATGCATGAATGATTCAGAGACAACATTATCTTTCTTTAGAGAATTAGGAAGTTCCATATGATTCATGTTATTATACATATCTTGATCAAGTTAAGAAAGTCTTGTCATAATGTTTTGAGAACCCATTCTCATTATATCTATAATATAATTAGGTAAATCATCACAATTTCTATCACATTTATTTTTAAAGTGTGTTATTTTATTTCCAACCATTGAATAAGAAAAATAAAGTTCAATTTTGGGTTTTTAATACTTATCTAATAGGCTAATAAATCATAAAAAATTAATCAAAAAATGATAAAATTGTAAATGAAAAGTAAATCTTAACTTGTGAATCCCTAGGGATCAATCTAGGTTATTCTGGATCATTTTGCTAACATATATTATAATGGGATATTTTTTTGTTCCCTTAATAATGCTTCATAACGAGCATATGAATTTACCAAAGCATATCCCCAAGGAGTGTTAAACTAGGTGCATAATAAGGCCCATTGTCGTGTACCTGGTCACCCTGAGTTAGTCTGGGAACACATTATCAGAGTTATTAATCCTAGGTACATAAGTTCGAGAAAAAAAATCCACTAATAGTTTTCAAATAGGGATGTATTATCATGATAAAACACTTAATAGATACTTACAAAAATTTAGGAATGTTTTGTTAAAGATTGTCTTATCCCTAAGGTTCTTACTAAAGCGCTCTATTACTAGTCTCCAAAAATAACTAAACATGTTCTCTAATACCAACTATATAGACTCTAGCCTTTATATCATAATATTATAGGATTTTATTCATATTGGAACATCAAATTAAAAATTAAGGATCGTAAAGTCTAGTGTATTGGAAGGCTAGGTACAAAAAACTGAAAACATGGGATAAAATAAAAAATTTCTTTATTTAGTCTTCATAAAGAGATCATAACATAAATTTTAATCCTACATATTCATAAGATAACCTAGAACATGGGTGAGAAAGCATAATTTAATGATATAAAAAGGAATAGAACATGATTAAACATAAGGAATAATAACATGTAGAACATGGGATCAAATAATAATCAAATTGTATTAATGTCGAAGAACTATAAAACATTAATTTAGAATGATTCACGAATCATTGTACATAGAGAATCACGAATCAAGGATCATTGTACATAGAAGATCACAAGTCAAGGCTAACCACAAAGATAGTTGATCATAACTTCTCAAGAGACTAAACATTATCCATTTCATTGGAGTTCAATATGGGTGCACCCATAATAATATGTTCATGAATATTCTTTCCACATAAAGAATCATACATAAGTAATCATACAAAACATAAGGGATACCAATGGAATAAATTGGGTATCATAATCATGTCAAAAGAATAATTAAAGTGTGTATCATAAAAGTGTACATTAAAAAAATTAATTAAATCATACATGGACATTAATAAAATAATATAGTAATATATCATGATAAGTTATGTTAAAATGAAGTGAAAATAGTATTTAATAAACATTTGAGATAAAATATTTTAGTACATTTTAATGTAAGACATTCCAGATTCTATAAAATGGAAAAAGGAATAATTATTTTTATAAAATCATAATTGAAAGAAGATATATTTTCATGATAAAATGATATATTTCATAATAATAAAGGATGATCAAAATAGAATATATAGAACACCTGAAATGGGTTTGTATTTTGGAAGTTCCCTTAAACCAGGCTTGCTTATTTGGAATAATTAAGTATGGAACCTTTGGAAAAGAAGTATTTCCCAAAAGAAAATTAAATGGATATTGATACATGATCTTGGAATATATAAAAAAAATTATATGATTAAATTAAAATTAAAATATATTTTTATTTTGTTAATGATAGATAAAAAACAACTTGAATGAATAATGAAGGTTCAGGTATAATCCATTACCTTAAGGTCGAAGGTGTTCTTCGTATGATCTTAGAGTGATAGATGATCAAATTATATTCATTAATTAATATTTGCCAAACATTTTTTAATTATAATTTATTTTTTATAACCTTATTAAGTTCATTTATGGACCTATTTATGAGTCATAGTGTTCATTTGTATCATTTGGGAGCGCGCGTTTTCTTAGTTTTCATGGTCAGTTCACTAGTATTAGAGTATGGATGTTCATGTAAAATGGAAATGGTTTTACAGAAGTGTCTTTATATTTTATTAATGAACATATATATGATATAAATGGTTATATAATTCATTTTATACTATATTATGATTATGAACCATTAGATAATCATTTAATGATAATTGTCTGGATTAATTTGGCAGGTTTTCAATCACAACGAACTCATTTTGTTTTATAAATTAATATCATGTACTCAAACATATTCTATAAAATTAAATAATATATAAGACATATATAATATTATGGTTTGTCCATAAAAATTGTTTCATGTAAATCATTTAATATGGTAATAGAAATTGAAAACCCATCGACCTTGAATGTGTTAAATTAACACATCTAGGACAATGTTTTAATTTTTAGCATAAAATAATGGGAAAAGATAGAATATGAGGAATTAAAAAATTGGAATAAAAAAAATTCCATTTTATATAAGGTACTATAGTCATCATACCATTTGGATTATGGGAGTTTAGGAAATACAAAAACATAAAGGAACATAAAAGGAAAATAAAATAATAGGAAAGAGGAATATACCTCTTGAATTTATCCTCGTTGAGAGAATCCTTTGGGAAGAGGTTTCAGTCTTTTGATGAGAACAATAGCACATGGACGTGGGGTAGAAGTTTGGGAATATTATTAGGTAGAATATATATAAGGATCAAGGATTGATAGGTGTTAGGAGAAGTGGTGGTGAGGGGTGGTATTTATAATGGATGAGTGGGGTATTTTCTCATTATTTTTTCCAATATTTTATAATTTTTCTCAATACAATAAATAGTGATGATTATTGAGACTAAATTAAAAAATGTGTTCACTAAACATGAAATAATGGTTTCTTAGATAATCCATGACTCTAGGATGACTGAAAAATTCATTTATTTACACATATTGTAAATTACTATACATCACTTTTCACAAATATTTTATGTTTTTCAGAAAAATCTCAAAAATTCACCCTAAAAAGTTTTCTACATGTAGAATTCAAAAATAAAATCCATTAAAAAATATTTTCTAAAGTTTATAAATTTTATTTTTAATTAAAATCATAATTATTGCAGAAAATAAAAACAGTAAAATTAAAACATCTTTTATAACACTTTGAAAAATTAATTAAGGTATCATAAAATTATCTTATAATTAGAACTCACAAAAATAATATTTATGAATAAATTTTACGAAAATAATTTTTCTTTTATTTTATTAAATTATTCATAAAATTTTAATTTAATATACATGAGTTACAAAAATACCAACACATATGTAATATTTTTTAAAAATATTAATTTACTTATAATATGATATAATTATATCATATTGAATCTTATAATATGGTGAAATATTATTTATAACTTCATTTGTGAGGATACTATTACATTGGCTGGTTTACTATTCATAAGGGTTACATTACTATTCCAAATGTCAAGTTACTAGTTAATTTGTATGTGTTCCTTAACTTCATGAGATGCCTTTTATTTCACACATTATTCACTTGTAATGTTTTTATTGTGTTCAATATATAATCTAATTTGATTATACTATAATACATAATTATAATAATGAAAATACATTGATAAAACATTGGGTCAGAATGGCCCGAAGGCCTTCATTTTTTTTATTTTGATAATCCTCCAATCAAGGGGTGAGGTGGAACCCTTACAAGGCCCGAAGGATTACTGAAAATTAAATGACCCATACGTCTTAGAGGGAATCACCCAGACAAGAATACATGGAACTGCTCCTCCATCGCATATGTCATAATATTAGTACTCCACCTTTGCAGGGCTAGTCGGCTAGCTATCCTATGCAATGTTGTACAAGCCCGGTACCGATGGCTAAGCCATACCCTCTCATTCATCCAATTCTAGTTAGCTCAGCTCTAATGAATGTTCCAGGCTTGAATCCTTATCTGAATCCTTGTCCCTTGTAGTTTGAAAAGTACATCTACATTCATGTTTCCTGAAGGCCTTGGGGTGGCCTGAAGGCCTTGAGAATCAGTTGGCCTGAAGGCCTTGGTTGGCCCGAAACCCTTGCAGGACCCGAGGACCAAACTGGTGGACCAAAGGACCAGATGGATGAATAATTCCAGTTGCTACAGTACTAAAAAGTACCGGTTATAGTTCCTACTACAGTACTACTATAGTAACTCTACAATACTTCCATAGTAACCTGGAAATACGCCACCACCCAGATTTATCTCGGGTCTCTTGGATGCACCTACCAAGTCCGTTCTAACAGGGATGAGTCTCAAGTGAGTAAAACATTGGGTCATTAAAAAATGTACCCCACTTTATCATCGATTATCATCACCACAAATAGTTTCTTGGATTTATTACTTTTAGATTCATTTAATTCCCTTTTCCATGATCAGTTTTAAATATATTTTAATTGTAATGATAATGAAAATTGATATTTTCATTCATTGTTTCTAGGAATTTTTCTTACTAGAATTAATGTTTTGTTTATATCTGCATCTATTTACATGACTATGAAATTAGTTGGGTTGAAAAAAATTCCAATTCTCAAGATAAACTCTTATAAGATTTCTTAATACTGTTTTTTTAAAGGATCCATTAGTTGTAGTTACAATGTTGTTATATTTAATTATAATAATTTAATATTCTCAAAAAAAATTAACGGTATTGACTTGATTCATACTCAAAGATCATATAATATTCTATAAAAGATGAATTTACCTCCTTTGAGTCTTCAACTATAATAATATGATGCTTCAAAACTATTGTTATCCACCCATCAATAAGTCTGTATTCTATAATGTTATAGCTCAATTATGTATTTTACATCAAAAACCATTCATATTCAAGAAATCTATACAAAAAAATCTATAGGGTCTTACTATATGCTGAAAAAATTTGTGTCACACCAAAAAAATACATTCAATAGGTCAGCATACAATGGAAATCACTGAGTAGAAACAATTACACACCTAGGTGACATTTCACTATTGTACTTGTATGAACATACACATTGCCAACCCACCAACACTATAGAAAGAGATAAAATAAAATTGACTCCATAATTTAGGGACACATCAATTACCCAAAAATAACTACAATAGGATTATTTTAAAGCATAACGGAACAAGAATAAACTCACAAAAATAGGTAAAAGTGTCCAGCCTATAAGGAGGGGACTAGTGTCAAATGCAATAAAAGGTACGAACCATTTTCTATTTAACTGAAATATGCACCACATACTCTTGGTCCTCCTAGGACTCCATAACATAGATTTTAATATTTAGAAGATATGATATTTTTTTGGAAGATCCCATGTAGGGGTTTTTATAACAATACCTATAAGACCACAGTAAAATTACCATTCATAACATATAAAGAGAGTAGTCATCCCATTATCATAAAGAATTTAATCATAATATGATAAATTAAAATAATAAAAACCCAGATATATTCATGATAGTCCCCAAGTATCAAATGAGTCTGAACCATACTTCCTTCTATGAGACTCTTCTAGAGAATTTAGGGTAATGCTCATATGAGACAACTCAGTCCACAATCCATTATATCAAAATTGGTTCTCATGTGAGAGGCCATAATCATTTCACATTCCCATGAATAATTACCCACTAGAACACGAAATATATGTATACTTATTTTGGGGATATCACCCAGGGCCTTGGGGGTATACAAGGCCCAACATGTAATAACCTTATACGTATGGGATCATACACCTGTGTAAGTTGGTTTGGAAAATTCTTCAAACATTGCCTAGGGAAGGTTCAGAAATGATAGATGATCAAACCTAGGTCACACAGAGGGATTATTTAACTCTATCCAAGGCTAATCACATAATGGTGATCACATACTATACCCAAGACATAATCAATCACTCTACCCTAATAGGGATAGACCAAGGGAATGATCTTTATAGAAAGCTATTCTAAACTGATGTGTTCGAAGTCTACATACTACCATGGAGAACATACTATGAATGTACTAAGAATACATTTATTTTCATATAATGCCCATGTATTCAAGTGTCTCTCCATATCACATAGAATATTTCTACCATATACCCAATATTTCCTTTTAGGATACATGGAATGCAGGGGCTATGCTGAAACTCAGTGTTTCTTTCCTTACATGGTCCATGTATTCTTGTCTATGTCAGTGTACTTTGGGAATTTCTCCTGTACTTTGGAAATGTTTATGTACATGGACATGTCTGAGTACCAGGACATTCACATGTACTCTATCCATTCCCATATACTCTTTCCATGATCTTGTTCTTGGATGTTTTTATGCCCATGATTCCCTATGTTACATGCTGAGCCTCCCGCATTGGGTCGCACAACATGTGAAAAAAATCACAATGCATGTAAAATTATTCTCTAAATGTAAACCCTATAAATGTATGAAGTATCCACATGAAATGTGTTCCTATGGAGTACATACCATACAGATGGGATTTAACATGAAAATCTATGTTGTTATTTGAGTTTCATTCGTACTACCATCACCATCGATTCTGCCCCCAGGCACACTACTAAACACTTATCTAGGATCATTGAATCATTTCCATCATCATTAACTAGATTCTATCCACCCAAATCGCATCATGAATCCAATGTTATCACACAACCATTATAATATTCCCAATCCATGAAACATAAACAACCCATTTAACATAAATCCATTATTAACATCACACATAGAGATCATTTCATCGATCTCAAACTTGATCCCAATATAATGATTTGTTTCAAAAAACAACAATTGGAAAATTATTGTTCAATGGGTATGTGTCAAACTACTATCCAAATGAAATAATAAATATGGCCACACATATAATATCAATAGAGAACTGCAAAATATACATGTATAGAGGGATCCTAAGACATTTTTTAGATTAGCCTCAATCTGTTGAAATATAGTCAAAAAACCAAGTGGTATTTAAATAAGAAATTGATGAATATCATCAATTAATAAATCTAAGAAGATAATGGTATACCCATAAATGAACCATTCGGATGAAAAATAAGTATTGTTAGAAGGATTGAATTGGGTCTAACATGGTACAAATAAATTAGAATAATATCCATAAACAACATCCTAAATCAAGTTTGGATTAGTTAAATATGTTTAATAGTACTCCATAATTGTCATTGTAAATTTCCAATAACATCATTGGCATAAATGATTTCAATGGTACAGATCTATTTTATGATCATCAATTAATGCCACAATTCACTCCTCCACTACACCTCTCGAATCCATAGTGTTATGTATTAAACCATAGGACTTTCTCATAATTAATTTTAAATTAGGGGAGGCTAGGTATTAAGAAATAAAGTAATTATTGAACTAATTAATTCTCTAATCCACCCATGAACACTTTTTAACCAAACTTATCCTGTTGAAAAACATTTTATTCAAGTTAGAGTAAAACTCATATTAGAGTTTCAATAAAGATCTCAGTTTTCTCATATGAGACATTACAAAGAATTTTTCCAATATTTGAGAAAAAATATGCATGCATGATTTAATATATTTAATATTTTCATTATATCAATTTTGAGCCCCCTCTAGACTTAGAGTATCAGGATAACATAGCTCTTAAGTCTACAAATATTCCTTAAAATATTTTAAATTCTAAAATTGAAATCTCAAAGTCATTACATTATCCCCACCTTGGGAAATTTATTCTGTAAAATCAAAATAGTCTACTCAAAAATATGATGGTGATAAGTCTGCATCTAGGTAACCTTACCCACTATTTTCTCCTAAAAATTCATATTCTTACACTAGATGTTGGGACCATGTTGAATGGATTATAAAGTTTGAATAGTTAGCCTTTGTAGAGTGTTGTATTTTGTTGTCAAAGAAGATAAATCAATTACCTTTGCAGAAGGATCTTAAATCAAACGATGCATTGCTGGTATGTATTTCACACATATCATGAGTTTGGAGAACCTGTGATGCAAGACTTAGGAAGTAAAGGGGGAGAAATGATGATTCCAGTCATATAATGTTTTGATTGGAAGGAATGATGCTGCTGGGGGAAAGGGATGTTTCAGTTCCCATTACAACTCTGACGATGCTAAAGGTGATCTATCAATGGATAAATATCACGATAGTGGGATTCGTGATAAGTGCAGAAGAATGGTTATGGGAAGAAGTTAAGAGAGAAAATTACAAATCAATGGAAAATCTGGGGACGGCAGAAAAGAACAGTTTAAGGTGGCATCATTTTCCAGTGTTTTCCAAATTTTAGGTCCTGAAAATTGGGGGATGAAGATGTGTTTTTGGCAATGGATGAAGCATTAAAGATTGAATATGGTTTAGATTTTTGCGTGCAAGGCATGATTCAAGATCAAAACATCTAAAAATGAAAAAGTCATGGAGTGCATGTAAATTTAGGGATGTTGCGTGCAAAAATAAAGTGGTGCACGCAATATATGCGGGTTGCGCGAAATAGTAGCGGGTTGCGTGAAAAATTAGATCATTGCGCGAAATATCTGTGGGATGTGCAAAATAGAGGAATGATGTTTTTCACGCAAAAGGTGTTTCGAGATCAGAAGCTCAAAAAATTTCAAAGGAATGAGCTGCGTGAAAAATTGGATCATTGTGCGAAATACGATGTCGCATGAAAGGATGGGTTTGCATGCAATATGGAATGCGGTTTGGAATTTTGCGCACAATTGGTGCTTCATGATTAGAAGAATGAAAAATGGAAAAGGCATGAGGTGCACGCAATATTGAAGCATGACGCAAAATATGAAGTTCACTGAAAGTTTTTTTCCATGCATAAAGGAGGTTTTACGCACTGATTAGTGTTTTTCACGTGGGGTCAAAATTGCCTATAAATATGAGGCTAACCCTCCCCATTTGTTAAGACTCGACACATAGTATAAATTTCGAGCTCTGGTGTGCGTAAAATCTTACGCTAAGTGGGGTGCGTGAAAAGAAAGAGGTTTTCGCGAAATAAAGATAGTTGCGTGAAAATTTTGGAAGCAGCGTGATAAGTAAATCTTTGCATGAAAAAGGGAAGTTGCGCGAAAATGAATTCCATGCCAAAAGGGAATTTTTACGCACAAGCCATTTTAATTGCGCACAAGGCACCCTAAAGGCTGCGTGAAATATTTGGGGTCTTCGCACATATTCAGTAGTGCGTAAGAGAGTTATTATCGGCTTCTGGGTAAGAAAGTGAATATTTGTACTTCAGAGAATACATATGTTCAATTGTAAAGAAGCACTGAAACATTGTGCTACCCTATATCTGCTAAGAGGGAGAACACACACTATTGGATTGTTTTCAAAGTGCTGCACGAGTGTTAGGGTATATCCTACTCGTTGTATTCCACATCAAAGGATTGTTTTCTAGTTGATTGTGTGGTACTGGATTGTTTCCGTACCATACCAAGGACGTAGCTACTCTTTTTGAGTAGTGAACCTTGTAAATCTTGTGTTCCTGTGGTTGTGTGTGTTCAGAAGGGAAGAAACTCTTTAACAGAAGGCGAAGGTTGTTTCAAAAATGGGAAACATAAAAAGAAAAAGATATCACAGATTCACCCCTCCCCCTCTCAGTGATACTTGGATCCTAACTGGGAACATCAATTGGTATCAGAGGGAGGTTCCCTTCGCTTATTCATTGCTGATGTTTTTTGAAGAGAAGTTGTGATGGATAATCTAAATTGCGTGAACAGTAAAGGGATTCCAATCTTCGATGGAAAGAACTATCACATCTGGAAGGATAAAATGATGTCGTATCTTATGTCTCTTGGATATGAAGTTCTTGAAACTACAACAGAGAGATTTCCTGCTATTTATGACAAGGTCCCTCTTACTCCTGTCGATAAGAAGAATCTTGAGAATGATGGAAGAGCTAAAAATGCATGACTCTCATCACTTTATGAGAGTGAGTTTTTAAGAGTGAAAGGTGTCACTAATGCTAAAGGCATCTGGGGTAAGCTAATGAATATCTATGAAGGAAATACAAAAGTGAAGAAGGAAAAACTACAAATATGGAGGCCGAAGTATGAAGACTTGAAAATGGTAGAATCTGAATCCGTTGGGGAATTCTTTACCATGGTTAATGACATTGTCATTACAATCAGATGTCTTGGTGAAAAGTTAGAAGATGGTATAGTTGTTGAAAACATCCTCATAATTCTTCCTGAAAAATTTAATGCTAAAGTTTCGTCACTAGAAGACAGGGGCCGAGAAACATTATCTCTTGATGATTTGCACAGTACTCTCATTACTTATGAGATGAGAAGAGAGAATACCATGAAGATCAAAGCAAAAACTGATAGAGAAATGTCTTTCAAGGCAGAAATGAAAGAGAAGTTGAATAAAATTCTTATTAATGAAGAAGCTGGTGAATCCGAATCTGAAAATGAGGTATGTCAAAATTTTGATGAAATAATATCCTTTTTTTCTAAAAATGTTAAAAAAGGAATAGGTAAATACAAAGGGAATCTCCCTTTGAAATGTTTTGAATGTGGTGCAGTTGGCCACTTTGCGGGTAATTTCCCTCAAAAAGGGAAAGATGACGTCAGTGATGAAGAAGACAGAGGACCAAGAAGGTCATGGAAGAAACATGGTCGAAAGATAAATATTTTGGTAGAGGTCTGAATAAAAAGATCCTTAAATAAAAAAGAAGAAGCTTTTTGTCAATAGATGAAGAAGATGATTATAGCGAGAATGAATCAAAAAAATCTTCTACTGAAA
The DNA here is from genome assembly GCA_963277665.1 of Viscum album. Lineage (NCBI taxonomy): Eukaryota > Viridiplantae > Streptophyta > Magnoliopsida > Santalales > Viscaceae > Viscum > Viscum album. The sequence goes on from OY728138.1 coordinate 219,221,753, forward strand.
AAACTAGAGAGAGTAACTGTTTTGCAACAGTGAATAGTGATGATTATGATAGTAGTAGTACTGAAGAAGAAGAGACTCAACTTGAACAGTATCTGAAAGAAGAGCTGAAGGAATGTTTGATGAAGATAAGAAAGCTTGAGAAAGAAAACAAGAAGTTGATAAATGAAAATTCCATAGTAAACAATAAAGAAGGTTTTACTGATGAGAAAATCAAGATGAAAAAGGAGATTGATGATCTGAAAAATTCTCTTGAGAATAAAAAGAATCATAATGATCATCTTGAAGTGAAGCTGAAGGAAAAAAGAAGAAGAGTTGGAACTTGTCCAACAAAAACTGCATAAAGCTAATGAAACGAATATCAGTTCCAAAAATTCTATCTCAAAAGTTGGTGAATGTTCCAATAAGAATGAACCAAAAAAGGATCTACAAAAGTTACCTTCAAAGGTTGAAATGAAAGACAAAACTGGTTCTGATAAGAACAAGGCTGGAAAGACAAAGTATGTGGTCAAAATCAGCAATGCAGAAAAATCAGAAGTGCATAAAAATCTTGAGTCAATAAAAACTTCTAATACTTCTGGTACTGATGAATCTAAGCTTAAGAAGAGAGTTACAAATGAAAACATGATGGTTTTTTAGAAGCGTGTTCACAACTCCAGTCAGTATAAAAGTTTTAGAGATAAATATTCATTCTATGGTTACTGCTAGTATTGTGGTGGATTCAGACACATGGCAAGTATGTGTTGGTTCAACCAGCAACATTACAACTATTCCAAAAGTTTTGAAAGACAAGGATTGAGGGGGATTCAACCCTTTCAAAATAGAAGGTATCCAAATATGTTTCAAAAGATATCTGAGAAGACAGGTGTGAAAGTTGAGAATAGATTCCAACCACTGGAAACTTATTGTGAAAGATGTGATCAACCTGGACATCTTCCTAAGGGTTACCTTAGTGTGTTACCAGAGCAACAAAAGTTTTTTAATAATCCTCAGAAGAAAAAGTTTTTAAAATCCAAAAGGGACAAGTCTGATAAGTCTAAAAAGAAATAATTCATGGTTCTCTGTCCAGAACACATTGATTTGTCTAGGAAATTTAAAGAAGCACAATAAAAAGTGAAGGAAAAGGAAGAACAAAAAGAACTTGTTGTTGAAACTGCTTTGAAAGCTACAAAAGGAGAACGTCCATGGATTCTGGATAGTGGATGTTCGTCTCAAATTATAGGATACTTAAATCTGCTGAATAATGTGAAAGAATTTAAAGAAGAAACTTTGACATTTGGAAATGATGAATCTCTAAGGATCAAAGGTGTTGGATCGGCCATCATTGGAAAAGAAAAGGTGAAATCTAGAAACTCACTATATGTTGATGGGCTGAAACATAAAATGATTAGTATGTCACAAATCTGTGATGAGGGCAACAAAGTGATCTTCAGAAAAGATGGATTTGTTGTGAAAAGTGAAAATGATGGAAATATAGTTACAAGGGGCCAACGTACAAGAGGGAATTTGTTCTAAGTTGGGGATGTGCATAACTCTTGTAACATGAGTGTGGTGGATGAAAATAAATTATGGCATAAAAGGCTGGGGCACATGTGTCAGAGAAATATGTGCAAGTTATCAAAGCGAGAAAGTGTTCGGGATATGCCTGATTTATCAAGAGAAATAGATTGGTGCTGCAGTATTTGTGTGAAAGGGAAGATTGTTAATTCTTTGCACAAGAGAGTTAAAATTCACTCAAAAAGACCCTTAGAACTTATACACTTAGATATATGTGGACCAATGAGAAAGAAATCTTCAAATGGAGATAATTACTTCATTACATTCATTGATTACGTTACTCGCGTTACTTGTGTTATGTACATGAGACGTAAGTCAGATGCTATAACAATGTTTAAGAGTTTCAAAAGGAAACCGAAGAAAGAATGTGAGTATTCAGTGAAGAAGTTGAGAACTGATAATGGTGGTGAGTATAAGAATGAAGAGTTTGAATGTTATCTTGAGAAACATGGAATTAGGCATGAGTTCAGTTCACCATACACACCTCAACAAAATGGGGTGGCTGAAAGAAAGAATCGAAGTCTGGTGGAAATGGGGAGAACTATGTTACATGAACATAGTCTCTCTCATTATTATTGGAGGCAAGCCCTGAGCACTATTGTGTATATTCAGAACTGATGTTTCTATATGCCAAACTCATATATGACTTCATATTAAATGTTCTGTGGAAAAACTCCATGTCTGAAACATTTGAGAGTTTTTGGGAGTCCTTGTGTTATAAAGAAGAAAGGTGGAAATCGGGGAAAATTTGAGCAAAGAGGAGATGATGGAATTTTTCATATCTATTCTATAGAAGGAAGAGGATATACATGCCTCAACAAAGAAATAGGAAGAATTATTGATTCTTCGGATGTAAAAGTTGATGAAAATGCTGAGAAAGAAATGCAGTCATATGTTGATATAGAAGTCGTGCGGGATAGAGATGGTTTTGTTAACAATTCTGATAATGTTGCAGACTGTGTTCATCCTACTCAAGAAGAGGAATCTGACTCAGAAATCTCAAGTGATGAGGATGAATTTCAAACAACTCATCTTAGGTTGAGAAAACAAGTGGAGTCTAAGAACATTATTGGAGATAAAAATCATAGGGTTCAAATAAGAATAACAATGAATGCTATATCACATACTTATCTTTATTTGAAAGTTGAACTGAATGATGTAAATGAAGCATTTGAGCATCCAGAATGGGTTCATGCTATGAATGAAGAACTTGATCAGATAGAGAAGAACAATACTTGGTAAATTGTACCCAAGCCAGACAACAAGAACATTATTGGTACAAAGTGGGTATTTTGAAACAAGCTGAATGAAAAAGGTAAAGTAATAAGAAACAAGGAAAGATTGGTCTGCAAAGGGTATTCACAAATTGTAGGCATTGACTTTGGTGAAACCTTTTCTCTAGTAGCTAGATTAAAAGCAATCAGAATATTTCTTTCCATTACTGCACAATGAGGTTACAAAATCTTTCAAATGGATGTAAAATCTGCATTCTTGAATGGTGATCTTGACGAGGTTGTATACATTGATCAACCTTGTGAATTTTTTATTGGGAAAGATGAAAGCTATGTGTGTAGGTTAAAGAAGGCTCTGTATGGGATAAAACAGGCTCTGAGATCATGGTATTCAAAATTAGATACATTCATAAAGAAGATGAACTTTATGAAAGGGAGTGTTGACAGCAATCTCAACATCAAGAAATGTCAGGAGTTTTCACTGATCGTTATTGTTTATGTCGATGATATTATATTCGCTGGAAATGATGAAAGATCATGTGAAAAATTTTCTAAGGAGATGAGGAAGTTATTTGAGATGTCAATGCTGAGAGAAATGAAGTACTTTCTTGGGTTAGAAATTTCACAGAAGAAGAATCATGTTTTTCTGTCTCAAGAAAAGTATGCTAAGGAACTTCTGAAGAAGTTTGGCATGGAAAATTCGAAACTGGTTTCAACACCAATTTCAGTGGGAACCCAGTTGTCTAAAGATGGATAACGCAAGGAAGATGATCAACAAGAGTTTCGAAAACTGATTGGAAGTCTGCTATATTTGACTGCCTCAAGACCTGACATCGTCTATGCTGTTACTTTATGTGCAAGATTTCAGAGTGCTCCTAAAGATTCACATTTGATTGCTGGAAAAAGAATTATCAGATATATCAAAGGCACAACAAATTTTGGAATCCGGTATGATGACTCTGAAAATATTGATCTATTCGGGTATTCTGATGCTGATTGGGCAGGAAATGTTGATGATCGAAGATCCACATCTGGTGGAGTATTCTTTCTGGGGAAAAGTTGTGTTAGTTGGCATACTAAGAAACAAAATTCAGTAACTCTTAGCACAGTTGAAGCTCAGTATGTTGCTTCTACTCAAGCTGCAACTCAACTAATGTGGATGAAGACTCAGCTGGAAGATCTACTTATTGAAGTAAATCTACCATTGCTCTTGGTTTGTGATAATCAGAGTGCAATCAATCTTACAAGAAATCTAGTACAACATTCTCGTTCAAAACACATTGATATAAAGTACCACTTCATCAAAGAGTACGTCGAAAATAATTAATTAAGGCTGGAGTATGTTCCTACATCTGAACAAATTGCTGATATATTTACAAAACCATTACCGAATGAACCATTTGCAAAATTGAGGTTGAACATGGTTGTACAACCTTCTTCTCATCAAGGTTAAGGTACATGTTTCTGTCCCATCTCTCGTCTTACCATTGGATAGTGTTTTCAAGGGGGAGAATTGTTTCATAAATCTATCCATAAGAAATCATGTATTAAGGGAGAGTTCTGGGTAAGCTTTGAATTCAGCATGTATGTGTGTCAACTATTCTAACTGTTTGTTGGAGTGGATGTAGGAAACACTATTGTTTTACAGAAAAGTTGAAGAATTGAAGAATTATGAAGCAGAAGCTTAAAAGATGTTTTGAAGAAGGATGACGAGGTACGTTCATGAGATTTCACAGTCACTGCTTTTGGACAGCATGGTTTTGGCCGTCAATAATTCTTGTTTAAGGTGGCGCCATTTTCCAGTTCTTTCCAAATTTTAGGGCCTGAAAATCAGGGGATGAAGATGTGTTTTTGGCAATGGATGAAGCATGAAAGATCGAATATTGTTTAGTTTGTTGCCTGAAAGGCATGATTCAAGATCAGAATATTGAAAAATGACAAAGGCATGGAGTACACGGAAAGTTAGGCATGTTACGCGCAAAAATAAAGTGGTTCACGCAATATATGCATGTTGCACGAAATAGTAGCGGGTTGCACGAAAAATTGGATCATTGCGCGAAATATCTGCGGGATGCGCGAAATAGAGGAATGATGTTTTTCGCGAAAAAGGTGTTTCGAGATCAGAATCTCAAAAAAATTCAAAGGCATGAGCTGCGCGAAAAATTGGATCATTGCGCGAAATACGATTTCACGTGAAAGGATGGGTTTGCGCGCAATATAGAATGCGGTTTCGAATTTTGCGTGCAATTGGTGCTTCATGATTAGAAGAATGAAAAATGGCAATGGCATGAGGTGCGCGCAATATTGAAGCATGGCGCGAAATATGATGTTTCCTGAAAGAGTTGTTCCTCGCATAAATGAGGTTTTACGCGCGGATTAGTGTTTTTCGCGCAGGGTCAAAATTGCCTATAAATATGAGGCTAACCCCCCCCCCCCCCATTTTTTAAGACACAACACATAGAAGAAATTCTGAGCTCTGGTGCACGTAAAATCTTATGCTAAGTGGGGTGTGCGAAAAGAAAGAGGTTTTCGCGAAATAAAGACAGTTGCGCGAAAAATTTGGAAGCAGCGTGAAAAGTGAATCTTTGCACAAAAAAGGGAAGTTGCGTGAAAATGATTTCCGCGCCAAAAGGGAATTTTTACGCGCAGGCCATTTGAATTGCACGCAAGGCAACCTAAAGGCTACGCGAAATTTTTGGGGTCTTCGCACGTATTCAGTAGTGCATAAAAGTGTTCTTACCAGCTTCTGGGTAAGAAATTGAAGACTTGTACTTCAGAGAATACATCTATTCAATGGTAAAGAAGCAATGAAACCTTGTGTTACCTTATTTGTGCTAAGAGGGAGCACACGCACTATTGGATTGTTTTCAAAGTGGTGCACGAGTGTAAGGGTATATCCTACTCATTGTATTCCACATCAAAGAATTTTTTTCTACTGGATTGTGTGGTACTGGATTGTTTCCGTACCATACCAAGGACGTAGCTACTCTTGTTGAGTAGTGAACCTTGTAAATCTTGTGTTCCTGTGGTTGTGTGTTTTCAGCAGGGAATAAACTCTTTAACAGGAGGCGAAGGTTGTTTCAAAAAGGGGAAACATAAAAAGAAAAAGATATCACTGATTCACCCCTTCCCCCTCTCAGTGATACTTTGATCCTAACTGGAAACATCACTAGATACACACATTGAGAATCGATTTCCCATGAATGAAATTCTAAAGCTGAATGATATTTTTTAAGGTCCTCCAAAAAGGTAACTCCAACATCAATGTTTGGATTTCCATAGTCGATAACATGGGGTGATTCATATACATACCTCATCAGACACAAAACATTGAAAAAATATTATACATGGGATAAATATGGTGTTAGATACAGGTGGTAGGCCAACTCTCCAACCCTACACAATATCTAGAATGAGCTAACAAACCTTTGAGACAATGTGCTACCCCATCCAAATTTTCGCAGTCCTCACTGAGGTGATATCTTCCAAAATACATGGTATCCTTAATCGAACTCCAAATTACATTGTCATTGGTCCTCATAAAATTTTATAAGGATATAAGAAGCCAACATATACTACTAGTTGATCTAAATCATCTATTCTAACATTCTCACTAATTTTAGAGACATTAGTGTTGAATCCCCTAGACCATTATAGCATAGTGGAAACCTTCAGGGTCACCCATATGAAGGATATGAATAGTTCCATATTGATGTTGGAGTGATAATTTTTGTTGTATATGAATTGCAAAAAGGTTTGGTGATCCTATCAACTATATCCAAATTATAAAATTATATTTCATAGCATGTAATCTAGAACCTAAATTTCCTTCTCTATCATCCCATCAGTCTGAGGATTAAACAATACAATCAAAAGAAATTGAGTCCCAAAGTCCGCCTACAATCATATATGTAACCATGATGTGAAACAAGTTTCATGGTATGAAATGATCATTTAGGGATCTCAAAGAAAATATATTATCATTTGAATGTAAAGGTATCCAAAGCTCTATACTAAAATTTTCTCTCAGATTAGTGGGAAGTGGGTGGATTAGTGAGTCATCCTATAATCACCCATATGAAATCATGTCATCTAGACTATAATGGTATCATTTTCATGATGTCAATTGAGATACCATACCTCTTCCTCTATAAAACCTTGTAGGGATGAACCGGACTCACTAGATCATGGTTGTCATCCATCACCTACTAACCTGTTTTGTAGTAAGATAATAACTTCTCTACACCATTCTATGTTCTAAGAAACTAGTACTAAATCCAATGGCCTAAGAAAATATTCTCCACGCATAGATATACAACCAATGGGGATATATGAAACACCCTTAACACCATCTCTCACAATGTCACTTGTACCTCCATCCATCCTATGAATATGATGATGTTCTCCCCATATTCAAAACATCCATCTAGAGCATGTCGAATAGATATCTATATACTCTAGGTCTCAAAGTAGGTATCATCATAACAATCCTCCATAACTTGTTGTATATGTGTAGGGGTAATAACTATCAACTGCAGGTAATTCATACCATTCCCATACACTATGTAAAACTAAATTTAGGCCAAATAATTCGACTCCTCTTTCAATAACTATTAAAATGGATATATTTAAAGACAAATTACCACTATGTTCAACTTCCTAGGTGTTTAGAATATCTCAATGAAAAAATCCATGATGAAATATTTACATCACCAATGTAGCATGTTATTCTCCATCCTCTAGATGATATAATTGAGGATCATGTGTTCTATATACCCATTAAACTGATCACCCATAAGATAGAGCCTCTAAATAATTAGGATGAAGACATAAACTAACAGCTCAAGATAATGGGTGACATAGTTTTTATCACGAGGTATTATCAATCAGGACCCATATTCATTCATATCATTCCTTGGATTCGGAAAACATCCAATACTAGTCTTAGAGGCCTTATAGAACACCACATTCTCAAAACCCACCTACAGAATTTTACAAATAGGGGAACCCATCAACAAATACTAATTCTTCTAAAAAAATTCTAAAACTACTCATGCTAAATTAATGGATACAAATTTAAGGTTAAGTAAATTAATCATGTTTTTGTTTTAGAAATATCTGAAACAAATCACCTATAGTATCTTATCAACAAAATAATGTATACACATATGTAACACTCTTGGGTGGCTCCCTTGTTAACATAACATCGACATTTGTTGGGTTCACTACAACACCCTCTACTAAGATGAAATTACTCAGAAAGTGTATATATAGCCTCATGAATGGGAAATTCAAGAAATTAAATTAATTTCAATACTCTTAGTGTATCTCTTGGATCATCCTCAAGTGTCTCATGTGATCCTCCATGGATGCAGAGTACACTAAGATGACATCGATGATGAACCCCAAGAACTAGACTATGAAGGTCTTAAATATCATATTCACGAGCCACATGAAAACAGATAGGGTGGTAATTATTCCAAGGGAATAACAAAGTAATCATAGTGATCAAAATGGAATCATAAATTCACCTTTGATATATCAATATCATGAAGACTGAGTTAGTGATAGCCTGATCTAATGTCAATATTCTAGAATCCCCACACCCTTTCTAACTACTATAATAGTTTATCAATCATCAATATTGTAATATTTTTATCCATGGTCACCTGGTTCAGGATATGATAATCAATGTATAACATCAATATCACATTCACCCTCTTAGAATGAAATACTGTCTTGTCATGGGGTGACAGAGTAGGTCTTAGAAATCCATTCCTTTGAAAATCACCCAATGACACCTTTAGCTCTTGATTATTTAAGAGATACAACTGACATTCTTGTTTATATATATGTATATTGTACATATTTTTACTTCTATAAATAATTATATCTATTTCTTTGTAGGTAATTCTTACACGTACTCAGGGAATACGTCATCATATCCCTCCACCATTTCCAGAAACCAAAAGCTCATAGCATCTACTAAATCAAGTGTAATACTGGACCACTGGTTTTTAATAATTTGTATCAGCCTTTATATGGTACCATAATAATCTTTTCAGTTTAACATATCACTGATGATGTAAAACCAGAACAATAATGATAGGAATAAATAATCCAACACATAAAACAATCAATCTAGGCATAAACTGCGGATAACTAGTACATTCCTATGTTGACATCAAATGTACAAAATGGTGATATAATGATATCCCATAACAATATCTCTCCTACAAGAGTATTATTACACTATTGAATACGTATGTAATTTTTGAATCTCATATGGTAGGAGTCTCCTAGCACAAAGGTCATGCCAAAGGCCCAAGTAAAGTCTCCAAGTCTCAAACTAGATATATCCCAATAAAAGAGTTCACCAAACCTCTGCCTATACATACTATATATAAGATATTGAAGTCAAAGATCAAAAAATAATCAACCATTTAGACTCTATTTTATAGTCCACCACTACCTATTGTTGTCCTCACCCCCATGTGTAACACCCCAGGTAAATAAAGAATATGACATTTTCATATTTATCCATATTTGTGAATAAAATATTGATATGACTTTAAAGGGGATGCTATGCTCGATGGAGTACCCAACACGCAACAACGAGTTTCTTGGGAATCGTACGTTGCACTCTAATAATAAAATAATATTATTTTAAATAGTAGTTAACATGTAGCCGTTGTATTGGCGGGAATGGATAGAAATAACTAAAATATGATTATATATGTTTTTAAATGTTTTTATATTTATCCAATAAAAGAAAAAGGCTTATAACACGGAAAGAATTCAATTTTAGGCGTATATGCCCTAGTTTTCACTAAAGGTTCACCTATCGCCTTTTGGTGGCGAACCGTCATTAAATATATATTTTTTACTCTTATACATTCTATTGGACCAAATAAAAATCTTCTTAAGAATTGGGACATCAAAATTTACATTGTGTAAATTTTTGGTATCTTTCCGATAAAGTTCATTTTTTAATGAATAGTGTAAAATGTTGTATTTTAATTCCAAACCTATTTTTAATATAATTTATTTATATGATTAGATTATATTTTGAATTGGTTTTAAAGTGAAATCAGAATATATTTTTACCATTAAATTCAATAGTCGTCGTTGGAATTAATTTCACTTTGAAATCAGACTTAAACTAGTGTCAATCTTTTGATACTTATTGTTTCATAAAAACACGCTATTTGCTGTGACAGCGGGAATTAATTATTAAATTAATTAATGTTACTTATATGTTTTTAATTTTGTAAAATAGACTTCATTTTTGAATTCGGAATATCAAATATAGCTTAGGGTGAATTTTTGGGATTTTTCTGAAAAACTTCAATTTTTGATGAATAGTGAAACCACTAAGTGGTACTTATAAAAATCTGATTTTTTTGTTTAAATGAAATTTTGCAATCTTTGTGTTTTTAATTTCAAAAATCCGACATACATGGTTGTCATTAAGAAGTAAAATGTGGTTCAATGGGATAAAAATAATTTTTTGGTGAATAGTAACTTTTTAAGTTTTTAATCGCGATTAGAGGTAATTAGTGTACTTTATGGTAAGAATGATGTTTTAATAAAATGAAATGACCTAGACACATGTCCTACCCTCATTGGATGTGTCATGCCCGACCAAGAAAATCCATGGGTCAACTTGGGGACCCCATGGAGCCACTTTGGTTGGAAAATGACATAAATATCTTTTTATTTAATGATAAAGTAAAAATGACACAAACATAAGATGTTTTACTAAAAAAATTTTTACATGGGGATATACAAGTCAAATGTTTTACTATAAATAGTAATTAGAAATCTAAAAATATTTCCTATATCATAGTATTTTTTTTATAATTTTTAGACATTAAATAAATTAAATTATTTATGACATCATGATGATGCACCGATGACCTCATTATTTAACAATTTAAATAAAATTGAAATATAATGTAATATCTAAGACCAAAACATGTCCAAAACCTATTGGATGAATGGATTTAGAACCCTTATCACCTTACCCTCGAAATACATCAATGTGGGACTTTTAAAATCCGAAACTCTTTTGCAAATAAAGTAACATTTTGTAACTTTACAAGAGTGCCCCTCCTCTCCTCTTATAAAAGGCCACCACCTCTTCCTCCTTACCCACACGCCCAAAGTCTTTGGCTCGGCCAGCCCCTGCCCATTTTGTCTCTCCACTTCCTTCTCTAACTCCTTGAAGCCTCACTTTGGGCAGAATCCTTCCCAAGGAAGCCTTTGAGATCAAACCAAAGGGAGTTACCCGATTTTAATGTAATGTATTCACTTGAGTCCTTTTGTTTTATTTTGCTTCTCCAACCACATAAACTATTTTTATTCATTTCTTTTGTAACAACTCCATTATATTCAATATACTAGGATGTTTTTATAATAAGGATTCGAGCTACACATACACACACCTACATCTAATGGTTAAAGAACATACTGTTTCCGTGGATGGAGAATTTCTGCCTCACGAAACGATGATTGTTCAATATCCTTCTAACACCTTCAAAGGTAGAGATTAAGATGTCACTATATTTATATATGATATATAATATGTTTATTTTTTCCTTAAGCTTCTGTATTTTTCATTTATGGCATACCCTTATGGCTTCCATTATGGGTATACGCGATATCTTCATTTTTGGAAGTGCGGACTACCGCCCCCTCAAAGTGATTTGATTCGTTAATACCATATGTGGTACGTATAATGGATATATTTAATGATATTATATATGAAACCATACTGGAATTAAAATACTATTATGTTTCATTATGTTTTAATTCCATTAAATATGAAATAGAAATGGATGTAGCGTTCATGTGTACGTACGGCTTACCGTCTCCATGAACGGTACATTTCATTTCTTATCTCAAAATGTCATGTAATATTATAAGTACATATATATAATGGACATATAGGTAATATATTACATATAAATTATGGATATCATTCTGGAATTATAACATATATATATCTCTCTCATTTTGTTTTAATTCCATTAATATGTCAATAAATGAATGTAGCGTTCATGCGTACGTACGGCCTACCGTCTCCATGAACGGTACTTTTAGTTTTTTATCTCCAAATGATATGTAATAGTATAAAACGAATATTTACTGGATATATATGGTATTTTAATCATTAATAATATTCTGGAAATTATTTACTTATAACTACATGGGAAATCTTTTTTCAAACAAGTTCATTTTTGACTCATGTACCAAACATCAGCAAAAACGTCTGATATGAACTAACATTATTAAACAATTATTATAACATTATAATATGTGATATGAACCGAATAATAATCTCTAAAGGAGGTACTTAGGCAATTATTAATTTACCAAAGTTTATTATTCAGGAATATAAAGAAACGAACAAGACAAGTTGGACTTGAGGTAAGGGATCCTACTCCTCCCTATTTTTTTGAAGAACACTCTTTTATGTCATTACTTCTAAGATCATATTTCTTGTTATTGGGATGTTATTTTATATTAATCTTACTGTAATTTTTATGTTCATAAGATGAGAGACCCTATTCTCTCTCATCAATCCATTTTGGATGTTTTGAGTGGCGCCGTTAGGCTGCCGAATTTTCGTAAGAGATCTAACCTCTCTCTTTCTCTTTAAGTACTCTCCTTTATGTCACTTCATTTAAGATCCTCTTTGTTATGATGGGAGATGTTATTTTATATTCCTCTTTCTGTACATTTTATTTTAATGTGATGAGATACCCTATTTGATCTCATCAATCCATTTTTGAAAGTTTTAAGTGGCGCCGTTAGGCTGCGGAGTTTTCGTAAGGGATTTTTCATCTCACTTTTATTCCCGTGAGATTTAAGCTACATTTGCCACAATTTCCTTTGAGTGGTGTATGTAATTCCCATTATTTTACTCATTGTGTAATATAATTTCTTTTATGTGTATTTACATCAATATTGTATTCTCCTTCTTTCACAAGGTGTATGTTTCGAAAGATACCCATGTCGGTAAGGGTACCTTTCACCCTCCTCTTTTTAAAAGACTTATTTTGTTGGGTCTTTTAATTTACATATTTTTATGTTGGGATATGTTTTCATATATCCTTATTGATGTATATTTTATGTCCAAGTGATGACATACCCTTTTTTTATCTCTAATCAACTCATTTTGATGTGATGGCGTTAGGCTGTCAAGGGAACTTCTTAACCCAATTTCGATATCTTTGGGTTCAACATGTAGTTATTGAATATGTCATCCTTTGAATATGTGTGAATGTCCTTTGATTATTTTACACTGAATATCCACATATATTTGGTGTATTCGTTTGTCACACATAATTATGTAATTGATTTATCCTTAAACCAAGGATACCGTCTTTGTAAGGGACTTCGTCTCAATCTCCTTTCATTGAGGCATATTCTGTTTTATACACAACCTTCTTTTATACGGTGTATAAACCCCTTTGACTTTTACGTTTATTCAAAAGGAATCTTTTTTATACTAACTGTTTATTAAACAACAGAAGGGAATGTTTTTGTCGTATGTATGCGGCGATAACGACTTCTCTGCCGCCGTGACCATTATTTGAGTTTCAGCTTCCTCTACAAGCCATACCTTCTTTTTAAAAGAAAAATAAATACCATGTTTTACTTTTCTTTTATTTTGGTGTTGAAAATGGTTTTCATAATGTTTTTATATCAATGTGTTATATTGATATCTTGTGATTGAAAGGTGGAAATGTTATGTTTCCTTTTTCCATGTTTTATGTGATACGATTATGTTGAGGTTCTTGAGAATTGTTATGAATACGGGTGGTTCTATGATAAACTAAGGGTGAGTGAGCCCGATATAGCTCTCTAATGCATTGGGTAACGCGAAGGAGTGAAACTTTATGGTTTCTCCAAAGAGATTTAGGGAATATACTATGATGGGTATTCCAAACGTAACCAAGAGGGTTACTCCCTACGTAAGAATGTTATGAATGCCTCAAGTTACCTTTTATGTCTTATGATTTATATGATTTATTCATGATTTGATGAGGTATGTTAAAGTGCCTATGTTTTATGGGTAAAGTATAATTTCATTATTATGTATATATAAAATCATGTTTCCTTTCCATATTTTTATAACCCTTACAGGGCTTTTTATGCTCATCCCAAGTTTTTGAAATGTTTTTCACACATCAAGGGACAGGTACATGATGTGATGATAGTGTCAAGGATGTATCAAGAAAGAATCCATGTTTTATTTTAAATATGTTTCCGTTTATGGGAAGAATGAATGCTTTCTTTTATGAAACCACTTTGTTTAAATGTGGAATGTAATGCAAGTTTCATGATCTAATTCTCTAAAACTCTAAACCTGAAAAGATCCTCAATGTGTAATCTTGTAATAACTCACGATTAAGTAAGGTTTAAGGCTGGGGCCTTATAGTTGGTATCAGAGGTCGGTTTAGATAACTTTAGAGGTTAGGGTATTATTTAAGCATAAGTGGCATTACCATAATGGTTAGGATTTCAGGAAGAGTCCTAGTTTTAGATAAAGTGAATGAGTAAGTATATCTTAGTGTTTATCTTCCTCATTAGTACATGATGGTTTTGTTGATATACTCACATGGACATTTCTGTTTTTAGTGAATGGATGGATCTATCAGGCACCAAAGTGACAACAGGTTTGAAGGAAACTTTGGTGGTTCTATGATTAAGATACTAGATAAAATGGGGGATTTAATGAGGAAACTCATGGTTGTTCTAAACCAACTATCAAGGAGTCATGATCAACCACTTGAACCTTGGTATGATCTTTAATGCATCATGTACGAGATGACCAATCGATGTGGAAGTTCATGTAATAATTATAAAGGTAACCATTAGAGTTTATATGATCCTTACTTTTGAGGTAATTATGGGTTACTATATGTTATGATGGAAGTAGAAGGCATGAGATAAAATTGAGGTTAAATTATGTTATGGTTATTTTGATGATTTTATCTCTTTTTGGGGAATGATTTGAGAATTATATAGTTTTGGAAAAAGGAAAACACACAGACCGTGTGACTACCCGTCGCGTCAGACAAAGCTGCGAGAATCGAACCCACAACCAAAGTGCGACTGGTATTTATCGCCTGCCACTGGACTACGTGAAGTCCCTGGTTATTTTGACTATTTATTTTTAGTTATATGATTTTATTAATTAAGAGTAAGTTGATTTTGGGTTATTTATGAAAATTATTAACCTACCATGGAGGATATGTGATTAGGTTAATTACTTTTCAATACGAGACTTTAGGAGCAACTGATGTTGTTTAGAGATAAATGTTACGATTTAACATGGAAGACTATGTGACTAAATCCTTCAAATATTTGGGTTTCAATCTTATATTGGTTTACTTTAAATAATTTTATGGACAAATTGTTTATTGAATGGTCCTTGTTGAAATTTGGGTTTTGTTTGACAAATATTGGAGATTAAGAATTGATTTTATTTTTATAAAGGGTTATCCTTTTCTGGATTATCTGATCTTGTACTAACCTTTTTAGTTTTGGTTTTGATTAAGGTCTAAAGATATGGGAAGTATATAGTTCTTTTTTTGGATTAGGTGATTCTCTAGAAGTTGATTATAGTACTCTTAATGCGAACAGGTCTTCCTAAATACTCGTCTTTTGGAGAAAATACGAGTTTGATTAAGGAATCTAGTAAAAGTTGAAAGTATACATGACAAGTAAGTATGATACATTATGATATAGTTAAGCTAAAAAATAAATTCTTCAATGAAAAGTAACTTAAAACAAAAGTGTTGTCTGTTAACTTCTCCTACAAGGGAATCAAATGTCGTTTAACCCATCACAAGTTTGTGATTTTCTTATTGTTAACTTTCTCCTAGACATGTTTACTATCACTCTCCATCAGAACATGACCCTATGTTTTCTCCTCCATGTCCATGTTTTCCTACATGGAGTCCTAGTATGGGTTAACTCGGGTGACCTCTGTACTTATCTTTCATTATTTTAAAGTAATTGTTTTACCGACTCATTTTCCGATGTTGGACTTTCAAGGATGTTTCCAAGCTCAATTTTAAAAATTGCGAGGACGCAATTCCCAAAAGGGGGGAAGGATGTAACACCCCAGGTAAATAAAGAATATGACATTTTTATATTTATCCATATTTGTGAATAAAATATTAATATGACTTTAAAGGGGATGCTATGCTCGATGGCGTACCAAACACGCAACAACGAGTTTCTTGGGAATATTACGTTGCACTCCAATAATAAAATAATATTATTTTAAATGGTAGTTAACATGTAGCCGTTGTATTGGCGGGAATGGATATAAATAACTAAAATATGATTATATATGTTTTTTAATGTTTTTACATTTATCCAATAAAAGATAAAGGCTTAAAATACGGAAAGAATTCAATTTTAGGCGTATATGCCCTAATTTTAACAAAAGGTTCACTTATCGCCTTTTGGTGGAAAAATATCATTAAATATAGTTTTGTTCACTCTTATACATTATATTGGACCAAATAAAACTATTTTTAGGAATTGGGACATCAAAATTTACATTGTGTAAATTTTTTGTATCTTTTCGATAAAGTTTATATTTTTAATGAATAGTGTAAAATGTTGTATTTTAATTCAAAACCTATTTTTAATCTAATTTATTTATATTATTAGATTATCTTTTGAATTGGTTTTAAAGTGAAATTAGAATATATTTTTACCATTAAATCCAACAGTGGTCTTTTTAATTAATTTCACTTTGAAATCAGACTTAAACTAGTGTCAATCTTTTGATACTTATTGTTTCATAAAAACACGCTATTTTCTCTGACAGCGGGAATTAATTATTAAATTAATTATTGTGACTTATATTTTCTGAATTTTGTAAAATAGACTTCATTTTTGAATTCGGAATATGAAATATACCTTAGGGTGAATTTTTGGGATTTTTCTGAAAAACTTCAATTGTTGATGAATAGTGAAACCACTAAGTGGTACTTATAAAAAACTGATTTTTCCGTTTATATGAAATTTTTCCATCTTTGTGTTTTGAATTTCAAAAATCCGACATACATGGTTGTCATTAAGAAGTAAAATGTGGTTCAATGGGATAAAAATAATTTTTTTGGTGAATAGTAACTTCTTAAGTTTTTAATCGCGATTAGAGGTAATTAGTGTAGTTTATGGTAAGAATGATGTTTTAATAAAATGAAATGACCTAGAAACATGTACTAACCTCATTGGATGTGTCATGGACGACCAAAACAATCCATGGGACAACTTGGGGACCCCATGGAGCCACTTTGGTTGGAAAATGACATAAATATCTTTTTATTTAATGATAAAGTAAAAATGACACAAACATGAGATGTTTTACAAAAACAATTCTTACATGGGGTTATACAAGTCCGTTTTTTGACTATAAATATTCATTGGAAATATAACAAGATTTCCTAAATCATATTATTTTTGTTATAATTTTTAGACATTAAATAAATTAAATTATTTATTACATAATGACGATGCAGCGATGACCTCATTATTTAACGATTTAAATAAAATGGAAAGATAATGTAATATCTAAGACCTACACATGTCGAAAACCTATTGGATGAATGTATTGCGAACCCTTATCACCTTACCCTCGAAATAAATCAATGTGGGACCTTTAAAATACGAAACTCTTTTGCAAATAAAGTAACATTTTGTAACTTTACAAGAGTGCCCCTCCTCTCCTCTTATAAAAGGCCCCCACCTCTACCTCCTTACCCACACTCCCAAAGCCTTTGGCTCGGCCAAACCCTGCCCATTTTGTATCTCCACTTCCCTCTATAACCTCTGGAAGCCTCACTTTGGGCAGAATCCTTTCCAAGAAAGCCTGTGAGCTCAAACCAAAGGGAGTTACCCGATTTTAAGGTAATATCTTCACTTGAGTCCTTTTGTTTTATTTTGCTTCTCCAACCCCATAAAATATTTTTATTAATTTCTTTTGTAACAACTCCATTATATAAAATATACTAGGATGTTGTTATAATAAGTATTAGAGCTACACATACACACACCTACATCTAATGGTTAATGAACATACTGTTTCCGTGGATGGCGAATTTCTGCTTCACGAAACTATGATTGTTCAATATCCTTCTAACACCTTCAAAGGTGGCCATTAAGATGTCACTATATTTATATATGATATATAATATGTTTATGTTTTCCTTAAGCATCTGTATTTTTCATTTATGGAATACCTTTATGGCTTCCATTATGGGTATATGCGATATCTTCATTTTAGGAAGTGCGGACTACCACCCCATCAAAGTGATTTGATTCGTTAATACCATATGTGGTACGTATAAAGGATATATTTAATAATATTATATATGATACCATACTGGAATTAAGATACTATTATGTATCATTATGTTTTAATTCCATTAAATATGAAATTGAAATGGATGTAGCATTCATGCGTACGTATGGCTTACCGTCTCCATGAACGGTACATTTCATTTCTTATCTCAAAATGTCATGTAATATTATAAGTACATATATATAATAGATATATATGTAATATATTACATATAAATTATGGATATCATTCTGGAATTATAACATATATATATCTCTCTCATTTGTTTAAATTCCATTAATATGACAAAAAATGAAAGTAGTGTTCATGAGTACGTACGGCCTACCGTCTCCATTAACTGTGATTTTAGTTTTTTATCTCCAAATGATATATAATAGTATAAAATGAATATTTTATGGATATATATGATATTTTAATCATTAATACTATTCTGGAAATTATTTACTTATAACTACATGGGCAATATGTTTTCAAACAAGTTCATTTTTGACTCATGTACCAAACATCGGCAAAAACATCTGATATGAACTAACATTATTAAACAATTATTATAACATTATAATATATGATATGAACTGAATAATAATATCTAAAGGAGGTACTTAGGGAATTATTAATTGACCAAAGTTTATTATTCAGGAATATAAAGAAATGAACAAGACAAGTTGGACTTGAGGTAAGGGATCCTACTCCTCTCTTTCTTTTTAAGTACACTCTTTTATGTCATTCCTTATAAGATCATATTTCTTGTTATTGGGATGTTATTTTATATTAATCTTACTGTAATTTTTATGTTCATATAATGAGAGACCCTATTCTCTCTCATCAATCCATTTTTTATGTTTTGAGTGGCGCCGTTAGGCTGCTGAATTTTCGAAAGAGGTCTAACCTCTCTCTTTCTCTTTAAGTACTCTCCTTTATGTCACTTCATTTAAGCTCCTCTTTGTTATAATGGTAGATGTTATTTTATATTCCTCTTGATGTACATTTTATTTTAATGTGATGAGATACCCTGTTTGATCTCATCAATCCATTTTTGGATGTTTTAAGTGGCACCGTTAGGCCTGCGAGTTTTCGTAAGGGATTTTTCATCTCACTTTTATTCCCGTGAGATTTATGCTACATTTGCCACAATTTCCTTTGAGTGGTGTATGTACTTCCCATTATTTTACTCATTGTGTAATATACTTTCTTTTATGAGTATTTACATCAATGTTGTATTTTTCTTCTTTCACGAGGTGTATGTTTCGAAAGATACCCATGTCGGTAAGGTACCTTTCACCCTCCTCTTTTTAAAAGAATTCTTTTGTTGGGTATTTTAATTTACATATTGTTATGTTGGGATATGTTCTCATATATCCTTATTGATGTAAATTTTATGTCCAAGTGATGAGATACCCTTTTTTATCTCTCATCAACTCATTTTGATGTGATGTCGTTAGGCTGTCAAGGGAACTTCTTAACCCAATTTCGATTTCAATGGGTTCAACATGTAGTTATTGCATATGTCGTCCTTTGAATATGTGTGAATGACCTTTGATTATTTTAAACTTAATATCCCCTTATATTTTGTGTATTCGTTTGTCACACATAATTATGTAATTGATTTATCCTTAAACCAAGGATACCGTCTTTGTAAGGGACATCGTCTCAATCTCCTTTCATTGAGGTATATTCTGTTTTATACACAACCTTCTTTTATATGGTGTATAAACCCTTTTGACTTTTACATTTATTCAAAAGGAATATTTTTTATACGAAGTGTTTATTAAATGACAAAAGGGAATTTTTTTGTCTTATGTATGCGGCGACAGCGACTTCTCTGCCGTCGGGACCATTATTTGAGTTTCATCTTCCTGTACAAGCCATACCTTCTTTTTAAAAGAAAAATAAATACCATGTTTTACTTTTCGTTTATTTTGGTATTGAAAATGGTTTTCATAATGTTTTTATATCAATGTGTTGTATTGATATCTTGTGATTGAAAGGTGGAAATGTTATGTTTCCTTTATGCATGTTTTATGTGAGACGATTATGTTGAGTTTCTTGGGCATTGTTATGAATACAGGTGGTTTCGTGATAAACTAAGGGCAGGTGAGCCCGATATAGCTCTCCAATGCATTGGGTAATGCGAAGGAGTGAAACGTTAAGGTTTCTCCGAAGAGATTTAGGGAATATACCGTGATGGGTATTCCAAACGTAACCGAGAGGGTTACTCCCTACGTAAGAATGTTATGAATGCCTCAAGTTACCTTTTATGTCTTATGATTTCTATGATTTATTCATGATTTGATGAGGTATGTTAAAGTGCCTATGTTTTATGGGTAAAGTATGATTTCATTCTTATGTATATATAAAATCATGTTTCCTTTCCATATTTTTATAACCCTTACTAGGATTTTTATGCTCATCCCATGTTTTTGAAATTTTTTTCACAGGTCAAGGGAAAGGTGCATGATGTGATGATAGTGTCAAGGATGTGTCAAGAAAGAATCCATGTTTTATTTTAAATATGTTTTCGTTGATGGGAATAATGAATACTGTCTTTTATGTAACCACTTTGTTTAAATGTGGATTGTAATGCAAGTTTCATGATCTAATTCTCTAAAACTCTAAACCTGAAAAGATCCTCAATGTGTAATCTTGTAATAACTCAAGATTATGTAAGGTTTAATGATGGATCCTTATACCATGAACCAACTCGGTATGCCTAGAGTAGATCACTAGGGGGTTGTGGTGGTGAAAATTCAAACCATATTCCATTTCCTTCTTCTCTCTAAACTGCATAGCCATGTAATCCACATTATAAAACTCTAAATTTATGATTATATCTATTCAAGGGTGGTACATCTCCCATTTCTCTTTTTGATGTTTGGTGGTTCAGATAATCTTTCGCAAGATGTTGTTGACCATCACAGGAGAAACACAACCTCTCTCACAGCTGTCTAATGCCATCCCAATATCCCTAAACTATATTCCCTCTATCGCGAGACCATTTAATAATGTTACTCAGAAAACCATATCCTTTTTCATTCCATAAACTAATACTTACCATGGTATAAAAATCTAGTTTGACCATTATCAAAACCAATAATAAAAATATACAATACTTGAAAGCTCTCCACTAACAAAACCCCCTGAATCACTTTAGAGATGAATGGTCTAAAAAGATATATCACTATACATAATAACTTTGTATAGTACAAAATCAAAGGTATGTTCATGGAATAATGTATCTTCAACCATATACATAGAGTATCTTGATATGTTGGTGAACCACAATGAACACTCTTTGATGGTCATATTACCATGATAAAGCTGATAAAGCTCGTAAATATGTCCTCCTCACAATGTGGGTAGATAAGAAACATACCCAAAGAGATTCTCATACACCATATTGGATTGATCCATCATATCATGTGTCTGAAAGAGGAGACTATTGTCAAATGAAGAACCTAGTATAAGCTATGGTTTATCTGGACAACTATTCTCTGCCTCCACCAAGTCCTCCAATGAATCTCTCAAAGGGTATATTTTCTATATAATAAATGACATGTTTGTGAAAATCCTATGCAATATTGAGTGTAACAATACCATTTAGTCCACCCTGAAATCACCTAAAATAAAACATCATGATAGAAGTTTGCTCAATAACACAATTATATGTCAATTAGAATATGATACACGGAAATAATTCAAACAATGATATACTAATGGTATACACCATGTATCAATGAGTTTTCCAACATACATCATGAAATAAGACTATAATTGGCTATTTGAGTAATCTATAATCTAATAAAAATATCCCCATGGGAAATGATATCACTGATGGTTCTCATTTGAGAGGTCTTTCACATCATGACTCACCATTATGAAGTACCTATGGATCTTTGAGTATATTGATACAAAGATGTGGGATATCACCCAGTGTCTCTAGGGTATACCATAATCTCTCTAGAATCAGGCTCTATATAGGGGATCATATTCCTATGTTAGTTTTTCAGGATGATTCCTCAAATACCACCTTGGGAAGGGGAAGAAATGATATAGGATCACACCTTGGGTCACAAGCAGGGATTCCCAATCTCTATATAAAACTAATTCCATATAAAAGATCACATCCTATCTCCAGACATAATCCCTCATTGTAACCTAAAATAGATGAACCAAAAAAACATTACTTGGAAAAAATAATCCCACAATGATGATAAAGTGGGCCTCATAATACCATAGAGAATGGTCACTACGTGTAATGATCATACATGACATGTCTTGTCTACCCTAGGTCTTCCTATGTTTCACTATCCCACACAACATTTCTTTTTCCACATGCATTGTTTTTTTGTTTTTGATATATGAAATATAGATGTTAGGATGATGCTCAACATGTGATACATTATTGAGTTAATGTACTCTATATCATGCCAATGTACTATGGTTGTTCTCATGATACTAATCGTTTTTAAGTAGTGAACTATTCTGATGTGACTAGTTGTGTTTGTGATCATGTAACACTACAATACATGTAGAAACACTATCATCAGGAAAAATTTTGTGTGACATGTGTCAAAAAATGTGTGACATCCTTATTTTAATGTAAACCCTAGCATTGTAAGAGGTGACCACATGATGTGTGTTCTCCCAGATTACACCCCATGTAGTAAATATTTTCTGAGAAAATATAGACTATTCTATAAGTCTCACAAGTGGAACATCCATATTTGATTATTCTACTAGATCCACTGATAAACATTGATCATGGATCTTCCATGCTTGGCCATCACTAGTGTCTAAATTTTTTCATCCTAAATACCAGTGTGAAACAACTATTGTCTCCCCACTATGTATAGATAACTAAACCCCTATATATAAACTCTGGAACCAATCCCAATGAATCATCATCATCATAAACAATGATTTCATAGTCGATCATGAACCATAACCCATTGTATCAATCCATTTAACTAATGAATGATTCCCCAATTATCATTCACTTAGGATTTGTCAAAAATACATCCCAATTAAAAACTGATGAATGTCACATACAGAATGGGGATAAAAAACCATAAAATATGAATTTGTCGAATGGATCTCAGAATATATTCATATTGGCCTCAATAAATTAGTGTTTAATCAATGAATGAAGTAGAATTTTATAAATTTATCATTGAATATCATCAATTTTGAAATCTGGGAAGATAATTAAATAAATTAAAAATAACCATTGATCCTCAAATTAATCTTATTATAAAAATTGAAATATGTTCAACATGGTATAAAAAATGGTGATAAAATTCAAAAAAATATCCTACCTGAATTTTGGAAAATATATGATACCTAATGGTTATCCTTTATTTTATTTGATGAGATACACAAACTTCATTAGCGTAGACGATCATAGGGGTTATGATCTATTGGAACATGATCTATTGATTCTAGATGTCACTCCTCTAATACTCCTCAAAAATAATTTTGGATATGCAGATAACTATAAAATGTTAACATAACTGGGTTTAAATAAGATGAGTCCTGGTCTGGAGAAATATAATCATTATTTACCTGATTAATTTAATAATCCACTCATAACCACTTTTTAACAAAACACCTAAAACTAAAAAAATGTTATATACCACATAGGGTAAAACAAACATTCTTGATTCAACTACTGTGTCATTTTTCCTTTATGAGAATCCCATCAAGATATATTATAGTATTTCATAAAAATGATGTGTGTGTGAAATAATATATTTTATATTATAATTACGTTAACAAAGAGCCTCCTCCATACTTTGAATGTTGCACGAAATATGTACATTAATCTGAAAATAAATTATTAAAATATTTTAAAGTATTTCATGGTAACATTAGAGTGAATAAAATTAAATTTTCATCCCCATTCCTCCTAAAACCATTCCTAATCATAAAACCCCAAATCCATGTTTCTCCAATACCTATATTTCACAGTTCACCATGGGAACTCCCATGGACACTTTATAGAGACATATATTCAAGTGGATATCTAAGATTGTTAAGGTATCTTCACCAACTCCATCAACAAATAAATACCAATGTTTTATGTCACCCATAATTGAACTAACATAGATACCATCATACAAGCACATATAGAAACCATATCATCTACCCCAGGCTGACCATAAAGACTATATTTTACCATTTCATCCATATCCATCAAGGAAGTTTCAACTTATTCAAAAAACATAGAGATTTAATGATATATAATTTTCTAAAATTAACTAATCCCACTGATTAATAAATATTGTGTTATTTTCTATGAGGAAGATGAATAGTGGAACACTCTAAAATCCTATCTTTTTAGGTGAAATTAGATTATAGCCTAATGTGATGGAGAATTAAAAAAATATAAAATAGGATTTCATAGTTTATGTTTGTGAGTAAACCCATCATTATTTGATGCTTTTTTTAAACACTCAGTCATTTAACTAATTTTATGCTTTCTTTCTCATTTTTAGTAATAATCCTATACATCTCACTAATAAATTCTCAATATAAACCTTAATTCATTTGGTATGTTTTTTTATATTAGATTCGTGTGATAGTTTAGTGATTGATGATCTAATTTATGATACTTTTCCACAATGGATATAATTTATGGGTGATCTAAATTACTTCCATAACCTTGTAAATTCCATGAAATCATGGTTTAAGGATTCAGTATTGTGGTTTATTCACTATGAGATGACCATTTTATGGCTACCCAATGGGGATAAACATTGAATAAATTTTAATTAAATGTACAAATCACACACTTGATCATGGAAGGAACTCTAAAACTCTTGAAATGATGATAATAATGGATTTGAATAGAAAAAAATAGAAAGGTGATAATAATGGGGGTCACTTCATCATTATATTGGGAAAATATTTAATGATATATAATTCATCTTAATGTATTACTACATCAGAGGAGACATTTATTTTTTTACTTTTCTCTCATAGAAATTATGTTCATGGTAGGGATTAAATAAATTTTTTTTGAGTGAACCCACCACAAAAGGAGTAGTAATAGAAATACAAGACCCATAAAACATTGATATTTAGACCATCATTTTTTTATTTAAAACTCTCTATAAAAATATAACCCAAGTTGATTATCTAATTAAAAAATTATACTAACATATAGAAAACATTACATATGTTTCTATGATTTTGGAGTATAATTTCGAGGAACTAAAATTACTTACGTTGAAGGTCAGATTTGATAATTACCCAAGGACCATGAATCCTTAATATTTATAACATTAGGAGAATTGACTAGGATTTTTAGATATAATGATTCATCTATTTTGTAGAGACCTGAATCTTAACATACATGGACATTACATTACTTTTGTGGAATACTTAGTACATAACAAAAACACACACACAAGTACCGTAATAGTTTAGTGTCTTTGGAAACTCAGAATATAATATTCTAATCGTAGTGAAAGATCTTCAACATCTCCCATAAAGATCTTATTTTTTTTAAACCTAAATCCTTTATTTATGTCATGGGGAAAAGAAAACATTAAAGGGTGAGCTCAAATGCTCAGTAAGGGTAAACAAAAGAAATATCAATCACGTCATATTCATAAGAACATATCTTTTGGAAATCTTAACCTGCAAAAGAGATCATAATTTCATAACCTGGGATAAATCATAGTAGTGAAATGTAATCCCAATAATCATAACTTAAAACATGAAACTTTGTGTCTTACACACATAATCATAGAGATTCATTTATTATTAGTCAAGACTCATTTCCAAGACTATCTTAGTGGACAAAGTCCCTTTCTGAACCGAGTTCACTCCTCGTTTCAGTCATGTTTCACTGAACCAGTATAACCTACCGTTCCAGCCATGTCTATCTCATGAGATATAAAATAGTTAACCAATGAATTGGAGGGAGATATAGGTCCCACCCATCTCATAATGATACCATTCTTATGTGTGCCACAAAATCATAAATCATACATCATTGCATAACCCATGTAATAAAAATGGGAATCTTAAACATCATGACATCATAAAACATTTCATATAAGATAAAGGAATTCATAAAAATAATTCAATCACAACATAATCAAATCAATGTAATAATAGGGATATAAACATAACCCTTTATTATCTTAGATGGAAAATAATATTGATAAAACACTTGAACACCATTCTTGAGGAAAATATCCTTTCTACTTCAAAAACATTTTTCCTTTCTTAAAATGTCATACAATTTTAAACTAAAAGATGTTTATTAAAAATAAACATGAAAACTTGTAAAGGAAGCTTCTTGGAAATAAAGTTTTAAAAATCCATTCATTCCGTATAAGTTAGAAAACACATTCTTCTCGTACTTTTGTCGGAAAAGTCAAAAAGTACCTCGTACGAAAAACGACAAAAGTTTCCTTTCATATATTTTACTAAAAACTCACCTAAGGGTAAAATTAGATTTAAAAAATTGTAGGTGTATGGAAATAAAATTAAATATTGAGCAAACATGGATGTGGATGAAAAAATACACCCCAGTAAATACCAAAGTACAAACAATCTCGGATAAAAATGAGATTGTGATATTTTCCTTACCTTATGTCTGATTTGCTTCATAAGTGTCCAAACCTCCTATATAATTGTTTAAATAATGTCATTTACTTATTCCAGAATCATACTCATTGTTATGATATCATATATGGTACACTTATGACTTTATATTACCCGTTCTTTTGTAAATTCCATGTTAAAGAGCGTTTTGGGTAAAATTGTTTCATTTGTCGTCCATGTTTTGACTTGTAATTATTCATATGATTACTTAGATCATGATTACTTAATTCAAGAATACAAAACATTATTTATATATAATATATATACATAATATACATATATATAATAAATCAATAAATGTAAAGAAATACACCGTTCATAGAGACGGTAGGTCGTACGTACGCATGAATGCTGTTTTCGTTTCCTTATTGAGTTGAATGGAATTAAGTAGATGAAATACATATATATACAGATAAATCCAGTATCATTATTATGTCATATATTTCATGATTACTTATTATATGTACTTTATAATCATTCATGAATGGTTAAAGTGGAGAATGAATCTCATCGCGTCGTGGAGACGGTAGTCCGTACGTACGCACGAGCCACGATATCGTTCGCATGATTGTGGGACTGTATTGGAGTGTATGTATACTATTTCAGAATCAATATCAATTTAAAATAATCATATATAGTTATTATTTACACCATTATACCCATCCAAGTAAGGTGGTGGTGAAAAATAGATTTCACCACGGCGCGGAGACTGTATTCTGTACGTACGCACACGCGGTGATTTCGTTTTCCGTAGAATGGATAGATGGTGAAATAGAGTTTTTTCATACTTATAATAACATATCAGTATATTAGTGATACTTATGTTATTATTTCATAATGAAACAACCTATTAAGAAGAAGTGTAAGAAGAAATAAAGGTGAAAGAATCCGTAATGGAAATTACCTCTTCTTTGAAGCGCCTCTTTGAGATCTCCCTTTAGGGCACTAAACTTGGTCTTTGAGGAAGATCAGAACTTCTAGTATGTTGCTAGGGAAGTGGAGAAGAGAATTTTTTAGGGGTTTTCTGAGCTTGAATTCTCAAAGTTGTGTGAGGAAGAGAGGGAGGAGGTTCCCTTTTATAAGGGAGGAGAGGGGTACCTTTGAAATAACTAAAACTATTATTTTATTATAAAGTCAAATTCTGTTTTAAATAGCTCCAAATTGATTTATTTAGAAGATAAGGTGTGTATGGGTCTAAATCCTCTCATCAAATATAATTTAAACAAGTTTAGGTTCCTATTTTAACCTTATCATTTATATTTAACTTTATGTTAGATAATTTTACTTTTACCGTATCTTGTTGTTTTCTTACACTATAAGGTTAATAAACATACTATATCAAGCCAAACGAACCCCAAGTTGTTTATTATTAATATATATAACCTTATCTAAGTCATTTGGCCCATCCTTAGATTTTTGGGAATAAAATAACAATTAATAATATAAAATTGTTTTTAAAAACTATATTATGTCAATTTCGACACTATTTAGTAATTGATTTTTGTGAAAATCATAACATAATGATTAGTTCGAAAAAAGTTAATTAAATCAATACTAACATATCATATTAACCTATAAAATTATTTTAATTCATAAAAAGTCTTAAATTACATTTATTTGGGTATTTATAAAATCAATTATGTAAATATTTCATTAATAAGACAATTACTGCATCATCTTTGTGTCATAATAAATGATAATTATTTAACCCCTAAAAATTCTAAATAAATTCCTATGATGTATATAATTGTATTATATTTATGGATACTATTTATGTTCTAAGTTTCATGAAGTTTATCACTAAATTAAAATTATTATACTTATAGGATTTAAGAAAGTGACATGTTGTCACATTCTTTGGTTTTAATAATAATTAAATTATTTTCATTGAAAAAATTCCATTAAATGAATCTAATCTGACCCTTAGGTGATATGGGTCGACTTTTAGTCATCCAACC
This sequence comes from Viscum album, assembly GCA_963277665.1. Classification (NCBI taxonomy): domain Eukaryota; kingdom Viridiplantae; phylum Streptophyta; class Magnoliopsida; order Santalales; family Viscaceae; genus Viscum; species Viscum album. The sequence continues at coordinate 219,250,507 of OY728138.1, forward strand.
GGATCTTGACATGTGTTAGAGTAATTTTATAATATTATATTTAACCTTAATTTCCCAATTTACCTTTAACTATGGTAAATAAAATTTATCGTAGTTACTATTCATAAATCCCAAAAATAAAAAGTAGCTTATTAACATAATTTGGATACAATGATTCCAAATATGGAATCCATTTTTCCAAATTCAATACACAAAAGATGCAGAAATTAAATTATAATTAATCCTGTTGTCGAAGGAAAACAGGTTTTTCTTTAAAACATTGCAAAAGATTGAATTGATTTATCCTACGAATTCAAGGTAGAATCAATGCTAATGACATACATTATATTAAATGATAAAAATATATTCTATTTATACTTTAAAACCATTCAATATTATAATTTATCCATATAAATTATTTTCGATGAGAAAAGTTGTTTTTAATTAAAATATAGTCTTTTTACTATTCATCAAATTAAGAAAGTTACCAGAATAATATGAAAATTTTATCCAAAGTAAATTTTTATTTCATGATTCCAAAGAAGAATTTTATTTTGTAAAATTTAACTTATAGGCATGTCAAAAACTAGATTTAAAGTGGGTGCGCCATTAAAAGGCGGCAAAACTGCATTTTTTGAAAAATACTTATTTTACCCGAAAAATTTATTTTGTTCGTATACCATGTTTTAGAAAATGTGAAAGACGAATAATAATGTGATAAGATTCAAAATTTAGTTAATACTATTCATAATGTATAGTTCCTAATAATATTATAATAATATATCGTTGTTTAGTAAAACCCGGTATTGCGTACAACACACGCTATCGAGGAAGGTTGCGATTATGTGTAATCCAAGCCAAGTCAGGGTTTCGTGCTATGCAAGAATCCTTCGTTATTTCGTAAAACATAATCCAACCATATTTCATTTATACATTTAATATATATATATATATACTCAATGTTGCGTAGAATAACTATTATCAAAATTGTGTGTAAAACGATCCAAGAATAGTGTTGCATATACTGCAAGCTAATACGGTGTTGCGTATAGAGCAAGGTAATCTTGGTGTAGCATAAAACACAAGCCATTAATGAATTTAAAAGAATATTTTTCATAAAATCTCAGGGTGTTACATTCTACCCCCCTTTAAATGAATTTCTCCCTCGAAATTCATCGGGGTTATAAATGGTTTACTATTCGAAAGTTTCTTTAATAGAAACCCACATCGTAAAAAGGAATACCAAAACCAATCTTTCAAAACAAAAGTATGAAACGTAACGGTTACCCAAATAAACTAATCACTGGGTTTCCACATAGGTGAAAATATGGATATGGAAGAGAAATCTAACCATCATGTTCTGATGGAGAGTGGTAGAGAAAATGGCTATGGAAAATCCAGCAATCACAAAGCCATAAATTTGTGATTATCTAAGGTACCATCTGATTCATCAGATATAAGAGCACTAGGACAACATTTTTGTTTTTCAGGTTCATTTACCTAAAGTTGATGAAATTGGCATTAGAAGAAATACTTTTGTGATTTTGGTTTAGTTTCACCATTTGTCGTTCTTTGGACAATTTCCACTTCATCTCTTAAATAGATGAAGTTGAATTTGTCATTAATGATGTGTTATCAGATCATGTGATAGAATGATGGTTCATTCCATCTGTCTCAAACAAAAGGTTAGAAAAGTTATCAAAAAAATACATAAGTCCATCTATAGTGAGGTTAATCATATATGGTTCCTAAAATGGACTTGTACTTCATATATCATACTTCTTAATATAATAAAACTAGTTTCTACTAAACAGGGACTTCCTGTAGGCCAGTGGTAGGTGATAAAGGACAGTCGTACTTCGGTTGTGGGTTCTATTCCCACAGCCTTGTCTGACGTGATGGGTTGTCACCCATCCTGCAGGTTGTCCTTTTTCTAAAGCTATATTACTATAACATCCCATCAACAATATCAAAAAAAGTTTTATCCTTAAAAAATACTAACTTATGTCCAACATAATCCATTCCAATCTTTAGGCTTATCTAAAATACTTCGGTCCAAGCTCATAGTTTAAAGAAAATGATCACGTGAATGCCATCATTTATCCCCCATATATCATAAGATATATCTTGTTGGTCAAATTACAAACATGTGAGTACCTTAATCATGTATTATCTTAAAGAATGAATACCCATTGAACCTTAGTGAAAACATGAATGCAATTAAAAGTTAACACTTTCCACATACCAAAATCCTCAAAATTCTATATCCTCAAACCATGATGTCACTTAGTCCTTATATCAATCATGAGCTCATGAATACTATCAAACATATTAGATTCTCTTTATCCCTTCATTATGTGCATATCATCTGCTTTCCAAAAATATTTCAATCACATTTCATGGTTACCAATGCCATAAAATTATTGAAAACCACAATAGACCAAAACATAAATATTCCAATATTCCACGATATTATATACAACATTATTCTGAAATTCCATTACATAAACACATAATCATTCCACCACATCGTTTTCATATTCAAAATAGCCAATGGTGATCGCATGTGACTTCCCTTTGTCATGTGCCTTATGTGGTTGCTCATGTTGATCATCACTAACCCATTGATTAGGGAATTTATTAGCACAATGCCCCATTTCCTTGCACTTTAGGCATTGAAGTGTTGTTGGTACGTTCTCTGCAGTCTTTTGTTTATTCACATCATTAGAAACCCTTTTTCCATTACTTCGACACATAGATGCTCGATGACCTTCTTTTCCACAATTAAAACATTTTCTAGTCCCTTTAAGACAATCTCCACCATGCTTCTTTCTACACTTTGAGCATAAGGAAACATTCATCTTCTTTTCACCATTATTATGAGATTTCTCCTTGAACTCCATCTTTCGTTTCTTGTCAAAACTATGAGATGGATAAGTAAAACCAACTTCCATTTCTACCTTGATATCACAACGCACAATTTCTTCATACCTACTGAAGTCTCTTATAGCTAATTCCCTTCGATGATTTGGTTTTAAGCCACTGAAAAATCGATCAACATTACTTTCAGGTTGGATGATAAATCCAGATGCATACCTTACAAGCCTTGTAAAATTTGCTTCGTATATACCAAAAGATTCATCATCCTTTTGCATTAGTTCAAGAAACTCCTTCTCTATATTTGTTTGAAGAATACGAGGTATGTGCTTATTGAAAAATAAGTTCTTGAACTCATCCCATTCCATGTACTCAATTTCATCTCTTTACCTCGTATTCTTGAAAAGATTCCACCATTGATCATCTTCACCTTCCAAATGATATACTACTAAGATGACTTTATCATGTTCAGAACATTGAAGAACTGAAAATATCTTTTCAGTAGTACTGATCCATTGTTCAGCAACAAGTGGATCAGAAGACCCACTAAAAGAAGGTGGACGATTACTCATGAAGGACTCAATAGAATATTGTTCCCTTCTCTGCTCATTTGGAAGTCCAGAATGATTCATAGCTTGTGTAAGTATAGCAATAAGATTTTGCACTCCATCTCTCATAACATTTGTTTGTTTAGGAGGACAATCATTGCATTTTCCATTGCATTGATCAACACGGTTCCTTCAGGTTCCAGCCATCGTCTAAAACCCAAAAAGAATAGTGTGAGAGGAAAAAATCATGCTAGGGAAAACAAAATAATAAAGGGGTAGTACCTTCAATATCTAACATCTTAGGTTTAATTGTATGATCATTAGCATAATTCTAGTACTATAACCTATATGTATACTTAACCTTAGGGACATCCCTAGAAATACCTTAGAAATATATCTAGGGATCTCACTAACGTTTTCGTATCCTAGTTTTCAAAGGTTGACTAAACCTTTCCTCTGATACCAACTGTAGATACCCAAAGCTTAACGTACATGGACATTACATTACATTTGCAGAATACTTAGTACATAACAAAAACACATACACAAGGACCGTAATAGTTTAGTGTCTTTGGAAACTCGGAATATAATCTTCTAATCGTGGTGAAACATCTTCAACATCTCCCATAAAGATCTTATTCTTTTTTTAACCTAAATCCTTTCTTTATGTCCTGGGGAATAGAAAACATAAAAGGGTGAGCTCAAATGCTCAGTAAGGGTAAATAAAAGAAATATCAATCACGTCATATTCATAAGAACATATCATTTGGAAATCTTAACCTGCAAAAGAGATCATAATTTCATAACATGGGATATATCATAGTAGTGAAATGTAATCCCAATAATCATAACTTAAAACATGAAACTTTGTGGCTTACACACATAATCAGAGAGATTCATTTCTTATTATTCAAGACTTATTTCCAAGACTATCTTAGTGGACAAAGTTTATTTCTGAACCGAGTTCACTCCTCGTTTCAGTCCTGTTCCATTGAACCGGTATAACCTACCGTTCCCGCCATGTCTATCTCATGAGATATAAAATCTTTACCCAATGCATTGAAGGGAGATATAGGACCCACCCATCTCATAATGATACCATTCTTATGTGTTCCACAAAATCATAAATCATACATCATTGCATAACCCATGTAATAAAAATGGGAATCTTAAACATCGTGACATCATAAAACATTTCATATAAGATAAAGGAATTCATAAAAATAATTCCATCACAACATAATCAAATCAATGTAATAGTAGGGATAGAAATAGAACCCTTTATTATCTTAGATGGAAACTAATATTAATAAAACACTTGAACACCATTCTTGAGGAAAATATTCTTTCTACTTCAAAAACATTTTTCCTTTCTTAAAATGACCAACAATTTTAAACTAAAAGAAGTTTATTAAAAATAAAAATGAAAACTGGTAAAGGAAGCTTCTTGGAAATAATATTTTAAAAATCCATTCATGCCGTATAAGTTAAAAAAACATTCTTCTCGTACTTTTGTCGGAAAAGTCAAAAAGTACCTCGTACGAAAAACGAAAAATGATTCCTTTCATATATTTTACTGAAAGCTCACCGAAGGGTAAAATTGGATTTAAAAAATTTTAGGTGTATGGAAATAAAATTACATATTGGGAAAACATGTATGTGGATGAAAAAATACACCCCAATAAATACCAAAGTATAAACAATCTCAGATAAAAATGAGATTGTGATATTTTCCTTACCTTAGGTCCTATTTGCTTCATAAGTGTCCAAACCTCCTGTATAATGGTTTAAATAATGTCATTGACTTATTCAAGAATCATACTCATTGTTATGATATCATATATGGTTCACTTATGACTTTATATTACCCGTTCTTTTGTAAATTCCATGTTAAAGAGCGTTTTGGGTAAAATTGTTTCATTTGTCGTCCGTGTTTTGACTTGTAATAATTCATATGATTACTTAGATCATGGTTAATTAATTCCAGAATATAAAACATGATTTATATATAATATATATTCATAATATACATATATATAATAAATCAGTAATTGTAAAGAAATACACCGTTCATGGAGACGGTAGGCCGTACGTAGGCATGAACGCTGTTTTCGTTTCTTTATTGAGTTGAATGGAATTAAGTAGATGAAATAAATATATATCCACATGAATCCAGTGTCATTATTATGTCATATATTTAAATATTACTTATTATATGTACTTTATAATCATTCATGAATGGTTAAAGTGGAGAATGAATCTCATCGTGTCGTGGAGACGGTAGTCCGTACGTACGCACGAGCAATGATATCGTTCTCATGATCGTGGGACTGTATTGGAGTGTATGTATACTATTTCATAATCAATATCACTTTAAAATAATAATATATAATTATTATTTACACCATTATACCCATCCATGTATGTTGGTGGTCGAAAATAGATTTCACCACGGCGTGGAGACGGTATTCCGTACGTACGCACGCGCGGTGATTTCGTTTTCCATAGGATGGATAGATGGTGAAATAGGGTTGTTTCATAATTATAAAAACATATCAGTATATGAGTGATAATGATGTTATTACTTAATAATGAAACAACCTAATAAGAATAATTGGAAGAAGAAATAAAGTTGAAAGAATCGGTAACGGAAATTACCTCTTCTTTGAAGTGCCTCTTTTAGATCTCCTTTTAGGGCACTAAAATTGGTCATTTAGGAAGACCAGAACCTCTAGGATGTTTCTAGGGAAGTGGATAAGAGAATTTCTCAGGGTTTGGCCGAGCTTTAAGGCTCAATGTTGTGTGAGGAAGAGAGGGAGGAGGTGCCCTTTTATAAGGGAGGAGAGGGGTACCTTTGGAATAACTAAAACTATTATTTTATTATAAAGTCAAATTCAGTTTTAAATAGCTCGAAAATAAATTATTTAAAAGCTAAGGTGGGGATGGGTCAAAATACTCTCATCAAATATAATTTAAACAAGTTTAGGTTTCTATTTTAACCTTACCATTTATATTTAACTTTATGTTAGATAATTTTACTTTTATCGTGTCTTCTTGTTTTCTTACACTATAAGGTTAATAAACTTACTATATCAAGTAAAACGAACCCCAAGTTGTTTTTTATTAATATATATAACCTTATATATGTCATTTGGCTGAACATTGGATTTTTAGTAATAAAATAACAATTAATAAAATAATATTTGTTTTAAAAACTATTTTATGTCAATTTTGACACTATTTAGTAATTGATTTTTGTGAAAATCATAACAGAATGATTAGTTCGAAAAAAATTAATTAAATAAATAATAACATGTCATATTAACCTACAAAATTAGTTTAATTCATAAAAAGTCTTACATTACATTTATTTGGGTATTTATAACATCAATTATGTCAATATTTCATTAATAAGACAATTACTACATCATCTTTGTGTCATAATAAATTATAATTATTTAATCCCTAAAAATTCTAAATAAATTTCTATGATGTAGATAATTGTATTAGATTTCTGGAGACTATTCATTTTCGAAGTTTCATGAAGTTTATCGCTAAATTAAAATTATTATACTTATAAGATTTAAGAAAGTGACATGTTGTCCCGTTCATTGGTTTTAATAATAATTAAATTATATTCATTGCAAAAAGTACATTAAATGAATCTAATCCGACCCTTAGGTGATATGGGTCGACTTTTAGTCATCCAATATGATTTTGACATGTGTTAGGATAATTTTATAATATTATATTTTCCCTTAATTACCCGATTTACCTTTAACTATGGTAAATAAAATTTACCGTAGTTACTATTCATAATTCCCAAAAATAAAAAGTAGCTTATTTACATAATTTGGATACACTGATTCCAAATATGGAATCCATTTTTCCAAATTCAATACACAAAATATGCAGAAATTAAATTAAAATTAATCCCGTTGTCGAAAGAAAATGGGGTTTTCTTTAAAACATTGCAAGAGATTGTTTGATTTATCCTACGAATTCAAGTTAGAATCAATGATAATGACCTAAATTATATTAAATTGTAAAAATATATTCTATTTATACTTTAACCCCATTAAATATTATAATTTAACCATATAAATTATTGCGATGAAAAATGTTTTTTTTAATTAAAATATACCGTGTTTTTACTATTCATCAAAATATGAAAGTTAGCGGAATAATATGAAAAATTTATCCAAAGTAAATTATTATTTCATGATTCCAAAGAAGAATTATATTTTGTAAAATTGAACTTATAAACATGTCCAAAACTAGATTTAAAGTGGGTGCGCCATCAAAAGGCGGCAAAACTGCATTTTTTGAAAAATACTTATTTTACGCGAAAAATTTATTTTGTTCTTATACCATGTTTTAGAAAATGTGCAAGAAGAATAATAATGTTATAAGATTCAAAATTTAGTTAATACTATTCATAACGCCTAGTTCATAATAATATTATAATAATATATCGTTGTTTAGTAAAACCTGGTATTGCGTACAATACACGCTATCGAGGAAGGTTACGATTGCGTGTAATGCAAGCCAAGTCAGGGTTGCGTGCTATGCAAGAATCTTTCATTGTTTCGTATAACATAATCCTACCATATTTCATTTATACATTGAATATATATATATATATACTCAATGTTGCGTAGAATAACTATTATCAAAATTCTTTGCAACACGATCCAAGAATAGTGTTGCGTATACTGCAAGCTAATACGGTGTTGCGTATAGCACAAGGTAATCTTGGTGTAGCATACAACACAAGACATTAGTGAAATTAAAAGAATATTTTTCATAAAATCTCAGGGTGTTACATATTAAATAATTTTTGAATGTTATTAACACAACTATCCACTACCTCAATAATGGTTGAAACTATATATTACTCACTCTATGACCCTATTATCAGTAGGGTGCATCGATCAATATATAATACATCCACATCAGCTTCCCTGATCTATTTTTTCCACTTGATAAATAGATTAGTTCCATATAAACTATGTTAGATAAAAAAACTAAACCCAAGTATAAAAATGGCTAGATCATAAGGGAAGAATGAAAAAAATATGAGTATGATAACAAGAAATAATTGTAATAAAAAAAATATATGATATATAATTTATAAATATCAATAAATTAGATGTTTTTATATCCCATGATTGGTAATGTAAGGATTATAAAACTACATTAGAAACTATTACTAAGACTATCTTTATTTCCCTATCACATGAGATTATTGGATCTTCCTCCTATATAAAATATCATATTTCTTGGGTTGTATCAGATTCATTTTTTTAACACACTCCATCAATTATATCTTTTTTAATGCCTAAATTTCTATATTTAAAGGTTTTTTCCCATATTTTAGGAATGAATAAATCCATTATTTAATTATTAGTGATAAAATATTCTACTGTTGATAGATTATAGCCTTTCATACCAACCTATATTTCATAGGTATCCTCAAAACTATATTTGAAAACCACCATGGTCCCCATGGATGATTATTTATCTCTTATTTTGTCTATCCACATGGATGAATCTATTGATATGGAAGAGGATAATAGTTTATTTGAGTATCATGAGAATATTATGAATAATTATATTTATACTTCTAGTGAGGAGAATGATGCTGATGAGAAGGAGGACGAGGATTCTTTCACAAAAAATCTGAATATAACATAGGATTTATTTCCTTCATTTACACATTTATTTTATGATTTTGATGCCCTTGAATTTTATTTATTTTTTTAAATTAATTGAAAAAACTTTTTTTAAATACAATGTATAATTATAATGGTGTTGTATTATGAATTCATTCAATTTATTATTATTTTACTATATTTTAATTTTTTTAATTTTTATATTATTTTATATTGTTTATGATTCATTATTCTGAAATAAAATTAAATTTCCAAGAATAAAGAGAACCATTATTTAGAATATGGATTTTAAGGAATATGAGACACATTTTTTTGTATTCATTCATTTTTTTATAATTCCTTTAGTGATTCAATTCCAATTTATAATACACTCTCTCATTTTTAACTCAAATAGTGAAGACACTATTTGGATTTAACTATGGAGAGGGTCCTTTGAAAAATAAACCCGATTTTTTATCTTCAATTTAATTATAATGAAGACATATTTTAGAGAAATAGTCTATCGGATTGAATAAATTAAAAAAATAATGATAATATTATTTATATGTATATGTGGATATTTTAAAAATTTATACTAAAGTTTTTTATATCTTTTAAATAATAATTGAATTATTTTATTATAGAGATTTAATTTTATAAAATTAGAATTTACTAATTGAGAACTCAGTATTTTTTCCATGGGTTATTACAAAATGAAAAATTATTATTCCCAATAGATATTATATACCCTTTAACAATAATTATATTACACATTTTCTTAAGTGGTTTTTTTCTTATAAATCACTAATTTAACATACATTATGTATTTTTTCATGTCATGTGATGTTTAATCAAAATAATATAATCGAGGCCATTTTTTAATATTTTACCGTTTGGTAATTAAGATTAATTTATTTAAAAACCTCAAAAAATACCATGAAAACCATATAAATTCTATAAGTAATGAGACATTATAATCCTATTTTTCCATTTCAGTATATATTATATAGTGTTATTTCATGATTTCATTTGAGTTAAAAGTGGAAATTTTATTATTTGGATAGTGATTCTTAGGAAATAATATTTTAAAACATATAAAAGTATGAATGAAGTATCATTTATTATATTATAATTGTTTATAAATGGAGACTATAGTATTCCTTCAAGGTTCTTCCAAAATTTTTAGAAGGAAATGAAGAAAAAATATAGAAGAAGGGAACAATTTCTCATAGTTTCAAATGTTTTGGTGTATGAACTGATGAAGGAAACAAAAAATTATCAATGAGATATCTATTTTATAATGTAATGTTTGAGGTACATATAATGTGTTTTATGAAATATTATTCATTATAAATTAATTAATTAAGCCTCCTCTTTGATCTATTTGAATTTGCTACTTCATCAGTAATGGAACCTAAAACTCGGAACATCTTTTTCAAAATTCCTTTTTATTCATTCATTAAAATTTAAAAAAGTATATATTTATATATATAGATATAATATATTACTTCGTTATGTGTTGGTTAATAAATAGAAAATTTTAATTTGATCTACAAAGTCATTGGTGTTTGGATAATTGACATTTAGATTCAAATTCCAAGTGCTGGGAAACCTCTAGAAGATATTTTTTACCTGAGTGCGGAGGTGGTTTTTTTGATTAGGTAATTTAATGGTGTCTGGGGGGTTGATAGTAGGGTTTTGGTTAACTATATATGTTTTTATTAGCCACCAAGTAACCAGTTGGATTGAATTTTTTACCTGATTCATTTTTATGGGTAAACAAGAAACTATCGATACCACCAACTTCTCTGTGGAGGGTTATCAGGTAACTGTGGGGGTGTAAAGTGGTTTAAACCTCTTATGATGGTTAACAAGTACATGGTGGATTTACATCAGGTATAAATTAGGGTTAGAGGGTAGCAGACCAATCATTTTAGTAGTTACTTCCATTATTTTCGTCTTACAACAATCCTAGATAGTCCATTTGGATGGATTGTCTCCCCTTGGTTCTCCACCATGGATCCCTCTTGAGGTTGGTTAGTTGATTTTTATTTTTATATGTTTGAATCAGGTATTATCATAACCTTTATCCCCTTATTCTCAATTGTATTCAACCACTTATTTAAGGATTTTTTATATTCTTATATTGATGATTCCACCAAAGCGTAGTTGAATAATTCTCTTATGAATGTGAATTGGGGTGTGCTGGATTAATGACCTTGAATGATGTTAATTTTCACTCATTTATCAGCATTTCATTAGTGGTAGGTAATATTTTTAATTATTATATGTTTGTATCCAAATTTAATTGGAATTGAATATTTATGGAGTATAATTTATGGGGATTTTGTTTTTAACATTTTCAGGGGAATTTAACAAATCAGTTGTGTTCCAATTAGTAAGGATTCAGCAATGGGAGTGCACTTATTGATTATTCAATAGTTATTCATCAATGAATTAATATATATTTTTTAATTATAAAAGTTTATATTAAATTTATTATGTTATTTGGTAAGACATAAATGATTAAAATTATGTTGATTCTTCATGTGGGCTTGTTTTTGGATTAGAGATCCAGGCATGAAATATTAACATCGAAATCAAGTTTTAAAGTACATTTAATAATTAAAATGTGTGTGTATAAATTTCAATTTCATGTATATTCCTTGGGATTTAATATCTAGTAGTGATGAATCTATAAAAAGGGTTATGTGAGACCTAAGTTGAGGCTTCGGCTAGTATTAACCCATTTAGTGATTGTTTGACTATGTTTCACATATTTAATTGGTTGATGATATGATTTAGGATATGGGTGTGATGTCCATAATTTCTCAATGAACATATAAGTAAACTTATCTTGTGCGGAAAATTGTAAATTATAGTCAATGTGACTTAGTGAGCTATATGAGGGGGTTAAAAGTGTTTATCCATTGAGGAATGAACTAATTGGTGTCAAGTCAAGTGAATAAAATGGGAAGGTATATAATAATTGACTACGAACCTTGATATTCCTCTAGAGAGAGGAGTGGGATGTTAGAGATGGGTTTATTTGGATTTGATGTGCCGATCATCTTTGGATTTTCATTTTTTTAGATTTTTGTAGGGAGTATTATTCCTATTTTATTGTGCCTTATGGTATATAGTGAATGTAATGTGGGTTAAATGTCCCTTTTGAGTATAAAATCTATTTGGAGAAGGGTTGGAACATGGAAATGAGTATGGGATAATGGTTAGAATCCTTGAGAGTCTTGCCTTGGGTTTTCATTTATTTACAATTGATAGACACTAGTAGGGTTCAATATAGTCCTCATGTGAGATAAATACATGTAATGTGTCTTTAATGGGGACCGAGCATCTGGTGAGACACCAAAGATTGGTTTAGTATAAGATATGTGTTGGAGATGGATTAGAGGATAAGATGTCTAATACTATTTTAGAAGATGGTGTAGTTAATGTATTGGGAGATGATTATTGTTTCGGTATGTTGAGCTATGGAATATGGTTTGGGATCATGTATTTAGTAAAACCTTGGGTCTTAGGATCCTCATTATTAAGGTATTTTCTCTATTTTAGTTATGGTTATGGATAAAAATGTGGGTCAGGGAAGGTTATAATGAGATACAGGTGGTACCCTATAGAATAGATCTATGAGGGGATATGTATAGAGATATATAAGTTATATATTATTGGATATGATTTTGATTCACATTATTTATATCTCTTTTCCATGTTTTCCGTTAATTATTCCTGTTTTGCCTTGGGACATTCATCGATGGGATGATTTTTCTCATGAAGAAGTTTAACTCTAATGTTTCCCATATTTTGATTCACTTCAGTATATTCATGTAACAAAGGTACCTACATTCAATTGGTGTTTTGGATCATGTGGTAGGTTGAAATTTTTATTTCCCTCTTACATATCTACTTTATTTACACTATATTTAAAATGATGATGTGGTTTGGGATGGGGTTTGGCATGAGACGTTAGAATTAGTGTGTGGAAATTTTACGACCAATGTGCCTATAATTCTTGTGTGTTTTGTATATCTTTATCATATGATAGGATACATAGCTACATGGAATACATAGTTTTGATATAGTTTGTTTCTATTACCTTTATAGGGATCTTTTGTGGATGGGTCTGGTTCATTTTTTGTTCATTTCATTTGAGGAGTTTCTTTTATGCTCAGATCTAGACTAGCTCTTCCATTCCTTTGTTGGGTTTCCTTAAATAACTTGTATGGATATTTTACACCTCCCATTGATGGGTTTTTTATGCGATGAGATAATTATTTCTCATATTATCATCATTCTTCAAAGAAGGTGTAGTGATGATTCATGGGGGAAATGTTTTCAAATGATAACTTGAAATGATTTATTATATGTTGATAGTGGGTACATGACTTATTTTACTACACATAATTACACCATATAAGATGGTTTAAAAAAAGGATTAATTTGTTACACCCTACTATGTTTCATAATCACACCCTACAGTAGAACTCTAGTGTGTCTACTAACCATATAATTGGGTTTTAGTTTTTATGTTTTATTGGGGATCTAAATGGAGTGGATATATGAATGTTAAGAATCTCTTCTAAGGAAGGACTCATATTTTTAAATTGAGTATCTCATATATTTTTTTAGTATTTGTATTGGTCATCTTTGTAGGTGGAAGCTGATATATGTGTGTGTATAGAATGGGTTTCATTATTATTATAAAATCATTTTAATAATTGATATTTGTGTTTTTACTTTAGACATAATTTCATGTTCTTAATCTGATGTTGTTTGAGGAATTTTTTATTTATTTGGTTTTTATTGATATTTTTCAATATTTTAGTCTCCCCATGTTTTTTATAGAATCTCACCACTAGTAAATAAAATTTTCCATAATAGGTGGCATGCCTGAGGTCTTTATGTACTGCAAAGAAGTTTTGGTTTAGGAAATTTTAGCTGGGAATTACACTTATAAGATAATGGATAGAGTTCATACACATGATATTGATCATAATTTTAATTAAATGATATTACATGATGAGAGAAAATTCCGTCTTATAATGTAAATCTCAAAATAAGTGGAATAATTTAAGGAAACATTAAGTCAAAAGGAACAAATTTCAGAAACTTAATTAAATCGTTAGTAATAATTGTATTCTTATGAAGATGATAATTTTTATTTTATTGATTTTCCATTAAAAAATTTTAGGTATTATAAGATCCTTTCTGATTATCTAATTTAAAAGAAATATTTTCTTTGATATCATTATTGATATTACTTTTTCATATTGATATGAACAGTATTAATTATAGATAAATCTGATAATTCTTTTTTATATTCATTTATTCATTGAATATTTTTTTAAAAATTAAATTCATTCTATTTAAATGGTATTGTTTTTAGAGTTTCATTAGTATTTTTAAGCATTTGATTCAATTCAAATATTTTTTATGTAAAATAATAAAATTTATATAAAACGAATAATTTTTTTAGTAAAATAAATTGTGGTGTCACACATACCATTAAAATTATATAAAATTCCCAAGATCCATAGAAGGAGTGAATATATTTAAAAAAGGGTACCGAGACAAATGAACTATTTCATGGTCATATGTAGATAACTATTTTTAGAAGCTATTGATTTAAAGATAATTGATGGAAAATGTGATTTCCCATACACAATTCACTCATATGTAATGAAACATGGTTTTCCCTAAGGCCACAAACACACATCCATGTATGATAGAGTTTTTCGAAAAAGATAGAGTTTCTATGGTGGAATGTTTGGGAGACAATACCCTCATGATCAGACTAGCACATGGTGGTGATAATAGTTAAAATAACAGAAGAACGATAAAACAATATTGGAATTATAATAATGAAAATAACTACAAAACTGAATAATCCATATAAATAATAAAAATGAATAGGAAAAACTCAATCATAAAATAATTTCTTCATTCTATTATGTTATACAAGAATGGAGGTACAAGGGGTAACATAGGAGAAGGGATATACTAGGGATGATATACAAAATAGAGAGAAAATAAAAAATCAATCTCCAATAGAATAATGAGTATTATCTCATCCCTTTAATCCCATTCTCCATCATAATATAAAAAATTTGGCATCCATTGTTGGGAAATTACTTTCTCTTTGTATGTATCTATGAAATCTATATTTGTACAGAATATTGAACAAAACAGGCTATATGATAAACTCTATAATCTAATGTCAATGATGTATTTCACTAAATAAACAGTAAATATATAATGAGATGTATCATGAAATAAACAATGTAATGAAGTAACTAAATAAACAACTATAGTTTGAGTTCCTCTAGGGACACCCATCTGATACTACATGCTTTGGCTGAAGTGAGAATGTATCTAAGAAATTATAATTTTTAGGATTATGTTTATAAGGGATGAACCAAAGGTGTAAGTCCAAGGAATCCTTCTAAAAATATATTCATATGAATTCCATTAAATTCCATTGAATTCCATTTTATAAACTAGTGAACCCCTTAGGGGTAGACCCATGGATGTTCCCCATAAGAGAATGTGATACCCTATCCCTAAGAGTCTTTCATAGGATGTATCAGTTCTACACATTAAAGGAGTCAAATGTAGTGACCAAGGAAACCGATAATGTAAATATGAATACATGGAGATTCCTCCAAGGAATTCTATTTATTTAATTTCAATAAATATAGATAAACACTAGGTTCTAGGTTTTGTCACTCAAAATATAATATATATAAAATATCTATGTGTGGTCATTCACTTGGATGACCCATAAATGAATCAGTAGTATCCTATGGTCCCATCCCAGGAAACCCATAATGGGGGTCCATGTTTCACTCATGGCGTGCCTCAACTTTAAGATAATTCATGTTCAATGGCCATAATCAAGAATTATATAAATTATTATCAATTATCCATCATGATTACATTATCCATTATAATAATTTATAATTAAATATGGGATAGGTGACGTGGTTATTCCATAAAAATTCCATTTATATCAGTTAGGCATTTGATTAACATAACCCTTCCAACTCATATAAAAACATGTTTCAATTACATAGTCTTGGATTAGGAGTCCAATCAAGGTATCAATATATTTTATTTAATTCAATTTAATCCATTTTATTTACATGTCATAATTTAACACACCTAAAAGGTGGGTTACCTTCATACAAGTCATAAAATTCATGGGCCTTTAATGTGACACAACCATTGGGGTGGCTCGTATAGAGGTAGAATATGTCTAAAGATATTAGTTTTGGTTAAAGGATAACCCATCCATAGTGTTAATAATGTATTTATTCAATTTAATATATAATAGGATTCAAATATATAATCTTCTACAAGAAAAAATAGAACATAATATAAAAATATATACTTTTAGGTGAAAAGGGATAAACCACCTGCCTTAGATGTGTAGTAGACTCCTCATCTGTTATCGAGATTTAACTATGGTTATAATGGGAGAAATTAGAGAAATTGGAATGTAACATAGATATATGTCACATTATCTCACACAAATTTATAAATATATACGGTGAGACAAATAATGAAATGATTCTAGAGTAATGAATGGATTACCAATGGATATCCAATGTGACATACAGAGGGTTATTTTTTATGCCAAATATAAAGGCTATGTTAAATCCTAGCATGAGAGGGGGAGGAATATCTTCTTGATTGGGAAGAGGTTTTTGGTGATTTTTGATATGAAAAGAGGATAATAATGTTATAAATTAGGAGGGGTAAAAACAATTTCACTAATTTTTAAAGGGAACACGATTTTTCCACATAGATGTCTACAATGTGAGCCAATTGTACGCTCCCATTATATAGGGTGGAACCCCATAATATTTTTATATAAATGTTCTAAAAAAGATCTCACATCCCATGATTTCTCACTTTCTAAGAGGCATTCCACCTTTAAGGGTATTCACGCGGTTTGGAAAACCCTATACACACCATGTGAATCATCTCTACAATAGATTTTCACCATTTAAAAAGATCATGAATCCTCTATCACAAATTTATTCTATCCTTGGACATTATTTAAATTGATTTATAGTTGATCAAAAAGATAAATACTAACCATGATCTGACTATGTTTCTTATCCAATTTCTCTAAAAATCAGGGGTTCGAGATCCAAACGTGCCCCATATGCCCATGAACCATGCCTTTAACTCTTAGGAACTTATATTTACATTGAAAGGAATATTAATACTAATATTGAAAAGTTTTTTAAGTCACAAAAAACTAAGGATCGTATAAATAATCCACCTTAAGAAATACTCATCCCAGAGTTTTCCATCAAATGATGGTAAAGCATCACCTGATAATAACTCTATACACTAAGCACATACATCACCCTCTCTCTCTCTTCCAAGTATCATACTATACAGAGTAGATGTGTCTATAAGATTTAATTAAATCCCATGGTCATGATAATATTATAAATTTATATCCCAAACTACACTCATCTACTAAGGCATATAAAATGGGATGTCTGGGGTTGAACTTACGTAGATAGCTTATAGACAAGAAATATATCGATAATAACATGTTGATTATAGTTCTTCACTATCACCCTCTTTGGATAGAATTTAATAATCATTGAATCTTTTTATTTAAATAATATTGAGGGAAGGGTGTGGGGTCAATTTTAGGGTATAGGAAAATGATAATCATATATATATATCATGGTATAGACCAAAAAAATAGGTTGCAAAGCAATGAAAAAGGAACCAATTGATACTAGTTCAACCAATTGGATCATGGTAAGATAGAAACTACTCCATAATCAAAATTACTTTAAAACCTAGGAATATTAATATTGGATTCTAGGTATAAATAACCACATTCTATTAATCCTAGCTTGATCAACTCAAACATGTTCATGGTCAATAAATTACACCTATAATGGTTAGGTTAGGTTCATTCTAATGAGATTAACAATTAATTTAATCTTTATTAGTATTCATAGAGTTACCGTGTTAAATTTTAGATATTAATTATGTTTAAACTACACCAACCCCCAAATCCTAACCTAAAGAAGAATATACAGGACTGACGGGGTTAAACGATAGTGATAAAGTAGTAAACACGCATTAAATAATAACAAAACAATCAAAGATTATGAAATCAACATTCATTTAAATTAAAATATTATAAAAAAATTACTTTGATTAATGAAATATGAATGAATTATCAATCACTATTGTTTAATAGAAATAGGTATGGAAAATGGTCGTTGAGATGGATAGTAGAAACAATACAAATTTAGAATGGAGATCCACTTATGTAGAATGACAAGAAACCCCATCAGAATTGATAAAAATTGTAATTTAATGAATTAAAATTGGGTTTAGAAAATTAAAAGGGATAATATAGAAGATTATAGGTGGGGAAATTAGAAATTTTGGGATATATATATAAATGTGGTAGTGGAAATGAAATATTTATAGGCACAATATGTATTTGATGTGTAAATTCATCATGTCGTGTAATGGATTTATGTCCCTCATGTCCTAAATTCTACGTAACATGTATATTACATTCAATTAATATATATCATATCTATAATATTCTCTATGAAATCAGTCTATATATCTGGCTATATGAGATCTCAAATATTTCCTTTCATGTGAGTTCTGCATGTCGTGTTTTTGATTCACGTCTTCTATTTCCTTTACATCATGTAAATTCAATGGCATTTATATTTTGAAGTTCTCATGATATGTTATGTTGTTAAAAATTGTGTATAGTATTAACTCCATATAAATATTCATGGGTTGTCCTTTATTCTCGATGAATGGTTTGAAAGATCAATACATATCATGAATTACCTTCACCATGTGTACATCATATTTTTTCAATTACTAGAAATTCTACATTTGATACTTAAATTCAAAATTATTACAAAGAAGAAATAAACCATGTTTATTATAGAATAAATAATTATTGAACCATAAATGAATATATCTAAAATGTATATATAAATTCATCTTCAGAAGTTCCACCTCTAAAGTACAATTTCTGGTCTTCAAGAAAAAAGGATCTCACTAGGAATTCTTGATCAAGAGAATTTTAAAAAGGAAATATGAATTACAACCCAGAAAATAAAAATATGGGAATGATGAAGGAGTATGTCATATATAATCACTATTATATAGAAATTTAGTCATTCCTCATAGTTAAGTTCATTTCTCAAATTATTTCATTCATTAATTAAAATTTGATTACTTTTCCTTAGATGTTGTACCCATTTAGTATCCTTCCTCACAATGAATTTCTGTTCATAACTCAATGTAAAAAGTAACTATATTTATTATAATACCCATAATACATGTCCTTAACCGAATTTTTTCATTGGTTATATCATCTCACTATCATAAATACAAATACAAAATTAATCTTTAGGTTATAATTAGCAAGGTTTAAAAGACCCTGAGGCTAAGTATAGGTAAAAAATATGAAAAATAAATCTAAAAAATTAGGGTATGACGTAAATTATAATTTATGATAATTGTGAACTGTGAAATGAATTAACCCCACCATGAAAACACGTTTCCATGCACCAAACAACTCAAAGTGGATCCATGATTTTGTCAACAAAGTATCAATAATGTATTGTGTTCTATTATTTCTATTTTATTTATTCTATCAAAATAATTTATAATAAATATCATAAATCCATAACCCAACCACATCTGATACATCATATGATTCAATTATCTAGTAATGTTAACATTTGATGTCCCTAATACAAAATTAGTTTTTTTCAAAGTAACACGATATGTATAGAAAATTTCAAAATAAATCATGAACAATATAATAAAAATATTGTGAATGTGTAAATGTATATACCCTAAGTAACAATATCTCATTCCCATTAGCAATGAAAATTAATCCCCACATGATCAAAACATAATCGGGCATCGAACGAAGAGTAGGGTAGTAAGGGATAATAGGATTTATGTGAATACATTTTGACAATGTTGCTCATGGATACTATAGGATACATAATGATATATTTAGAGGTGGGGATCAATAAAAATGGCTCAATAATGATTTTATAAATCATTTTTGAAGTGTATTTATTGAATCATATCCTAAAAAGGATCTCAATGAATGTTATGATAGGTTTACAATGCACCGATTATCTATGAATAAATATACTTAGAAACAACTATAACAAATTGAGGTCTTGAATTATCTCAGGAATGAGAGTATATATAATAAATATGAATTAATTAGGTAATATTATCTAATAATATATAAATCAAAAAAAAATTATAAGAATATATAATTTTAATTAAATTAATTAACTCAGAAATCATGCTAGAAATTATAAATATGAAGAAAAATGTATTTCAACAATAATAAAACATTATATTATTTTATATTAGTGTGATGATATTTTATTTTTAAATCATTTATTCAAAGAAAATTGGCTCATAGTTCTTTTAAAATAGGAAACAAATCAATTGTATCAACAATTAATATCAGGAATAAATCCCCAATGTATAAAAGGATATAGTTTCTAAACTATTCTAAAAAGTGTTATGGGAGGGATATCAATAGAATCATAGAAAAAAAGGAAATGGAAATTGAAGAATTTTAAATACGGAATTGATACATCCTAGTAAAGAATGAGAATATATGAGAAAAGTTGTTGGATTGTGATTATAAATTGTGTTACCTAAAAATATATCTAGAAAGAAAATTCGTGTACTTGATAAACTACTTTACACTGGGGGTAATAAAAATGGAAAAAGAAAAATAGAAGACGCACATAATAAATGGGATGAGAAAAGAAGCTCAGATAAATGTAATAATAAATAAAAAATATGTTTGGTATGACATATAAGCAAAAAAATTATATAAAAGTAAAAACATTAGTCCAAATAACAAAATGAATCTAACAAAAATCGAATTGTGTGTTGCCTCCAATGATGCACTTATAATAACATCATCATCCAGAAAGATGGTATAAAAATTATCAATTTTAATCCACCATATCAAAAATATGTTTCCTTTTATAAGAGATATTAGTAGCATCTTCAAGATTACATGGAATATTTGTGGGATTAAAATGATGAGGAATGTATCAGCCATGAAGCTCATGTTTTAGGAATAACATCTATGATGGTCGTGGAGGGGACCCCTGCTGAGTACGTATCTGATAATGAATTTCTTTAACCTATATCTATAGTTTATAAACATGATAATAGTTCCCAATATGTATTCTATATGTTGTATTTATAGAATAATCAATGAAACTAGAATATTCAATAAATATAGACACAGATAAAGGAATAAATTAATAGAATGTAAATAATCAAACCAAGCAGTGAATTCCAAAAAAAACATCCCAATCATATATATTAGAAATGATAAATCCATGAATATGAGATAAAATGTGAATAAGAATATGTAAACTTAGATAGAATATAATGGATAGGGTTAAATGAAATGACTAAACTGTATAGATAGTGTCATCACATTCGGCCTTAATAGTCACCTCTCTAATAGTGGGAATCTGGATCAACATTTCCCTATAGATTTAATCTATGGAGGTAAGGGTGGAAGGATTGAACAGAGTAATATCTTTTTGGTGTTGGCAGTAGGCTCGATCGTGGGATAAGGTGGTGATCCATACTGAGGATGTACGTATGATACCTAGATCGATGTGAGGCATGTTGGAGGAAGATGGAAGGGAGGGAACCTTTCCATGTCAAGTCTTATATGATAATAAGGAGTTTTATGATTAAGGTTTCGTTATCTAGGGAGTCTGGTCAGTTGGGGGGGGAGTTGGGGCTATGATAGATGTAGAATCAGGTTCAATAAGTGGTGGGTGGGTTGAAAGTTTGAGGGACTAGTGGAGGGCGGTCGGTTTTGTTGTGATATGGGATAGAGAATGAGACGTCGAAATGGAGACATGAATTTATTTGATTATATAGATGGTCTTGTATAATCGGTAATAAATAATGGGGAATATGTGGGTACTGTGAAAATTTAGTAGGATAT
Organism: Viscum album; assembly: GCA_963277665.1. Lineage (NCBI taxonomy): Eukaryota > Viridiplantae > Streptophyta > Magnoliopsida > Santalales > Viscaceae > Viscum > Viscum album. The sequence goes on from OY728138.1 coordinate 219,272,622, forward strand.
TATGGTGATCCATTAGTATAAGGGGATGGGCTATATTGGTAATAAGTTAGGGTCTGGGGTGTTGGTAAAGGGAGGGGTGGCTCAAATATGGGAAGGTCCGGCTATGGTTGGGTGTTGATGGGTAGGTGCCTCATCTGCCTCCTCTATATACTCCATCACCAACTGATAAATACTTATTTATGTTCTCAATACCATCATATTATGGGTCATAAGTAGTTTGATAGACCCCATCTTCCTAATAGAACAATAGGGATGGGAAACATTAAAGGATAGAGGATAGTAGAACATTTTGGAAATAAAGCCACCTTCCATCACATTTCCTCTTTTCTTCCACACATGGGTATGATAAAAGAGTTTGAAATGTTTTCCATGATGATAGTGGGGCCTCCCATGGATGAGGCTATGATGATAACCTCAATATAAATCATGATTCCATGAGAATATCCTCGAGCCATCTAGGAATAGGGTAGAGCCTGATACCAGATCAACATAGAGGCACCCCATAACTGGGTGCTATTCAATGTGCACATATAATAAATACATTTTAATCCCCTGGAAATCAAACCCCAATGAAATGATAAATCACCCTTTTTCGGATTAATATATAATATCAGGAAGAATGGGTAGGAAATTAAAACCATTGAATAAATGCCAATATTGACACTGATGAATCCATGGGTATGATTCCAAGGCATTCCTCAAAGAATAATGGTGATGTGGCTAATGGATATCTTTAAGGTGTCTATTAAATAAATTAATATCTCTTCGTATGTCTCCTTGGGAACATGGGTTCTAGTGGATAGGTGCATCTTTCCAATTTGGTCAATGACCTCCTCATAAACCTAAAACTTCTCGAGAATAGTATGGTAAAATGTCTTGTTATACCTCATACGCTTATTTGGGAGATATAATAGGCTAAAAAGATAATCTGGAACTGAGAAATGTTTTCACAGGTAATGGTGTGCGCATTGGTATGTAATATCCAACCCACCAAAAGGAGTTCGAAACTCGTATAATGATTCAAGGGCGGAAGAGGCTAATGAGTTGACTAATGTGGAAGGCTCTGTGGGTAGTATAGAATGATATTTTACATGTTAAGGAGTAGGAGGTGAATAATAATTCTTGGGAACACATTTGGATGAATAAGATAAAAAAAATTCATTTCAGAGGAGATGAATATTTAGGGGATGGATTGGATGTTGAATGTGTTTGAGAAAAAGGTAGTAGGGGGGAGAACCAGTGGAGGAAGATAGTGATAGATGAGGAGTGTCACCAAGAGAGGGAGATTCATGAATGAGATGATGGTTGAAGGGGGTGGGGGTGGTCGTGGACCTCGGGTTAAATGTATTTAGACCCACCTCAAATTTTCATTGCATGCAATTCCAACATTACATGGAAAACCTGATTTTTATTTTTAATTTTTTTATTGTTTAGGTAATCAACATTTACACATCTTTTAATGATTCTACAATGTTTATTTATCATTTATTCCATTTTTGGTTCAAGACCCCAATACATATCCCTCTAGTGTCCCTAAACCTTCCTTATCTATAAGCAAACAAATTAGACTTATCTTGGTTTTCCACCATATCAAGGCATAATTAAAAAACATGATCTAGAAATAATTAAATTTAGATAAATTTAAAATTAAGTATAAGCCCCTCATTTAATAGTTCTGATATATAGAGGGTACACATGGTTGAATGATATCACATGAAAGATGTTATATGAAATTGAAATCCTTCTATGAACTAGATACATTTTCAATAGTAGGTATTTTCTTTATTGCATACTTAATGGTCATATTATCAACATTATCATCAATAAGAGAGTGTGTTGACTATCCAATGACTCCTTTCTTTTCTTAGTGTAATTTACCAAATTGAACCCAAATTTTTCATCACTAAATCTGAATATAGATATCCTTTTTTTACATAAATTAGCTACATTATAGTGGTGAGAAATGACATCCCATGAATTATGGGGACATATCATACTTCCTTCTTATCCAGGAATAGGAAATTAGCAAAATTGTGAATTAAGAATCATTTGCTATGATTTCAAAGAGCATTACATGAGGGTTCATGATTGGGTAGTTGGAAAATTGGAGAACCACTCTTTTTGTATTTATTTCCTGGAGCCGCATTTTTTAACCCACTAATAGTTTTAATGTTGACACTTTTTCCAAGATCACACAAGGCTCTTTCAAATTCCCATGTACCTACATTGCATGGGATTCAAAAACTTATGGGGTATTGAATTTTTTGGGGTATAATCCCCTAAAAAATTGCATAGCATTCATTATTTAGGGAGATGACACCTAAGTCTTGTATTTTTTGATCTAGTCATTAAATATTATTTCGTAAGAGATAATATGAGAAATTAAATTTGAAAGAGGAATATTGATGTATAAGTATTAAAATGTGGTTACTAACCTATGTTTAGCATGTTTGATTTTAGAAATTCATATTATCATACCACCACCACTCTCTAGACCTATCCCTAAAAATAGTATCCATGAAATATGGGGTTAAACCAAATAGATAAAGTGGGAAACAAGAATTTTATAATAACAAAACAATGAAAAATTAAGCAATCCATAATTAAAACAAATCAAATATTATTAAAAAATAACATTAAATGAAGAAACATAAAAGAATCAGCATGATTTGACAATGAATGACAACCTCTATGGAAAAAAGGTGATTGGATAGAGAGTGAAAAAAATAGTATTAAAAAACCATCCACAAATGTAGAACAAAAATAAATGGAAACATAATTGATTAAAAATGTAATGTAATGAATTACAATTTAGTTTTGAAAAAGTTTAAATGAAGAAACATAAAATAAAATGATTGAAACTTAGACTTCCAAGGACATATGTATGTGATGGAGGTGCTAAAATATTTATTTGGTTGAAAAGTAAAACACCCAAATCATTTTTATATATCATAAAAACAACTTGTCAGATTCTGTGGGAACCACACATCACCAAAAATTCACCATATAGCGGGTCACATATTCAAAATTGGAAGTCAGTCAACATCGCGAGAACCATCACATCAGCGACAGATCCTGCAAATCACACTACCCCCAGGAAAAACATACATCAAGGATAGCAAGTCAAAATAACAGTATCACTGTCATTATCACCTATTGATCATCGTGTCGCTGATTCCCACTTTGAAAATCACCAATATATCCATCGTCGTCAGAGTCACCACATCACTAGCGGGAACACTTCCATTGTTGTCATCGACTATCGTCACCAGATCCTATGACTCTATCATAAAATGACTACAAATAACACTAACAAAACCCTCATAAAACCATCATAATAGAACATCAAATCCATTTAAACCTTTATCGATGGGTCATTTTCTCTCTTCGAGACCAAAAGCTGCTCGAACCGCACCTCCCAAAACCTCCTTGAAGACCCGATCATCGAACAATTTGGGAAAGGAGTTCAAGACCAAGATTCCATAGTTGGGTTGAACTAGATGAGACCTAAATAGGGGTACAAGCTGGAAACCATGATGTCCCACCAGAACATAGAACCGAAAACCCGGAGTCTTGATCGACCAAAAACACCATACCAAACATCAATTTGTATCCACAAAATAGTGAACTCCCATTCACCAAGAATAGGGTGAATAAATCCTAAAATTAGAAACAAAAAAAGTGTTATAAAGTATATGATGTGTAATTTCTTAACATATTGTAATGTCTTTACATAGATCATGTCTTGAATTCTACATGATGTTTATGTCCCTTTCATGTTATGCACTTCAGATACACAATATTCTCTAAGAAATTGTCTTGTATGTTTGACTAGATGGGATCTCAAATAATTCTCAACATGTAATTCAACAAATCAGGTATGTTATTAATTTCACATATGAAAATCTTATTATATAAATATTATTGGATTCTAATTTTGATGATCTCACGTCATGTATTGTAGTTACACATCCTTTATTAGATTCACTCCAAATAAATATCCATAGGTTGTATTTTGTTATAAAGGGATGCTATGAATAATGATTACACATTGTGAACTCCATTTGGGATGTGTAAATCAATTTTTTTCAATCCTCTAAAGTTCTTCCATTGATAATTAAATTCTTAATTCCTTCAGAAAACCAAAAACCCAATGTATTATTGAATAATACCTATTTTAAAATTAAATATATATATCCAAAATGTATATATGAATATGTCTTATAAAAAATCTTACTTCTATTACACCCAACATAGAGGAATTATATACAAATTAAGATCCAATTTTTTCATATTAATGATACATATATAGTAGTCTTCAAAAGAAGAATCAACATCATAAATGAACTCATTAGGTTGAAAGTCATGAGTAGGTCTAAATTAAAATGTAGAAATATTGAAATGGGAAATATGTCATGAATAACCCATGTATCTATGAAGAAGATCTATTTGATAATACATTATCCCAAACCACTAAAAAATCAAAAGGTATTGTTAATCTCAAAACATGATTACCATTTCTCCCAATTCATTGATTCGCTAGTCTATGTGAAACATGCCAGAAGAATTGATCCTTAAACTCAAAATCTAGAGGGTATTCATGATAGTAAAAATAATTCTTGTGCCGGTATTATTCTATATCCATACACTTTATGATAATATGTACCTACTTTGAGATCTCCAAAACGATATGAGGTCCTATTAGTGATACTTATCCTACCTCAAACCATAAAAGGGATGAATGAAACATCCTACATTGTAAAGAGTGTTAATCAACCATATTTATGGTCACACAGAGCTTTTATTATAGGAAAATTAAATAAGAGGTAAATTTTTCTCCCAACATCATCAAAAATAAAATACACATACTCAGATAATGTCCTTTAACACCTATATCATATGTTTGGAATGACTATCGGGCAAGGGGTTATATGCTGCACCCAATATAAACTGTAAACATTAAGCCTTATGAAGCCCCACCTCAAACCACAATGTGAAATGATCATCCCTATTGGATAACATAGTATGGGGGATTTTATGATTTCATATAATATTGTTTATGGAGAGTCTCCTAATTTCATCATCTTAGAAGGTCTCCCTTATATCCAAAAAACGGGTCACCTTCGATAGCCTGCCCACGATAACCCATACTATTTCAAAACCTCATGTTAACTTAGGTATGTTCATCATGATATATATAGTGACAACATCACACTTTCACTCTAGAATTTGTAGTGACTATCAATTTCATGTATCTATTTTGTGTTATACCATAAACTATTGATATGTGGACTACTATGCGGCATGCATGTTTCTTTCTATTCATCTCATGTTCTAGTTCTAAGTGGATCTCTTATCCATTGATATAGCTTTCATTATTCCTAGGGTTCTTCAATTTTTTCATTTAAGGAATATTTTGGCTTCTTTCGTGGTGGCATGGGTTCAGATCTGGAATCTTTGAATGAGCTTCATGAGTCTTGGAAGGGTTTTATTGTTTAGTAGATTTTGTTCCATGTCCAATGGTGGATTCATTCATATCAGCTTCTGGTTCTTCGATTGGGGTTCTTTTTCATCATTTTTGCTTGGGCTCTTCAAGCATCAGCATTTCATCTCATATGATAGTGGTAGTTATGGAGATTTCATGGTCGAGGTAGTTGTGTTTTCATTAAATTCATTATTTTGAAGATGAATAGGTAGTTTTTTGTGGTGTTCATGTTGCGGTGGTAGAGGTTTTCAGATATGTTATGTGCCTTTTCATTACACCAAATGCCTCAGTGATATGCGTCTCTGTTGCTCCAGTTTCCTCTATGATGTGCTATTAGTTTTCTCGAGTCACCTCTATGATGTACATTTCATTTGATCGAGTTTCCTTTGTGATGCACTTATGGATGCTCCAGTGGAATTTGACTCGCCCTCTCAGTGGTGTGTTTTCATTTTAGATGGTTTTCCCCTTCACTGGTTCGATAGAATTATGAATTTGTGTTGGTGTTGTTCGAAGTGGATTGCAGATCTCCAAGAGGGGATGGTCCAGGAAGATGGTTGAACTCCGATAAATCTATTTACATAAGTTGTAAAGCTAGATTATGATTCAAGTGAGTGTTTTCTTATGTTTCCTATTACAAATTATAGAATATTTGTAGTAATTTTTTTTTTCTGAATTTTGAATGTGTAAGAAACATGACACACTACAAGGAACAACCCTAGGAGAGGTTTTAGAGTTGGAAGAATTCAATAGGGCATATCCATATATATTTTAATGAATGAGAGGGTATGGTAATTGTCATTGGTACTAGGCTCATGCAACCCTGCACATGATAGCTAACTGAGAGGACATGTGAAGGTGGGAACTTCACATAACAATGTAGGTTTTAGTGAGGGGTAGTTCTAAATAGTATTGATCTAGGATGACTATACTTTTTTAATGTTTTTCTGATGAAATTTTTAGGTTTAACAATTAAATTTAAAATATTTCATTTGAAAATACAATAAAATGGATTGTGGTAATGAATCTAGATCTCTCTCTCTCTCTCTCTCTCTTTCTTTCTTCATCCCTATCAACTAATACTGGCATCATAAGGTATGGTATATCATTGTGAGTCTAGGAAATATTACGAAAAAATAGGCCTGAGAGTCTCACATAAAATCCTCTCATATGTCTTCCAAAACCTAGAAACATTTATAAATGTGCAATATCTCACCCCCATCAGGTGCCCTACCAGTTAGTGGGCCTTCACATGAAACTATTTCCCTTAAGACTAATCCCTCAAGATCATAATATCATATCATATTCACCCTACCTATATGTTTATAGGTCATAGAGAACGATATGAGTATATATTGTCCAAGATGTCCCTAAACCTCTAAAATCATCTTTGAAATTATGTCTGTCAATTTCCACTCGCTACTAGCCTCCAAATATGCTTTTATTTGAGTCATCATACATATGGTATCTGTCAATACTATTCATTTTCTAGGAATATAAGAAACCTTAATTTAAAACAACTATATGTATTCAACCAATCATAAATATATATAATTTAATACACGCTATGTAATTATATATTTTGGGGATTTTTGGTCTTTATATAGCACAAACCACTCTCTAAATAGATAATACCTCCAAAAAATAAAGTCATGAACCACAAATACTAACTCAAGATAATGTGTTTGGTATTTCTGACCATGAGGCCTCAATTGATGAGACCCATACACAGAAACCTCTAGTATAATATCTCTATATCCCTAAGAAACTATGTATTTCAGATAAATTATTGGGAAACTCCCAGGAAACCAGAGTTCTCAAAACCTATGGATATAAAAAAACTCTTTCCTATGTGATAATGTAACCCAAAAAGTGAAATTTATTATTCAATAAGTTCAACATTATTAGTTTATAAAACAAATGGTTCTCTCTCAGTGTACATAGTAAGATATTATTAATTTTTCTCTGATTGTGTTGAGTATGTGAGTACACAAACATGTCTTCCATGAAGACCAGTACAGAGAAATCTAGACACCAGTGGAAACCATGATTCATTAAATCCCTAAAAACTATCAACGTATTTGTGGGACCAAACAACATAACCAAATGAACATAAAATCCATATATACTTTGTAATGTTTTACAAGGTATATATAGAGGACATACTCATACCCAAATGTATCCAAACCTCAAATAAATATGCAAGAAGTCCTTCCCTCCTTGGAGAAGGATGAAGGTGATTCTTATATTATGTAGTGGGTACTGTTTCATAACCATAATCTGATTCAACTAATTATAATCATCACAATGACTAAGGGTCCTATATGTCTTCTGGATGAAAAGAATGGGTGAATTCTATGGTGAATTACTGGGTTATATAAAACCCTTGTATTCTAAACCATCCAATAGCCTCTTGAGCTCTTCCAAATCAATAGTATCCATCCTGTATGGATGAATAGATACTAGTCAGTCTCCTAACACTAGATAAATGGAAAACTGTACCTTTTTTTGGAGTTATCCTAGAAAATTATTCAAGTAATATATCCTTATAATGATTTACAATTAGATGGAAATGTTTAGGTCACATTCCCTAATCATTTTGGTATAGAAAATAAATATGTTTTTCACTCTTCCTAGACCACGATTCTCAGTTCCAACTCATCCAACCTATATGTAAAAATTATCCTTGTGAATATAATTAGCACACTAGGGTGATTTGAAATAAAATCTTCTAAAATAATAATATTAATGATCATGATATGGAACTAATTAGTTTAACTTGTGAATGATGTCATAACGCATAATCTCAAGGATGAATTTCTTCCTTAAGAAATTATATCCACCAATCTCAAAGGGGAACCCCTTGAAAAAGAATACTGTTTCTAAATAGATCCCATGTGTGGTGTCAAGTTTCATCACTTCACAAAAATATTGAATTTTCCACCCAATGATTTACCTAATTATAATTGATACAAATGACTGGTAAGCTCATGTCTAAAAAAGATAATAAGATTTAGGATTATAAAAGAAGAACTCAATCCATAGATTTAAAGACACTGTGATCATTGATTTTAATATTTAAAAAATAAATATATCCCAATTTGCAGCCCTGAGATACAACATGACTACCCGGGTCTAGTCCACTCTGCTGGAACTATATATCTAACATCTAACTACCTTGACCATGAACACCACCTTATCCTAATCACCATGTATTAATTCATCTTTATGACTAAATGGGAGTTAACCATCCTACTCATGATCCTATAGTAAGAACATGGTGGCTTTCACTAGACATAGAGGGAAAGGATCAACAAAACCATTTATGATGACTCATATTATCACAAGATCAGTACACAATTTGTTAAATAATGGGGTTTTTTGTTTCATGTCCTATTACACTGATGGTAATCCACCTTATTACATGATCACACACTCTCACTACTATTTCCCCATGAAAAAACATAATGTTCTGCTACATTCCACAAGATAAATTGTTCCATATAGAGAGAAAAAACCACAATTTCCCATACATTAAGAATCATTAAATTTGTGTCCAATTATGAGGAACTGGTTCACTATTTCATTGATTTTCTTCAAGATAAATAGTTTCAACTGTGATTAGAAGGAATATGCGAGCCCATTTTCAAATATTCAATCCCTTGATACCTCATCACCAAGGAGGGAGTGCATGAAATATTGAAATGTCATAAAATGAGTGGATTAATCTATAACAAATAAAGTTCCCTACTCAAAGTTCCTAAAAAAATGGCTCGGTTTGCTCTCAGTTTACCAAGACATAATTAATTGAATAAGGATAACTGAAAACCCTTGTAGGCCATCTAATAATTCTAGTCTCCCTATGAAAAGCATCACATCATCTTTTGTCTGATCAGATAATTATATATTTAATAATATTGAACATCCTATTTGGTGGTGTCTCAAGATAGATGATGATTGATAACATGGACTCCATCAATTACTCAATAGCATATGGACCACCTTCCACATTAAAGGTAGAAGGGTGATTTTGTTGATACTACCTAGTCAATTATTATTTTAATGTGGGAGGTCATGAAGATCCCGGTATAGAATATAATGCTCTTAAGGAACCCTCCCAAAACTTAGAATTGACACCCAATTCAAGAATAGAAGGAGGAGTCACAGGTGGAACTACTATATGGAATAATGGTATAACATGACCCACATGTGATAACCCTAGTTTTAGATACATTACCATCATTAATTTATTTATATTTCAAATTATTATGATAGGTTTCAAGAGTTTCCTGTTTTTTTAGGAGTTTGGACAAGGATGTGCATGGGTTGTAGTATGGATGCAATCACAACACTGTATGGAGAGTTTCTATGATGTGGTGATATGTTTTATCATTTAGAGAATTTTAATATGTATTTTAGAGAAAAACCCATTTTTTTAATGGATGTTCCATCTATGTAGCATTTAAGGTAGGGTGGTTGGGTGTTTTGTTATGTATGGGATGTATGTGTTATCATTCCTCTAAGAGAATAATGCAGGGGCTCTACTATTTTTCATTTCCTCTATAACATAATAATTTAGGAGGCACCATGGTGACTCCCTATACATTTTAAATCTATGAAGTGAATGTGAACAAGGTTCAATGTGGGGTTTGACCCCACGTGTTATATTATAGCCTAAGAGAATAGCCCTACAGTCTAGGGAGTATTGTGACATGGGGATATTGGTAATTCATTGGTTTCAGTTCATGCTATTTTATTTTAATAGGGATTAATGTGATTAAACACTCATTTACCTTAAGATATTATATGGTATCAAACATCTGTTCTTTAATAAATTTCCAATGTGACTCCCATCAATCTGAAATCAACCTTTGCATGATTAAATCTTTATTGTAAAATAAGAATCATTAGAATGTTCATTTTCATCTTTATTCATCCTATATCCACCCTTATTTCCTCCCTCATATCCATATACCTATTGGTTTATCAATAGATATATTTTTTATAATGAAAATATTGATGAATGATTTTTGCATAATGTAATGATGATGTGTTTTACGATTTAATAAAAATGATTTATGTGTTGATCTTCAATTTATATAATATCTTGAGAGGTATGTGTCTTAGCATTCATCTTCACATGAATTTGAACCTGAATTATTAGTAATGATTAATTTTTCTCATGAAATCATTTTTAAAATGGGGAGAATTTTGTGATAGAAACAATATCTGGTTATAGATTCAAAAATTATAGGATATTTTATGTGTTTCATAAAACAAATTGGTAATGATTTTTTAAATTTTTTTAAAAAAATTATGATTTTTATTTTCATAGGGTTTTTAATTAAATTTATTCAAGAAATAAATTATTTTATGTAGAATGTAATGGCATACATGGTTGACATGATTTCATTATTGGATGTGACCCTAAGTATGTAGAAAGATCCATTGGGGAACCTAGATATTATTCACCTTGTGATTTATTGGTGGATCTATGAGATACCATTCATGAGTATTGAAATATCACATCGCATGATTGTGTTTTTACATGTGTATGTGGAATAAAAATTAGGGGTATTCTATATAAATGAGAAATGGTTTGAGAGATTCTTTTAAGTTTTCCTAGTAATTTTTTTTAATTGATATAGTATTTCAAAACTTTTTTAAAATGTTTTATATAAAATTTGATTATTGGTTAATGTTCTAGTTGAAATATGTGGGAATTATTTGGGAAAAACTATTGAGTTTATAATTATCCCCTTCATGGGAACATTAGGGAATTTTTAGTAGTCATATATTTAGAAACAGAAAAATGAATGTTATTTAATTTTTATAGTTATGTGTCATGATTATATGGGCATAATAGGTGCTGAGTGATCTTAAATATTGAAAATGGTTTTATTGGTATTAAATCATTTGGGTGACTTTGGGTACATATAGACTCTTGTTCATTCCTAGTTATTATCCATTTAGTTTTATTTTTTAGTTTGATAGTGTAGTTTTTTGGATATTTTTTTGTGTTTATTAATTAATTTCATACTCATGCATCATATATGAGGAGTGGATGTGTATTTTTTAGTATTTTTTGTTTTTTATCTCCATAGAGAATATAATACCTCATGGTTTGTTAAATCCCATATAATATATTACTATACATTAGTGTCTTGGGGATGTCATCTATTTAGAGTAACCCCCCCCCCACTGCTTCTGAAGACAACTAAGATGGATGGGTTGTTTCAAATGTTAACAGTCTTGTTTTATCCATGAGTTAGGTTGGTAGAAATGAGATAGTGTCATTTGAAGTTGAAATTTGAATTCTTAAATGAATTATGTAAAAAATTTTTTATGAACATCATGTTACCAGGGTGTTATATCACCAAATTGTTTTAAGACACTACTATATGTGTTATCACCTCATTGTAAGGGTTTATTTGATGAGTTTTTCATATCATGAATTTATAATGACACTTAACACTATGAGTGAATTGTTCATTATGTGATTAATTGTTAATAGAAAAAGGTAAAACAGATTTCAAAATATTTTTATTTTGAAAAAAATGGTAATGGTGCTTATTGATATGGTATTTTTGAATTTATAATCCTTCAATTTTTATTAAGTGAGACAAAATGATATTTTGTAAGGGTTATAAAAAATTACCCCAATTAGATGTCATAAAAACTACAAATAAGATAATAGTTGAAAATGTTGTTTTACCAATTCTATAGGTAAACCAATAGATTTTCTAACACATCATTCATTCATTTAATGTTGTGGATTGGGGATTCCTGAATGATGATCCTTGAAAAGTAGACCACATAATTAAATATTAGAAACAAAATCCTCCAATAATTTGAGGTTATTTTGAGTCAAAATAAAAATATAGGTGTGACTAAATTTGATGAATTAAATATTAAATTTCTTTGGAACACTTATCTTGATAAAAATTCACGTTGGAAACATAAATTCTTGAGGATCTGGAAGGATAAAGTGGTATATTGCTATGTTGGCTAATGCTGACCATGGCATTACATGGGTTGATTTTGAAGAACCATTGGACAATATATTTTATCCTAAAACCAGAAAATATATAAAAAAAATATTTATTCAAATTGAATTAAGAGAATATGTGTGTGATGAAATATGTAGATAATACTATGAACATATTTTATTTTTGGAAAAATATTAATTTCATGCTCAACCATGAAAATATGCATTATTTAGTTAGGTCTATGACCAGAAATGTTGAAAAATATCATATTCCATTGTATTACAAACCATGTGAATATGTTAAATTGCAAAATGGTAGTAGAAAGGGTTATTTTTGGGTATCTAGTTGGATGATGTTTGTTAATCTCTATGGGAGAAGGTTGGGATTTAAATTCAATAATATAGAAAAAATAAGACACCTAGATCCAATGTGGTAGAAAACATTAGAGCATGACCTTAGAGTTGGTTAATTTTACCCAATGACCCTTGAGTAATCCTCAGTGTTTTAGTTTGGTTCACTTGATGATACCAAAAGAGAATTTTTGGAGATACATAGAGTATGTAACAACTATAACAAGATGGTACATATCAAACATTATTCCAATATAACTCTAAATTTTGTTAATGGAAATAAATCTCATTTATATCAAATATCTTTTTCCAAAATGGGTTGACCTTGTCAGAATATCTCTCCCCCATCTAATCATGTTGATTCCACGTTATAATAAAAAACCCATGACTCCTGAAAAGAGTTAATCTTAATAGGGAATAAAATAATAAGGGGAATTAAATAATCCATTGCATAGTGCTAAGAAAGTGATCATGGATGATTAATGCAGTCCTTGAATGGTGATATGTACAATTATTTTGAAGTATACCATCATATATTTATTTTTTGATTTGGGTGCATCAGAATATTTTTTGTTATCATATTGTTGATCATATGGGGTTACATGTTTAGATTATTCCTTCTATTTTGGAACTATAGATTCCTCTTGGAAAACAATAGTGTTGAACCTATATGTTTGTAATGTGTTCAAAAACTATTGATAGGTCCATGTTAGTTTGGGATATATTAATTATAGAAAGGTATTTTTATGATGTGATATTGGGACTAGAGTTATTGAAACAATTCAATCCCCACATCAAATGTAGTACATGATAGGTTATTTTCATATCCTCTGAAGAGGTAAAGCATGTCTTTAAAGGATATTGTTCCATGGAATAAAGCAGAGATGTAAACATGGTACCTATGGATATAAACACCTCTTACTAGTTGGAATTTAATATTTTTGTATCAGTGGATGAGATCATGAATATGAATTTTATAGCTATATTAAACTAATTTCCTGATGTTTTCCCAACAATTTCATTAGGTTTCCACCCATTATATAATTGGAATTTATGATTGAGATTATACTAGGGAGAAATCCTATTTCACATCCATATTTTAGACTAAAAATATTTTAATTTAGGTAATTGAATTTTCAACTAGATGAAATAGAAATAAAATGGTTCATTTGACTATGAATGTCCACATGGGAAGAGAAAATTATTTTTGTAAATAATGTGTATATAACTATTATGATTTTTTATATAATATTATTCATAAAAATAATTGATAGTGAATTTGTATCATCTCACATGTAGTGACAAACTATTGAATAAATTGAATGGACATCCATTTTTCTCCATAATAAACTTACAGACTGGTTATCAGTAGTTGTGAGTTTTAAAGGATGATATTTGTAAACACAACATTGAAGAGTCGTTGTAGAAATTTTGGGTTTGTGATTATTTTTCTAGGTCTTATAAATTTACCATCTATCTTTGTGGAATTAATGATCCGATATTTCATAGGTATCTCTATTTTTTTATAGTGGTTTCCATTGACGATATTCTAGGTGTATTCTTGAAAAAATGGGGATCATAAGAAACATGAGCCCATATTTTTGTATATATTTCAGTATTATTTATTTATAGGTAAATAATGAAAATTTTATTTATTTATAAAAGAGAATCATTTCCTTGGTTATGTCATCTATGAAAAAATGTCTTAGGAGATCTTAATAATATAGAGGTTGTTATCTCTTGTAAAACACTGAAGAATTTCATTGATATATATAGTTTTCTTATCTAACCAAGATACTTTAGATAATTTTATGTGAATTTTCATATCATTCCTCCATAATGAAATATTTATCATGGAATAGTTATCCATTCTAGTGGAGTGATGAATACCAAAAATCATTCCAAGAGCACAAGGTTCAGACTACATCCTCGCATATCCTCATGTTTCCATAGTTCAGATAAGGTTATAAGGTTTACTATGATGAATCAAGATTTATGTTGATACATGTTCTCATATAACCAGATCATGTATTTTCTTATGTCTCATGATAGTTATGGGTTATTGAGGAGAAATACCCAAAACATGATTTTGAACTAACTGATGTAGATCATTCAATGAAGAGATTATGTCATTATCATTTCATTGAGAAATTTATGTTTTTTACAGATAATAAGAGATAAAAATAAATTTTACCCCAATGATACATAAACTTAAGTCAACTAAGGTTGAAGGAATATATTAAAAAAATTGACTTTTACTTTTTGTATAAACATGGTAAAGGGAACTTTAGATCTGATGAATTAAGATGGAAGGCATATAATAACATAGATAAAAATATTTGGATCAGTTGTAGCTAATTTTAGTAATAGAAGTTATTCATTTAGAATTTTCTGAGTAAGAAAATAAATTTCTCCTTCATTATATTTTCTTTTTTTCCCGATTTGGTTGTTATGGTTAGAGGTGATCAAACATCTGAACCAGAATGTTTCACATTGAGGTAAAAACTCAATGGTGGGGAGACAATTAAGGTATTGTATCATGAAATGAGATCTATTATATCGTTTATATAAAGGATTATAGTTCCTCCAACATATAAATAACAACTTATTTCTGCATACCACCATTTTTTATGGGGTTTTTACCCAAAAATAAAAAAATATGTAAAATGAATTTAGAGCATTGTTTTTGTGGGATGAAATGAATAAAAACATGGAAGAGTATGTTTCAAGGTTCCTCACATGTTTTAGTTAATGATAGTTCATCAATATCCAGAATTTATGTCATAATGATTACCCATCCTGAAGTAGAAATTTGAAAAAAAAAGTGAGGTATTTTGAAATTGGTATAACAAAAATGGTTTGAAAGAATGTTTCCATGTGGGAGATCGTGGATTGACTCATGATAGAGGATCCCATCATGCATATTTATAAATAAAATCTAAAGGAATAATTTATCAAAATATTTATTCATGGAGTGGTTAAAATGAATTGGGTTCATATACTAATAGTATATAACCAGTACCCTAGTTTTAAACCTAATTTTTTGGAAGTCCTTGTAGCAATCCTTTGGATCCCAGTTGACCATGGGCATATAATTTTTTCCATAAATAGATTTAAAATCAATAAGGTCAATCAAAGTATTGGAATATATGAACAAGGAATATGTGATAGAATTTGGTGGCACATGGGAGGAGCATATAACATTAGTGCCATTCTCATAAAATAATAGTTTGATGAACATGATACATATATCCCCTTTAAACTATTTTTATATTCATACATAGTATTCTCCAATTTTATGGGAGGATTAATCTAAGACATAATGTATTGGTCTTATCCTTTTGTATGAGAAAATGTAGAATACATGGTTGATCAAAAATAGAATTAATATGGTTTAATTTCATCATAAATATTGATCGGATCATCACTAATAACCATTATCATATGAGGTAGAAGATTATTTTTTCCTAACAATATCTCTATGTATTAGGAATCATAATTTTGGGAAACATGGAAAGATATATCTATGGTATATTGGTTTTTTATGTACTTGAGTTGCTTTTTCATATAGCTTAATAGTTCACATGGACAGAAATGATTTATTCATTATTTCAATTGAAAAAGTACTACCCAGATCTAGAACATGTGATTATATGAGACCATATTGGTATTGAAATGTATTGTATATTAATTCATGTAATAATATAATTTGTGGATATTAAATAGAATCTATTCAATTTTATAATCAATGGATATTATAGGTTTCTCTATAGATTTTTCAAATTTTTGAAGATACATGGGAGCATGAAATGAATATTTTATAGTAGGTTCCCAATATCTAAAATATCGACATGGGTTTTCCAATTTCCAAGGAAGTAATGACCAATGGGGGGATACTTTGAATCCCCATGTTTCAGGATGTTTAAAAATATTTTACATTTCATTGTGATTTTCCATTATTATGTTTGGTTTTGGGAGTTTTTGGTGGGTTTTTATAAGGCCCCGGCCTTAAACCTTACTTAATCTCGAGTTATTACAAGATTACACATTGAGGATCTTTTCGTGTTTAGAGTTTTAGAGAATTAGATCATAGAACTTGCATTACATTCCACATATGAACAAAGTGGTTACATAAAGTTAGTATTCTTCTTTCCCATCAATGGAAACATATTTAAAATAAAACATGGATTCTTTCTTGACACTTCCTTGACACTATCATCATATCATGTACCTTTCCCTTGACCTGTGAAAAACATTTCAAAAAACATGGGATGAGCATAAAAAGTTCAGTATGGGTTTTATAAAAAAAATATGGAAAGGAAACATGAGTTCATATATACATAAGAATGAAATCATACTTTACCCATAAAACATACCTCATCAAATCATGAATATATCATAGAAATCATAAGACATAAAGGTAACTTGAGGCATTTATAACATTCTTACATAGGGAGTAACCCTCTTGGTTACATTTGGAATACCCATCACAGTATATTCCCTAAATCTCTTCGGAGAAACCTTAACGTTTCACTCCTTTGCGTTACCCAATGCACTGGAGAGATATATCGGGCTCACCCGCCCTTAGTTTATCACGGAACTACCTGTCTTTATAATAATTCCCAAGAACCTCAACATAATCGTATCACATAAAACATGCATAAAGGAAACATAACATTTCCACCTTTCAATCACAAGATAACAATACAACACATTGATATAAAAACACTATGAAAACCATTTTCAATACCAAAATAAAAGAAAAGTAAAACATCATATTTATTTTTCTTTTAAAAAGAAGTTATGGCTTGTAGAGGAAGCCGAAACTCAAATAATGGTCACGGCGGCAGAGAAGTCATTTTCGCCGCATACGTACGACAAAAACATTCCCTTTTGTAATTTTGTAAAATGCTTCGTATAAAAAAGATTCCTTTTGGATAAACGTAAAAGACAAAGGGGTTCATACACCGTATAAAAGAAGGTTGAGTATAAAACAAAATATGCCTCAATGAAAGGAGATTGAGTCGAAGTCCCATACCTCAGGTCCGACTTGACTCGATCGTTCTTTAATGTCCTGAATAATTAACGTGAGTTAATTTCTACTTGTTTAAGAACCTTTTTCAAGATCATTATTCATTTTATATCACTTATTGCCATGTCATGAACACTATGTAATTATTTAAGTTAATAACGGTTGTTTTAACGATCATTGGTACTTGAGTCAAAAATAAGCCCTTTATAATTACAAGTTGTTCATGTATCCATTATATCCAGAATGGTATTCATAATGTAGATATTATATATTTCATATATATCCAGTACATGCATGCATTTATAATATTACATAATCATTTAGAGGTAAGAAATGAAATGCACCGTTCATGGAGACGGTAAGCCGTACGTACACATGAACGCTACTTTCATTTCTATTTAGTATTTTATATAATGAGATCATAATGATATAAATGAATATTATAATTCCAGTATAATATCATATATAATATCATAGTTCCATCCTTTATACGTCCCACATATGGTATTTAACGAATCAAATCACTTTGAGGGGGCGGTAGTCCGCACTTCCTTAAATGAAGATATCGCGTTTACCCATAATGGAAACCATAAAGGTATGCCCAAAATGAAAAATATAGAATCTTAAGGAAAACATAAACATATTATATATCATATATAAATATAGTGACATCTTAATGGCCACATTTGAAGGTGTTAAGGTAATGTTGAACAATCATCGTTTCGGGAGGCATAAATTCACCATCCATGGAAACAGTATGTTCTTTAACCATTAGATGTAGGTGTGTGTAAGTGTAGCTTGAATACTTCTTATAACAGAATCCTAGTATATTGAAGATACTAGATTTGTTACAAAAGAAATTAATAAAATGAGTTTAGGGGGTTGGAGAAGAAAAATAAAACAAAAGGACTCAAGTGAATACATTACCTTAAAATCGGGTAACTCCCTTTGGTTGGAGCTCAAAGGCTTCCTTGGAAAAACTTATGCCCAAAGTGAGCCTTCAAGGAGTAATATAGGGATGTGGAGAGACAAAATGGGTAGGTTTTTTCCGAGCCAAAGTCATTGGATGTGTGGGTAAGGAGGTAGAGGTGGGGGCCTTTTATAAGAGGAGAGGAGGGGCACTCTTGGAAAGTAAAGAAATATTACTTTATTTGAAAATGAGTTTCGGATTTAAAAGGTCCCAAATTGATATCATTCGAGGATAAGATGATAAGGGTTTTAAATATACCCACCCAATAGGTTTTGGAAATGTTTAGGTCATAGATTTTACATTACCGTTTCATTTTTTTAAATCCTTTATTAATTAGGTAATCGATACATCATTATCAAGTCATAAATAATTTTATTTATTTAATCTCCAAAAATTATAAAACAAATACTATGATGTAGGAAATCTTTTGTTCTTTCCAATGAATATTTATAGTCAAAAATCTGACTTGTATAACCCCATTTAAAAATTGTTTTCGTAAAACATATTCTGTTTGTGTCATTTTTACTTTTTCATTAAATAAAACGTTATTTATGTCATTTCCCAACCAAAGTGGATCCATGGGGTCCCCAAGTTGACCCATGGCTTGTCTTGGTCGGCCATGACACATCCAATGAGGTTTGGACATGTTTCAAGCTCATCTCATACTATTAAAACATTATTTTTACCTTAACCTACACTGATTACCACTAATCGCGATTAAGAACTTAAAAGTTACTATTCACCAAAAAATTATTTTAATCTCATTGAACCACATTTTACTTATTAATGACAACCATGTACGTCGGATTTTTGAAATTCAAAACACAGAAGTGGTAAAATTTCATTTAAACAAAAAATCAGTTTTTATAAGTACCACTTAGTGGTTTCACTATTCATCAAAAATTGAAGTTTTTCAGAAAAATACCAAAAATTCACCCTAATCTATATTTGATATTCCGAATTCAAAAATGAAGTCTATTTTACAAAATTCAAAACATATAAGTCAAATTAATTAATTTAATAATTAATTCCCGCTGTGATTCCTCTCGGACCGGCTCGCTTCACTCCCCATGCTCAGCTATTCGTGGCGGCGGATCCTCTATCGCGGTGGTTCCTTCTGGCTTGGCCGTCTCGGTGATCCGCATCGTTGGCCGTCCATCTTGCTCGACTCCTCCTTTGACGGGATAGGGTTACTCGGCAGCGCGGTGTCGGACCAGAGGTTGAGCTCCGCTTTCACGGTATGAGGGAGCCGATCCGTTCTCGGATGCAAGAGTTTGGTGGTCGGGCGTGGCCTCCGCGAGAGTTATGGATGGCGGCGACGGGATCTTGATTCGGTTTCCCTCTGTGTTCTCTTCCGGTGTTCTGTGAAGGTTTTCTTTGTTCTTCGCTTTGCATCTGTTATTCCGTTTTGGATGGATTTTGGGATGACGATTTGTTGGCTTCGATCCGGCGGAGGCAGGGTCGTCTTCCTCTTGTCATCAGTGAAGCGCATGATTCTGGTGATGGTTCTATTTGATTTTGGATTATTACAGTTTGGGGTGATTCGGTTTTTGGTTCAATTTCTGTTCTTGGTTTTTTTTCTCATCGTTTGGTGACGACGGTTGTTGGTGAGCTCAGCCGCGCTTCGTTTGATGCGGATGAATTTGTTTGCTGTTTGGTTCGAAGCAGTCTGTGGATCATGCATCTTTGTCTGTATTCCGGTGGACGTGATGAAGGTGGTGGTTTGAGAATGTTTTGGCGACGACGACGACTGATTTGATTTTGATCTGGATGTTTTGAAATGGAGAATTGGCAGTGGTGAAGTATTGTATTGGGTACCGGAACCCTTAAACCGGTTTTCTGTACTTTTCTTTTATTTAATAAATAGTCAGGGGCCTGCCTCTGACTGACTTTCCTGGTAATATCTAAGAAAAGTTTGGCATTAGTTTATGCCCAATTCCAAAGTGAAATTAATTCTAATGACCGCCATTGGATTAAATGGTAAAAATATATTCAGATTACACTTTAAGACCAATTTAAAATATAATCTATCCATATAATTAAATTAAATGAAACAGCAGTTTTGATGTAAAATACAGTATTTTTCACTATTCATTAAAAAATGAACATTGTCAGAAAAATACCAAAAATGCTCACAAAGAAAATTTTGATGTCCCAATCATAAAGAATAAGATTATTTGGACAAATATAGCTTATAAAATTGTCAAAAAATAGATTTAAAAATGGTTTTCCATTAAAATGTAGTAAAACAATCTTTTAAAAATATTAGTGTATTCCATGCTTAAGATTGGATTTATTTTCATTTTAAGCCTATAAAACACTATATAATTCATTAATAGACATAGATAAAAATATCTATTATTCATTACTTACTTGGGATGTTACATCCTTCCCCCCTTTAGAAAATTGCGTCCCCTCAATTTATTTACTAATCGAATAAATGGGGGTACTTATCCCTCATTACATTTTCAGATTCTCATGTTGCCTCTTTCATCATGTGGTTTTTCCACAAAACCTTTACCTAATTAATCACCTTATTCCGTAACACTTGCTCCCTGTGGTCAAGAATCTGGACCGGTTGTTCCATATAAGATAGGTTCCCTTCCAGCTGAACTACCTCTAGACTCAAAACATGAGATGGATCTGGCATATACTTTCTCAGCATCGAAACATGAAAAACATTGTGTACCTGAGATAAACTCGGAGGTAAAGCCACTCGGTAAGCAACGGATCCAACTCTTTCCAGAATTTCATATGGTCCAATGAACCTTGGACTCAGCTTTCCTTTTTTACCAAATCGCATCACACTTTTCCAAGGTGATACTTTGAGAAAAACATGATCACCTACCTCAAAAGAGAGATCCTTCCTCCTATTGTCCGCAAAACTCATCTTCCTACTCTGAGCTGTTATCATGTGTTTCTGAATCAGCAGAACTTTTTCTGCTATCTCTTCTACCAATTCTGGTCCCATCAACTTCCTTTCACCCACTTCATCCCAGAAAGCTAGAGTTTGACACCGCTTCCCATATAAAGCCTCAAATGGTGCCATCTGTATAATGGAATGAATACTGTTATTATATGAAAATTCAACCAAAGAAAGATGTTGGTCCCAACTTCCCTGATAATCCATCGAACAAGCTCGTAGCATATCCTCCATGGTCTGAATTGTTCGTTCTGACTGCCCATATGATTGAGGATGAAAAGCTATACTAAAATTTAATTCAGTACCCAATGACTTCTGAAGGCCTTTCCAAAAGTTAGAAGTAAACCTGGGATCATGATCGGATACAATGGAGAGAGGAACTCCATGTAACCTGACTATCTCTTTAAGATACAAACGGTAAAGTTGATCTAGGGAAAAAGTATCTCGTATAGCAAGGAAATGAGCAGATTTTGTCAAGCGATCAATAATAACCCAGATTGCATTGTTACCTCGAGATGTCTTCGGTAATCTCACAACAATTTCCATGGATATATTCTCCCATTTCCACTCTGGTACTGGTAAAGGCTGAAGCCTCCCTTTCGGTAACTGCCACTCTGCTTTAACCTGTTGACAAGTCAAACACTTCACAGTAAAATCATCAATATCTCTTTTCATTCCATCCCACCAGTAATACTCCCACAGATCTCTGTACATCTTAGTACTTCCAGGATGAACTGAAAACGGAGAACTATGAGCTTCACATAACAACTCTCTCTTCAACTGTGAATCATAAGGCACACACAATCTCTTCCTAAATCTCAAAACGCAATCATTATTAATGTTGAATTCAGGCAACTTACCTTTCTGAACCAGATCTACCTTTTTCTGCAACTCACTGTCTTCCCTCTGTGCTTGCTTAATTCTGTCTGATAGGGATGATCTCACTGATACCTAAAACAAAACAGAATAACTTCCTGCACAAAAAACTTCTATTCCAAATTTCATCAAATCCTTAACCAAAGGATCACGTTCCAAACACAACATTTCTAATGAAGCATTACTTTTTTAACTCAAAGCATCGGCCACTTTATTTGCTTTTCCCGGATGGTAATGAATTGTACAATCATAATCTTTGATTAATTCTAGCCATCTCCTTCGTCTAATGTTAAATTCATTTTGAGTGAATATATACTTTAAACTTTTTTGATCGGTGTATATTTCACACTTTAGTCCATACAAATGATGCCTCCAAATTTTTAATGCAAAAACAACAGTAGCTAATTACAAATCATGTATAGGGTAATTTACCTCATGAGTTTTCAACTGACGTGAAGCATAAGCAATTACTTGATCATTATGCATTAGGATGCAACAAAGTCCTTTCAATGAAGCATCACTGTATATAAAAAACTCACCATTCCTGGAAGGTAGTGCCAAAACTGGAGCATTCACCAATCTTCTTTTCAATTCCTGAAAACAATCATCACATTCTATTGTCCAGATAAACTTAACACCCTTCCGAGTTAGCTTAGTCATTGGACTAGATAACCATGAAAAATTTCTAACAAACCTTCGGTAATAGCCTGCCAGACCAAGGAAGCTACGAATCTCAGTTACATTTTTGGGTCTTGCCCATTCTTCCACAACCTTTGTTTTTGCAGGATCAACGGTTATGCCATCTTTAGAAACAATGTGACCAAGGAAAGAAATTTTTTGCAACCAAAACTCACACTTGCTGAATTTTCCATACAGTTTCTTTTCTTTTAAGGTTTTCAAGATAAACCTTAAATGTCTTTTATTCTCTTCATTACTTTTAGAAAACACCAAAATATCATCAATGAAAACCACCACAAACTTATCCAAGAACTCATGGAAAATTCTATTCATTAAGTACATGAATACAGCAGGTGCATTGGTTATCCCAAAAGGCATTACTACAAATTCATAATGGCCATATCTCGTACGAAACGTGGTCTTCGGAACATCTACTTCCTTTACCTTCAGCTGATGGTACCCCGATCTCAAGTCAATCTTTGAAAAATACTAAGCTCCCTGGAGCTGATCAAACAAATCATCGATATGAGGCAAAGGATATTTGTTCTTAACAGTGATATTATTCAAGGCCCTATAATCAATGCAAAGTTTCATTGAGCCATCTTTCTTTTTAAAAAACAAGACAGGATCACCCCATGGTGATGTGCTAGGTCTAATGAAACCTTTCTCTAATAAATCTTGCAATTGTTCCTTCAACTCTAAAAGTTCAATTTGAGCCATTCGATAAGGGGTTTTGAAATTGGCTTAGCATGAGGAACTAAGTCAACAGTAAACTCAACTTCCCGATCTGGTGTTATTCCAGGAAACTCATCCGGAAAAACATCAGGATACTCATTTACCATTGGCACATCATTAATCTGAACAGTTCCTTTATTTTCAACGATGTGTGCAAGGTAACTTTCATTTCCATCTTTTACAAGTTTCTTGTCCTCATGATAAGTTATCAATAGTAAGGGTTCATTCTTGTACACAAACTTAAAGTCTTTCTGAAAAGAATCTTCTTTATCTCTACAGTCAATCTTAGCATGGTAAATAGAGATCCAATCCATACCAAGGATAAAATAAAACTCTACTAAAGGTAAAACAATAAGGTTTGCAAGTAGGTTCTTTCCACAGATAAGGATAGGAATATTCTTATAAATTATTTTTGCCTCAACATTTCCCCCATGTGTTTTTACCAAAAGATTAGGAGTCATTTCTTGAGATGGTATTCCCATTTTACTAGAAAAGTTTTCCGAGATGAAAGAATGTGTAAACCCCGAATCAAACAACACACTGGCATAATCTGAAAAAACAAACAAAGTACTTGATACAACTTCATTTGATGGCCCAACATCTGCTGAAATAGTTGAAAAGGATTTCACCACCCCTTTCTGCTTGTAGTCTAACTGCTTCCCATCACTCAAGCTCTTTGTCAGACACTCGTTTGCATAGTGACCCATCTCATTGCACTTATAACATTTCACTAACTGTAAATCAAATTTGGTCTTACCTTCACCTTTATCTTTTTCAGTGCAATCACGATCCTTATGTCCCATCTTACCACATCGGTAGCACTTTCCAGAATTCAGAAGACATTCCCCAGCATGCCTTTTGCCACATTTATCACAAACTGGAAACATAGTTTTCTTACCGTAAGACTTTTTTGAAGAATTATTACCTTTCTCCTGCCACCTTGGTCTCTTCTTTTGTTGGTTGTTATAGAACACTTGATCATCGGCAAACTCCATTTCCACCTTCTCAGCACATCGAACAAGCTTTTCATAACTTTTAAACTCATGAAAATCTAATGACCTTCGATATTTTGGCTTTAATCCTGAGTAAAAACGATTGATTTTTCTATCAAGGTATTAGATAAAATTTGGAGCATACCTTGACAATCGAGTGAATCTTTCTTCATAGGTAGCCAATGAGTCTTCCTCTTGCCTCAATTCCAAGATTTGTTTTTCCATCCTAAGTAGAACAGCCTTAGGAAAATACTTCTCAAGAAACATACATTTGAATTCATCCTAGTCGAGAGCATCAATCTCATCAGCATCCCTGATATTCTTAACCATCGACCACCACTGATCTGCTTCACCCTCCAAACGATAAATAGCAAGACTATCCTTTTGATTGTCTGAAGACCCCATGACATCGAAAATCTTCTCCAGTGCTTTAATCCACCCTTCAGCTAACATAAGGTAACATGATCCTCTGAATGATGGGGGATGTTGCCTCATGAAATGTTCCACCACTGACATGTTCCTCTGCGGTTTATCTGGCTGATCTCGTGTATGGATACCACCACCATTTATCTCTTGAGTAAACTGCACCATTACTGCAAAAAACTATTCAGTTCCAATTCCGACCATCTCAGGATGCTCATTCGGAAGGTTATTTCCTTCTGTAATCCTTCTTAGCACTGCTTCCCTATTTCCTCTGCGGAAAACCATTCTGAACAAACATGACTTAGATGAAGCAACATGGTAATCTTTAAATGCTATATCATTTCAATTTGACCATAAAAAATATTTTTGGATAATCATTTAATATAATTCTAACTCCGAATGTTATCTAAACCGACCTTTGATACCAACTATAAGGCCCCATCCTTAAACCTTACATAATCTTGAGTTATTACACGATTACACATTGAGGATCTTTTCAGGTTTAGAGTTTTAGAGAATTAGATCATAGAACTTGCATTACATTCCACATATGAACAAAGTGGTTACATAAAGTTAGTATTCTTCTTTCCCATCAATGGATACATATTTAAAATAAAACATGGATTCTTTCTTGACACTTCCTTGACACTATCATCATATCATGTACCTTTCCCTTGACCTGTGAAAAAAATTTCAAAAAACATGGGTTGAGCATAAAAAGCTCAGTATGGGTTATATAAAAAAAATATGGAAAGGAAACATGAGTTCATATATACATAAGAATGAAATCATACTTTACCCATAAAACATACCTCAACAAATCATGAATAAATCATAGAAATCATAAGACATAAAGGTAACTTGAGGCATTCATAACATTCTTACGTAGGGAGTAACCCTCTTGGTTACGTTTGGAATACCCATCACAGTAGATTCCCTAAATCTCTTAGGAGAATCCTTAATGTTTCACTCCTTTGCGATACCCAATGCATTGGAGAGCTATATCGGGCACACCCGCCCTTAGTTTATCACGGAACTACCCGTCTTCATAATAATGCCCAAGAACCTCAGCATAATCGTATCACATAAAACATGCAAAGAGGAAACATAACATTTCCACCTTTCAATCACAAGATATCAATACAACACATTGAAATAAAAACACTATGAAAACCATTTTCAATACCAAAATAAAAGAAAACTAAAACATCGTATTTATTTTTCTTTTAAAAAGAAGGTATGGCTTGTAGAGGAAGCCGAAACTCAAATAATGGTCACGGCGGAGGAGAAGTCGTTGTCGCCGCATACATACGACAAAAACATTCCCTTTTGTCATTTTGTAAAACGCTTCATATAAAAAAGATTCATTTTGGATAAACGTAAAAGTCAAAGGTGTTCATACACCGTATAAAAGAAGGTTGAGTATAAAACAAAATATGCCTCAATGAAAGGAGATTGAGACGAAGTCCCATACCTCAGGTCCCACTTGACTTGATCGTTCTTTAATGTCCTGAATAATAAACTTGAGTTAATTTCTACTTGTTTAAGAACCTTTTTCAAGTTCATTATTCCTTTTATATCACTTATTTCCATGTCAGGAACACTATGTAATTATTTAAGTTAATAACGGTCATTTTAACGATCATTGGTACTTGAGTCAAAAATAATCCCTTTATAATTACAAGTTGTTCATGTATCCATTATATCACGAATGGTATTCATAATTTAGATATTATATATGTCATATATATCCAGTACATGCATGCATTTATAATATTACATAATCATTTTGAGGTAAGAAATGAAATGCACCGTTCATGGAGACGGTAAGCCATACGTACGCATGAACGCTACTTTCATTTCTATTTCTTATTTTATAGAATGGGATCATAATGATATAAAGTTATATTATAATTCCAGTATAATATCATATATAATATCATAGTTCCATCCTTTATACGTCCCACATATGGTTTTTAATGAATCAAATCACTTTGAGGGGGCGGTAGTCCGCACTTCCTTAAATTAAGATATCATGTTTACCCATAATGGAAACCATAAAGGTATGCCCAAAATAAAAAATACAGAAGCTTAAGGAAAACATAAACATATTATATATCATATATAAATATAGTGACATCTTAATTTCCACCTTTGAAGGTGTTAAAGGAATGTTGAACAATCATCGTTTCGGGAGGAATAAATTCACCATCCACGGAAACAGTATGTTCTTTAACTATTAGATGTAGGTGTGTGGAAGTGTAGCTTGAATAATTCTTATAACAACATCCTAGTATATTGAAGATACTGTATTTATTACAAAAGAAATGAATAAAAAGAGTTTAGGGGGTTGGAGAAGCAAAATAAAACAAAAGGACTCAAGTGAATACATTACCTTAAAATCGGGTAACTCCATTTGGTTTGAGCTCAAATGCTTCTTGAAAAGACTTCTGCCCAAAGTGAGGCTTCAAGGAGTAATATAGGGAAGTGGAGAGACAAAATGGGCATGGTTTGGCCGAGCCAAAGGCTTTGTATGTGTGGGTATGGAGGTAGAGGTGGGGGCCTTTTATAAGAGGAGAGGAGGGGCACTCTTGGAAAGTAAAGAAATATTACTTTATTTGAAAATGAGTTTCGGAATTAAAAGGTCCCACATTGATATAATTCGAGGATAAGGTGATAATGGTTGGAAATATACCCACCCAATAGGTTTTGGACATTTGTAGGTCATAGATCTTACATTATCTTTTCATTTTTTTAAATCCTTTATTAATGAGGTAATCGCTACATCATTATGATGTCACAAATACTTTTATTTATTTAATGTCAAAAAATTATAAAAAAATACTATGATGTAGTAAATCGTTTTATCTTTCCAATTAATATTTATAGTCAAAAATCTGACTTGTATAACCCCATTTAAAAATTGTTTTCGTAAAACATATTATGTATGTGTCATTTTTACTTTTTCATTAAATAAAAAGTTATTTATGTCATTTCCCCAACAAAGTGGCTCCATGGGGTCCCCAAGTTGACACATGGCTTTTCTTGGTCGGCCATGACACATCCAATGAGGTTAGGACATGTGTAAATCTCATCTCATACTATTAAAACATTATTTTTACCTTAAACTACACTAATTATCACTAATCGCGATTAAGAACTTAAAAGTTACTATTCACCAAAAAATTAATTTAATCTCATTGAACCACATTTTACTTCTTAATGACAACCATGTATTTCGGATTTTTTTAAATTCAAAACACAGAAGTGGTAAAATTTCATTTAAACAAAAAATCAGTTTTTATAAGTACCACTTAGTGGTTTCACTATTCATCAAAAATTTAAGTTTTTCAGAAAAATAACAATAATTCACCCTAAGCTATATTTGATATTCCGAATTCAAAAATGAAGTCTATTTTAAAAAATTCAAAACATATAAGTCATATTAATTAATTTAATAATTAATTCCCGTTGTCATGACAAATAGCGTGTTTTTATGAAACAATATCTATGAAACGATTGGCATTAGTTTATGCCCAATTCCAAAGTGAAATTAATTATAATGACCACGATTGGATTAAATGGTAAACATATATTCAGATTACAATTTAAGACCAATTTAAAATATATTCTAACTATATAATTAAATTAAATTAAAATGCAGTTTTGATGTAAAATATAGTATTTTTCACTATTCATTAAAAAAATGAACATTGTCAGAAAAATACCAAAAATTCTCACAAAGTAAATTTTGATTTCCCAATCATAAATAATAAGTTTATTTTGACAAACATAGCTTATAGAATTGTCAAAAGATAGATTTGAAAATTTTTTGCCATCAAAGGGCAGTAAAACAATCTTTTAAAAATATTAGTGTATTCCTTGCTTAAGATTGGATTTATTTTCATTTTAAGCCTCTAAAACACTATTTAATTCATTAATAGACATAGATAAAAATATCTATTATTAATTACTTACTTGGGATGTTACAGTTTTGGAAGGATTTATATAATGATTTACATGGGATGTGGTGTAGAGGCTATCATGAAACCATAAAGATTATTTTCTATGGTGTGATAATATGTGTGGTGTTGTGGTCTCATTGGTATAAGATTTAAATCCACCATTATGTTTGGAACGAATATTCAATGATGGTAGGTTATATAATTGGGTGGTTAGGTGTTATGGTATCAATGTAATGGATACTACATATTTCCCCATGGAGGTGAAAACTGAGGATCTGCAATTTTTTCCACCACTATGGTGTTATGAATTAGTTGTTCCATGGTTCCTCCCAAAACATTTTGGATCTTTTCCATTGAACATTCCATAGTTCTCTGAGGGTGTTGACCAGATAGACTATGATGTATACTATGAGGACTTCACTATAGCTAGTGGAGTTCTATGTCATTATGATGTAGGCTATATCGTGGTGTCATTTTGGACCACATTATTTTAATTTGGATTAATTTCCTAAAACCCTCATTATTATTCAACTATTCTAGGGATTGAAATATTTATTCCATCACAGTTTTCCTAGGTGATTTGCTTCTATCTGAAAGTGACCTTTGGGAAAATTAATTTGTATTCTATAACTAGAATCATTTTTAAGTTATTTATCTTATTTATTATTCATACATCCAATATTCTTATCTAAATTGGATACATAGAAATAATATGTTATGGACATATCTATGTTTTTTAAATGATAATTATGATGAAAAATTATAGGATCTAGTAAATGAAATGTGTTTTTATAAGGAATCTAAAAGATCAAAGTGACATTCTAAATTTTTTTATAATACATTGAGAGGTATGTCGATTCTTTATCCCCTCTACATAACTTAGAACATTCTGGATAAATTTTTATAAATTTTTTTGTTGATATAATTGTATAAAACTTATCTGAATAATCATGGAAACTTATTATGGTGATATATTTATAAATTAAGGAAATTTAATAGCTTTTGTAGAACCCTTTTTGGTTATAATTTATAAAAAGGGATGGTATTAAAATTATTTTCATTTGTGAATGAATGTTTTTTTATTAAATTAATTCGTGATGAAAATAGTTTTCTATAGAGTGGAATGACATACATTAATGGTGTGAGTTAATTTATAGAAGATACCATGATGAAGGTACGTCTTCTTGTTGGGAACTTGGATATTAGAAAACATTTGATGACTTGGTGGATCTAAGAAAGTCTTCTCATGAGTTTGGAACTATCATTTTCATTCATGTGTGTATGGGTGTGAGTATGGATGCATATTAACGGGGAATGAAAAATAAATGAGAAATGATTTGAGAATTTCCTTAATGTTTTCTAGGTATATTGTTTGTGCCTTTTATATAAACTATTTAAACATCCATAAAATGTTTTATATAAAATTTTCTAACTTATTCATGTACTAGTGGAATGATTTGGGATTTAATTTAGTAAATACTATTGAGTTAATACTCACCATCTTCTTGGGAATTTTGGTTCATTTTAAATTTCATCTATCAAAATATAGGAAAAAATAATGATATCACATTTATATAGTGAAACATCATGAATTGGTAGGCCTAGAAAGTGGTGTTGGAGTATGGATCCTACTATGGAGTTTTGTGGATTTATAAATCTTCGGTGTCTTCGGGAAATGGAGACACTAGGCCTTTACTTTTTTTCCCTTTTGATTCCATTGGTACGCTCATACTGTTTTTTCTTTCATATATTTGGGTTTTCATTGTTCACTACTCTAATACTCATGCATCATGTATGAGTAGTGGATATTTATTGTCTTATTTTTCTCTGTTAATTTTATTTTCAAATGGAATATCATCCCCCGATGTTTTTTTGAATCCCTTGGAATTTATTACCAAAATTTGGGGTATTATGGACATCATCTAAGGATATTAAATCCACTTACACTTCTCAAGCCTATATAGGGAGGTAAGATTTTTCACATGGTTTCATGCATGTTCAATCCATTATACGGGTTAGTAGAATGGATATATGATCATTAGAACTTGAAATGTATAGATTAAAAATATTTATCTAACAATTTATGATGATCATGAATTTAACAAGGTTTTTGGGTATAAAAGTGTTATAATATACTTCAATCTATGTTTTCACCTCATTTTCATGTGTTTAGCTGATGATTATATAATATCATTCTATATTAATGAGAGTTCATTTTAGAGTTTAATTTTTCATTATGAATTTAATTAAATATTTAAAATGGTTAAAATGGTTTCAAAATTATTGGATTTTGAAAGGAATGGTTATTGTATTAGTTGTAATGATAATTTTAATTTTTAATCCATCTAATTCCACTATGTGATACTAAATTATGTGTTTCCATTGTTTTAAAAAATAGTACAAGTTTATCATCATAAAAAAACAATATGTGGAAGATAATATTGTTGTTGAACCTGATCGACATGAGAACTACTAATATTTCAAAAGAATCATTTGTGATATTCATTTCATTGATAGAGGAAATTGATATGATGATCCTCATTATGTGGAACACTCAGTTCAATTTTAGAAAAAGAATCCACCCATATTTTGTGGGGCATTATGAGCTTGGAAAATTAGAGTTGTGGCTAAAAAATTATTCAAATCATAATTTCCATGGACAACCAAAGAAATAAAACAGTAGTTGAAAAAATAAATTATTGAGGATGTGGTGTACTAATTGAAATACATAGATATTATTGATAATGTTGAACAAGGAATTAAATGCGGTGATTTCAAATAATATTTAAGTAACAAATTTTATACTCATACAATTCAGATCACTAATACAATATATTTTTTTCATTTTAAATAAATTTAATCTGACTATCATATTGTATGAATCTATGTTTATAAATATATTACTATTTTCACAATAAGTATCTACAAGTTAATCTTTAATGGAATTCATTTTAGGGTCATGGACATGATAAAAAAAATTCATAAACATGTTTTTTGGTATTATTGTCTATATAGAGATGGTATATTGAAAAATCTTTGTAGAAATTGATATATCATGGAATACATCTATATGATGTGTGCTTAACTTTATGGTAATAGCTGGGAATTAAAATTATTGGCATAATATAGAGTGGGACACCTACTTCAAATGTTATGGATAATATTTGAACTATACTACACAGTAATCTAATTTTCCCCCATGACCCAACAGTATGCTGAGGCATTTTTAGTGTGTTTTACAAGAGAATATCAAGGGGGATTCTATGTAAAAACCAAGAGCATGTTGAAACTATAAAAATATGGAATCTCCAATGTTAATTTCAAAGTTCTCTAATTTTTGTTGATTTAAATACATCTCATATCTCTCAAAAATATTATTCATCAAAAAGGAAGTAATCATCTAAAAAATTCATTTCCACAAAACTAGTCTATTCTATGTGATTTTAGGAACACTGTGACTCTAAAAAATAGCTAATATCAATAGGGAAGCAAAGAAAAAGATACATTATGTAATTAGTTATATGGTTTTCATCATGTAATCAAGGATGATCAATCTAGACCATTAATGTTGTGCGTTATGATTATTTTAAATTCTACCCTCAAAAAATCTATCTTTGATATTAGTGAATCTCATTATTTTATTGAATATTGTGTTCTCTATCATATATGGTTATATGATGATAATATTCCTTCTATTTTCAAACTAGAAACACAACTAGTAAAATGGGAGTTTAATGCATTTAAATTTGATAAATGTTATATAACTATTTACGAGGATTAGTTAATTTGGTATTTCTAGGTTCTGTAAATGGATTTCTATTAAGTTATCATTGCAATGGATTGGGTGACATCATTCAAATCCCACGTCTACTATTTTGGATGAAAATTGTGTTCCATATTTTTTGATGATGTTATGCATCTCTTTAAAGTATATTGGGTTGTGGAAGAAAGTAGAAAATTACCCATGGTTCCAATGGATAGAAAACTATCATAACAGATGGTACTAGTTGTTATGGTATCAATAAATCATATTAGGAATTAATATTTTCCAACCATAATTGGAAAAAAAATTATATGTTTTTATAGAAAATTTCTCTGGGTTTCCACTAAAAAGTGAATTTTTTTATGACTGATCTCAATAAAGTGAACAATACAATTTCACTTTCCTCACAGAGAATATATCCAACATAATTTAGGGAATTTATCGTTCAACTACAATAATTATAGGAAAAATTTGTTTATTCTTCCAATAATTTCACCATGGTACACAATTATTCTTTTTGAAGACAAATTGGATGGAAATATTATGATTTTTATGTATTATTGTATGCTTAACAATGATATAATCATTACTCTATACCATCTCCCATACATTTATGACTTATTAAAACAATTTAGGGGAGATTAGTGGTTATCTAATATTAAATTACAGTCAAGTTATCATTGCATATGAGTTATAAAGGATGATAGTCCTGAAATAACATTCACAATTCCTTAAGTCCATTATGAGTATGTGGTTAAGAGTTTTCATCTTACTAATGTACCATCAATTTTTTGTCGATGGTGAA
The DNA here is from genome assembly GCA_963277665.1 of Viscum album. Taxonomy (NCBI): domain Eukaryota; kingdom Viridiplantae; phylum Streptophyta; class Magnoliopsida; order Santalales; family Viscaceae; genus Viscum; species Viscum album. Next base: position 219,306,605 of record OY728138.1, read on the forward strand.
TTGAATATTTCATAGGTATCTCAATTCTATTCTATTGGTGTTTGTTTCTAATATTCTGGTATATTCTTGGATAAAAGATGATCATGATAAATAATAAAATACTTTGTTGGGAATACTTTAGGAGAATCACCATTATTGTAAACTATATAAATTTAATTTTTTGATATAAGATGAATATTTCCTTGGTCATTTCATATCCAAAAAAGTATCCTCATTAGATTTTGAAAAGATATAGGATTTTATCTCTGGGAAACCATCAATGAATGCCTTCAAGATTTTAATTTTCCTAGTATTAGTAAGAAACTACATATTCTATTATTTTATTTTCATGTCTTTCTTTTCAAATGATAGATTTTACTATGAAGGAAGTTATTTTCTAGTGGAGTGATGACTGTCAAAAAACATTCCAATAGATTTTATTTTTCTCACATCATCACATATCCTCACATTTCTAAATAAAATATATGGTTATGTGGCGTAATTTTATGCAAAAGGATTTGGGTTGGGATCTGTTCCCATGTTTGGAGATCATGATGTTTATTATAGATCATCATAGTTATTGGTGAATCAAAAAATACCCAACACATAACTTTGAACTAGCTACTATTGTTCATGATCTGAATACATTGGGACATTATCTTTTTAATGGTCAATTTATTGTTTTTACAAATCATAATAAATCAAAGAAATATTTTTTCCATAAAGAGAATTAAACCTAAGGAATTGATGTTGGATGGAATATCTGAAAATGTTTTACTTTTTCTTCATGTGTGCTATGGGTAAAGAGAACTACATGGATGATGCATTATGTAGGATGTGATATAGTCCATAGGCTAAAGATAATTCATATACATCATATCTAATGTCAGTTATAGTGGATATAAATTTGAAATGTGCTACTCAAGGTGACTTTTTAACCTTATTTCCATTTTTTGTTCTCCTAATTTGGATTGGTATGTTAGATATTATCATGAATCTTCTCTAGAATGTTTCACTTAGTGGTAAAAACTAAATTATGGGGAGACCATTGAGGTGTGGAAGCTAGATGTGATATTTGTTCAACGGTTTAAGGGATGGATTATTTTTCATCCAAAATATTAGAAATAATTTCATTCTTCCAACAACCATTTTGGATGGGTTGGTTATCCCATAATATCGTAGACATAAAAATCATGGAGAGCATAGTTTTGGTGGGAGGAAATATAGAGAGAAGTGGTAGAGTTTTCTTTGTGACACATCACCTATCAGTAGATTGAGTAAGATTATCAAAAACTAGTTGGTATGTTGGAATCATTTATGATTATTATTTGTAAATGGTAGTAATTATCTATTGGTTTTGTCCCAGGTCTACAAAAAAGAATTTTGAAAGAATGATTTCATATTGGTGACTGTGGATTGAAACAAAATGTCAGATCACTTCATCCATATTCATAAATCAAATATTATAGAATTCATTTCAGAGAACAATATTTGAGAAGTGGTGAAGAAACACATGGTTTTAGTTTCGATAGTATATGACCGAGACCCCAATTTTACATCTACTGCTTGAATGTCCATGTAAAAATCCCTTACAAACTAGTTGACCATTATAATTTATTATCATACATAAATTGATCTAAATTCATAAAGTAATATCCAAATGTTGGAAGATATTATTAGGAATTTTGTGATGGATTATTGTGGATCATGTTGGGATTATACATCTCTAGTGTTTTTCTCATAGAATAATAGTTTTTTGGACACAATACATATGGCCCCTTTTGATGTATTGTATGGATGACTGTTTCATTCTCCATAATGTTGGGTAAAAGTAGGCGAGAATTAAATTATTGGTCCAATACTTATAGATGAGAAAATGGATAATGTTATCATGATATGAGATATAATGGAGATGAAATAGAGTCATCATAAATCATATGTGTATCATCACCAAAGGATGTTATTAGTTGAGGCAACAGATCATTTTTACTTGAGAATCTCTGTATGTTCTGGGCATCGTCGTTTTAGGAAACAAGTAAGTTTGTCTCCATAATATATTGGTCCTTTTGATATATTTGAGTTATTGGGTAATATATCATAAGATATGGATTTAATTCTAATGATCAGTCATGTTCATAACATGTTTCTTGTGTCTCAATAGAAAAAGTTCCAACCGGATCCAAACCATGTCATTCGATGAGACCATATTGATCTAAAAATGGGAACTAAATTGATTCAATTGTGTGTAAAAGTTAGGGATAGTAAATATTATCACATTCCCAAGAAAAGAATTTTATATTATAGATTTTATGATATCATGTTCAGACATTGTAATATATAAAAGATCAGGAAAAAATAGTTGGTAGAGTAGTATCTTGAGATCTTCAAGATACAAAATGCTTTTATACATTCCAAGGATTGAATGTCCATTGGGGGTAGAATATGACACCACCGGTTTCCTGTATTTTTTCATATTTTTATGATTTTATAACATTTAAATACTTATGAAATGTTCTAATATTTTATGGTGGGCTTTGGAAGGAGATGGAAAAGGTTTGGAATAGGATGCGGTAAAGAGTCTATCTCTATTTTGTAAAGATTTTTGTTATGATGTCATGGTATGTGTTGTAGTGTATGGTCCCTAGAGGAGGATTTTAATTCCACTATTTTTTTCTATAGATGTGTCATAGAGGTAGGATGTGGTTTAGGGTCTTTGGGAGACGAGATATAGAAGGGATGACTATGGTGTAGTGCCGTGAGGAGGATAATACAAGGGCTCTTCCATTTTCATCAACCATATGGAAAAAATTATTTTATTTTATATGATTCCTTCACATTAATTAAGGATTCATTCCATGATAGTTGATGTGTATTTCATAGGGGGTTGACTAGGCTGGCTATGCCAAAGTGTAAGGGGGATGCATTGTAATTAGAGGAGGGATACGCCATAGTGATATATGCAGTAGTATGTTTTCAGTTCACCCGATTTAATTTTAATTGGTATTAATGCCTCAACATCTACAGTATACTTATAAACTAACTAGGCTTTTAACTTATATTCCCACATAGGATTCCAAGATGATTCCCTTCTTATTTTGAAGAAACCTTTACGTGAATTAAAGTGTTTTGTAAACATAAAATCATTTATAAGTGCTTGTTCTTATTTGTTCTTATAGGATTCACTCATTATCTCTCCCTAAAATTTTTATAACTATTCAATTTTTGATATATTGTTGTTTTTTAATGTGAATCATGATGAATGAGTGTAGGATACAGTGAAGGGAAGGCATTGTTAGATCAAATCTAGATGATGTAAATGCCATTCTATATTTTTTCTATTCTTCAAGAGGAAGGTGTCTGATCTCTCATCTACACATGACTTATAAAATGATGTCTATATTTTTATTAATTTTTTTCATCGAAATCATTGTTAAAAAATTTATTATTCTTGATAGAATCCTCTTAGGGTTATGGATTCAAAAAGTATTGTAAATGGGATGAATTTTGGTTATTTTGTTTATAATTTTTGAAAAAGATGGTTTTAAATTTTTTGTTTTCTCAATATGGTGAATTTTTTTATTAAATAATTTCCAGAATGATTTTTTTTATATAGAAGTAAATAAATACATGGTTTGATTGAGTTCATTTCTTGATGTTACCCTGTGTATGGGGCATTTTCTATTGGGTTAGGTGGACACTAGCAAGCTTGTGATGACTTCATGGATCAACGTGATACTGCTCATGATTATGGAACTATAACTTGGAATGATTGCGTGTGTTTTTGTGTGTGTGGATGCATGAGAATGGGTATTAAAAATATTATTTATTTTATAACATTAAAATATTTAACATATTTCATATAAATTGTTTTAACGACATTAATTTTTTTTATAAAAAATGTTATCAATAGGTCATGTTTTAGTGGTGTGAGTAGGGATGTCTTTGGGAAAATATATTGGGTTTATACTCACCCCATACTTAGAAACATTGGTGCATTTTTAGATATCATATATTTGGAAAGAGGAAAAGTAAATTTATTGTATTTCTATAATTGTTCATCCTAATTCAATGGATATATTCAGTGGATTTGGAACATGGATCTAAATAGGGTGTTGCTCGGAATTACTTCTCTCGGGAGTCTTTGGATCATGGATTCTATTGGTATTTCATGGTTATTTTTCCTTATGTTCTATTATTATAGTTCCTATGTCATTTTTTATTGGATATTTGGTTGTTCATTATTAATTACTCTCATACTCATTAATCATATATTAATAGTGTATGTTTATTGTTTTATGGTTTTCTTGTTGATTTATTTCAAAATGAATTTCTTTCCCTTAATGTTCTTTGAATCCCTTAGTATTAATTTTGAGATATTGATATATTAGGGATTTCATTCAAGGATAATGTCTACACCATCACTTATCAAGCTAATGAGGATGGGCAAGGTTTTATACCAGCACCTCTAGATCATGGTCTTCAAATTATTATTAGCATACAACTCAAGGCTGTTATGGAGGAATATATATGCAACTTCAAAGGAACATCACAATACTGTATTTCATAATAGAAAGGATCATTGATAGTGGAATAGTATTGGTAAAAAAATTCCTATATAAGTATCAACAAACAAATATATCGAGGAAATAAGGATGGGTGAGGTTTTATACCAACACCGCTAGTACATTTCTTAGATGCTCCTCATGATCCTCCCTTTTTTGGAGTATATCAGAATATCATCAATAAATACTACCAAAAATTTGCCGAGGAAATCCCTAAAAACTAAATTCATCAATTCCATGATGATTTATTGATCATTAGTGAGTCCGAAAGGAATTACTATGAATTCAAAGTGCCCATATCTTGTACGAAAAGCACTCTTGGTGATATCATCCTTCTTCACCCTAACTTGATAACATCCTAACAACAAATCCACCGTGGAGAAGTATTGTGATCCATGCAGCTGATCGAACAAGTTATCAATTCATGGGAAAGGATACTTTTTCTTTATTTTGATTTTGTATAGCTCACGATAATCGATGAAAAGGCACATTGACCCATCATTATTCTTGACGATAAGGACTGGGGCACCCCATTGTGAAGCACTTGGGCGTATAAACCCTTTATCTAGATTCTCCTATAGTTATTTCCTCATCTCCTCTAGATCTACAATATCCATTCTATATAGAGTCTAGGATATTGGAAATTCCCCAGGTATAAAATCAATGGAGAATTCAACATCTCTTCTATGAGTAAGACCAGACAATTCCTCGGGAAACACATTAGAAAATTCCCTCAAAATAGTCATGTATTCATGCATGGTTGCCTCCTTAGAATCAATCATCAGAGACAGATATGCATTCTCATAGGGTAGTAATATCCATACTTCAGATGAAGGAGATAAATGAGATTCATATTCCTCCTTTCACTTGTATAGAATCGGGGGTCGATTTTCCACATGGAGAGTGATTTCCCTCTCACCTAGATTTATGTTGGCTCTATATAAGGAAAGCCAATCCATGCCATGAATTGCATAAAATTTGACCAGAGGGAGAATGATGAGGTTTTCCAGGAAATTCAATCCCCAGATTATGAAAAGGGAGGAGTTATCTTCATGGGATTCAATGATTTCCCCACTTGTCGTACTCACCAACATCTTTACTTCTATGATTTGTGGTGGTGCTGGAATTGTTCTACTAAAATTTCGGGATATAAAATAATTCATAGAACCTGAATCAAAAAGTATGTTCACTATTCTGGAATGAATAACTAGTGTACCTGTCACCACTTTGTTTTCAGGGTTCAGTTCGACAGTAGTGAGGGAAAAACCTCTCCCTTTCTGCCTTGGAGGTTGTTGGTTTCCTCGAAAAACCATTGGATTAGGGAATTGATTTTCAAGATTCCCTAGTTTATTGAAATTTTAGCAATGAAAAACACGTTGAGGTTCAAATGTGGTGTTACTATCCTTTATTGTAGCTACGGGTTTTTCTTGTCAGCTATTAATAGCTAGGTGCCCTTCTCTTCCACGCCAAAAGCATTTCCTCACCCCCTTCAGGAAATTTCTGCAGTGCTTCTTTCCGCACCTTTGGAAAGTGGGGTGTTGGATCTTCTTAGCACTGTTGGATTTATTCATCAGATAGCCATCATTGAAGTCCACATTATGAATCTTATCCCCATGATACAACTTAGATTCTATGATCTCCATTTTGACCTTGAGGGCACATCAGATAACTTCCTCATAGCTGTTGAAGTCGTGGATCGCCAATTCTTGCCATAAGCTAGGTTTCAACCCACCAAAGAAGAGGTCAACCTTGCATTCAGGGCTAACGAAAAAGCCAGAGGCATATAATGAAAAACTAATGAATTTTTCCACATAAGCTCTGATAGATTTGTCAACTTTTTTCTTGAGGAATAGGAAGTCCATTTCCATCATAAGTCAGAGGGTGTGTGGGAAATATTTATTGAAAAACATTTTCCAAAAATCCATCCATTCCAACTCCTCAATCTCTTCCTCAGGAATCATATTTTTTATCAAATTCCACCATTGATTGGCTTCACCTTCCATATGACAAGTATCCAGAAGAACCTTCTCTTGTTCGGAACATTGAAGGATAGAGAAGATCTTTTCAATGGAGTTGATCTATTTCTTGGCGATTGAGGGATCAGACGATCCATTAAAAGTTGGAGACCATTGTCTCATGAAGCTCTCGATAGTGACTTGTTATTTCTTAGAGGGGGTTGAACGTTCCTCATAACCCATGTTACTATTCAAATATTGAGTTATATGAGAGAGAAGCATGACAATGTTCACGATTCTCACTCCCATCGTATTGGGCATCTTTTTTGCACAGTCATCACATTGATCTTCACATCGGTTGTTAGCCCGAGTCCTCCTATTACCAGCCATTGGCTGGAATAAAAGGAATGTTAGGGGTAACACATAAAGGGTAATCCAAGGAAAAAACCGATGACTTTTAAATAACTTTTATTTTGTTAACTTATCGATCTATATGCTTCAATATATGTTATCCATTATCTGCTTTCTAACATGTATTCTTAGAGAATTTATTTATTCCCTTAATAAAGGTTCATACTAAGCTTGTGAATTTACCAAAGAATATCCTTTGGGAGTTTCATAACCAAGAGTTCATCAAGGCCCTTTGTCATGCACCAGTTCTCGTTTGAGTCTAGCTCAAATTGGGGTTTACGGGTTTCACCCATATGATACATCTATGCTAGAGCCAACTCTACCTTCTCATATCCAGACAGGGATGTATTTTATTGATAAACCACTTTTTCAACACTCACCAATACTTAGGGATGTTTTTATTATACTTCTTCACGTCTCTAAGTCTTCACAATGGTTTTCTAATCCCAATCCCATAAATAAATAAACCTATCCTCTGATACCAACAATAACAACCCATGTTTTTATTACACACTTATACCTGATTTATTACATAAAATATTCACTTAATACAACATACAATATAAAGATGTCTAGTGTCTTCGGGGATTAGTAACATTACATAACATTTCAGAACATAAAATACACAACATCATTATTCAAAAATTCTTTTACATGACCACTACATTCCCTCGTACTTAGCGTTGCATGGGACAACCTGAGGACATTCATAACAAAATGGTGAGCTATAAAGCCCAGTAAGGGAATAAACATGGAATAAAATGAGGAATACAATACATATTAGACATTACGCATATCAATGGAGCACAATAGAATCATGAAAATAAATTCATGATAAAGAATGATAATCATTACATAGAAATGTGGCAACAACACTTAACATGGAATTAGCATGAGCCGAGGCTCATTGCACATGAAGCATGAGTAAACCCTCATTGAACATGAAGCATAATTAAAACCTAATATAACTTGAATTAGCATGATTCAACACCCATTTCACATTATGTATCAAGATACTATACTTTACCCAATTCATTGGAGCTTTATTAGGGAACACCCTTCTTAAATATTTCATTTCATGCATAAGTGTGCCCCATGGATCATAAAACATGGATACATAAAAAATCATCATTTATTCAACGATAAAGGAATTTAGAATTCATACATGAAACTATATAATAAGTAATTAAATGTACATAAAGGTTAAAACCCTTGATATATATATGGGCATGGTATTCACAACACAATGATTTTTGCTTGGAAAATCACGGTGCAATTTCAGCATCGTAATGGTGTGACATAAGAACTCATAAAAAAAGGCTGATGAGAGATAAAGGGGTGTCTCATCATATTTAAATTAAATAGACAGTAATGGTGTAATATAGATACCCATCCAAAAAAATGTAATGGAATTTAGATGCATAATACAAGAGAATTACTTGGATGTAAAAGAGGAGAGAGAAATCCCTCACAGAATTTTGGCATGGTAACAGGTGTACATGGGCTGCATTGATGAGAAAGAAAGGGGGTTTCCCATCATCCAAAAATAAATAGGGCAGTTTTTTGGATGTTTTTAATCATATTGTAACATTTTTAATTGAAAACAAAAGGGCATACCAACTTAAATAAAATAGGACAAAATGAGAAAGGAAGAAATCCCTTACTTGGAAGTGTGATCCCAAAGGGTTGAGAGAGGCTTCAGAGAGGATTCTTGGGAGCATAGGACACCATTGGAGGATTATAAACAGATTCGGGAAGTGTTTTGAAGAACTCTAAAGGGTTTTAGTGATGAGGAAGTGGGTGCGTGGGAGGGTTTATATAGGGACGGAGAGGGAATTCTTTATTATTTATGTTTGGGTCACCACACATTAAACAAATCAATACCACAAACCAGACCATGGTTTTTGCTAATAATTTTTTCCAAAGGGTTTTGGAAAAAATATTTTATAAGTAAAATGGATGAACTTCTTAAAATAATAGGGTTGCTTATGTGGTGGAGAGTCACACTCTCAAGGAAATCAATTTAAAAAGAAAAAATATTTTATAACTGTTGGAGGGCACACAAAAGCATTGTAAAATAAATAAAAAAAATAACATTATTTTAATTATGAAACATATATTTTCCGAAAATAATGTTTCTATTATTTTATTAAATCACTATTGGGTCATTATGATGTCATAAAACATATTATATATTTAGACGGTATTTAATTTTTACCCAAAAATTCAACTGTCTCAGAAAATTATGAAAAATTCACCATTGGATATTTTCATCATCCTCATTCTAAAAATAATATTGATTTTATCTAAATTATTTTAAAAATATGTGAATTTTTTATTTTAAAATAAAAACTGACATTTAGCGAAAATTTATGGGTTCTGACAAAAACATTTTTCAAACCATAATAAAAATTACAATTGCATTCATAAAATTATATTATAATTTATATTTAATAAAAATTAATTAAATTATAATAATATTTTATTAAAATATTATTGAATTTAAAATTCCATTAATTCATCAAAATAGATTTCTTAGTTGAATATTAACTAAAAATACTATTTGTGCTTTAAAAACTATTTACAAAGTAATAATAATAAAATGAATACACATTATTTATAAAAAATAATCTATATAGTCATAGTGCTATGGTCTTTTTATATAACCCCTTATAACACTTCCATAAGTCCGAAGGGTAAGGTGTGCGATGGTGACCGACTCTTGGTGTGGCTCGGATATCATTACTTGGGTGGTAATCTCTATTAACTTCAACTTCTCCCATAGTTAGTTCCACTCATGATTAATGAAGAGACCCGAATCTTGACGTACATGAATATTACATTACTTTTGCGGAATACTTAATACATAAGAAAAACAAACACAGAAGGACCGTAATAGTTTAGTGTCTTTGGAAACTCGGAATAAAATCTTCTAATCGTGGTGAAAGATCTTCAACATCTCCCAATAAAGATCTTTCCTTTTTTTCTTACCTAAAACCTTTCTTTATATCCTGGGAAAAAACATAAAAGGGTGATCTCAAATGCTCAGTAAGGGTAAAAAAAAATATATCAATCACATCATAATCATAAGAACATATCTTTTGGAAATCTTAACCTACAAAAGAGATCATGATTTCATAACATGGGATAAATCATAGTAGTGAAATGTAATCCCAATAATCACAACTTATAACATGAAACTTGGTGTAATACACACATAATCATAGATAATCATTTCTTATTAGTCAAGACTCCTTTCCAAGACTATCTTAGTGGACAAAGTCCCTTCTGAACCGAGTTCACTCCTCGTTTCAGTCCTGTTTTACTGAACCGGTTTAACCTGCTGTTCCAGCCATGTCTATCTCAGGAGATATAAAATCTTTACCCAATTAATTGGAGGGATAAATAGGTCCCACCCATCTCATAATGATATCATTCTTATGTGTGCCTCAAAATCTTAAATCATACATCATTGCATAACCCATGTAATAAAAATGGGATTCTTAAACAACATGACATCATAAAACAATTCATAAAAGATAAAGGAATTCATAAAAATATTTCCATCACAACATTATAAAATCCATGTAATAATAGGGATAGAAACATAACCCTATATTATCTTAGATGGAAAAGAATTTTGATAAAACACTTGAACTCCATTCTTGAGGAAAATATCTTTTCTACTTCAAAAACACTTTTCCTTTCTTAACATATCATACAATTCTAAACTAAAATAAGTTGATTAAAAAAAACATGATAACATGTAGAGGAAGCTTCTTGGAAATAATTTTTTAAAAATAAATTCATGCTGTATAAGTTAAAAAAACATTCTTCATACTTTTTCTGGAAAAGTAAAAAAATACCTCGTACGAAAATCATCAAAATATTCCTTTCATATCTTTTACAAAAAACTCACCGAAGGGTAAAATAGGATTTAAAAACTTGTAGGTGGATGGAAATAATATTACATATTGAGGAAAAATGGATGTGGATGATAAAATACACCCCAGTAAATACTTACAAATAAGCAATCTCGGATAAAAATGAGATTGTGATATTTTCCCTTACCTTAGATCTGATTTGATTCGTAAGTGTCTGAACCTCCTCTTCTTTAAAGCGCTTCTTTGAGATCCCCTTTTAGGGCACTAAAATTGGTCTTTGAGGAAGACCAGAACCTCTAGGATATTTCTAGGGAGGTGGAGAAGAGAATTTGGTAGGGTTTGGCCGAGCATGAAGGCTCAAAGTTGTGTGGGGAAGAGAGGGAGGAGGTGCCCTTTTATAAGGGAGGAGAGGGGTACCTTTGGAATTACTAAAACTATTATTTTATTCTAAAGTAAAATTCGGTTTTAAATAGCTCAAAATTGATTTATTTCGAACCTAAGGTGGGGATGGGTCTAAATCCCTTTATCCAATAGAATGTAGACAAGTTTAGGTCATTATATTAACCTTATCTTTTAGTTTTAACTCTTAGTTAACTAGATTTACATTTACCATGTCACTTTGTATTTTTATATTATATAGTTAATAAACTTACCATATACATCCAAGAGACCCCCAAGTTGTGTTTTATTAATATATATAACCTTATCTAAGTCATTTGGCCGAACCTTAGATTTTTAGGAATAAAATAACAATTAATAATATAATATTTGTTTTAAAAACTATTTTATGTCAACTTTGACACTATTCAACAGTTGATTTTTTGAGACTCATAACAGAATGATTACTTCGAAAAAAGTTAATTAAATCATTCTTATCATGTCATGTTAACCTAGAAAATTAGTTTAGTTCATAAAAAGTCTCAAATTATATTTATTTGGGTATTTATAACATCAATTATGTCAATATTTCCTTAATAAGATATTTATTGCATCATCGTTGTGTCATAAATAAATTAAATAATTTAATGTCTAAAAATTATAAATAAAATACCATTATGTAGGAAATCATTTTACCTTTATAATAAATATTTATAGTAGAATTTATCTTATGTATAACCCCATATTAAAAATTATTTACTTATTAAACTTTGATTTTAACTATTTTAACCCTTCTTTAAATAAATTAATAATAAATATCATAATCTAATCCAAGTGGGCCTAAATGGTCATATTTTATTCCTAAGGTTGTTTTTGGTCGAATTACACTTGTCCAATAGAATTAGGACATGTTTTAGGGTAATAATAATATCATTTTTGCCCTTAATTACCCTATTTACTTTTAATCGTGGTAAAAAAAGTAAAAAGTTACTATTCACCAAAAATTATTTTCATCTCATTAAACAACATTTTAGTCCGTGATATTAACCGTGTCTCTCGGATTTTCGAAATTCTACTCACAGAAGCGGTAAAATTAAGTTTTATGAAAAATTCAGTTTTTTAACTACCACTTAGTGGTTTCACTATTCATCAAAAAATGAAAGTTTCCAGAAAAATACCAAAAATTAGGCCTAAGCTATATTTGATATTAAGAATTAAAAAATGATGTCTATTTTCCCATATTCAGAACATATCAGTTGCATTAATTAATTTGAAAATTAGTTCCCGTCGTCAAAACAAATAGCGTGTTTTTAAGAGATAATAACTATCAAAAGATTGACACTTGTTTATAACTGGTTTTAATGTGAAATTACATCCAATGACCAACATTGTATTAAATTGTAAAAATATATTCTAAATATACTTTAAAACCACTCAAATTAATAATCTATCACTATTAATTATTTCGATTAGAAAAAAGTTGTTTTTAATTATAATTTAGTCATTTTCACTATTCATCAGAATATGAAAGTTATCCGAAAAGTACCAAAATTTCACCGTAGGCTAAATTCGATACTCTGAATCCAAAAATGAAGTCCATTATGAGAGCTAAAATTTCTAAAATTTTAAAAGGTGGTTATTAATATTCATACCGGCTAGTTTTAATAATATTTTAATAGGATATTGTTGTTTAGTGAAACTCGTTATTGCGTACTACACACACTATCGAGGAAGGTCGCGATTGCATGTTGTGCAAACTCCTTTTGGTTTAGCGTACAACACAAGACATTAATGAAATTAAAAAAGAATATTTTTCATAAAATCTCAGGCTGTTACATTCTACCCCCCTTAAAATGAATTTCGCCCTCGAAATTCGTCGGGGTTATAAATGGTTTATTATTAGAAAGATTCTTTAATAGAAACCCACATTGTAAAAAGGAATACCAGAACTTGGCTTTTAAAAACTAAAGTATGAAATGTAACGATTACCCAAATAAACTAATCACTGGGTTTCCACATAGGTGAAAATATGGGTATGGAAGAGAAATCTAACCATCATGTTCTGATGGAGAGTGGTAGAGAACATGGCTATGGAAAACCCAGTAATCACAAAGCCATAAATTTGTGATGATCTAAGGTACCATCTGATTCATTAGATATAAGAGCACTAGGACAACATTTTTGGTTTTCAAGATCATTTCCCTAAAGTTGATGAAATTCGAAGTAGAAGAAATACTTTCTTGATTTTGGTATAGTCTCAACGTTTTTCGTTCTTTGGAAAATTTCCACTTCATCTCTTAAAGAAATGAAGTTGAATTTGTCATTCGTGATGTGTTCGCAGATCATGTGATAGAATGATGGGTCATTCCATCTGTCTCAAACAAAAGGTTAGAAAAGTTATTAAAAAAATACATAACTCCATCTATAGTGAGATTAATCATATATGGTTCCTAAAATGGACTTATACTTCATATATCATACTTCTTAATATAATAAAACTAGTTTCTACTAAACAGGGACTTCCTGTAGGCCAGTGGTAGGCGATAAAGGCTAGTCGCACTTCGGTTGTGGGTTCGATTCCTACGACCTTGTCCGACGTGATGGGCTATCGCACGTCCTGCAGGTTGTCCTTTTTCTAAAACAATATTACTATAACATCCCATCAATAATATCGAAAAAAACTTCTATCCTTAAACAATACTAACTTATGTCCAACATAATCCATTCTAGTCTTTAGGCTTATCCATAATACTGCAGTCCATTCTCATAATATAGTGAAAATGATTACCAGAGATTTAATTCCATTGTTGATCCCCATATATCATAAGATGTGTCTTGTTGGTCACATTCCAAACATTCAAAGGCCTTAATCATGTATTCTCTTGAATACCCATTGAAACTTAGTGAAAACATGAATGTAGTTAAAAGTTAACACTTTACACATACCAAAATCCTCAAAATTCAATATACTCAAACCATTATATCACTTAGTCCTTATATAAATCATGAGCTCATGAATACTATCAAACATACTAGATTCTCTTTATCCCTTCATTATGTGAATATCATCTGATTTCAAAAAATATTTCAATCACTTTTCATGGTTACTGATGCCATAAAATTATTGAAAACCACAATAGACCAAAACATAAATATTCCAATATTCCACGATACTATATACAACATTATTCTGGAATCCCATTACATAAACACTTAATCATTCCACCACATCGTTGTCATATTCAACATCATAATGGTGATCGCATGTTACTTCCCTTTGTACATTGCCTTAAGTGGTTGCTCACGTCGATCATCACTAACCCTTGGATTAGGGAATTTATTACCATAATGCCCCATTTCCTTGCACTTGAAGCTTTGAAGTGTTTTGGTGCGTCCTCTACAGTCTTTTCTTTATTCAAATCATTAGAAACCCTTTTTCCATTACATCAATACTCAGCTGCTCGATGACCTTATTTTCCACACTTAAAACATTTTCTAGTCCCTTTAAGACAATCTCCACCATGCTTCTTTCCACACCTTGAGCATAAGGAAACATTCATCTTCTTTTCACCATTATTCTGAGAATTCTCCTTGAACTCCATCTTTCGTTTCTTGTCAAAACTATGAGATGGATAAGTAATACCAACTTCCATTTCTACCTTGATAGCACAACACACAATTTCTTCATAGCTACTGAAGTCTCTTATAGCTAATGCCCTTCGAAGATTTGGTTTTAAGCCACTGAAGAATCGATCAACTTTACTTTCAGGTTGGATGATAAATCCAGATGCATACCTTGAAAGCCTTGTAAAATTCGCTTCGTATATACCAACAGATTCATCATCCTTTTGCTTTAGTTCAAGAAACTCCTTCTCCATCTTTGTTCAAAGAATACGAGGGAAGTACTTATTGAAAAATATGTTCTTGAACTCGTCCCATTCTATGGACTTAATTTCATCTCTTTTCCTTGTATTCTTGATAAGATTCCACCATTGATCAGCTTCACCTTCCAAACGATATACTACTAAGATGACTTTATCATGTTCAGAACATTGAAGAACTGAAAATATCTTTTCAGTGGTACTGATCCATTATTCAAGAACAAGTGGAACAGAAGACCCACTGAAAGAAGGTGGACATTGCCTCATGAAGGACTTAATAGAATATTGTTCCCTTCTCTGCTCATTTGGAAGTACGGAATGATTCATAGCTTGTGTAAGTATAGCAATAATATTTTTCACTCCATCTCCCATAACATTTGTTTGTTCAGGAGGACAATCATTGCATTGTCCATTGCATTGATCAACACGGTTCCTTCGGGTTCCAGCCATCGTCTAAAACCCAAAAAGAATAGTGTGAGAGGCAAAATTCATGCTAGGGAAAACAACAAAATAAAGGGGGATTACCTTCAATATCTAACATCATAGGTTTAATTATATGATCATTAGCGTAATTCTAGGACTATAACCTATACGTATACTTAACCTTAGGGACATCCCTAGACATACCTTAGAAATATCTCTAGGGATCTCACTAAATTTCTCGCATCCTAGTTTCCAAAGGTCGACTAAACCTCCCTCTGATACCAACTGTAGAGACCCGAATCTTGACGTACATGAATATTACATTACTTTTGCGGAATACTTAACACATAAGAAAAACAAACACACAAGGACCGTAATAGTTTAGTGTCTTTGGAAACTCGGAATAAAATCTTCTAATCGTGGTGAAAGATCTTCCCTTTTTTTCTTACCTAAAACCATTCTTTATAACCTGGGGAAAAAACATAAAAGGGTGATCTAAAATGCTCATTAGGGGTAAAAAAGAGAAATATCAATCACATCATATTCATAAGAACATATCTTTTGGAAATCTTAACCTGCAAAAGAGATCATGATTTCATAACATGGGATAAATCATAGTAGTGAAATGTAATCCCAATAATCATAACTTATAACATGAAACTTTGTGGCATACACACATAATCATAGATAATCATTTCTTATTAGTCAAGACTTATTGCCAGGACTATCATAGTGGACAAAGTCCCTTTCTGAACCGAGTTCACTCCTCATTTCAGTCCTGTTTTACTGAACCGGTTTAACCTGTCGTTCCATCCATGTCTATCTCATGAGATATAAAATCTTTACCCAATGCATTGGAGGGAGATATAGGTCCCACCCATCTCATAATGATACCATTCTTATGTGTGCCACAAAATCGTAAATCATACATCATTGCATAACCCATGTAATAAAAATGGGATTTTTAAACAACATTACATCATAAAACAATTCATATAAGATAAAGGAATTCATAAAAATATTTCCATCACAACATAATCAAATCCCTGTAATAATAGGGATAGAAACAGAACCCTATATTATCTTAGATGGAAAATAATTTTGATAAAACACTTGAACTCCATTCTTGAGGAAAATATCTTTTCTACTTCAAAAACACTTTTCCTTTCTTAACATGTCATACAATTCTAAACTAAAAGAAGTTGATTAAAAATAAACTTGAAAACTTGAATAGGAAGGTTCTTGGAAATAATGTTTTAAAAACCCATTCATGCCAAATAATTTAAAAAACATTCTTTGTACTTTTGTTGGAAAAGTCAAAAAATACCTCGTACGAAAAACGTCAAAAGATTCCTTTCATATCTTTTACTAAAAACTCACCGAAGGGTAAAATAGGATTTACACAATTGTAGGTGGATGAAAATAATATTACATATTGAGGAATCATGGATTTGGATGATAAAATACACCCCAGTAAATACTTACGAATAAGAAATCTCGGATAAAAATGAGATTGTGATATTTTCCCTTACCTTAGATCTGATTTGCTTCGTAAGTGTCCGAACCTCCTCTTCTTTGAAGAGCTTCTTTGAGATCTCCTTTTTGGGCACTAAAATTGGTCTTTGAGTAAGACCATAGCCTCTAGGATATTTTTAGGGAAGTGTAGAAGAGAATTTGGCAGGGTTTGGCCAAGCATGAAGGCTCAAAGTTGTGTGAGGAAGAGAGGGAGGAGGTGACCTTTTATAAGAGAGGAGAGGGGTATCTTTGGAATAACTAAAACTATTATTTTATTCTAAAGTCAAATTAGGTATTAAATAGCTCCAAATTGATTTATTTCTAAGCTAAGGTGGGGATGGGTCGAAATCATCTTATCCAATAGAATTAAGACAAGTTTAGGTCTTTATATTAACCTTATATTTTAGTTTTAACTCTTAGTTAATTAGATTGACATTTACCATGTCACTTTGTATTTTTATATTATATAGTTAATAAACTTACCATATACATCCAAGAGACCCCAAAGTTGTGTTTTATTAATATATATAACCTTATCTAAGTCATTTGGCCAAACCTTAGATTTTTAGGAATAAAATAACAATTAATAATATAATATTTGTTTTCAAATATATTTTATGTCAATTTTGACACTATTCAATAGTTGATTTTTTTGAAACTCATAACAGAATGATTACTTCGACCAAAGTTAATTAAATCAATCCTAACATGTCATAGTAACATATAAAATTAGTTTAGTTCATAAAAAGTTCCAAATTATATTTATTTGGGTATTTATAACATCAATTATGTCAATATTTCATTAATAAGGTAATTACTGCATCATCGTTGTGTCATAAATAAATTAAATTATTTAATGTCTAAAAATTATAAATAAAATACCATTATGTAGGAAATATTTTATTTTTATAATGAATATTTATAGTCGAATTTATCTTATATAAGCCCATATTAAAAATTATTTAGTTATTAAACTTTGATTTTAACTATTTTAACCCTTCTTTAAATAAATTAATAATAAATGTCCTAATCTAATCCAAGTGGGCCTAAATGGTCATATGTTATTCCTAAGGTTGTTTTTGGTCGAATTACACTTTTCCAATACAATTAGGACATTTTTTATGGTAATAATAATATCATTTTTTCCCTTAATTACCCTATTTACTTTTAACCGTGGTAAAAAAAGTAAAAAGTTACTATTCAACAAAAATTATTTTAATCTCATTGAACCACATTTTAGTCCTTGATATTAACTGTGTCTCTCGGATTTTCGAAATTCCACTCACAGAAGCGGTAAAATTATGTTTTATGAAAAATTCAGTTTTTTAACTACCACTTAGTGGTTTCACTATTCATCAAAAAATGAAAGTTTCCAGAAAAATACCAAAAATTAGGCCTAAGATATATTTGATATTAAGAATTCAAAAATGATGTATATTTTACCAAATTCAGAACATATCAGTTGCATTAATTAATTTAAAAATTAGTTCCCGTCGTCCAAACAAATAGCGTGTTTTTAAGAGATAATAACTATCAAAAGATTGACACTTGTTTATAACTGGTTTAAATGTGAAATAACATCCAATGACCAAAATTGTATCAAATTGTAAAAATATATTCTAAATATACTTTAAAACCACTCAAATTAATAATTTATCACTATTAAATATTTTGGTTAAAAATGTTGTTTTTAATTATAATTTTGTAATTTTCACTATTCATCAGAATATAAATGTTATCCGAAAAGTACCAAAATTTATCCTTAGGCTAAATTTGATACTCTAAATCCAAAAATTAAGTCCATTTTGAGAGCTAAAATTTCTAAAATTTTAAAAGGTGGTTATTACTATTCATAACGGCTAGTTTTAATAATATTTTAATAGCATATTGTTGTTTAGTGAAACTCGTTATTGTGTACTACACACGCTATCGAGGAAGGTCGCGATTGCATGTTGTGCAAGATTCTTTTGGTGTAGCATACAACACAAGACATTAATGAAATTAAAAAGAATATTTTTCATAAAATCTAGGGCTGTTACAATTAACATGTTCAATCTCAGATTGGGTATGGTCAAGGGCGAAGACCAATGATGCCACCACCTTTCTAAGCTCCGAAAAATGGGCTTCATACGGGGCAAGTCTACTAGATGAGGCCATCACTTCCTTTGTCTAAGTAAATTGGATTTGTTAACGACCTATATTTATACTATTCATGTGACCACTATTCAACGGCTATATTAGCAATAATCAAAATTCATAACGGTATTTTAAAGTCTAAGGACATAAAACCAATGAAGTTCACATTTTATATAACCATAATAATACATTTAATTAGATTAAAAGGAATTTTCATTAATGAATGTTTGGGTTATTACAGTTCCCATGTTGGGAGGTTATTTTTTATTCTTATAGATCATCACAATTATAGTTGAATCACATGAACAACCCAACACTTGTTTTGGAACTAGATACTATAGTTCATGATCTAAATTCATGTTTTCATTATCTTTTTGATGAGAAATTTATGGTGTTTACATATAATTATAGATTAAAACACATTTTTATAATAAATAGAATTATACAAGAGGCATTGAAGATGGATGAAATCTCTAAAAATATTTAACTTTTTCATGATGTATACATTGGTTCAAGAGAAATCTATAGATGATACATTATGTAGGATTTAATTTTGTCAAATTGCTAATAAATATTTGGATAAGTCACAAATAAAGTTGGTTATAGAGGATACACATGTGGAATTTTCGAATCAATGTGATGTTGTATCATTCTTTCCATTTTATTGTGTTCTTGATTTGGATGGGAAGGTTAAAGATTCTCATAAATCTACATCAGATTGTATTATGTCGAGGTAAATAAATTGTTAGGGGGACCATTGAGTGGTTAAATCTATATGGTATGTTTATTATATGGTTTAGAGATTGTATTTTACTTCATCCAACATATTTGGAACAATTTACTTAATCCTACAACCATTCATTTTGGTTTGGTTATCCCACAATATAGATGTGCTGAGAGCATAGTTTTGGTGTGAGGGAAAGAAGGTAAATGTGGAAGAGTTTTATTTTTGAAACATCACCTATCAATAGTATAAGGTAGAGTATCATAATATAGTCAGTATGTTGAAATCATTAATGACTCCCATGTGAAAATGGGAGAAAATATTCAGGTATTTTGTCAATATTATACAACAAGTATTTTGAAAGAATGATTCCATATTGGTGGTCGTGGATTGACACATAGAGTAAGATCACATTATAAATATTCATAAGTCCAATAGGGTGGAATATATTCACAGACTCTATATTCAGGAAGTGGTGAAGATACATGGGGTTCTAGTTTCAATTTTATCTGAACAAGACACTGAGTTTACTTCTTGATTTTCAAAGTCCTTAAAAAATCCCTTACAACCCAATTTACGATGATAATAGATTATCATCACTAAATTTATGTAATATCAAAAGGGAAGATCCAAATGTTAGAATATAGTATTAGTTATTCTATGATAGATCTTTGGGGATCATGTGAGGAGTATAAACCACTAGTTGAGTCTGCATACAATAATAGTTTTCAGGCCTCGATAAACATAGTCCCTTTATAAGTATTGTGTGGGTTTTTGTGTCATTATCCACATTGTTGGGTGGAAGTATGTGAGAGCTCAAATATTGGTCCTAGCCTTATTCATTAAAAAATATATAATATTTACTGGAAAATAAATATAATAGGGATGGATCAGAATCATCCAAAATCATATATGGATTATTATTTGTGATCGTTATAATTTAAAGAGGCTGATCATTTTTTCTTCAGAATCTCTCTAAGGTTTGGGCACCATTTTGTATGAAAATATTCTTGTAGTATCCATACTATATTAGTCCTTTTTAGATAGATTATGGATTGGGTTATTTAACATATTATATGGTTTATATCAAATGTTCAGTTCTGTTCATAATTTGTTTCATGTATCTCAATTGAAAAAGTTCCAACCAGATCCTAACCATATCATTCTGTGGGATTATATTGATCATGAATAGGAAGAAACATTGATTTAGGTACTACCATATTTATTTGATATTATATAGTAACTCGTTTATAGGAAAATAAATGTTTTTGAATAGGTTGTATGATAGCATGGTCAGATTTAGGAAAAGACACAAGATCATGAAAAAGAGATGGTAGAGTAGTATCCCAAGCTCTTCAAGATCAAAACTACATTTATAATTTATAGGGATTGAATGTCCACTGGTGAGGATAATGTGACACCCATATTTTCACATACATTACCATATTTTTTTGACATTTAAATATTTTAATGGGATCTTGGAATTTAGGGTGGGATTTGGAAGGATTGAGAGAATGTTTTACTTGGGATATGACTTGGATTATATCTCTCTACAATAATGAGTGTTGTTATGTCATGTGGTATGTGATACAGTGTAGCATCCTAAGAGGTTTAATTTAAGGACACTAATATTTTTGGTATGGTTTCACTATAGAGGTAGGATACGGTGTAGGGTGTTCTGGTGTTATGTTGTGGATGGGGTGACTATGTATTAGTTCCATGAGAAGGATAATACATGGGAAATTCCATTTTCCAAAACCCTATGACATATATCATGGGATACTTCAGGATTACTCCATAGAAATTATGGATCTATACCATGTATGTTGATGTGGTTTCAGAGCGTGTTTACCATATAGTCTATGATGAAGCCTAAGGGTAATGTGTTGTAGTTAGGGTAGGGATAGTCCATAGTGATGTAGGATTCAATATGATGTTAGTACGTCCCATCTAATTTTAATTGGTGTTAAAGATAAAAAATCAAGATAGGTCTTGTAGTGTTCCTATATTTTTAACTTCACTTCCTTCATAGGATTTCCATGGTGATTTCCTTCTATGTGGAAGAAACTTTGAAGTGGATTAAAGTTATTTGTAAACTCAGAATCATTTGTTAGTGATTGTTCTTCTTTTCTATTCTGATATCTACTCTTTATCTCTCCCTTATATCTATATAAGTAGTCCATTATTGATATATCATTGTTTTTTAATGTGAATCATGATAAAATAGTGTTGGATATATTGAAGGGAAGGTGTTGTGGGATCGAATCTAGATGATCTAAGTGTCATTCTTAATTTTTTCCATTAATTGATAGGTAGGTGTATTATCTCTTATCAACACATGAATTATAACTTGATAAATTTATTTTGATTAATTTTTTTCATTAGATAATTAATAAAACATTATGTGATACTTAATATAATTTTTTTGTTGTTATGGATTAAAAAATTGTGGGAAATTGGATGAATTTTGTAATATGTTATCATTTTTTAAAGGATGGTTTTAAAATAATGCTTTTGTTTCAATACCTGGGAGTGGAGTTTTTAACAAATTTCATTAATGGAATTTATTTATATGATATTGAATTATTTAAATAGTTGGAGTGAGTTCATTTTTTGATGTTACCCTGATGATGGGGTGTGTGCCATTTGGGTAGGTGGACATTGGCCACCTCGTGTAGACTTGGTGAATCAACAAGATAATTCATGTGAGTATGGAACTATCACTTGGAATTAATGGGTGTGTGGGTGAGTGTGTGTGACACATGACAATGTGTATACCAAAAAAATGAGAAATGGTTTGATACATGATTTATTTAATTCCATTGAAATTAATAATGGATTTGATATAAATCATTTTAATGACTTAAATTTTTTTTATGTAAAATATGATAACTGGTTCATGTCCTAATGGTGTCAGTAGGGATTTATTTGTGAAATTATATTGATTTTATAGTCATGTCATTATAGGGAACATTAGTGAATTTTCAGATCTCATATATCAGGAAAGGGGAAAAGGAAATGTACTCTATTTCTTTAGTAATGCATTGTGATTTCATGGGTATATTAGGTGGAGTTAGAGCATGGATCTGGATAGGGTGTTGATTGGGATTACTTATCTTCGGTTTCCATGGTACTTGGATACTATTGGTATTTATTTTTTATTTTTTCCTTATGTTTTTGTTGGTATTGGATATTTCATTTTTCATTATTCATTACTCTTATACTCGTGAATCAGAGATGAAGACTATTTGTTTATTTTTTTATGGTTTTCTAGTTGTTTTATTTAAAAATAAAAAATTGTCTTGTAAAGTTATTTTAATCCATTAGTATTTCATGCCATCCATTATTTTATTAGGGATGTCACTTTAGGCTAGTAACTCCCCTATCACTTCTCAAGTCATTGAGGATGTGTTAGATGTTACACCACCACCTATGGATTATGATCATTGACACATTCTTAGAAAAAAACTACAGGTTGTTGTAGAGGAATATTTATATAATTCTAAATTTACACCTCAAAACTAGATTTCATAATAGAAAGGATCATAAATAGTGGAATATTATTTGTACAAAACATTCCTATGTAAGTTTTAACACACATTTTCATACTCCTATTACTGGGTTTGGGTGAAATAGAATATCAAAAGGTTAACAATATATTATCCCTATTGCCCACTACTATAGTTCAGTCCGGGGCATGTTCTATGATTCATGCAAACATTCTGGTATATGGAATGTTGATTTCTTTTAAAAGATGAAAAAATCATTATGTTGTAATTGGAATGCCATTTTTCTGGAAACCATCTCATTTAACCATTATAAATCAAAATGTTCATATTTATATATTCCATGGACTAGATAAATGAGTTATAATTCCAATGATAGAGAAGATAGATTTTTGTAAGATAAAATTTCCACATCATGTAACTACAAACAACCCTATTAAAATTGGTATCTTCATATAATTAGTCTAAATAATATTATTTTATTAGATAAATCACTATTAACAATTTATGTAAATATATTATTTATAAATTTGAATATTTATTTAATTATATAACAACCCTTGTCTTTATTAAACACATAAACACAATTTATTACATAAACATGCACTTATTAAAACCCATATGATCGAGAGGTGTAGTGTATTTGGGGCTTTGGAACATTACATGACAACTTAAGACATGAAATACAACATCTTTATTAAAAACATCTTTTATCTGACCCCAAAATTCATTCATACTTAGCATTGTGTGGGATAACTTGCGAACATACATAAAAAAGGGTGATCTATAAAACCCATTAAGGGAGTAAAAATGAATAAAATTTAGAATAAAATAAATTTTTGGAAATAGATATATCAATGGATCATAATAGAAACATGAACATAAAGACATGATATAACATGATTATCATAAAATGAAAAGGTTTCAACAACATAAAACACTGAATCATAAACATAATAGAATCAAGTAACCCCTATCCAAACATGGTGGAAAAATTTCCTAAAAGGAACAAGGTAAATCCTTGTCCCAATATGACGTATCATGATACTAAACATTACCCAATGCATTGGAGCAGTAGAAGGGGAGACTTTATAATCATTTCAATCTCATGATTATGTGTGCCACATAGATCATATAAAATAGATTCACTCAACGTCATCATTTATTCCAAAATAGAAGAATTAAAAATACATAAATGAATGTATATAATCAATTATTATATGTTCATAAAGGTGAATACCATTGATAGTGAAATGGGTACGATATTCACGACACGATGATTTTGGAAATGAAAATCGCAGTGTAATTTCAGAAGCCTAATGACATGACATAAAAATTCATAAAAATGGTTTATGAGAGTGAAAGGGGTATCTAATAATATATGCATGAAATTTATAGTAAGGGGTCATATAAATACATGTACTGACATATGTAATTTGGTAATAGAAGGTGTAACATAATAAAAAAACTTGAAGATATAGGATAAATGGAAAAACTCTTACGAAATATCGACATGGTAATGTGTGTACATGGAATGTATTAATTAGATAGAAAGACACATCCAAGCATAAAAATATAATAAGGGATGTATGGGGGAGATAAAAAACATACCCCTTCATTTTTAATTGAAAAATGAAAGGGTATAACAATAAAATGAGACTTGGACGGAAATGAGAAAGGAAGGAACCCTTACAAGGACACGTGATTTCAATGGCTTGGGAGATGATTCTTGGGAGATTGGGGGCACCTTGGGAGGACTCTATGGAGTGTAGAGAAGAGTGAGGATGAGCTTCAATGAGTTTTTGTGAAGATTAATGGGTGCATGGTTGGGTTTAAATAGGAAAGGAGGGGGAATTAATTATTATTTCGGTGTTGAACACTACAAGCCAAAATATTCAAAACCACAAACCAACCCAAGGTCTCTGGACCCAGGGAGTGGAAAATATTATTATTTTAGGAAATGTACCAATGGTATTAAAATACTTCCCTTTCTTCTGTGGGTGTAAATCACACACTCAATGAAATCAATTTAAAATCATGAAATATATAATACGTTTTAGAGGATTCACTAAGGTATTATAAAATAATTCAAATAAATATAAAATCATATTATTTTTAATATAAAACATAGAAGTGATCAAATTTTCCATTTATTATTTTTATTTAATCACTATTAGGTAATTATGATGTCATAAAACACACTATATATTTATATATTATTTAATTTTTACCCAAAAAACTAGACTGTCTCAGAAAATTATCAAAAATATACCGTTGGATCATTTTGACATCCTGATTTCAAAAATTATATTCATTTTATCTAAATAATTTTCTAAATATGTGAATTTTCACATTAATAATGAGAACCAAAATTTAGTGAAAATTGATCAGTTTTGACAAAAATAGTTTTTAAACCTTAATAAAAATTAAATTTTACATCATAAACATTATTTAATAATTTATTTTTAATAAATATAATTTGATAATAATTTTCTATTCAAATAATAATTATTTCAAAAATTCATTAATTCATCAAATGAAATTCTTTAAAATTGTAGATTTGTTTTATAATATAAACATATAACTCTTATCGAACTGATTACCTAATAATTTACAGATATAGAACTGGAATAATCATCATATGTTATAATTTTATTTATAATATTACTAATAAAAAAACACAATTTAATTTAATAATTTCTTTATTTCTCAAAAGTGTCATTTTTACCAAAAAATCAATTTATCAAATTCATCATTTTTTATGAAAGTCTATTCCATTAAAGTAAATGATGGAATAAGAATTTTATTTATAGAAACAGATTACACAATAGGTAATTAATAACTAATTACATAACCCATTATAACACCATTATAAGACCTAAGTGTAATGTGTGCGATGGTGAATGACTCTTGGTCAGCTCAGATAACATTGCATGGGTGGTAAGCTCTATTAACATGAACTTATCCCATAAGTGATTATGTTCAAGCTTAACATGTTGGATCTCATATTGTTCTTGTTCAAGAGAAAATCCAAGTGACACTAACTCCTTTCCAAGCTCTGACAACTGAGTTTCGTATGGTCCGAGTCCACTGGATGAGGTCATCCACTCCATTGTCTATGTCAAAAGGATTTTTTTAAACCTTATATTTATATCATTTTTGTTATCACTATTTAGCTTCTATATTATCAACTCTAATGATAATTAACAGTTGTTTAAACCGAATAATAAAAATGAAAATGGTGCATGTGTTTTCTATATCTATAAGACATTAAAATAAATGAAATTTTATTCAAAAATGATTTTTTATTACAAAGTAATCAAAATCAACTATCATTTTAGTCAATATAACCACAGTTACATAACTCAAACATGTGATCATTAGTTAATGAATGTTTCATCCTCATGATATTTGGGAAAAACATTTAGGATGAGGATGATACTTCAATAACTAAATATTTATCTCATTCATCTTATAAAATCACTAGTAACTTTTTAAATATAACAATCAATGAACTATTACATGATACAAACAATGTATTCAATATAATATACATG
The DNA here is from genome assembly GCA_963277665.1 of Viscum album. Classification (NCBI taxonomy): domain Eukaryota; kingdom Viridiplantae; phylum Streptophyta; class Magnoliopsida; order Santalales; family Viscaceae; genus Viscum; species Viscum album. The sequence continues at coordinate 219,333,516 of OY728138.1, forward strand.
GCACTAAGTATGGATTCCATATAATTTTTCATGTTCCTATAATGATACATAATAAAATACATCGTCTCTATATTAGGCCAAGGGTGAAAGTAAATCCATAATAATAATAATAATAATAATAACGACACAAAACATGTGAATGACGTATTCATGAAGTTAATACATATATAATAATAATAAATATAAAAACAAGTCACATCTTTGGAAAAATTTATTTTTTCCCTATACGTCGGTCAACTACTCAAAGGAACAAGATCAATACCAAATTCTAACACATCCCTAGTCACAAGTCCACTAACCCAAAATAGTAATACAAAAGGAATGTATTTGATTCCAATTTTTGATGTCCAAAACTTGTTCAACCATATTTCCTTAAGCATCGCTCCATATACAATATAATCTACTGAGTAGTAGTGAGGGTCTATAAGGGTATGCTACAAAAACTATAACCTTAGGATTAGGATGACATGTATGGGTGATAAATCAAATAACAGTGTAAAAAATCTAATAAAATATTATATTAACAAAAATTGAAATAAAAATGGAAGTATATCATAAAAAATAAGACTAAGAATAAACAGGAAAATACCATACAAAAAATAATTATGTCATGTCATGATGGTATACAAAATAAGTGAGTAAGGGGAATAGGGAAGCATGCTTATACAAGGACTGTTATAAAAAATTATATAATATCATAAAGGAATATCCAGTGGTATTATGAGAATTAGCTCAATCCCCTACTCCCATACTCTATACCAATTCAAATAATCTCGCATATAAAGTAGGAAACTTATATTTTTTCCTAACTACATCCATGATATATATTTGAGTACAAAATGGAATCCAAAACCACATGTGATATTAAACTAGTAGAACACCCCCAATAGTGTCTACCACTATCCTGTATGTGAATAAACAATGAGAAGTGTTTTTACTACAATCAATTTAATATAGTAAATAAATAAATTAAATCATACTGGTTCCCCAAAGGACACCCGTATAATACTACATGTTTCAACCTTTGATCAACTATCTCTAAGAAATTATAACTTTGGTTTTATATTTATATATCCAAGACCCACGGTGTAAAAATATGGTGTCCTTGTGAAATTATAGTCATATAAGGTTTATTAATTTCCATTGAATTGTGATTTATAAACTAGTGAAGTCCCCAGGGGAGTACCCTTGTAATTTCACCATAATGTAAATTGATACCCACACACTAGAAGTATGTCTAATGTATCCTTGGTTCTATAAATGAAGGGTACCCAAGGTAGTAACCATGTTTAGTCCTTTAAATGGTAGAAAAAAATGAATTTGTGACATCCCATGTCCCATCCTTGGGAAATTTCAATGGGAGTCCATGAATCACTAAGGGAATGCCTCACCTATAATAAATCTTAAGGTCTACGACCTTAATCAAGAATGATATAATTTTTATCAATTATAAATCATGATAGAATTATCCATCATGAAATTTCATAATTAAATAGGGTCAAGGTTAAAAGACCATTGAATATTTCTTCCATCAATATCAGTTATATATATTATTTATAAAATTATGTAAACTCACCTAATAATATAGTTCATTTAAATAGACTAGGATTATGAGGATAATCACTATATTTAATTTAATAAAATTCAATCAATTTCATTCCCAATGCCTTAATTAAAACACCTCAATTGTTGTTTTTCATCACACACGACACAACATTCAAGGAAGATTAATGTGAATCACCCTTAGGGGTGGATCGGGTCGAGTAAAAAACCAAAAAAGATGATAGTTAGGGTGAAAGGAAAACCTACCAATTATGAAAATAATTTATTTAATTAATTTAATATTTTAAAAGACATTATATGGAAAATATGGAATTAGAAATAAAAAAATATAATATAAATAAAAAAATTATATAAAAAGTGTGAAGTGCCCAGATCAGTGTGAATCACTAAGAGGGGGAGATGGTGAATCAGTAATCCCTTTAAATATTTTTACTAATTGATTATTTTTAATTAAACATATATGGATGGTTAAAGCCTCAATCCACACTTATTGTGTCTCTCAGCCTTACCACGAATGATGTGGTAAATATAAAGTCACTTAACACAAGTATTTACAATGTTTGGTTCAAAGACCAACTCCCTGTTGTGATTGTTATTCTCCCCAACTTAGATTCTCCAATATAATTTAGTTAGTAATTACAATGGTCGAAAAAGAGACACATTGTATTACTCCTGAGTCTTACATGAGGTTCTTTATATTACTTTACACAGTGTTACCAGAGTCCCACTGGCCTGCTTCAGAGTCCCACTGAAGACTTCTACTCCTCCCAGAATCTCACAGGGTTCTTCTAGCTCCTGAGTCACATGAGAAGATTCCTTCTTTAAGTTCTTCTTTGATTCATTGTAGATGATATTTGGCTCTCTCCACACATGCTTGATGAATCATACTTGCATGTGTATCTCTTCAAGAATCATCAATATACATTGGTATGTTCTTGTTGGCCTTGATCTCTATTTATGATAACTTGAGTTGATCAGTTCTCAGTCTCAACAATGCTTAAGAAATTCCTTCTTCCACTGATGAAAACCTAGACTCACATATATGTGTTCCAAGGTTTTAGACAACCTCTCCAATAATTTTAATATGAAAGAGTGATCTTTCACAATATCAGCACTATCTGCCTTCTTGGATTCTCAATTACTGAATACTCAAATAGAAGATAATCTATACTCTATCTGGATTCAGTCTCAAATCTCATTCACTTCATGCATGTACTTCATGGAATCCAATCTGTCTTATATTTGGATATCTCAATTTCCCCTTCTTAGTGAATCCTCTGTAGGCACAAAATCATCTCCTTGTTTTCTTGGAAAGAATCACATAGACTTATGTGATTATTCAAACACTAAGTATCATCTCACTTTGCATCATATGAATTGTTCATGCTTTGTGCATGAGTTTCATGGCATTGCTTTTTCTTGTTTACACATGTGCACTAAAAATCATGATTCTTCTTTTATGTGTCTCATGTTTTCATGTGCATTCATGCATGCACCATTTCATTCTTATTTGTTTGAAAACCTATAAGGATAAAGAACTTTGAGCACTCACACACAATATCTTATCTTTCTCCTTTTCTATTTCACTTTATTTGAGTCTTATCACATAGAAAATTGTTATTTTTTAATTAGGGTTCAAAGAGTGTGTTTTTTATTCCTTCCTCCTTATTCACATGTGCAAACACACTTTGTTCTATTGTTTTCATGCACATGAATTCCACAATTTATGCCCCCTCCTTCTTCTTTAAGTAAAGCACACACACAGCCTGAATGGGTGTAATCCACCCTTTGGCTTGTTTGGGTATCTCAAATCATGCATATGCATGCATGAGCATCATGAACGCATTATCCTTCTTCTATTTGTGAACAAACCCAAATGGATGTGTGTGGGTTATTCTTCTTCTCCAAGGGTAGTGTATATATATAGTATCCTTTTCTTGTTCTCTCGCAATGGGTGTGTGTGGGTTCCCTTCATGAACAAGGATGGTTCACAGACCTTCTCTTCGTGAACCACAAATGGTGTGCGGATTCTTTTGTGAACCAAGGGGTTTGCTCTTCTCCTTCGTTCAAGGGATGTGTGGGACAACTTCCCATAAAATATGTGCAGAAATATCTTCTCCACATAGTAATGGGATACATGGAATTATGCATTACGAACTAAGAAGTGCTTCACAGTTCATTCATCACGAACTAGAGGGATGCTCCACGGGGGCTCTGTTTATTTAGATAAACAAGAGATCTCTTCAATATGAATGGCAGTACCTTGCTTCAGCTTGGGGTCCTCTATTTATAATAGAGGATTGCATTCAAAACTACGGGGTTCAAATATTTGAACTCCCAATATATACATAGTTTTTAAATCTTCAAACATGGATCAAGATGTGGCCGCATGTCTCAGTTTCTTCCTGTTCAATGTAAACTCTTTATTTATCAGTGCAATTATCACGTGTATGAATTTTCGAATGAATGAAAATCTGATCTTTGTACATAAAACGAAATGGAATTGGAAACTTCATATTCTATTGGCCCATGTGGATTTATCAGTTCAGTTGAATACGTTAAAATTTTAATGCATGCATGTTTTTGGTTCATCCCGACGATCACCAGGCAAATAGCTTGAGCTTCAATAGTGTCGGGGAGATCGATCTAGGTGGATCGGTAGTGGTGATGGAGAATAGTGGTGTTGGGTGGGCCTCCATGCGGTCGGAGGTTTAAGAAGCAGTCACAAACATTGGATCAACTCGGATTAATCATAGATGGTGGTGATTAGATCACGGGACGCAGGATGGAGCATGCAACTCAGATCAGACACAGGATCAGATGAATGGCGTAGATTACATCTGTGTTTTTAAAAATCCATCCCACATAGAAACAAGCAGATGTTTTCTCATGGTTTAAATATCAATCCATGGAGGCTTTGTCTTAGATTACTCCCCCCCCCCTTCATGGTACCGCTCTGTATTGTGTTCACCCCACGGGCGTGCTCTTAGCGCCCACTGTTCTCCTTGGGCACACACCTAGCACCCACTGTGAATCCTAGCATGCATGGGTTGATCACTGTGGATGATCTGCAGCCTTACACATTACTATCATGCCCTAAATCATACGATGCTGGCATGGAGGGCTTCCCTCAAGCGTGGTTGACCCTTGGGTCCCGCATGTTCTTTGGGTGAAGACCTCGGCCGACCCTCAATGGTTGGACCATTTTTTGTGAAAGTAAGGCCATATACATGGTTAAAAACCAAGTTTCTAGTATAATGAGAATACATGGACCCCTTATTCATTCAAACCTCATACATGTGCAATACACTTAGTAGCTTCCACACTAAGACCTTTCTCACATCTTCTTCATCTTTAAACATCATCCTTATTTTCTTTTTAAAATAACAAATCTATGATATTCAATGTTCCTTTAATCAAATCATGGATGGCGCATAGATCATGTCTTCATTCATCAAGAATTAAAACATAATGCATGATATTCGAAACTTCATCCACTTAGTGACTATGGATGGATTTACTTTACTCTTTTACTCATGCAATTTAATATTGCATGATCTTCATCAAGTGTTGTAACAGTGTATCACCACGATACAAGTCTTGGAAATTCAGACCAGTTCTCCAATCATCAGATTTGTATCCTCTTGGAGAGATGATCAAGTGTAGTATTTATTTCTTTGAATCAAAAACAATTCTCCATGGATTTTTCAACATCTTCGTCAATACCTTTCCTTCACATATTGACTTCTCATTGAAAACAAATGCAATTATTATGCCCTGCAATCCATATTGACAACAAATTCAACTCTAATTCACTTCAATCTTCCCCTTTGTATTTAGTTTTCTATATCACTTAAGAAAACTTTATATTGGTCAATATGTGTTCCAATATTTTCTCCCACTTATTGGAAACCAAATACAATGTTCTGGTGGGGTCTGTTCGAAACTTGTTCTCCTACCTTTGAATAATATCCTCTTGAATATTTTTGAGAGAGGGATGATGTCACATGGTTGACTTAGAAAAGAGAGTTTTTTAAATAAACTCTAAGTATACTTGGGCTAACCCAGTGTATAAAACAATATAGATATGACCAAGGTTTTTAGTGTTGTCCATAAACTACCATACATGTGAAATCATGCTTAGATAGATTCAATTCTTGACCAAGGGATTGGAGATAATATGATTTATCAATGAAATGCTAAATCCTGTACATAATTCACAATAACATTAAAAACTTCAGGTGAAAAGATAAGGATCCGCCTTTCATCCCATATTTTCATCAATCAAGAACTCTACCGTAATTCGTATGATAAATACAATTAAGACCAAAGGATGAAAGTGTGATTGGAATACCATAGTTTCATCTTCTTGATATGATATGAATATAAGGATTTTTTATGACATAATCCTTGATAACATCTCCTTCATATTTCCTCCCCCTAAAGGGGTGCACTCCCTTTTGAATTAAATTGGTGGATATCATCATCAGATAAGATTGAAGATATGAATGTTGATAATCTTTCACTGTGGATCACTTCAAGTCATTATCAGATCGTTAATAATGAGTTAAACTTGTAGTTCTCCACTTTTCTCATTAAACTGTCATTTTAAGAATGACCATCATCTTCAATTCTGTGTAATGTATGAACACATATATAATAAAAGTATAAGGGAACAAGATGGAACACATGTGAGCTTCTTAATAGAAGCACTTGGGCTGTGAATTTTCTCTCAAACCATTAACTCCATTCCTTGCTGTTGGTCGGAGTGGATACTCAAGAGGGGGTGAATTGAGTTCCAATTAAAATTTCTGTTAAAATATTGTCTATTTAAGATCCCCCAATTTATAAAACAAGTTAAACTATAGTGAATTTATACAGATTTTAAATGTTCACTTAGCTTCTCAAATATTGACTAGGTCTCAGATAATTTAACCAAAATATTAAACTAAATTTTGAAACTAACCTACTGATTTACAATAATTGTAAACACTTGCTAATTTAACTATACAAGTAACTTTAAAATGGTTATATATTTCAAAATAACAACAGCAGGATATAAAAGATATCTGTAGTATAATTTAAACTTAAACTAAAGATGCACAACAGATATAAGAAGAGGTTCAGTCTCAAGATAAGACTTAGTCCTTTCAAATTTATATAAATTTGATTCACACCCTGGATCGGGGTTAACAACAGTTTATGAAACTGTCCAGGACACACAGGGACCTCTACCACTGTTCTTCATGGGAAAGAAAATAAATACCATGCCACACAAGGACCTCTTCCACAGTTGATGTGGGTAAGAAAGAGTTACCAATTTTGGAGTGAGGATTTTGATATCCTCCAGTTCAGTGTCGGAGACAGTGTATGTGTGTGAGATATACAGAGAACACCACACTACTCGAAAGTAAATAAACAAATCACTTAGAGAGAATAGATAAGAGTTTAAAAAGCTCTACTGATTAGCAATGCAACTCTGGACTTGTTGGATTCAGCAGAACTGCTTCTGGGTCCTTTTCTGGTTTTTCTGTTGAAAAACAGAGTGTCATAGTTCAGCTTGTGTTCTTGTGTTCTTCAAAGGTGTTGGATTGTACTCATGAGAGTTCTTTGTAAGTCTTGCAATCTCTCCTTCATGGTCAGGATTGTTCTTCTAGCTTAGAACAGTGCACTAGGGTTTCTTGAGTTGTCATGAATATGTAAGTTCTTCTCGTTGTATATTCACACACTTGCTCACATGTACTGCAGCTCAATCTTCTTTATATTCTACGAGCTTTGCAGTAGTAAATGATTCCCTTTTCATAGGTATGAGATAAGGTTTCCTGAAATACCAACAACTATCATTAAATATCATTAATTGAATTAAAACCATCAAATATGACCGTTAGCAATATTTAAATAATATTGACAAAAAGTTAAGAAACAGTGTCACAGTGATTATTTAAATGGTGTCTTCTTCACGGTATATGCTCCACGGTATGTGATTCAATGTGTCTCCATGTCATGGTGTATGGATCATGGTGTCTTAGTCACGGTGTGTCCTTCACGGTGTCTGGGTCACAGTTTGTCCTTCACGGTGTCTGGGTCACGGTGTGTCCTTTACGGTGTCGGGGTCACGGTTTGTCCTTCACGGTGTCTGTCTGACTGTGACTGTGTCTTGTACATAGTCTGTCTTACTATGTCAAACATCACGGTGTCTCTATACTTATACAAATATCTTTATTTAGACTTAGACAGTATTATGCAGAATATGGATTAATCTTAACCAGTACAGAGTAAGAGAACTTGAATCATAAATATAATGGCTTGATTATATAAGTGAGACCGGTGATCATGCATAAGACTTATAAATACTAAAGAGAGTAATTAAAATCAATAAGACATGCTATCATTAAAACATGATGTGTAGTTATTATTGAGATTGGAGATCATTAACATGATGGTCAATTAAGATTGAGATTAATTAATAGTAAGAGGATTTTGGATCATTAAAACATGATTAAAGCATGAGGATTCCAATAGTCTCCCCCTTTTTGATGATCACAAATCATGTATAGGAAAAAATATAAATGAAATGAAAAATTAAATAAAATAACAGACTCGACAATTAGAATACTAATACATGTACTTTTAATTATTTTTACTTGTTTCTCCCCCTTTTGGGATTATCAAAAAGTGGAGAAAATGAAGTGAAACAGTGCATTTTTCATTAAAAAGGTTTGGAATAAAACATACAGGAGAAATACAAATAGTATAAAAAAAATGACAACCCATCAAAAAAAAGAACACAGTCCATGTACTCTTCAGGGAGCCACCTTTTCCTTGCCTTTATCATCAGTAGGAGCTGGTGCTAATGTAGAGGATGGCACATATGTGGTAGACAATGAGGGTAAGGGTAGACCTTCAAAAATGGATGGAACCAATGTAGAAGTATTACAATATCTAGACTGTGGTTTGTCAAGAATGACTAGACGGATCTGAGAAAGATCTTGGTTGACTGTCAAGGAAGTTGAGTCTTCGGTAGGTAGACTAGGTCTAAGGGGTGAAGCAGCTGGAGCAACTATAGTAGTACTCTATACATAAATATACGGCTTCAAAAGATTTATGAAATTAGTAATGATTTCACCAACATATTTCATAGCTTTTTCAAAATCATCCTAATTCTCCATGAATTTTTCCAACAATCTAGTGAACTCTATAAGCTTATGAACTTGATCTTTAAAAGAATCATTTACCGGAGGGATTTTATGGTTTTCCACAAGATACGTAAAGTGGTTTTTCATGTCACTTTTGGAGAAAATATGGGTGAGATAAAAATCTATTTTCTTGGTGATCTTCTTTTTAGCATCATTGGCTATCTTTGAGTGAATCCTAACCAAGTCCAATGCTCTATCACTGCTCTTAACCACTTCTGACAAAGAAGATTGATCCAATCCACTGAAGGCATTCTGATGTTCTTCCTTGATTGTGGATCTCAGTAGAGAATCATCCGAAGGAGGAACAGAAGGTTGACCAGAAGCAGGAGAAGCCTTTCCAGCTTTGGTTAGAACGTTGAGATGTTTCAGAACTTTTTACAGGCATCCAATGTATTCATCTGTGAGCTTATTTAGATTTTCTACAAGCTCCTTCATGCGTTACAACATTTTTGTGTGTCTTTTTCCAATCTTCTCATCAAAATACCGTAGATATGGATGCACTTGAGACATAATATCTCTAGAAAGGGTGGAATCAGTTGGCTCTGGAAAAGCAGCAATAGGTTCATGAGCAGAAATAGTAGCAGGCTCTAATCTCAAATACAACTCATTCTACATGTTTGCTACCATACTTTTCAGGTTTGCAACATCAGCACTCAGCATATTATTTTCTACTCTATCTTCTTGAATTTATCGGATCATCATTGGTTGAATATGAAATATAATATTTTCCAAGAGAATCAATGCATCTTCATGACTCTGTTGAGTTACGGGATGAGGTTGAGTGGTTAAGATCTTCTCAAATCCAGTTAAAAGAGTCTCTCCAATGACTTTCAGATCATCATTAGTTAAAAAGGAGTGTTGCTCGGGAAACAGTGCAGGTAATGGTAGTGGAGAAGGTTTTGGTTTCGGTTCAGATTCATCTTCATACTTGGATTCTGATTCAGATTGAGAATGGGTCTCTGGTTCTGGTTATGGTTCTGGATGAGCTACATACTTTAGTTGAAACACAGAAGAGATATCCATTCCAGTTGTAGTCACATGATGTGACTCATTCACATCATAAAATCTTGGGAAAACATATTGAGTGTACACAAAGTATGAGTCATCACTATGTTCAGATTCAGATTCAACAGACTAGGCTGGACTACTCTCAAGGATTTGAGGTTCCTCCCCCTAAAATTGTGCTTCCATTTCTGAGACTATTGGCTCATCAACATGTTCAAGATCCACAGGATCATCTCTAATCTCTTCAGAAAACTCTTTCCTTTCCAGATTAAAGGCAATTTCCATCCTCTCTTTAGCAGAGGGAATTATCTCAGGAACTGACTGTTCCATAGGCAGTGCTTCCAGATTGGCTTGCTTTTCCACCGGGGGTTCTTCTACACCAGCAGAATCTTCCATGGATTTTTTCTCTGATTCTGTTACTACATAATCTCTTACATACTAATATTGGATATCCAGGGTTACAAATTCTCTAGAAGAAGTAGCTTCTTCCTCATTAATAACAACTGAAGGATCGACAGTCCTTTCCTTCTCAACAACAACATCCTCTCCTTGAGGTATTTCTGCTTCTTCTCTGAGTGGTACATCAGCTTCCACTTCCTCTTCTTCTTCAGCATCTGAGTACTCAGCCACTTCATCTGGTTCCAAACCATGATCAGCTAGGTTCTTAGGCCTTCTTGGATAATCACCAGGATTAAACTTCTTATACAATTGATCATTATTCTCAACCCATTGCTTCTTCCCAGGGTTCAAAATAATCTTCATCCTTCTGATGATAGGATTGGATAAGCCAAAATCAATGTCCTCTAACTGTTCTTCATTTGGTCCAACCATTCCTTTGGAAAATAGAAAGTCGGAAGTCATTCTTGAGTAAAACAAGGTGGTGTATTTGGAAGTGACTTTAATCAGCTAACAGATATAGTAAATAACATACATTCGTAGGTTGATCCTATGGCCATTCTTCAACAGGTGAATCAGGAACACATCCTGATACTTCATTATAGCAAAATCCCCTTTTCTTGGGCTGATCAAATTCTGATCAAATTTGAATAGTAGTCTAGTTTCTCCATCTAGCTCTGCAGCTATAGCCCTTCGCTTGGTTCCATTACCAATCAAGGTTCCTAAAGCATTTTCCAGATTGAAGATGTCAAATGAAGGATGAGGGTCTCTCTGTTAGTCTTCATAAACTCCTTCATGTGGAATTATTAGGCATGCAGCCCACAACCTCGAAGTGAAAGAACAATTTTGACCATCGATCAAACAGGTCACTATAAAGGTTTCTCCAAAATCAAAGGAAAGCTCACATATTGGTTGAATTGAGATACCAATCTCGGGTGAATCGGTTTATCTTGTCTAGAGAACCATTCAAGTCATCCTTTTTCTTTTAAGAAATTCAAGACTAACAACTTTCTAGACAGTATCCACTCAGGGAAAATATCTTTTTCAGGTACAACAATACGGCTTACCAGGTTTGGGTTTAGAGGTCCTTCGGGAGCTATTCTCGGTACTCTCTTCTGTTTCATAGAGAGGTTCTTCCCAGGGGTAGATGAAAACGGATGCTTCATCCTTTGCATCTACTGAAGGTTCGGGCGAGAGTGAAGAAGAGGTTCTCAAGGTAAAGAGGGTTCAAGAGAGAGATCATGGGAGAGTTCGGGTGAAATATTGAGTGAAACCTTTATGTTTTAGCATTTGGTATTGTCAATCATCATAAAAACAAAAATGTAGGAAATAAAATATCGGTGAAATAAAAATTACCATGATACGAGTTAAAATAATTGTATAAATAATCTTCATGGTGATACCATGAGTAGGCATTATGGTGTGATGAAGAATAGTCATCACAGTGAGACAATGAGTGGACTTGTCTGTCACGGTGAGACAGTGAGTTGACAGACCGTGAGAATAAGGTCTTAACGGTGAGACCATATGCATGAAACAATAACTGTAAAACAGTGAGCATGAAACCATAAAGTAAAATATATTAAAGTATTAAACATTAAGAACAGTAGGATATCTATTTATGATTAATCTTGCCAATATCATTTATAATGTAATCTAATCTCTCATAATTTAAAGGTTTAGTGAATATATCAGCAAGTTCATATTCTGTACTAGTGAATTCCAAAGTGATATCACCATTTTGATAAATTTCCATCAAAATGTGATGTCTTACATCAATATGTTTTGTCCTAGAATGAGAAACCAGATTTTTAGAAATATTAATAGCACTTGTGTTATCACAATTTATTGGGACATGTCTAAATTGATATCCATAGTCTAGTAATGTGTGTTTCATCCACAAAATTTGTGCACAACAACTTCCGACAGCTATGTATTCAGATTCTACAGTAGATAATGAAAAAGAATTTTGTTTCTTACTACACCGTGATACTAGTGACTTTCCTAAAAGGGGACATTTTCTATAGGTGCTTTTATATCCAGAAAACTCAGTATCAGAATAACTAAATAATTCAAATGATTGTCCTTTGGGATAGACCAATCCTAAATTGGGAGTATGCTTGAGGTATTTGAAAATTCTCTTTCCAACATTTAAATGTGACTCTTTAGGTTTTGCTTGAAAACAAGCACACATACACACACTAAACATAATATCAGGATGAATAGAAGTCAGGTAGAGTAGACTTCCAATCATTCCTCTATAAGTGGTTTGATCAACAGATTTATCATCTTCATCATGATCCAACACACAGGTGGTACTCAGGGGAGTGTCACTATTTTTTGTGCGATCTAATCCAAAACGTTTTAAAATATCTCTAGTATATTTACTTTGAGTTAAAATAATTTTATTATCATTTTGAAATATTTAAAATCCAAGGAAAAATTTGAGTTCACCCATTAAACTCATTTCAAATTCATTTTTCATCATTTTAGAAAAATCTGTACATAATGTAGTTTTCAAAGTTCTAAAAATAATATCATCTACATAAATTTTTATAACTAAAACATCATTAGAAATACATTTTATAAAATGGGTAGTTTCAGCTATACCTTTTGTAAAACCATTGGAAATTAGAAAAGTACTTAATCTATCATTCCAAGCTATTGGAGATTTCTTTAAACCATATAAAGCCTTTGATAATTTAAAAATATGATTTGGAAAATGAGGGTTTGTAAATCCAGGTGGTTGTTCAAAAAAATCATCCTCAAAAATATATCCATTTATGAAAGCACTCTTAACATCCATTTGAAATAGTTTGAAATTTAGATGTGCAACATAAGCAAGTAAAATCTTAATAGCTTCTAATATGGCTACTTGGGAAAATCTCTCCTCATAGTCAACTCCTTCATTCTGACTGTAGCCTTATGCAACTAGCCTAGCTTTGTTTCTAGATATGTTTTCATATTCATCTACTTTATTTCTAAACACCCATTTAGTGCCTATGGTGAAAGTGTCCTTAGGTCTTTCAACAAGATTCCAAAAAAAATCATTCAAATTGATTGAGTTCCTCTTACATAGAAATTATCCAAAATTCATCATTAATAGCATCATCAATGTTTTTAGGTTCATGATGTGACAAGAAGGCTTGATGTTCAACCTGATTTCTAAGAAAATCTCTAGTCTGTGTCCCCCTATCTAGATTTCCTACAACAGCATCTAAATGATTATTCTTTAGAATTCTAGTTGATCTAGTAAAGGTAGGACTAGAAATTTCAGACACTTCTCTAAGTTCAGGTTTATTAAAAGAAGATTCCGGAATAAGTCTAGAACTGGGTGTCTTTATAGCAGGTTCTTTAGATTTTTCATTAAGGTCCAGAACACTCAACTCTTCTACAAGATTTTCAAGAGAGGTTTTAGACTCATATGGATCAGTTTCATCAAATTTGATGTGAACAGATTCGTTCACACGATTGGTTCTCTTATTGAAAACTCTATAGGCTTTGTGGGTTATAGAATATACTAAAATGACTCCTTCATCACTTTTAGAATCAAACTTATCAAGATTATCCTTAGTATTAAAAATAAATACTTTCAAACAAAGACTCTAAAGTAATTGACTTTAGGTTTTCTATTGTTCCAAAGTTCATAAGGATAATTCTTAAGAAAATGTCAAATCCAGACTCTATGGATCATATAACAAGCTATATTTACAACTTCAGCCCAAAAATAAATAGGCAGGTCATACTCATTAAGCATAGTTCTTGCTATTTCTTGAAGTGTTCTATTTCTTCTTTCTACTACACCATTCTGCTGAGGTGTCCTAGGAGCAGAAAAGTTATGACTATAGCCATTGTGTGAGCAATAGGATTCAAATTCATGATTTTCATACTCACGGTCATGATCACTTCTTAGATTTTTAATCTTAAGTCCACTAAGATTTTTTACAAACTTGGAGTATTTAATAATTTTAGAAAAAGATTCACTTTTGTGAGCTAAGAAGTATACCCAAATATATCAAGAAAAGTCATCTACTAGGACATAGACATAGTGCTTCCCATTTAAGCAAGAAACTATAGATGGTCTAAAAAAATCCATGTGAACCAACTAAAGAGGTTGAGAAGTTGATACTCATTTCTTAGATTTAAATGAAACATTATGTTGCTTTCCCTTTTGACAAGGATTAAAAACATTGTCATTTGGAAACTCACGTTTGGGAATGTCTCTAACTAAGTTTTTCCAAGTTAGTTTCCTAAGTGAGTGTATATTTCAGTGTACTAATCTTCTATGCCATAACCAAGACTCTTTATGAAAATCATTTAAACAAGTAACATTTTTCTTAGCTAAATAATTTAAATCAACAGCATAAAAATTTTCATTCCTTAATGCATAAAATTATAAAAAAAATTAGAATTAAAAACATTACAAGAATCATTTTCAAACATGACATTAAAACCATCATCACACAATCAAGAAATAATTTACAGATTATATTTAAGTCCATCAACAAGTAAAACTATGGAAATTAAAACTGAATTAGTGTTACCAATTTGGCCTAGGTCGATGATCTTTCCTTTAGAATTATCACCAAAGGTGACATATCCACCATCAACCTTTATTAAACTCTTGAAGCATGAGTAATCCCCTTATATAAGTCTTAAACATACACTATCCAAATACCATGTCTTCTTGTGGGAACTCTTTAAGCAGGTTCCCTACAAAACAGTTTTAGATAGAATATGATTTTGGTACCCAGATCTTCTTTGGTCCAGACATGCTAGCAATCAATGATTTGGGTACCTGAATTTGTCTTATGGTTCTCATATAATTTACAGAATCAAAAGATTTTGACAGATAAACTCTATTTGATTGATAAAAATGTGAATAACTAGATGAAGCATATGAATGTCTAGAACTAGAACTAGTAGTATTCTTTCCAGATTTAAGAATAAATCTATTCTTAGTAATCTGTCTCTGTTTAGGTTTGTAGCCTATTACAGTAGTGTATTTAGGTGCCACTTTCTTTCCTAGCATTTCATTTAGTGTATCCTTTCCATTTGTGAATTTCCCATAGTCTTTTCTAAAGTGCTCATTAGACATTTTCAGTTCAGTTTTCTCTTTTAACAGTTGAGCATTTTTCTCTTTTTCAATATTAAGTTCAGTTTTAACAGTTGTAGTGAGAGAATGTTGTTTCATCAATGATGTGTATTTTTCTTTAAGTTCATTGCATGTCTCTTCCAGCATATTACAATATTCAAATAATTCCTCACTAGTCAAGTTTTCTGAGTCCGAATCAGATTCTACATCATCACCAGAATAATAAGAATTTAAAACAGGATTATCTAAGGTTACCTCAGATGTGTTTGTCATGAAACACATGCTGGAACGTTTTTTTTTTCAGAATCAGACATTTCAGATTCACTTGTGCTATCTTCAGAAGCACTCCGGGTAGCATTCATAGCTTTCTTGTACTTACTGTCTTTGTAATCATATTTCTTCTTTAATTTTAACTTTGGGCAGTCTACTTTAATGTGTCCTTTTATGTTGCACTCGTATAAAACAACTTTGTCACTTTTATCTGGCTTTTTCCAGTCCTTCATCCAATGTCCCTTATTGTCATAATTTCCCTTGTAATTTGTTTTTCGGAAAATTTTCTTATTCCTATAAAATTTCTTAAACCTTCTGGCTATCTAAGCCATTTCAGCATCACTATCAGAGTCTGAACATTCACTTGTTGAACTGTCAGTTTGTATTTGAAATTTTTCTTTGACCTTGCTCTTTGAAGAAGTAGTCTTGAAAGCCACTGATTTTCTTTTTGGTTCATCATCTTCCTCATTATTCACCTTGAGTTCTTCTTCAGACATCATAAGCTTACCAATTAGTTCTTTGATAGGTAGAGCAGAAACTTCACATGACTCTTTGATTGGAACAAATGTGCATATCCATCAGTCTGGTAGTCACCTCAATATCCTCATAATTTGTTCCTTTGCTGGAATAATCTTTCCAAGTGAATCCATTGTATTAAATATCTCATTGAACCTGAGATACATATCAGAAATGGGTTTATCAGTCTTCATTTTAAAATTATCCTATTTAATAGTATAAGTATTTAATGTCATTTCTGTTACATATGTTGTTCCCTCATGAGAAACACCTAAAGTATCCCAAATTTCAAAAGCAGTTTTACAGGAAGAAATTCTGTTAAATTTATCATCTCCTAGACCACAGTACATGGCATTCATGGATTTACAATTATTATTGTAATCAGTCTTTGTAGGTTCATCCCATGTTGTTCTTTCAGTTTCTGGAATTTTATATTGAGATTCTATAGCAGTCCAAATATGAAAACCCATAATTTCAAAATGAATTTTCATTTTATGCTTCCACTGGGCATAGTTTTTACCATTAATGAAAGGTGGCATGTTTGTAGCAGCACCCTCTAGTATATTGTCCATAAATATATTTTAGAAGGTAAATTTAAAGGGATAAAACATTAGATCTAACAGAAATTTAAGGTCATTAAAGATTCAACTAAAATAACTGTTGAAAAAAAAAACAGAGTATTTCAACAATAATTTAACAAAAACAAACCTTTGAATCCAAATGTTGGTCGGAGTGGATACTCAAGAGGGGGGTGAATTGAATTCCAATTTAAATTTATGTTAAAATATTGTCTATTTAAAATCCCCCAACTTATAAAACAAGTTAAACTATAGTGAATTTATACAAATTTTAAATGTTCACTTAGCTTCTCAAAGATTTATTAGGTCTCAGTTAATTTAACCACAAGATTAAACTAACTTTTGAAACTAACCTACTGATTTACAATAAGTGTAAACACGTGATAATTTAGCTATCAAAGTAACTTTAAAATGGTTTTATATTTCAATGTAACAGCAATGGAATATAAAAGAGATATGTAGTATACATTAAACATAAACTAAAGACGCACAGAAGATATAACAAGAGGTTCAGTCTCAAGATAAGACTTAGTCCTCTCAAATTTATATAAATTTGATCCACACACTGGATCGGGGATAAAAACAGTTTATGAAACTGTCCATGCCATGCAGGGACCTCTACCACTATTTTTCGTGGGAAAAAAAATAAATACCAGACCAAACAAGGTCCCCTTCCACAATTGACGTGGGTAAACAAGAGTTAAGTGTTTTGGAGTGAAGATTTTGATATCCACCAGTTTAGTGCAAGAGACAGTGTGTGTGTGTGTGTGTGATATATAGAGAGCACCACACTGCTCAAAAGTAAATAAACAAATCACTTAGAGAGAACAGATAAGAGTTTAAAAAGCTCTAGTGACTAGCAATGCAGCTCTGGACTCGTTGGATTCAGCAGAACTACTTCTGAGTCCTTCTCTGGTTTTTCTGTTGAAAAACTGAGTGTCGTAGTTCATCTTGTGTTCTTGTGTTCTTCAAAGGTGTTGGATTGTACTCATGAGAGTTCATTTTAAGTCTTTCAATCATTCCTTCGTGCTCATGATTGTTCTTCAAGCTTAGCACAGAGCACTCGGGTTTCTTGAGTTGGTGTGCGTATGTAAGTTCTTCTCGATGTATATTCACACACTTTCTCATGTGTACTGCAACTCAATCTTCCTTATATTCCATGAGATTTGTAAGTAGGAAATGATTCCCTTTTCATAGGTACAAGATACGGTTTCTTGAAATACCAACAACTATCATTAAATATCATTAACTGCATTAAAACCATCAAATATGACCGTTAGCATTATTTAAATAATATTGAAAAAAATTTAAGAAACGGTGTCATAGTGATTATGTAAACGGTGTCTTATTCATGGTATATGCTCCACGGTATGTGATTCATTGTGTCTCCATGTCACGTTGTCTAGCTCATAGTGTCTCGGTCACGGTGTGTCCTTCACGGTGTCTGGGTCACGGTTTTTCCATCAAAGTGTCTGGGTCACGGTGTGTCCTTCACAGTGTCTGGGTCACGGTTTGTCCTTCACGGTGTATGTCTGACTGTGACTGTGTCTTATACACAGTCTGTCTTACTGTGTCAAACATCACTGTGTCTCTATACTTAGACAAATATCTGTATTTAGACTTAGACAATAATATGTAGAATATGGATTAAGCTTAACCAGTAGAGTGTAAGAGAACATGAATCATAAATATAAAGGCTTGATAATATAAGTGAGATTGGTGATCATGCATAAGACTTGTAAATACAAAAGATAGTAATTAACATCAAAAAGACTTTCTATCATTAAAACATGATGTTTAGTTATTATTGATATTGGAGAGCATTAACACGATGGTCAATTAATATTGAGATTAATTAATAGTAATAGGATTTGTGATCATTAAAACATGATTAAATCATGAGGAGTCCAACACTTGCATCTCCAAAATGTCTAGTACTCTTCATTCTGATGTCTTCTCTCCATTTTGCATTCTGATCTTTCATTGTCAGTATGGACCATTTACTTTTATTCACCTTCATCTTGTGTGGATTTTTTTCTGTTACTTCTACTAGTAGTGAAGTAGTTTCCACTAGTGCATGTTCTTAAATTTTCCGCATCTCTCTTTGGCCTGGTAAAATAGTTATACATTTGTTTTAATGATGTCCAGCCTTCTTTCACCTTTCACACAATAGTGGTGAGACACTTGGGTTTTTATGTGATGACAACCTATCATAAAATTCATATTGTATTCCATGTAGAATGACATGTTTTCCTTTATTCCTTTTCATTAGCTATTATTTCATCTTTATCTCTTTGCAGTTCTATATCAATTTGTAATTGATTAGGCAGGATAACTAAACACTCTTTCTTACCTTTTTTTGATTTGGAACATCCACATGGCTTCTTTATTGTCTTCAAGTTACCTTTATTAGGCAAATTATTAATATTATCTTCAATAATGTCTTCAGTCAATCCCATCTTCATCTAGATTGACTGTCCTTTTATGTTTAGCTTGATTCCATTCATTTACATGGATTTTTTGTAATGATCCATGTTATGACCATTATATCCAAAGTAGTAGATTATTTTCTTGGTTGAGATGACATTCTTGGAATCTGGTTTGAAATTCCATTATTTTTAGCTTGATTCAATTTATTTTCATGGATTTTTTGTAATGATCCATGTTATGAACATTATTTCAAAAGTAGAAGATTCTTTTCTTGGTTAAGATGAAATTCTTGGAATCTGGTTTGAACTAATTCTTGGGAATAATTTCTTTCACTATTTTCTTGACTTTATTGTTTTTCATATTCCCAATGGAAGACTTTTAAACTTCTTTTTCTTTCTCCTACCATTGTTTAGGACTATTATTATTATCATAATATGCATGAGGCATGGTAGGATTATACCAGAACTCATCATAACTGTGACAAGTTCTGTTTCAATTGTCATAGATGTTTTCAAGATATTCAAATCTATTTTTAGTAGAAAAATTATTCATCATTTGTGAATTCTTCCTTAGCATTGCAAGTTATGTCATTTCTTTATATCTACATTACCTAAATATATTCCTTCCACAATTGTCATATGCTAACAAATTATTCCATCAATCATTGGAAAGATTCTTGAACTTCCAACAACACCAACAATATCCAACAATTATTTTTTCTTTTACTTGTAGTATCAGACTAACTATATTTAGTGATTTTTTTTCTGTAATTTTCTTTCATTCTTTAGAGCATATTTTTGGGAGTTTCTTTTCTTAATAATTCCAGTATCTACCCTTGATGTTTTGATGGATGTATTTACATTTTTATCAATCTACATCTTCCCACCTTTTATCATTGAACATGTACATACAGATGAAACTACCTTAGTAGAAACAGAAATAACTATGTTTTGGGATACCTTTTTCTTATAGGATTTTTCCTTTGGATTAGAGGATGATATGATATTCCTTTTGGAATCATATTCATAAATGAAAAATTGAGTGAAAACATATCTTTTTTCATATCTTTTAGAAGTTCCATCTTAGAGTGATATATGATTCTTCAATTTCACTTCCAACTCTAATCAATTCATGTTAAGGGAGTTCTTCTCATCCTCGCCAGATCTCTGTTTACTTTCCCAATTCTCCATCAGCATTGTTATATTTTCATTATGTTCATTTCTTAATTGTTGCAATGAGATGTCAATCTCCTTTAGCATGTTGGATTTGTCTTGTAGTTGAAAAACATTGAAAACCAAACAAACATTGTGCAACTTTTCAAATGCATGGAAATATTCTACAAATAAAATCTCAAAGAATTATTTATCACAAATACTTCACTGTAATTATTTAGAAACTTGAGAATGTATTTCATTGCAAATAGACATTGTTTCCTCCTTTGAATATACTAGTTTTGTGAGAGTGTTTGATATGCCAACACTTTTATCCAATGAATCTTCCATGGCATTAGCTTCTACTTCCAGTTATAATTTTTCATCTTGAAGAGTACTAATGCTTGTAGCAATGTGTCTTTACACTTCTCTAGGGATATTATTTAGATGTTATTTGATTGTAGAATGAAGATCACTAATTGATCTATCATCATCAAAACTTAAAAATGCTTCATTATAAGAATAATTAGTAGTATCACATGTTGTACCATTTATACAACCTTCAGCATAATTTTTCTCCTCAGTAGTAGTATGCTTCTTCTTCATCTTCCTTGCCTATTTCTTCTTTCTATTCTTCTGATTCTTGGTCAATAATTCCATTTGAGGTTGTTCACCCATCTCCTCAAATAATTACTTCTTAAAGACTTTGTTGGATCTTTTAGAGGTGAACCTCACTTTGATACCAATTGAAGTGCCCAGATCAGTGTGAATCACTGAGAGGGGGAGGGGTGAATTAGTGATCCCTTTAAATCCTTTTACTAATTGATTATTTTAAATTAAACCTCTATGGTTGGTTAAATAATAGATCTACTATTCTGGTGTCTCTCAGCCTTACATCTAATGATGTTATAAATATAATGTCACTAGACACAAGGATTTACCAGGTTCGGTTCAAATACATACTCGTTGTTGTGTTGGTTATTCTACCCAATATAGATTCTCTAATATAATTTAGTTAGTAATTAAAATGGTAATTACAGAATCACATTGTATCTCTCCTGAGTCCCACATGATGTTCTTTATACTTCTTCACATAGTGTTACCAAAGTCCCACTGGCCTACTTTAGAGTCCCACTGAAGACTTCTTCTCCTCCCTAAATCTCACTGGGTTCTTCTATCTCTCGAGTCACATGAGTAGCTTCCTTTTTATGTTATTTTTTGATTCACTATAGATGATCTTATTCTATCTCCACATTGTCTTGGAGAATCATACATGCATGTGTATCTATTCAATAATCTTTAATAGCCGTTAATATGGTCTTTTTGGCCTTTCTCAATATTTTTGATCACTTGAGTTGATCATTTCTCAGTCTCAATAATGCTCAGGAAATACCTTCTTCCACTGATGAAGACCTGGCCTCACTTAGATGTGTGCCAATGGTGCAAACAACCTCTCCAAGAATATTAATATCCAAGAATGTTGCTGAATAATATCAGCACTATCTGCCATCTGAGATTCTCAATTACTGAACACTTAGATAAAAGAGCTTATTTACTATGTCAGGCCTCAATCTCAAATATCATTCACTTCATTCATATATTTCATGTAATCCAATACTTCTTGTATTTGGATATCTCAATTTCTTCTTCTTAGTGAAACTACTATATGCACTAAAACTTCTCCTCGTTTTCTTGGAAGGAATCACAAACACTTTTGTGATTTTTCAAAAACCGAGGATCAGCTCACTTTTCATCATATGAATTATTCATGCTTCACGCAAAAGTTGAATGAAATTTCTTCCTCTTGTTTACACACATGCACTAACATTGTTGATTCTTATTTTAAGTGTATTCACATGGGCATGTGCATGCCTGTATGCATGCACAATCCCTTTCTTTTTTGTGTGAAAACCAATAAGGATAAAATTATTTGAGCACACACACACAATATCTTCTCATTACCCTTTTCTATTTCTCTTATTTTCAGTCTTAGCGCACACACACACTTGTTCTTTTTAATTAGGGTTAAATGGGTGTGTTTTCATTTTATTCCTTCCTCCTTCTTCACATGTGCACACACGCTTTGTTTTACTATTTTCATGCCCATGAACTCCACAATTCATGAACCATTATTATTCTTTAACTAAATCAAATACACAACACAAATGGGTGTGATCCACCATTCAGATTGTTCAGGTATCTCAAATCATGCATATGCATGCATGAGAATCATGCTTTAATTATCCTTCTTCTCTTTGTGAACAAACCTGAATGGATGTGTTGGTTATTATTCCTCTACATGGGATGTTTGTGTATGAAATGTCATGTTATTGTTCTCACACAAAGGGTGTACTTGGGTTCCCTTCACGAACCAAGATGGTTCGCGATCTTTATCTTCGCGAACCCAAAATGGCACGCTACTTCTTTTGTGAACCAAGGGGTTCGTTCTTCTCCTCCACTCAAGAGATGCACAAGACTCCTTCATACAAGAGATGTGAGTAAATATCTTATCCACATAGAAATGGGCTACGTGGGCTTCTCCATTTCAAACCAAAAAGTGCTTCACGGTTCTTTCTTTACAAACCAGAGGGATGCTCCACGGTGGAACTGTTTCTTCAGAGAAACGAGATCTCTATTCAATGTGAATGACATCACCTTGATTCGGCTAAGGGGTCCTCTATTTATAAGATATGACAGTTTTCAAAAAAATGGGGTTCAAATCATTGAACACCCTATGTATATGGAATTTTGAAATCTTCAGACATGGATCAAGATATGGCTGCAAGTCTTGGTTTTATTCTGTTCAATGTAAACCCATTATTTATCAATGCAAACCTCATGTGTATGTATTTTTGAATGCATGAATATATTATCTTTTTACATCGAAAAACATGGAAGAGACAATGTTTTTATCTCTCAACCTATGTTTATTTATGATTTCAGTTGCATGCATGCAACCTTTAATGCGTGAAAGTGTTCAGTTCATCCAGACGATCACCATGCACTTGTCTTGAGCTTCAACAGTGGTCAAGAGATCAATCACAGTGGGTCGACAGTGGCGATGGCGAGCAGTAGTGTCAGGTGGCCCTCCATGTGGTCAGAGGTCGAAGACGATCCCATGATCATTGGATGAGATCAGATTAATCACAGAAGGTGGTGAATAGATCGTGGGATGAGGGATGGAGCATGGAGCTCAGATCAGACATGGGATCATATGAACATCGTATATCACATCCATGTTTTTAAAATGTCATCCAACATCAAAATGGTCCATGATTCTCGCATGGTTTAAATATCAATACGTGGAGGATTCGTCTCAGATTACTCCTCCTCCCTCCACTGTACTACCACGTTCTGTGTTCACCTTGTAGGCGTGCTCTTACCACCCACTCTACTCCTCAGGCATGCACCTAGTGCCCACTATGCATCCTAGCATGCACAGGTTGATCACTGTGCATGCTCTACGGGCTTACAGACGACCCTCATGCCCTTCCTCATCCGGAGTTGTCCTTGAGGGCTTCCCTCAAGCATGGTTGACCCTCGGGTCCCACATATTCTTAGGTTGAGGACCTCGGTTGGCCCTCCATGGTTGGACCATTTTTTTAGTGTAAGAAAGGACATATAATTGGTTAAAAACCAATTGTTTAGTGAAATGAGAATGCATAGCCACCTTCTTCATTCAAACCCTATACATGGGAGATACACTTAGTATCTTCCACACAAATTCCTCTCTCACTTATTCTTCATGGATGAAGCATAGATCATGTCTTCATTCCTCATGCATTAAAACATAATTCATGGCCTTCAACAATTTATCAACTTATTGACTATAGATGGATTTAAATTACTCCATTCCTCATGAAATTGAGTATTGAATGATATTCTTCAAGTGTTGTAACAATGTATCACCTTGATACAAGCCTTGGAACTTCATACCAGTTCTATAATCGTCAAATTTGTATCCACTTTGAGAATTGATCAAGTGTAGTATTCAATTATTTGGGTAAAAACCAATTATCCAATGCTTCACCAACTTCTTCATCAATACCTTTCATTCACATAATGACATCTCATGGATGAAAAATGAAATTCTTGTGCACTTCAATCCATATTGACAAAAAATTAAACTCTAAGGCACATTAAAGGGAAATACCACATACCATAGATAATAATAGAATCCTTATAAATTATCGAATATTTAATCAATATATATTTGGATAAATTAAATAAACAAGAAAAAACACTAAAAATATGTTATAATTTCCATCATTGATTTAGAATAATATACAGTGAGCTAAATGATGAAATTATTCATGATAAATGAAATGATTATGATGGAAATACACCATGACAAATAGAGAGTGATGACAACATTATATGGAGAGGCTATCTCAAATCCTAGATTGAGAGGTGGAGGATTCTCTCAACGAGGGGGGTGTGTAGTTGTATGATTTATGGGAACAATAAATGAAGAAGAAATATATTAATAAGGAGTGGTAAAATTATAATTTCATCTATTTTTAATGGGAACACAGTTTGGCTGAATGATTAGCCAAACCGTGCAATATCTATTTGCAGACACTAATTAAGATGGAACCCCCTCACATATCACTGCCTAAAGTTTTACAAACCATGTTCATCCCATGTGTGTTCTCTTTCTAAGAGGTATAAACCCTTGAACAGTTTCTGAATATTTCCAAAAATCTTGATCACAATATGGAGACCACCTATAAAAAAATCGTGAACCATTTTTCAGGGCCATTTAGCCTCCCTAACATTTTTTTTCAAACTGTGATACTTATTTATAGGGACTCATGGTTGATTAATACTATTACTACTAACCATGGTCTATCCATGTGCCTCTACCTACTTCTCTAAAAGCATTATCTCCATTATTTGAAAAACCCACAGATTCCCCTAAACCCTTATTATTGTTCTTATGAACATATATAAAAAATTAATTTAGGTTCAAACTGAAATTTAAATATTTTTTACCTCAATAGAAAAACTGGTATCTTACACAAGATATCAAATTTATCATCGCAATGTTTTCCTATAAGGATCATGAAATTGAGATAAAATAGGAAGTCTATAATGTTCCATGACCCAACGGTATCTTAAAATTATAATATAAGATATGATTTCATACTTTTTCATTACTCATAAAGGATATATAGGGGTTTTTTATTTATATAGGAAAAAAACACTATATTTCATTATAAGACATTATGGTGAACTTAGTTTTATAAATATAATTGTTTTAGATAGGTTAACATATAAGAATCATATTTTAGTTTCTATTGAATAATTTTATCTTCTAGAGACTTCAAATTGATGTATTCTACTTTCAATTTTTTGAGATTTCAATATAAATAATTTTTTTAATTTTTTTCTAAAATTTCAATATGTTTAAATCATTTTTCCTTATTTAGATATAGTTTTTAAGATGAACATTCCATTGATGAATGAATAATATTTGATCATGATTTTATATTCTCTTGAGAGGAAAGAAAGATCTATTATAATGATAAAAACATAATATTTCTAATAATATTCATTTATATATATATATATTATAAATTAATAATAATCCATTAATGTATTTTCAAATTCATTACATAAATAATATTTTACAAATATTGTAGTATTTTTTCAAATATAGTGGGTTTTTTAAAGATCATAGTTAATGGAGGATTTAGATGATAATTAAGAGTATTAAATTGAAAATAAAAAATATGATCCATTTTTTCTTTTAAGTTAAAAATTGATTCACATAACTGGATTTATTTTATTCATTATAATATTAAGATTAATTTTAGAGTAACTGAGGTAATTGATCATGTTGAAATATATTACAATTGAACCACCTTCCATGTAATTACTTCTAAGGACAAATGATGGGGATAATATATTTCCTTGGAAATTATTCTTTCAAGTTTATATTTTACTTAATTATTTATTAATAATTTTTATAATTGTAGAATTATTTTTTATTATTATGTCTGGATATTCATTTATGGTGCCCAAAAAGGATTACAATTGGTAAAACACATGTTTAGGTTTTATTTCATATTTATCCAAGGTTTTATATTTTAGTTCATTTTTACAACCCCTTGGTATTTTTTATTAAACAATAAGAATAATCAATTCATTAATTTTTTCAAAGGATCAAGACACACTTTCTAAATGTAAAGGAAAACAACAAAAACCTCATGCGTAAGATCACAATGTAATGAAAAAATAGGAACCGTGTTTATATAAAATAAAGAAATATAAATTACATTAAATTTGGATTCATTAAAAATATTCATCCATAGTTTTTCGATGAAGGTCCCTTATGAGAATCCAATGATTTCATCACTTCATGGTATATCTATGGGATTATATGAAAAACGTGATTCTTAGGAGAGAACCACCATGAAACCAAGATGTGCTAGCACCTCATGTGTAAAATATTGGAGCAATAATAAATATTAGGGATATATGGAGGATGAGGGCTAGGCAAGGATGAACACCCCATCTTGATGGTATTCAACCAATTATAAAGGCCTCATGGACACTCCTTGATACTCACTGTTTTTATTCATGCATTATATTGTATATGATTAAATGGAACTGATTAAAACTCTTGGGACCATAGGTTTAATAAAATACTATCATTATGTTCTATAATATGAAATTTTATATGATAATGACATCGGCTGAATATTTTCAAATTTATAACATTTAACATTATAATATCAAAATTAATCATAATGTGTTTAAATGATTCATACAATGTGGTTTAACACATGAAACAAACTTATGATGTCGACTATTTTATACACTGTGAATGGCCTGAGCATATTCAATAAAATATTATCATATCATATATAATGTTATTCCTCAAAAGAACATCACATGCATTCAGATCATACTATACAGTTTTATCTTATCTCCTCATATAATATGGCCAATACACATCACATGTATATAGGAATCTAAGAATATCTCTAACAATCTCCTATATACAATAATTCATTATATACTATGTTTCATTTCAAATAATATTTCACTGCTTGTAATAACATGTAGATTAATATTAAAAACACCTTATAATGACCCAAAATATTTCTTAAAAGGTATCATAAAATTATCCTCATATCACATCATAGGTAATAAATTGTAAATATCTATCCAAAAAACAATTTGGATAAAATCTAAATAATTTCCTGAGAATCACTATGAGTTTCATAAAAGAAATTCTATATTTAGTAATCCATAAATTGTAATACCACTATCTGTTGTATAATTGAAAAAATATACATTCAATAATTCCTAAATGTATATGAAGAAAATCAACTATCAATGAATTAGTTTATTTAAATATATTAAGGGATCTGGTTTTTTCTCCACAAAAAACATTTATGTATATTATTGTTTCAACTAATTATAAATTATTATATCATAAATTTTCGAATGACCCATCTGTTTAAGACATCAAATAATCATGAGACATATAGTATGTATATACCGTATAATTACTCAATCAAACGTGAATATCAAATTATATAATGACTAGTATGAAGTATATATCACATGTTATTCTCTCTTATTAATGAAAACATACATCCTTTCAATTAACTATTTTTACATTCATTAAAAAATACATTTAAGGATTTAGTGGGAAACTTAAAAAACATTGGGCCTAAAATCCCCCTTACAAGCACAAAAGCCTTCCCCAACTAAAAATAATGCAACCAAAATTTGATATTACAGGCAATCAAATCACATGTATTATCTATGTCTGATCATACACTCTATTATTCAATCCCAATTGAGGGTATGAATTTTATAATCTCTATATGAGAGTACATATCTCATATTTTATAATACTAAACTAATGAAAAGTTCACCAAAATATCTAACTATCAATAACTAGAATATTATCTAGGATTTTATAGGGAATTTTTCAGTTCACAAAGGTTCTATTTATAGGTTTATATCTAACCTTTGGTATGGGTAAATAGAAATATGAAACAAGAATCCCTATAATTAAAAATTTATAGTGTATGAAACTCTATATAAAATACACGGGGGTTTATCTAGCACACAAAACACATTCTATCCACTTGAAAATATTTCATATATATATTAAAAATATTACTCACTCTAACTATTTCTCCCCATATATAATACTCTATTCTAAGAATTGGTTAGGGATAATTCTAAAGCATAATTTGAGAGGATAATTATGATTTTAAATAACTCAATATATATAACCAATGAGAAAGAATGAAAATGTTGATATTGATTTTTTTATGAAATTGTGCATTTTAGATTCATTAATTATTTTTAAAATACATAAAAATACTATACATATGTACTTATCTAATCATATTCAATATGATATTCCATTAGATATGTGTTGTGTTTACTACGCTTTAGGGGGTTTTAAAATCATTACATTTCTATGTAATTCCTTCTAAATATCCATTAGACCATATGATAAAACCCCTACAACTAATCGTGTATATTGAGTAAAACCAATGAAGAAACATACTTTAAATAATATGGAGATTTATTAAAAAATATTACGACTGTTATATATAGTGAAAATAGTATTTTAACACCATTAATTTATAATATAAGGTTTTATAATGTTAATAAGTTATATTTTCAACATAAAACACTCTCTATGTTCTTCATCACCATACTTATTGAATTATTTTATAGTGATATTTTCCCTTTAAATAATTTTTTAATACTTTGTAACCCTTTATATTTTTCAATACTAATACATCATGAACATGTTTTTTTGAACTAAATCTTTATTTACTTCATTACGGTAACTAAATTTAACTCTATACATTTATCTCTAATAATATATATTAAACTAAATTAGGATATAAATTTACACTTGAATTGATTTATTTTTGGATTAATATTTTTTTTAACTTCCCTATGTTCAAACACACTCATATTGGTATGTTATACACGATATTCTGTTAAGAATATCATTATAATATAAATAATATCCAATTTGTTAAGAAATAAAAATTATATACATTGGTAGGAATATTTAACAATCTACTTATTATATCTATATCATATATGGTATTATATGTTTTTATAGATTTATGAATTTTATATTTAAAAATTCCATTGATTTTTTGGTGGGATCACACCACTCATATTTTGAAAACCATCTTGGATAAACACATTTTTCTAGGAGAAAATGTTTTTATCCATAACAAAATTAGGAAACATTTTATATAACGGGATATTTTCATAATCATGTGTATATCCCAAAAATAATATTGTTTTTAAAAAATGTGTTAATTAAAAACATATCTTATCATCAAATAGAAATAATATAAATACAAACACCCTTTATTTAGATCCATCAAACCTAAATTATTCAATTATATCCATATCCTTAATATAGAATTTAATTTCATAATATTTTGGGTGAAGAAAATAATATTTATCAATTTGCACATTTTTGATTAACTCCAGTATAATTAAAACATTTTTAAAATATATATTTGTTATCATATAACTTGAAAATACAATGAATTTATTTCTATTACATTAATACCTAACATGGAATCACTAATAATTTTCTCCAACTCCTTTAGGTATCTTGAAAAATTTCATCATATGGAAACAATAAACTTCCTTGATATAAGACCTGTTGGTTTTAATGAAATTTACTGTCTACTAGATGAATCATTTTTGGACTTTCTAACTAACCTTTATTTATCATTTTTTTCCTTTGAGAATATTTTTTTATTAAAAAAAATTATACCTTAACATAATGTA
The DNA here is from genome assembly GCA_963277665.1 of Viscum album. Classification (NCBI taxonomy): domain Eukaryota; kingdom Viridiplantae; phylum Streptophyta; class Magnoliopsida; order Santalales; family Viscaceae; genus Viscum; species Viscum album. The sequence continues at coordinate 219,363,520 of OY728138.1, forward strand.
CCCTTTTTAGATATCCTAAACAATTTAAGAAATTTGGGTAAATATATATTAAACTTATTCACAATTTTGTAACATTTCTACATACGATAACATAAAGAATTCAACATACATACCAAGTATTATTGGATATTGTCAGTCTGCTCAAGTTATTAACAATTTCATCTTATTGGGTAAATTAGTGGAGAATAATTTTCCTTAAGTTATTTTGAATAAAATTCCTCTTAAAACATATGTGATCTTTTTCTTCTTGGAATAAATATCTAGTTTCTGAAAAAGTTCATATATTAACTTCTTTGTAAGGTATTACTTCCAAACGTAAAACATTTCATAATAAAAATTTCCAAATTTGTGTCATTTATATTATCATTCTAATGATTGATCTCAGTAATATTATACGATGATGATACAATTAATCTAATACATAATTCTTAATTAGATGAGTATCTTTTTTAAAAATCCTTTAATAAATTGTTTTATTATATTCCCCCCCCCCATAAAAATTATAGCTCCTTTTAAATCCATTATATCCATTAGTGGTGAAATATAAATATTTCTCTATTAATGACTCCAGTTTTGTGTTTATATAAACATTTACCTATTTAGGTTTTCCATCCATTAAATTATATCATATATTACACTTGGATAGCTGAGCATAAAACTGTTCACCTGATCCATCATATCGATAAACTCAAAAAAATTCCTATTATAAAAACCCTAACCCTTATAGCCTAGAGAAGGTTGTTAATTTATTAAATTGGAATAAAAAAGGGTCAAATATTGAAGGATGGATCATTATAGTAGTATGTGATATCCAAATATATACATGATACTCATTTTACATAAGGGATAAATTTTAAAAAATAGTAATAGAAAACATTCAACATACTTTAACTCATTCAATCAATTCTTATTCATATCGTATGGAAGGAAAAAAAAGAAAGGGTGATCTCAAATTATTAGTATGAGCTATGTAAAGAAGAATTTATCATGAATAAATATGGAATAATCAAATTGGGAAGGTAAATAACAGAAAACAAATTCCCTTTAATAATAAATTTACTATCATGAATAGATCATTCATAATTAGTATAGGAAAGTAAATGACTAAAAACATATTTCATCCAATCAATAACTTGATAAAAAACTAATCCAAGGATAATATCAATGAAATAATATCATATATAATAATAACTGAATTCAAAATGATGTAAATTCATAATATTGAATACCATGATCTTAGACATCATGATATATATACCTTCAATAATTTTTACATAACAATTTAAAAATATATATAAGACCTCATTTTATTTAGCCACCTGATTTGTCTAATGAGACCTACTGATGCATCAAGAGGAAATATTAATCTAAACCTAACACATCACTGTATATCAAAAAACATCCTCATATATAAAATGATCAAATTAATTCCAAAACAATATTCCTTATCAAAAAATATTCATCTGGAATAAATAATGTAGATGTATCAATATTTACCTAGTTTATAAAATATATTTCAATGTAAACACCATATATTGAAATGGTATTTGATTTAGGAAAGAATAATATCCAATATACATGAAATATGGATATTTAAGATAAATGAAATCTGCAATGTAAAATCATTACAAGAAAGTGATTGTTTTAAGGGAAGGTTAAAAATCAAAAGATTAATTATGATATGAGAGGTGACAATCAGTTCATCAAGATTATATCATTTTTATATAAAATAATATACTTTTGAAATATAAATGGGATAGATGTTCAATATTGAAATATGATATCATAAATGTTTTTTTTAACCACTAAAAATGAATTTCTAAAACCAAATTTTGTAAAACGATTACATTGTTGTGGAAGTTTACACATTCTTTATTTGTTGAAACATTATTCATTTTATATTTTGGATGAAAGTGTCCCTTTTAAAAAACTATATAATCATTACCTCAAAACAAATTTTCAAAATTATATGATTACATAAAATATTCTTGATATATAATCTAATTAAATAAGAGGGTGTTTATAAAGTTATTTTAAAAAAACATGGACAGTGAATAAGAATATATATAATTAAAAGATAAATAAAATTTGGGTTTCTTTTAAAATTATAAATGGTTTAATAAAGAAGTAAACATAGGAATAGTATGAATAAAACATGTAAAATTCTCAAATATCCAATATATAAGAAAATGTTTTGATCTTATAAAGGATAAAAATGGGATTCCTTCAAAGAATGTAAAATAAATCCCAAAAGAATGTGAGATTGTGAAATAGATATTTACCTCTTTGGTTAATTTTAAATTGTAACCCCTAGATTTGATGAACATAAATTGGAACATTCACCATCATTACTTTTTTTATTAATGTCAAATAATTAAATGTAGAAGTGTATATACCACATAGAAGTTAATAGGTTTATATTAACAAATATGTCTCAATGGAATGTAAATTGTGATAGAATCCATTAGATCACACTTAACTTTAGGTGAAAATATTGTAAACTCCTTTATAATGTAATTTATAGTGTAATAATTTTTAAAATTACCATATTAAAATTTATAATATCATAAATGACCATCTTAATACATTTTACTACACATTTGTTAGAAATATTTCATTATTTTGGTTTTTTCATGTGTTAATTTCCATGTTTTCTCAACCATGTCCTCCCAAGAATGGTATATTTCATTCACATTTTAGATAGATCTATAATATATATAATTGTATTAATTTTATAACTATAATATTTAATCATTAAATACATTTTTACAACAATTATTTAAATTTTAAATGAAAAATGAGTCGCATAACTTCGTGGAAACGGTATGACATAGAAACTAATGAGGGACCATATCATTCCCTTAAAGGTTTTAAGGGTAAGGACGTGTATGAAATACTAAACATAAAAAATAAATATTAATTCATAATTATTATATATATTCATTACTTCCATTATTATGATTATCCATGTGAGTCATTAATAGAAAACAAATTACATCAGCTCGTGAGGCGATTGTCCTCCATACACATGAGCAATATCTTTGTTTCAAAATTCATGTAAAATTAGAAGGATAAATATTAAAAAGTAACCATAATATAATATTATTATATAATAAATAATTTTTAGTATATTTTAACTATTAAGAAATAATTTTTTGTGTTAAAATAATAAATAAAAAAATGAACTTTGTAATGATGATTACCATCTCTTATAAAAACCTCCTTTAGATATATCCATTAAGATCCTAGGGTTGGTACTATGGGTAGATAACACCCACTAAAATTTTTATAAGGTTGAATGGGATATATTATTTCATCATTTTATCATGAAATGATTCATTAGTGATGTGATTAAATTAGGGGAGTGAGTTCCCTTTTGTTATTGAGGAGGAGCATAATTATGGTAAATACCCAAAACTATTCAATAATTTATATTCATTCTCACCTAGGTTCCAAAAAATTGATAAAAATGGATTGTAGGGGTTTTAAGTTCACAAAAAACCTCTAAAGCCTAAAAAATAATCACTTTTAATCAATTACCTCCCTTTTCCTTTATGATTACTTATTTTTTAATTTTAGTTTTTAACATATTCATTATTTTTTTATCTAAGGTAAATAATAAAAAAATCATAAAATAAAATTTTCCTTAAAATATAATATTATTCCCACTAATTTAAATATGAAATAAAAATTTTAAATTAAAAATTCCATATTTTTTAAATATTAATTTTAATTCATTTTAATGCAATGCACAATCCCAAATATTAACCAAAACCATAGTAATCAATTTTTAATATATTTACTAATAATTTTTAATAAATAATAAGGTTAAAATATTAACTTCTATTAATAATGATTATTATAAATAATTAATAAATTTTATTAAATTAAATTCATAGTAGTGGAAGAATTTATTTTAAAAGCAATACTGAAAAAATGTCAACAATGGTTTTTTTCTAGAAACACATTTTTCAAGTATATAATTATTTTCTTTACTATATGAATAGTAATCACCATTAAATGGATTTAAATTCTTATATTTAAATTTATAATATAAAAAAATGTAACAATTCATAATTAATTATTATTTAAATAATTATAATGGAAAGTCATTATTCCATTTTAAACAAAAATATTTTTTATGAAAAAATGGTTTATAGAGAAATTCCCATTTTGACCACCAAAATGTTATTATATTTATTACTATAAAATTTAAATTAAACATAATGTTAATTATACATATTATTAGGCATTATTATAAATTATATTGAAAATAGTTTAATTCTACAGTTTTTTACTATTAAATGATTATTTCTAAGTGAAATTATTAAAAATTATTTCTATGTTTATTTTGACCATGTATGTTCAATATAAATATTCATCCTAAAAAATTTAAATTTTATTCAATGTAATATTAAAACCATTATTATTTTATAGTTTTAATATGTTATAATTATCATTTACTATAATTTAGTCTAGGTGTAACATTCATTACCCCTATAAAAATTTCTTTATGAAAGTTTTAATGGATATTCCTAATAAACAAATGTGGGTGATTATTCTTCATAAAATAAGCTAATTAAGATGATGCTTACACTATTTAATGATTTATAGAATATGAATTTTCCACCTAAATTTATCTGAAACCTGAAAACATTTTCTCAAGTGTAATGAAAAAATGTATGTGATCTTCAAAGTATAACAGATTAGCTTTCGATTTTATTTCTTTGAAGGTGAGCACAATCATTGGGTCCGGCATGTACTTAATTTTCAATATATATGGAACAAATAATGTACATTAGAAATTATTGGTGTAATTTCTATTCAGTAATGCAAAACTAAAATTAACTATTTAATTTAAAATTTCAATTCATATATGGGGCTCGATTTTCCCTTTTAACTAAACCTTACGACACCCTTTCATATAGATACATTCAAGAAAAACCAATCCCCCACTTGAAATTCCAAATATTTCCTCCAATTAACATTTTAACTCTTTTTTCCTTATTTGAGATAATTTAGTATAATCATGAATAACATATAGTGTTTATAAAAAATTCCTTTCACCAGACCCATCCCAAAATATTTTTGTACGTAATCTATTTCTATATATTACTTCATACAGAACCACTCAAATACATTAATGGAAACAATTGTTTTAGGAAAACTCTATAAAAGATAAATAATGATCGATTATACCATTAAATTTAATTTACAATGACATAAACATGTATTCCATTGTTTAAATCGTCCTTTTGGACAAACCATTAGTTAATGGATGGTATGCGATGAACAAATTATTCATAGTAACAAGATCCTTATGAAGACACTTCCTAGATTTCAATGTAAATCATGGATCTTGATAAGACATAATATAAAGAGGTTAAACATGATGTCTTAAAACATCATTAAAAAAATAATTTTTAGATTCATAAGATTTAAATAAACTTTTATAGTAAGGAAATGTGCAGATTTAGTGAAATGATCAACAATGACCCATATTTCATTGTTCATTCAAGAAAGTTGTTTAACATGACGTCTTAAAACTTTATTAATACAAATAATTTTTAGACTGCTAAGATTTAAATAATCACTTATAGTAAAGAAAAATTATATATTTGGAATATTAATAGATTTAATTAATCCTCTAGGATGTTGTCTCTTAGGCTCCACTTATTGAAAACCAAACATCTAGATACATATTCAGTTATTTTCCACTTAATGTTCTCCTAAAAAATTGTTCCCTCAAATCCATATAGATCTTGGTTCTACCAAGGTGTATAAATAAATTCAAGGTATGATAATTATAAAAAAAATCCCTCCCTATCCTAGTTATATATGGATCACATAATAACTATCCAAATTTTTGTATTCCACCTACACAAACCATTTTTTATATCTTTCCATCACTCGTGATTTTAATTTTCTTTAAAAAACTCATAATAAGATTGTTAAATTTTTTCCTTTACAATAAATTTGGATTCATAATAATTTGAAAAGGGAGTTACTTTTACCGTTATTCAATTATTCACATATCTTTTTTTACTTGATCTATGATCATTGTACCCCTCTAAATAATAAATTTGGTAATAACCCCATTATCCTTCCTCATAGTGAATTTGGTTCTTTATTTACCTTCATTGGGTGGTAGTGTATAGAACAATAACAATACATGTGTAGATAAATCCATATTCATTTAATTATGATGTGGTATTTTTGTGAAAATATGTATTTTAGGATCTTATAGTTTTAGTAAATGTCACATATTTCACCACAAAGATAATGTATCCCCATATGCATAAAAATCATTAAAAATTCCAACTCAAGATCATGGGATGGATTATTATGATCTCGATTCATTATCCATCTTGACACATTTACAATATCGTTATCAGTTTGTAAAAGAAAAAACCAATCCTCTTCTTATACACATAACTATATATTACAAACCCATAACTTCCTGATGGTAGGGTTAAAATTTGAGTATTGGCCAATCTCCAGATAAATTTTTCAAAACAGTTTTTTACATTCCATTTTCCATGTGAAACTAACCCATTTTTATGTAAGTCTGGTTAATATGTCTGAAAGTTAGGAAAACATTATAAAGAAAATATTTATAGTAACCTGCCAAACTAATGAATCTACATACCTCAGTTATTTTCTCTAATGTAGTCCAGTATTTAACTACCTTTTTCTTTTCTGGATCAACTAATATTCTATACATAGATATAATATTTTTCTGAAAAGTAACTTTAAAAAGACAAAATTCACACATTATAAATATCCTATATAAAACAATTCTTCTATGAGTCTCAAGTATGACCTGAATGTGACTCTAATAGTCCCCATAGATATAAGAATACACCATTATATCTTTAATGAATACCTCCATTAAATTATGAATACATTCCTTGAATATTAAATTCATTAGTTCTACAAAACAGAGGGTGAATTAGTCAATATGTGAAATCATAGTGCTTATACATTGTTTATAAGTATCCATTCAAAATTCTACCTTCTATATATGAAATTATTGATGCAAAAATAGATATAATCATTGAAAAATAATGATCCCCATGAAGTCGATCAAATAATTCACCAATGTGAGGAAAATGATACATGTTCATTGTCATAATATCATTAATTTCCCTATAATAAAGAAAATCATCAAAGATCCATATTTATTCCTAAGGATGAGAATAGGGGATCCCCATAGTGAAATAATATAGTGATTAAATCACATATCTTTAAAATAATATTATTTATTCATTAACTCAGATAATTACACAATGTCAATTTTATAGCGAGTCATTAAAATTGGTCTTGCTTCTGGGATTATATAAATGGAGAACATGAATTAATGATCAGTTGGATATACATGCAATTCCTCTGTAAATAAAATAGTTTATTACAATTCAATTGGTACATGTTGAATTTAAAAATTACCTTTTCCATTTGTATTTTTTATTTGATCTTATTACCTAAGAAGCACATTTAGTAGATCTATTATGGGTGGATTTATTCATAAGTAAGATGATGATGTATTATTTCTAAAGATTATGAGTTCTGCATCTTTATCATGAATTTTAAATTAATTCCCATTGTAATAATTGTTTACGTTAAATTTTTAACTCCATCCTATACATAGTATTATTTAAATTTCAACCATTGGTATAAAAATGATGTCTGTAATTAGGCAATGTTTATATGTCATAATGGGGACTACCTTCCACAACCTTATTATAGTGTGGTTTCATCTAGTAGTTTTGATAGAAAAATACATTCCTAAGGAACTAGTTAAATATATAATTTTATTGAAAAACATTGAATATATAAAATATTGTCATGATACAAATCAAATAACGTATTGGATAGGATTGAGGATATGAATAAATTACTTTCCACCACATTATTTGGTATGTCCACCTAAGTTGTAGTTATTCAATATGCTTGGTATTCCCCCATTGGTCTCTTATATGATATTCTATATTGACGTTTTGGTAATTGGTGTGAATAATGACCCATTAAATTATATATAAATAACTAGAAATCATTGAATTTTTTCTTCCCCTCCATTCATGATCCATATAACCCTTATCATCGCACATGTAATAATATATCCTGCCCATCATGCATTTTCAAGGATGTTTTATTCTAAAAGTTTAACATGAGGATAAATTTATCATCATAAACCCATTCATTGAATCATTGATTTTTCTTTGTTTTAATATAAACCTTTATTGTGTTTATTATCCTTAAATATATAGGATATGTATAATTCCATATATGTTATGATGATTTATTAAACTATTTCCGCATAAGATGACATTGTTTTCAGAAACCAACACCCTTCATAGACAATGAATAATTCATTTAATAAAATGGTTGATCATTCATTATGTCTTCTGTAAGTATTCCATTTAATATCAGAATATTCTTTTGAAGGTATCATCATACTCCACAACAGATTATTCATCCTCTTTATTTAATCTAAGGAACATATATTCATTCCAGTATATTTCTCATGAAGGAAATATTTATCTAAGAATATATCCTTAAAATATCTTCATTCCATCTCTTTTATTTCTTATTTCCCCCTAATATTCTGGATCAATAAAATCCATACATCAACATCTCCCTTGATATGGTATACGTAAAGTATAAGTTTTTTACTTTTATATGAATTCCATGGCCACATATATCTCTTCAATAGACTTACTCAAGATCATAGATACCACTAGATTTGTAGCCCCACTAAGTGATGGGTGTCCTATCAGATGAAGTGACCCAACATAGGATAATGATGTTATAAAATAAAAGTTTCCTCCATTTGTGAATTATTTTTTATTAATAACTGAGTAATATGCCTACAATTGGGATGATCTACTCAATTACAATACCATAAGTATTGGACTAATCAGTAAGAAAATATAAACATTGATCTTCAGTTTTGATACCATTCTTTCTTCCAATAAGTATTTTTAGACAATGTAATATACTTAATTAGTTTATAAGATTATGTTCTTAAAACCATATTTTTTTATTATAAATCTAGTATAATAGTTAACAAAAATAAAAATGTTATGCAATGTTAATATTGGAATCATAAACTTGTTTTTTTGGGAAAATCATAATTCTCAAATAATTTATAATAGTTTGTAAATAATATTTGAATTATCCTAAAAATATCCCTTGAGATTATAAAAAAAGGTGTATAGTAAGTTCTGTTTTTACGCACCATGTAGCGATTGAATCAATTCCCAATTCTAATATTTGAGAGTTATTACCCATTGGTAAAACTATTCCAGGACCACATCCATTCATAGTGTAACACCTCAATTTTTTGTGATTTTTTTGAAATAATTTTACCTTTTTGATATTTTTCATTAAAAGAAACACTTAAAATAATATATTTATAACATTATGGATGGATTATATTATACAAGACTCCAATTTATTTGTTCACAAAACAGAACAACTGTTTTTATATCCCCAAATAGAATACATAGGTTAGATTATGTTACATGCAATACTGACTTTCCCTGATGGCTTGTGTAACATGAAAAACTGAGTTTTACTGAATAACAATATATTATAAAAACGTCATTAAATATAATAAGATATTACCTAGAAATAAAATTTTTCCGTATAAAATGGGTTAACAAGATTATTAAAATATATTGTTTAGAAAATATAAAATGGGCTCATTGGTTATAAAATAATTATAAATTATCATGAAACCTGATTGAATATTAAGAAAAATATAATTATTTATATGCTCACAAAGATGTTTTTTATAAATAAATTAAATTCCTTTAAATTAGTAAGTGAAATTAATTATATATATAAATAAATACTATTTTTACAATCAAATATTTTTTATATTTTTCCAATATATTTTATTGGATTAAGATATAAACAATCCTAATTTTACACATAAAATACTATATTTTTATTAAAGAACTTTGCCCTAATTTTAATTGAGAACCTATTTTAAATCCAATTTTGGAATTTTTATAAATCTTATATTTATAAATAATGTTTTTAATTTAATTAGAAACATAAATATTATCTTAGGGTAAGTTGATTGTATTTTTTTACGATGTTTCTTTTGATAATGATTATTGAAAAATACTGAATTTTAATTTAAAAAAATTTCATCTAATTTATTTATATTGTTAAATTATATTTTAAATTGTTTTAAAAGTATAATTAGATTCTATTTTTATCGTTTATCCAATTTTCTTAATTTCAATCAATTTTACATTCAAATTGGTTTTAAAAACATAACAAACTTTTGGACATTTTTACATTTAAACCCTGATTTTTTATCTCATTTATAGAATTAAATTTAAATTATTATCTTCCAAATATATAATTAGAATTTGAAAAAATGGATTCCATATTTGAAATAATCATATTTTATAATTTATAAAAATGTTAAAAAAAATTATACCAAAAATATTAGCGTAAGTAATTAAAATTATATACACTGATTACGATAAAATTAAATTTAATAAGGGACTAAACCTTAATATTATGTGACCAAATGACCAATAAATTTGTCCAAGATCCATTTTATAGCCATATTTAAACCTTATAATCCCTTGGATTATATTTTTTCCATTATGGGAGCCATATTCCATGGGAAAACATGTGTGGAATTCCCTCCCCCAAAATTTACAAAAGTGCCACGACTCCTCTACTATAAAAGGACCTCCTCTCCTATCTCTTCCTCACACCTCTCAAGACACCTAGGTTTGAACATGATCTTCCAAAATTGATCTTAAATATCCATACCCTCATCCTATTGGACTCCCCTTCATAATAAATCCATAGATGGAATCCCTTTGGTGAAAACCAAAAGGAGTCACCTGAATAAGATGTAACATTATTCCTAAAACTCTTTAGTTTTATTTATTTATTCACTATTTAAATTATACTTATTCTATAAAAATGTAAAAACAAAATTTTCCTGAATATATTTATAGATTTTTATATTGAGTTATCAACCAACCCATATAAACACATCTATCTAGTGGGTTACAAACTTATCATTTATGTGTACGGTGAACAACCGCCTCACGAAATGATAATTATTTATTTTTTCCCTTTATCACTTTTCATGGTTGGGAATTATGATGAACATGATATTTATATATGATATATATGATAAATATTATTTATTTAAAATTAATTAATTCTTTTACAAAACATATCTTTATACTTTCTTTTTGTTTAAATACAATAATTTTGTTTGAGGATGTGTGGAATACAACCCCTCAAAGTGGTGTTATTTGTTCACACACAAGACGGAAGGTATTAAGAATTTGTTTAGTAAGATTATGTTATATATATTGAATAATAAAAATTATTTTCTTGTATTATATACATATATAAATATATTTCATTGTCATTTATTCGTTCAATACAACAATAAAAAGGAAACAATGTTTATTCTTACATAATTCCTACCATATCCATGAACGGTGTATTCCATTTAAAGATTATATATTATATTGAATAATATAATACAAATATACTGAATATAAATTATATTTATATCCTGGTTTTACCTCTTTAAATTATGATTTATATATGGAAAAAATATATAACAAATTAAGACACATGCGAAAACAAAGCGATTATTACCCCATAGGTAACCTTAACATTAAATTGTTAACAAGTGGGTAATATAAAGCCATAAAAAATCCATATATGGTATTAAATAAAAGAATATTTTTCTAATATATATATATTATAATATTATATTTATTATATAGGTGTTTTTATTTAGTACGATGATAGTCAATAAAAAAGGTTATAGAATTTCATGTCACTTTATATTTCTATAAGATACATGCCTTATTCACCACTCATTTATTTTGTGTTATAAGTATATTGTACATGGAATTATTATAGGATTGATATACCTAAATTCATGGGAATTTAAATATCCAATTCATGATCTTTTTCCATGTGTTTTATGTTTCAAACTATACTATGTTGGTAATATAATTTTGTCTAAATTTTCCTTCTTTGAGAAACATACCTTGTTATGTGTCTATATTTCCCTATGAGGTGGATATACAGCCTTGGACATGTTATATCATGAATTTACGTTATCAAGATAGTTTACAATTTTTTTAATTTATTTTCATACATTGGTATATGTTTCAATGTTAACATGTGGTAAGATTTAATTAAACAAATCTTATCCTTTATCAATATTGTTTATGTTTATGCTTCCATTGATTAAATATTATGATCCATCTTTCATGAAATCTCTTGAATTTTATTTCCTCTAGTTTTTAATGATATATTCATGTATTAGTACCATCTTTCACTATTTTTTAAATAATATTATTAATAAAATGTCTTCAAGAATGTCCAACTTTACCACTATCTTCGGTAAGAAATATTGGTTCTTTTAAAACCATGATTTCTAAAATGTTTACAAATTTTTTTAAATTTTCCTATGATATTTAAATGAAATTTTCAACCATTTCTACCATTTTAAATAGAATGGTTTAAAGAAAAATTAATATACTTTTCATTTTCTGGTAGAGTCAATTTCAATACTCTTTACGGTATAGATTGAATTTTCCTCATATATGGATTTACCCGTTAACATAACTAACATTCACTTGTAGCATTCTTTAAAAAATTAAAAAGATATTTTTTAAAATAAAATGGTTTCCTAAAATTCTATAAATTTATTATTTTAATGTGGTTTTCATTGAGAATGGTTTTTAAAAATGTTTTATTGTTAAAAAGAGTTTTTAAATGAATTTAAAAACATGATTTATAAGATTTTAAATAGTTATTTTTAAATAAATGAATATAAATAATTTTTTTAATATTATTTTATAATATTACAGACTATATTCAAAGAAATTGGTTTCAAAATGCTTTCAATATTACCTTATAACATTTCAATTTATTTTAAAATAAATGTCTCTCTAAAATTTTTCAATATTAATTAATATGTTTTCAATGTATTTTCAATATAAAAGGGTTTTAAAAAATTTTAATTCTTATTTTATAAGTTTTTAAAGAAAATGTTTTTCATAAATTTTTCAAGATTATATTATATGTTTTCAAATAAAATGTTTTCCAAAATGTTTTCATGTTTCTTTTAAAAAATTTCAAACATAATGGCCATCAAAATTTTTTCAATCTTCATTTATATTTTTTGATGAAAATCATTTTAAAAATCATTTAATGATTTCTTTTTATGATTTATGATTATTTTCAAGAAAATAGTATTCTTATTGATTTATGATTTAAAAATAATTTTCTAGTAATAATGAATATTTTCTTCAATAAATGTTTTCAAAAGGTATAAAAATATTATTTCCCATATAAGATGACATGCACTAGTTTTAATCATGCCTTTAGTGGGAAATGACTATATATTTCCATTCAGATTATTTATCTGAATGAGTTGTGTATTAATGGAATGATGTTAGTGAAACCTATTTCTCTTTAATGGGTAACAATATTTTGAAACCCTCTTATATTCACTTCTTATGTTTTTGATGAAAGGATTATGAAACCTATATCATTTTACATAGCTAATGATTGGATTAAATTTATATGATAAAAATTATAATTCATTGGTTATGAACTAGTTATTTATTATTTTTGTAGAACATGTATTTATGATTTCATTATGAGCTGTTTGGGATCTATATCTCCATATAATTAATTGGGAATATATTTATATCTCATTAGATAGAATAAGATTGTCTTGTGAGTGAAAATTGACTTCTAATATGGCCATGGGAGTGAACCATGACTACCACGATTATATGTGGAGTGAACTCATACATCTATGTTGTCCAAAATGTGGACCATGACTACTAATATGTTATAGAGGGTAAATGCATACTACTAATATAGAATTGGTAGTGATACCTTGACTACTATGGCAATCATTTTATATTCTTATGTGTATTCTATAATTCCATGAATTAATCTTATGTTATGATTTCATGGATTATGTTTTTTAATTCCCTATGATTAACTTATTATGAACTACTATGATTTATGACATGATTCGGGTTTATTATATTATGATATATAGTTTATGATCATCTGTTGTAATGATCATGTTATCATAGTCCTATACTCATGTTTATGCTTACATATCTCCCTTATTTACCCTTACTGAGCATCTGATTTCACTCATTTTTGTGTTTCCTTTACTAGGATATGAATATATGTATTACTAATTATTTGTATAAGAAGGATTATTGTGATGGAGAACCATATGAGAGATAATTTAGTTAAATTTTTTAGTGGTGTTTTTGTTTCCATGTTTTCGAGGGCACTATTAAAATAGAGTCATTTGGAATCTATTTTTGTAATTTTTTATGTATTGAAAAAAGTGATATAATGTCTATGTATGTAATAAGCGAGTCTCTATAGATTCTATCAAAACAAAGGTTTATTTAACCTTTGGAAAGTAGGATGAGAAATATTTTATGATATCCCTGCATATATTTCTAAGGATATGTATAGGGATGTTTATAATTATAAGTATAGGGATGAATTGAAGATTAAGAAAATATCCAGGAATTTTGGTAAACAATATAGTGAGTGGCTTCCTTGTATTACCTATAGATACACAAAATATAAGTGGATGTGGCTCTAGAACAGATGTACTTAGTGGTAGCAACTCCAACAAGGTGAAATTGTCCGGACTCGTCATAACCTAGAACACAACAACAGACCTTACAAAAAAACCTACTTTGACACTCTCAGGGGATATAATTTTTAAATTTACAAAAAATTTACAAACCAACCTTAAGGATTTGAATAGAATATTTCTATTAATATCCTAAGATAAACTCAGGTTGTCATCAATTTAAAATTATGTGTCTTTATTTAGATATAATCTAAGTAATTTTGCATGATTATAAGGTTTTGTTCTGTGATATGTGATTCTCACCCTATGATTTCTTTTTTACTCATTGGAGATAAGTAAAAAAGAACATGGTTAAAATTGAATGTTTCTGATTTGGTGTCATTACCTGTCCCCCATGGACCAAGTCGTGACTACCACAAGCCCACCTTATATAGGCCAGGGGTTGTCAAGTAGCATCATAAAGGCATACCTCTATAACGGGGAGTAAATTCCTTTAAACATGTACAAACACACCATCCGTGAACACAAAAAGAAGCAAGCACAAGGTAAATTGATATAGTAAATTGTGTATTGAAAGTAAAGGGTGGATGGAATACAAGCCCAACTGAAAAGTAAAATAACAAATTTAAAGATAAAACAACTTCTGGATTATCCACTAAGGATCCTACCTAAAGGGTATGTACATATAATCCCCACAACACTACACGTGATCCCATCTCCACCGTGTATCGCTTAGTCCTGGCTCCATCAAGTCTCAGCCCAACTGGCCATCATCTGCACAAGACACAATAAGGTGTCGGTGATGCCCAAGGATTGGTGAGTATAACAATACTCAGTAGGGACCCTGAGACCCCTAAAGGCCTCCCAGAGTTCCACAAAGGAAAAAACACAAATCAAGACCTTAATAAAAAAGAACAATGTAATCATCGATGCTAAATATGTATATGACCATAGATATACCTATGTTATCAAAATATACTCGTCTCATTCATGAGGAAACATAAGGATCCAAATTTTAATCCATTTTCAAAAATGATACCTAATGGGGGGAATACCAAAAAAGTATACACAACAAAGGTAAAACCATGAATGTAAAATACCACAAATTTAAATACTCAGCTCACACAAAGAATAACTTAAGTCCCGAAGTACAGATGATTAGATGCATTTCTGGATCTTCTTATTCTGTCGAGAGGCTTTGTTACTAACCCATGTAGGATTGGAAGATGCTAACCCACATTGGATCGGTGAGCACTGACCAGCTCATGATTGCTTATCATTAACACACGTAGGATCGATATATAATGACCCACATTGGATCGATAGATTCTGACCCATATAGGATCAATCTTATTTTTCACATTACAACAATATATTATATGCTTGCACTAAGAATGCTTGATTCCAGGATGATAAAATCATCATGCCATCAGTTGTACCTCAACTTCCATGAATTTCCACGAATATGTATCCCAATGGACAACTATTTAGTAAGGGTTCCAAAGTGACTGACATCGTGTCAATCAGGCACCCGGTCTGTAAGTTATAGGAATTTTAATGTCAAGGGCCCGGTTGGATTTAGGTTCGATCAAACCCGAACGTAATCCTACTTTATCGAAAACTTAATTTGTGTAAACCAAAAGGACCATCTTGCTCCATGTTTCCCAGTGTCGTAGATGGTTCGTCAAATAGTCTTCCAGTTGAAAAGTTATTCCCTTTTAAGCAAAACTGGGCCTTGTTGGGTTCGGGTCCCGTCTGACCCCACCCGACCCAGTTTGGTCCGAACCAACACAATTCAGGTTAACCCAACATGGTCCAGATCTGACCCAGTTTGGCTAGGCTATGGCAGGCAAATCCCACTAAGCCGTGGACCGGCCTAACCCGTGAAAGGCGCAGCCCACTGGTTGGGGCCCGTCCAAGCTGGCGGGGGGGGGGGGGATCCCCTCTGTTTTGAAGGTAGAGTAGTGGCACCACGTGGGGCCTCCAGTTTGCCCGTGGGACCCACAAGGAACCATTTTGTGCCCTCTGCCGCGACTTCTAAGCCCCAGTCATCCTCAACAGTGTGCCGCTCGCCACTGCTTGTAGCGGGCCAGTACCAGCTGCCGCTGTCTGCTGTGGCTATATGTCACGCCCCCCTTCACCGGAGATGTGTGATGGTGCACCACCACCTCCCTCACTGTCGTCTAGTACCACCCATCGCCATCACCCTCTTCAACACTGATTTCCAGCATTGTCATGCCGGTGCCGCACCAGCGGTCTTCTGCGGGTCACCGGGTGAGCTTCGGTGACCCATTTTTCTATCTGAAGGTATCAATGGCCACCCCGGAACACCCTCTTCGTTGTTTGACCCTATTTTCCAGGTTCCATCCAATCCATAATAAAATGTCCGTGAATAATGTATTGATAAACAAATTAGTGGAGGGTTCGGGCCTTGTTCATTTGGATCACACCCTCCGCGTTAACTTGAAAACATAATAGAAGAATAACATTCAACAATTATTTTAAAACTAAACCAAATAAAAACCCTACATGGATTAGACATTCATTGATGATGATCGATTAAACCTCCTTCAACGTTTTCATTAGTTTGTGATTCGTTGGTGCTCGTAGTAAGAACCCGGATCATCGTTTCAAGTATATCCTTTTTCCTAGAGTTTTTTAGAAAATAGGGGTTTCTGGACATTTTTTGAAGTACACATCGTGTAATTTCTGAGTAGACATCGTGTAATCCCTTACCACACCAGGCTTTGTGTTGGCCGTGTCCAGGCCACACACATGGTGTGTAGAGGTGATGTGGTGGCCGCTTAATGAAGAGTACGGAAACATAGAGTACACGTCGTGTACCATAGAAGTAAACGCGGTGTATTTTTTTCATTAATCCGGCCGTGGTTGTGACTAAACCCTGTTTTCATCTTCTTCTCCACCTAATTCCACCCAGAGAATCCAAGGAGGCCTAATCTTCTCCGAGCCATCGATCCTTCATTGGATATCTGAATCGAACACCATCGGGGGCAATAGAATCACAGCGGTGAGTTCTTGGTTCTTCTTTGGCCTTGTTTCCCATTTCTTCCTCTCGTGTGAGTTATCTGAGGTTGAACGTTTTATAAATTTTTACAGATCTACTCCATTCTAGGCGGATTCATAGTACGAGGTTCAGGTATATCAATCTATGAGGATCATGGTAGGTGATTTGTTGCCCTGCGTTGAATGTCTTTGAGTTTTGGTTGCAAAAGTGTCGGATACCCATGTATTGGGTATCCCAGGTTTGGGATTTTTATCTTATTCTTTATTTTCATTATACTTCTCGTTAGATTATGATTAATTGATACTATTTTATACTTGGTTGCATGTTTTGGGATCACCCCATGAGTGGTTCTTTCCCCTGTTTGGCTGTTTATCGCCGTTTGGCACTGTTTGCCTATGAGGCAAACCCAATTACAATTGCTAGTTTACTTGTTATAACTGATTCCATGTTTTTCCTTCTATTTAAATGTTTTTGGTGCATCGTAGCTATTATCCATGTAGTTTTTGATCTTACTTAGGGCTACTGACATTCGATTACACATGACTAGATTGTTCAGGGCTGTGTGAACCTGGTGCGGTAGACTAAAGAAGGAATTAACGATTAAGGGATTCCCAAGAGAGACTGTTATAAATTTGTTTTTTGGACAGGACCTACAAGAATTGGACTTTGTTCTTCGCAATTTTTTCCTTATTTTATGCATGTATCGAGACCACAAGAGGAATTAGATGTAAGTGCTTCCTTAGGGATTCTGTAGCTATCGTTGCAAGACCATAGGGGAATTTATGGTGGGAGCATCCCAGATTTTTTGTGCATTGTATTATTATTTGACTAGAGGGGTATTCCAGTAAGAGACACCTAGAGAGTCAGTATTATTATTTGTTTTGTTGGTTGTGACGAGTCCACCATGCAAAATAACAAGCTTGGGTTTGTACTGCTTGTTGTCTAGGTAGTCTGATGAGATACCTGTTGTGTTACTTACTGTGCCTTGATAATATAAAGCTGTTTTCTAGACTCCTTGGTTGATAATTAAATGATTGTACTAAATTAATAAATAAATTTTAATGTATATTTTTAGGATAGTTTCTTTGGTGTACATTTTTTTCTCTGTCGAATTTACTTCCTTTACTTTTTCTATATTTCTCACTGATGGTGGGGCACATATCTTGTGGTGATTGCCTACTGGGATTAGTCTCACACCCTATTTGGTTCCGGATTTTCTTCCCAAACAGGTTATATGGTTGCAGGTGTGGATAGGGATTGTGGCCCTTATACTTCAGGTACATGATTGCTGGTTACAGCTGGAGAGAATAAGACCAAGCTTAGGCTTCCGATGCAGTTGGAGTTTCTGTTACATCTAGTCCCTTGCTTTCAGTTGTATTTCAGCACGTTGATTTGTTAACTGCTTTCCATAAACATATGTACCATACTACATCATTACTTTATTATATATTGCTTCTACTTATAGTTTCAGTTGTTTTATTTTGTTTACTACTTCCGCTATTGTGTATGTTTGTTCTTCCGCTGTATACTTTACCAAATGAGGGCATAGTTTGGCCACCGACTCACCAAGTCCCTCACTTCTAGTTGGCAGCCTCTGGTGTTTGGAAAAACGTTCTTCAGGTCATGTGGCGAACCGGGTATGGGGAACCAGTTATGTGGCCCCAAATTTGGGTCATTACAAAGTGGTATTATAGGACTTTTTGTTTCTTTTATATTTCCTTACTATTTTGTGATATTAGGCAGGGATAGGAAGGAATGGGTAGTTAGTACCGAACTGTGCCTGGGAGTAATTAACTCGTGTATAGGGAAAAGCTATACTACCTTGTAATTGTAATTTTCTGTTTTTAAAAGTGTTACAGTTTATTATATTTCACCATTGGGTGATGCACATGTTTTGTCTTGTTATAGTTTATATGATTGTGGTTCTATTTTGTTGCAACCTGATGAGATGATGGTATTCCATCCCATGCATCATATAGGAACTGGTTAGGAAATCACATGTCATCCGTTTTTCCATGTCATCTAGGGTGAATTAGAGATTGCATGCTATTGTGATAGATGTCGTGATAGATTATGCATGTTTTTGTGATAGTTTCTTTGATAGAAATACCACTATGTTGGTAGGGTGTTGTATATTTATGTAGTTAATTTATCATGGATGTCAATCATTGGTTTTAGAGGTGTTATAGGCCCTTAAGGATCGGAATTTGGTGGATCATTGGATTGTTATGTTTTTTACATGTTGTATTCATTGTTATGATTCCAAGCTTTGATTCGTGGGGAGTATGGGCCCCCACGGATCAGAATTGGGCACATTGATGATTGTTTTTATGTGTTTCTGGCGTTCGGTGTGGTTTCTAAGCTACTGCCCAGAAAAACCCAGAATACACGGTGTGTACTTTATTAATACACCCCATGTAGATTTCAAACCGTGTTACTGACTGTGTGAATAGAGACATGAGGTTGTAGAATGTCTTTGGGAACACGTCGTGTATAATAAGTATATGTTGTGTAGTAGTAAACCATGTACCCGGTTGTGTCACTAACAACACGGTTCGGGGAAGCTCGTGTACTACACGACATGTTTTGTATGAACACACTGTGTAGCCCTGTTCAAAGTACTCGTCCATGTCACGAACAACACAGGTTAGTGTTATCTTTCCTTATACATGACGTGTTTGTTCAGAACACGCCATGTAGTCAGCCGTGTAACCTACTACATGGGTCACCGAACCTGTCAAGTGCACGCTATGTCCCTTTGGAACATGCCGTGTAGTGTCGATCATGTGTCAGGTCGTGTCGCAAACAACACGGGCCAGGTAAGGCATGTCTGGTGCACGTCGTGTCTTCCTCAACACGCTGTGTAGTCTTCGGATGGGACAGTCCAATTGAATTAGTCATGTAGGAGTAACTGGGCGGGAAGAAAAGGGTTAGTACATGCCATGTAGTTTAAGAATACGCCGTGTAGTCAGGCTATTTGCACATCCATGTATATCCAAGGTACACACCCAGGGTAAAATCTCTAGGAACACACTGTGTAGCCATACTACACGCCCTGTAGTCATTTTTTTCCCAATTGTTAAGCTTTTTCTTCCCTCCTGTTTCATTTTACACTCTTATGTTGCAACTATGTTCGTCGTTAATAAAGGTGTGTTTTGATCTTTCATAGCTATGGCACCAAGACATCCTCCCTTTTCACGTCAGGAACTAGGCAGTGACCGTACGCCTGATACGGCAGACCCTGGACTACCAGTAGTACGGCCGATCATTCCGGACATGGCACCTGCAGTGATTCTAGAAACTAGTTCTGACGCTCAGTTCAGATAGGGTTTCATGAGATTCATGCAGACCTTCTAGGGATCTCATTATCCTACCCCATCTTTGGAAGAGTTTATGCGAGTTTTTCAACAGCTGCATCCTCCCACATTTATAAGGGATGGAGGACCTCAGGATACAGTGTCATGGCTAGGATCTATGCTTTACATCATCAAGCATCTGAAGACACCCCCAGACAGAAGGTTGAAGCTCGCGACTTACACGCTACGAGATTCCGCAATGAGATGGTGGGACATAGTTTCTCAGGAAGGGCTCCAAAGGACTATGTCTTGGGATGAGTTCCAATATACGTTCTATGACTACTTCTATCCGATGACGCAGAGGGCCGACAGAGCAAGATATTTCATGAACTTACACCAGGGTACTCTTTTGGTTATGGATTATTTCTCCCATTTCACTGAGTTATAGCGCTTCACTCCCGTTCTATGAAATGACGAGCTATTTTTGGGAGGGAAGATTGAGAAAGGCCTCAATCTAGAGATCATATCGCAAGTGAACATCTTACAGTTGACTTCTATTACTCAAATAGTAAACCCGGAGCTGATCACCAAATGAAATCTGAGGGAGACTGGAGTTGTTGACAAGGGCAGTTCAGCATCCAAGGCTGATTCATTTCATACTGACAGTAGGAAGTGCCACTAAGAGACTACTCAAGGTGACTGGAGAAAGTGATGTATTTTATATGGTCGATGAGATCTTTCGTCTGCCAACCAGGTGGTGTGCTATCAGTGTGGAAAGAGAGGGAATAAGAAGCCTCAGTTCCCAAGATACCCTTTGGAGTGACGATCTTGTGGCAAGATGGGTCATCTGCAGCGTTTTTGCAAGGCTCTTCTTCCAGCGGCTAGTGAAGGAGGATCTATTTCTACTCCTCGTACAAGTGTAGGGTTACCAGTTCCACAGCAGACTGGGGGCTGGAGTTCTTCAGGTTGTTCAGGCCAGGGAAGAGGCCATGGACATGGTGGTCAGGCTCAGGGATATCAGGCTGCTACACAGGGCCGCAGTACTGGCCAGATGTTTGCGGGAGAGCAGATTCATCAGGGGCGAGATCCTGGACCTTCCACAGTTTGAGGTATGATCTTTGTAGCCACAGTTTTATCTTCTGCACTTTTCGATACATTAGCTTCTCCTAGCTTTGTTTTTATGCACACGGTGGAGAGCCGTAGACTTATTATCTTTACTTTAGAGGATATGATGACACTAGACACTCCCTTGGGACTTAGAACTGCTAGTGTGTGTCAGTGCAAGGAGTACCCCCTTGAGGTTGGTGGGTGTCACTTCTTATGCGATCTTTATGTCCTTGAGATGACGGGTTATGATGTAATTCTTGGAATGGAATAGTTAGTTTCCATCTAGTCCTTTGTCTACAGCTATCACCGAAGGTTGAGTTTCACATCACTGAAGGGAAAATATTTTCTTCACAAGGGAGAATGGGATGTCTAGGCGAGCAGAGCTGGACTAGAGCATCATGGGTTGGGCGGTGTTAAAGCCCATATTTCTAGTTTATATCTGGATGACCATGGGCCTTCTCAGATAGATTTTCCTCTGGTAGTTGATCATTTTTCAGATGTCTTTCCAGAAGACTTTTCAGGTTTGCCTCCGGAGCGAGAGGTATACTTCACTATTGAGCTTGTTCTAAGAGAAGCACCTGTATACATACCTCCTTATAGGATGGCTACGCCCTAGTTGAAAGAGATCAAGAAAAATTTGGAGTAATTGCAGGCAAAGGGTTTCATCTGATCCAGTACTTCCCCTTGGGGTTTGCTGATGTTGTTTGTGAAGATGGAAGATGGTACCTTAAGGCTATGCGTGGACTATCAGAAGCTGAACCACTTGACGGTCAAGAACTAATATCCATTGTCGAGGATTGATGATATTTTTTATGATCATCGAGGAGATAGAGTGTTCTCAAAGATCGACTTGAGATCCAGCTATCATCAGTTTTTCTTCAAACCATCAGATATACCTCTTACAGCCTTCCAGAGCCGATATGGTCTGTACGAGTACTTTGTTATGTCGTTCGGTCTTAGGAACATGCCATCAGTTTTCATTATGCTGATTAACAGAGTTTTCCATCATTTATTGGATTCCTTCTTGGTGGTTTTCGTGGATGATATCTTGGTGTACTCTCACACTCGACACGACCATGCTACCCACCTTGATATCGCATTGAGTACACAGGGAGAGCATCATTTATATGCTAAGCTCTCAAAGTGGAACTTCTGGAAGGATGAAATTCACTTTCTAGGTCATGTCTTCTCAGAGATAAGAGTACCAGTAGACCTAGAAAAGGTGAGGAGGGTAGTTACATGGGAGCATCCGAAGAATGTCTTTGAGGTACGGAGTTTCATGGGGCTGGCTGGTTATTACAGTCTGTTTATACAAGAATTTTCATGCCGAGATGCACCGATGACAGGTCTGACCAGGAAGGGGGTGATGTTTTTATGGTCATATCCTTGTGAGTCAGCTATTCATGAGCTGATGGGGAGGTGGAAATCAGCATCGATATTGGTATTTCTAGAGACGAGCAAGGGATATACTATCTTATGTGATGTTTTAGGTATCGGGCTGGGATCTGTGCTTATGCAGGGAGATGGGGTCGTTTCTTACAGGACTCGGCAGCTGAGGCCACACGAGAGGAACTACCTGAAACACAATCTGTAGTTAGCAGTTGTTCTTCACGCCTTAAAATTTTGGAGACATTACCTTCTGAGAGAGTGTTTTGTGGTTTTCACCGACCACAAGAGTCTCATGTACATCTTCACCCAGCGTGATCTGAATCTAAGACAGCGTAGGTGGGTCGAGTATCTTCAGTCCATCGACTTTGAGCTTGCCTATACGCCCGAGAAGGGCACTACAGTGGTCGTTGCGTTGAGTAGGAGAACTCAGATTCAAGCAGTTCAGTAGGCCAGTAGTGAGTGGCAGCTTATAGCTCTATTCTCCGAGATGCACTTGGAAGTGCACAACAGATAGGTACAGACATTTCTGTGTTCTATGGTAGTTACCTATACTCTTCTTGATTGGGTACGGATGAGGTAGCTATAAGATTCAGAGGGTTTAGTCCTGCGGGAGAGTGTGTCAGAAGAGGACCCTCTTCCTGGATGGACTGTGGGCGAGGATGAGATCATGTGTTTCCATGGACGCTTATGGGTGATAGCAGACATACATGAGGAGATGATGTAGTATTTTTATTCCTCAGTTTGGGAAGTTCATCCTGGTGTCACCAAGATGTATCATGATCTACACCGCCAGTACTGGTGGCCAGGTATGAAGAGAGATGTTGCTGGTTTTGTCTTGAGATGTTTGACTTGTCAGAAGGTAAAAGCATATCATCAGCAACTAGCAGGGCTTTTACCGAAGATACCCATTCTAGAGTGGAAGTGGAACAATTTCATGATGGACTTCGTGACCAGATTTCCGAGGTCGCCTCGAGAAAATGATGTTGTTTGGGTTTTCGTTTACAGGATTACGAAGGTTTCTCACTTCTTGATGATCAAGGGGACCTTCAGTGTTGATGATCTCAGTAGAATTTACATATGAGAGATTGTACATCTTCATTGAGTTCCACACTCCATTGTTTCAAACAGGGATGTGCGCTTTTCATATCAGTTTTGGCAGGGGTATCAGAGGGCTTTGGGTGCACATGTACTTTTGAGAACAGCATTCCATCCCCATACTAATGTCCTGTCCGAGCGTATGATCCATGTGCTTGAAGATATGCTCCGATCTTGTATTTTAGACTTTGACGGTTCTTGGGAGAAGCATATCGCTCTTGTGAAGTTCGCATACAACAACAGTTTTTAGGAGACCATTTAGATGGCACCCTATGAGGCCTTGTATGGTAGGCCATACCGATCACCTTTATGCTGGCTGGAGGCATGAGAGCTAGCCTTGCTGGGACCTCGTCTTGTTCAGGAGACCTCAGAGCAAACAAAGATGATTCGGATGAAAATGGATACAGAACAGTCTCTGAAAAAGTCTTATGCTGATCAGTGGAGATGACCTCTGGAGTTCGAGGTCGGGGGTCAGGTTTTTCTACGTGTGGCACCATGGTTGGGACACAAGAGGATCTGGAGATAGGGTAAGCTTTCACCGCAGTACGTTGGGCCATTTGAGGTGTTGAAGGGAGTTTTCCTGGTTGCCTATCGGTTTCAGTTACCTAAGAGGAACCGGTCTATGCACGACATCTTCCACATTTCCAAGCTCCAACGTTACTTTTCAGACCCATTTCATGTATTTAAACTAGAGGAAGATGATCTTGAAGAGGATGCATCGTTTGAGGATAATCCTATCCAGATTGTCGATCATAGTATAAAGGTTCATTGTGGGCAGTATGTTCCTCTAGTATGGGAGGTATGGAAGCCCGGGCTAGTACAGGACGAGACCCAGGAAAGGGAGGCCGAGGTACGATCGCAGTGGCCAGAGCTTTTCAGGGATTCTCCTTCTCCGCCTCGTTACAGAAATTCAGGGATGAATTTCTTTAAGGGGGGATGTTTGTGAGAACCTGGATCTTTGTTTTAGGTAAGTCCTTCTTTTTCATGGAGTTTTTGGGAAAATAGGGGTTTCTGTAAATTTTTTGAATTACACGCCTTGTACTTTCTGAGTACACTCTGTGTACTCCCTTGTTGTGCCAGTCCGTGTGCTGGCTGTGTTCGGGCCACACACACTGTGTGTAGAGGCGATGTGGTGGCCTCTTAATGGAGAGTATGTAAAAACAGAGTACACGCCGTATACCCTAGAAGTACACCCCGTGAATTTTCATTTTTTCATTAATCAGAACAGGGTCATGACTTAACCATGTTTTCTTCTTCTTCTCTACCTAATTCTACCTAGAGCGTCCGAAGAGGCCGAATCTTCTCTGATCCACCAATCCTTCTCTAGATATCTGAATCAAACACCTTCGGTGGCAACATAATCAGAGCGGTGAGTTCTTGGTTCTTCTTTGGCCATGATTCTTGTTTCTTCCTCTCGTGTGAGTTATCTGAGGTTGAATGTTTTAGAATTTTTTGCAGATCTACTCGTTTCTAGGCTGATTCATAGGCCGAGGTTCAAGTATATCAATCTACGGGGATCGAGGTAGGTGGTTTGTTGCTCTGCGTTGAATGTCTTTGAGTTTTGGTTTAAAAAGTGCCAGATACCCATGTATCGGGTATCCCGAGTTTGGGATTTTGATCATATTGTTTATTTTCCTTAGAATACCTGTTATCTTATGATTAATTGATAATAATATATGCTTGGTTGCAAGTTTGGGGATCACCCCATGTGTGGTTCTTTCCCCTCTTTGGTTGTTTGTCGTCGTTTGGAACCGTTTGCATGTGAGGAAAACCCTATTTCAATTGCTAGATTTCTTTTTATAACTGATTGCATGTGTTTCCTACTGTTTAAATGTTTTTGATGAATTTTAGCTATTAGCCAAGTAGTTTTCGAGCTTACTTAGGGCTGCGGGCAGTCAATTACGCACTACTAGACTGCTCAGAGCTGTGTGAACCTGGTGCAGTAGACTAAAGAAGGAATTGACTATTAAGGGCTTCCCTATAGAGTCTATAATAAATTAGTTTCATACGAAGGACCTAAAAGAATTGGACATTGTGCTTCCCAAGAGTGCCTTTAGTTTACACACATATAGAGACCACATGATGAATTAGAAGTAAGTGCTTCCTTGGAGAGTATGTAGCTATCATTGCAAGACCATAGGGGAATTGACGGTGATAGCTTACCAGAGTGTCTGTGCCTAGTATGATTATTTGACTAGAGGGCACTTCCAGTAGGATCCACCCAGAGAGTCAGTATTATTTTTTGTTTGGTTGGTTGTGACGAGTCCACCAAGCCAAAGGACAAGCTTGTGTTTGTACATCTTGTTGTCTAGGTTGTGTGATGAGATACCTATTGTGTTACTTGTTGTGCCTTGATAATATAGATCTGTTTGCTAGACTACTTGGTTGATAATTAAATGATTGAATAAAATTAATAAATAAATGTGAATGGAGATTTTTAGGATTGTTACTTCGGTGTACCTTGGTTTCTCTGCCGCATTTATTTCCATTACTTTTGCTACATTGCTCACTGACAGTAGTGCACAGATCTTGTGGTAATTGCCTAGTGGGATTAGTCTCACACCCTGTTTGGGTCCAACTATTCATCCCAAATAGGTTATATGGTTTCAGGTGTGGATAGTGATTGTGGCCATTCTACTTCGGGTACATGATTGCTGGTTGGAGCTGGAGAGCATAGGACCGAGCTTAGGCTTGCGATGCTGCTGGATTTGTTGTAAATTTCAGTCCCTTGGTTTCATTTGTATTTTAGCACATTGATTTTTTTACTACATTCCATAGACATATGTACCATAATGCATCATTTCTTTATCATACATTGCTTCTAATTTTAGTTTCAGTTGTTGTATGTTGTTTACTGCTTCCACAACTGTGTATGTTAGTTCTTCTGCTATATACTTTAACAAATGAGGTAATAGTTTTCCCACCGACTCACCAAGTCTCTCACTACTAGTCGGAAGCTTCTGGAATTTGGGAAAAGTTTTTTGAGGTCATGTGGAGAACCAGGTATGGGGCACCAGTTATGTGGTCCCTGATTCGGGTCGTTACACTGGTCACTTCTCGGTGGAACTAGTATCGTCCTCCAAGTGGTTGCCATCACTGTACTTTTCCAGAGCTTCATTGCTTGATTAAGTCGTGACAACACTCCACCCCCGAGCAACATATAAATAGGAGAGGGGGAGGGTGATTAATGCATGGGGAATTAATGGGGTTCATTCAATTCGTGAACCTTCCAAATTCCAATGGTGTAGTTACAATAATAAAGGGGAGTCAAGCCATTTAATGGCTTGACGTGTCTTTGGTCCCTCCACTGCCACTCATATGTTCGAGGAAATGAAAAAAAAGTGAAATAAAATAACACTGTTATTTTATTATTCTTTTAAATGTACAAAAATTATCTTCTTCTCCCGACCTACTTCTGTCGAAGTGAACCCTCCCTTAAGTGAATCCCAACAATTCATATTCAGTAGTGCCCTCAGATTTTTAATCTGATCACTGGTTTAAATGTTTGAAAACACCACTCACATGTTTTCTGAATGTATCTAAAAAAGTTCAGAAATTCATTATGGGAACACTGGGCATCGGAATCACGTGCCGTAAATTTTTGCAGACCTATAATAATTCCAAATATTTAAATAAATTACATGGAAAATACGTGTGTTTACATTCTTTCAGACTTAGGGCTTTTCATCCCCAAAATTAACAATATAGACTAAGGAAACAAATGGGTGTACTAAGCATGAATATTAGCCTCCCTCTCCCATGTTCTCTCCTAGAGGTTCCCGTGCTACCAGTGAATGCGCACTAGAGTAATCAATCATCCACAAAGGACCCACTCCCATCAAACCTCAATCTCTACTAGAAAATTCATAAATTTTTCCCCATCATCAATGTCCAGCCCATCCTAGTAGATAACTTGTGATGGATCGTGCACGTACTTTCTTAGTTACGACACATGGAAAACATCATGAACGTGATGCATTATTATGGGAAGAGCTAGGCAATACGCCACCTCGACAACTCTACTGAGAACCTGAAAGGGTCCGATTGACCTTGGAGATAGCTTTCCACCCCAGCCAAATCTCAGAAAGCCTTGTCGAGGTGAGACTCACAAGAAGACATTTTCTCCTTCATCAAACATCAAAGCTCTATGTATCCTTTCAGTGTAAGTCTTCTGCCTACTCTGTGGAATCTTCATCCGCTCGTGGATGATCTGCACCTTTTCAATGGTAGTTCGTACCACCTCTGGACCCATAAGTGATGACTCCTCTAGGTCTATCCAGCAGAGAGTGGATCTGAAAGGTCAACTATTAAAGGCCTCAAATGGTTCCATACCAATGGTGGAGTGATAACTATTATTATATACGAACTTCATGAAGCTCATGTGCTCCTTCTATCTATGGCCAAAATTTATGATGCAAGGACAAATCTTTCTCCTCCATTGTCTCAAATGGTATGCTCCGTCTGACTATCCATCTGCGGATGAAAGGCGATGCTCAGACATAGCTAATTCCCGAACGCCTCCTATAATCCCTTTCACAAATGGGATGTAAAATTTGTGTCATGGTCAGAGGTGATTGTCAATAGTACCCCATGAAGTCGTACAATCTTCCATATATAGAGGTGTCTCACGCCCTATACTAATCCATGCTCTCGAATGGGTAGGCAGTGGGCTGACTTGGTGAGTTGGGCAACGATCACCCAGATGGAATTATGTCCCTTGGACGTTGGTGGTATCCCCATCATGAATTCCATGGAGATACCATCCCACTTCCACACTGGAACCTCTAGTGGCTGTGCTAAGCCTACTGGAACATGATTCTCGGTCTTCACTTGCTGACATGTGCGGCATAATGAAACAAACTCTGCCAAATACTTATTTATCCATGGACACCAGTGCTGACAAAAGAGGTCCTGGTACCTCCTCTCTACACCAGGATGTACTACCAAAGGGGACGTATGAAACTCCCTCAATACCTCCTCCCGTAGTCCCACTGGGACCATGCTGCATCCTATGAAGAATAAGAAGTGATCCATACTTTCTGAAAATATATCCGGTGTCTGCGCTAAGGATATATTAGCACGTCGATCCTTGTAGTCAATGTCCCAAAGTTTTGCCTCCCGAACTTTCTAAAGAAGTAGGGGAGTGACAGTCATAAATTGGAGGTAATCTGCTCCATTTATATCCATAAAGGATATTAGTAAGGTGACTAGCAGCTCTGTCTCCTCACTCAACAGTTGTAGACAAGACCTTATTGTGAGTGTGTATTCCACTGCATTCCCATTCTCGGGAGTATAAAATATCTCAAAGTCATAGTTTTGGAGGAACTATAGCCATCGTTACTATCTCAGGTTTAGGTACTTTTGTGATAAGATATACTTGGGAATCTTGTGACTAGAGTAGATTTTAAAATGTTCTCCCATCAAGTAATGTCGCTAAATATTCAAAGAAAAGAACACTTTTGATAACTCCATGTCATGGGTTACATAGTTCTTCTCATTCTATCTTAGATTTCATGAACAACAAGCAATCACTGCTAACTCTTGTATTAGGGAACATCCATGTCCGGTCCCTGATGCGTCACAGTGGACTACATACCCAACACCTTCTTCTGGTATCCCCAATAAGGGGGCACTCATCAGTCTCTGCCTCAGATCCTAAAAACTATGATGGTATCTCTCTGTCTATACGAAGGTATTTACCTTCTTCATGAATTATAGAAATGGTTCCACAACTCTGGAAATGTCATGTATGAATCTCCAGTAGTACCCAACCAACCCTAAGAAACTCAGCAGCTTGGTCACACTCCTATGTGGCTCCCAAGCTAGAACAACTTCTATCTTTGATGGATCCACTGAAACTCTAGTATCTAAGATAACAGGTCCCAGAATGTGGACCTCCCTTATCCCAAATTGGCACTTCGTGAGTTTAACATAAAGCTGGTGCTCTCGAAGTGTATCCAATACTGTCTGCAGATGATATGCATTATCCTTCTCCATCGCTGAGAACACCAAGATGTCATTAATGAAGACCACCACAAAGTGACCGAGGTATGGCTGAAAGATCATTTTCATGCGTCCCATGAACACTGAAGGGGAATTGGTCACACCGAATGGAATAACCAATAACTCAATGTTTCCATACTAACATCTGAATCCCATCTTCTGCACATCCACATCTCGTACCCTAAACTGATGATAGCCTAATATGAGGCTATCTTTGAAAACCAATGAGCTCCCTTTATCTGATAAAAAAGATCATTATTCCATATAAGCTGATACTTGTTCTTCATGGTCACTTGGTTTAGGTGCTGGTAGTCCATAGAGAGTCTCAAACTCCCATATTCCTTCTTAGAGAACAAAATCGGGACTACCCATGGAGAAACACTAGGCCATATGAACCCCTTCCTTTGCAAGTCTTCCAGTTATACCTGTAACTCACGATGCTTCGAGTGATCCATCTGATATATTGGTGAAAATATCGGCACCTTACTAGGGTACAGGTCGATGTAGAATTACACCTATCTGTGAGGAGGTAGTCTCAGAATATCATCAGGGAAGACATCATAATATTGTTCCACCACTATAGGATATCTCGGGCACTCAATATCAACTACAATGAGGGTAAGGCCAGACAAATGATGTGTGATCGGCTTCTCCCTCCTCCAATTAAGTCAGTCATGTGCTGTAAAGGATCCCTTCTCACTACTGAAATAAAAAATGGTCCCATACTCATAGAAACACTGCACTTTGCGCCTAATGCAGTCAATTTGAAAATGGATTGTAGATAACAAGTACATACCAAAGATGACGACATAAGGAAACAACGCCACTACCAAAAGCTCTTAGTCAAATCTCTCACATCCTAGAGTAATCTCACACTATCGTCACCAGTGTGTAATCATTTAATCCCCTCCCTTTCTCTAGCAGTAAGAATTGAGCCAATGTCTCCACCCGAATCTTCGAGCTCCGAATGAGGGTCGTGGAAATAAAAGAGTTATTTTCACCTGTTTCTTTATGTACTACAGATAGGGAGGATTAGACACAGATCATACCTCAAATAATCTCAGGAGCACCATGGTCTTTGGTCTCAGCTTCCTGGATATGTTCTTGTCCTGTTCCTCTAGCTCCATGTGGTCGGGGTGGACCACATAGAGGTAGTGGCGGTAGATCCCCGAATCGCCACCCATCTCTTACTGCATGAAAAAATCCTCTACCACATATCCATACTACCTGCGGACCTCCCCATCTGAATCTATGCCTCTGCCTCAGAGGTCCCTCGACCATCTTCTGGTCATCTATACGGTGGGTCAGGATGTCACGAGCCATGTGACCCTGCCCACCGCACGAGTAGCACTACCTGCTCCTCAATTTTCCTCCTATGTCCCATGAGCCCCACACAACCGAACCTGTATCTTGAGGTCGTACACCAGAAGGTCTGGCCTAGTTGGGCCTCTACTTCATCCATCTACTACCTACTACAGATGACTCTTTTACCTAACGTCTAGTGGATGCTCTTACTTTCTGTGCCAATTCAGCTGGGAATATCTCCACCAAAAGTGCTCACTTTAGCACCCCAGCCTGCATCAGAATGCTAAGTGATATCATTGATACTCTAATATCCCATCAGAGAGAATGTTCAAAGGTCCGAGCCCTGATGAAAGGGTCCCATACCATGTCAGTGGATTATTGGGAGAGATTAGTAAACCTCACTAAGTACCGGGTCATGGTCATCCTGCCCTGCTGTAAGTGTATCAGCTCCTTTATACGCACTAAGCATAGAGTCGCTGGGAAGAAATATGCCCTAAAAATCCCTTGATGTCTGCCTAGGTGTGGCCCATGTCATATTGTATCTTGAGTGTCAGGATCCACCATCTCCTTGGTGCTCCCTAGAAAATGCTGGCATCAAGGATCACCATCTATTCGGACAGTTTCCCAACCAGGCGAAAAACTATGGCCACAGCCTCCAGCCAGTCCTCAACCGCATGCGGATCCGTCTCACCTTGAAACCATAGAGGAATATTCCAATGAAATTCATGAAACACTCTCATTCGGAGTGAAACATCTACTAGAGGGGCTAGTGGAAACGACTTCCCAACGGGTAGTGGTGTTGTTGGTACACCACCAAGAGGTGCTAACACCATAAGAGGGACCGGCACTGAGGCCTCATCGCTCGGTGGAAATTCATCATGTACTCTCATGGGAACCAAGGATGTCTCTCTACATGGGGGAATCCTGAACGAAAATAGATGAACCATGATAAATAAGTTATACCTGGTGAGATTACTCGAAGAGATCATAAGAAATAATTTTCAAAACACATGCAATCATTGTTTTCATGCACTAAGTCAGAAATCAGAATTCAGGGTCCTGTTGTATAGATACGTCTACTGCCGAACGAACACTGGATTTACCAAACTAAAAACCACACTCATAATAGTTAACATTGTTGCCACATTGAAAAGATTATATTCCTGGTTCTTTGGTAGAACCGACTCCTATGATACCACTTTGTCACAACCCTTCCCCCAGGGCCCGAGCCGTGACTCTCCCAAGCCCGCCTTCCCTTGGCCATGGGTTGGTGACTAGCACCAGAAAGGTGTATCCCTATAAAGGGAAGGCATTGCCTTTAAACCTGTATGAACACACCATCAATAACACAACATGAAGCAAACACATAGAAAACTGATGTACTAAAACGTGATATGAAAGTAAAGGGGAGTTAGAATACAAGCCCAACTGAAATGTAAAATGACAACTAAAAAGAGAAAACAGGGGTCTGGATCGCCCACCGAGGATCCTACCTGAAGGATAGGAACATATTGTCCCTACATCACTCCACATCAGCTCGTCGCCACCACGTACTGCATGTTCCTAGCTCCCTCATTTCTCATCCCAACTGCTCGTCATCTGCACAAGACACAACAAGGTGCAGGCGAAGCCCGTGTAGGGGTGAGTATAACAATAATCACTAAGGACCCCAAGACCCCTGAACATCTCCCAATGTAACGAAAAGGAAAAACCATAAAGCAAGACCTCAATCATAAATCATGAAGAAAATATCAACTCTACATATGTATATTCCCATACATATACCTAAGTTATAAAAATATACTCATCTCGTTCATGAGGAATCATAAGGCTCCAACTTTTAATCCATTTTCACAATTGATCCACAAGAGAGTAATAACACAATGGTAACACCATGAAGGTAACACCACAAAGGTGATGTACCACACTGGTAAATACTCAACTAACACTAGGAATAACTTATGTACAGATGTACAGATTATTAGACACATCACTAGATAATCTTATTCTGTCAAGAGGATATATTGTTGACCCACATTGGATTAGTATATGTTGAACCACATAAGAATGGTGAGTGCGGACCCAATCAAAATTACTGAGTGCGGACCCACATAGGACTGATATATGAGGACCCACATTGGACTGATAGATGTTGACCCACATAGGATCAATGTTATTTCTTCACGTTACAGCCAGCCACTAGATTCTCGCACTAAGCACACTTGATTCCAAGAGGATATTCTCCTTAAGCCAACAGTCATAACATAACCACACCAAATTTCCATGAATAAGTATCACAAAGTACCACCATCTCATAAGGGTTCCAATGTGAGTGACGACACATCAATTAGGAATTCGGTCTGTAAGTTATAGGCATTTTAATTTCAAGAGCCCTATTGTATTCAGGTTCAATCCAACCCGACCATACTCGAAATTTCTCTAAAACTCAAGTGGAGTAAACCAAAAGGACCGTCTCTATCCAAGGATCTTAGTTAAATAGATAGTTCATCAAATGGATGTCTGGATCACATGTTATGGCCCTTTAAGCAAAAATGGGTCTGGTTGGGTTCGGGTCCGGTCTAACCCAATCTAGGCCGACCCGACACGGTTCGGGTCAACCCAACCCGATCTGGTTCTGAACTTGGTGGGATGGGTGACGGTGGGCTGGGCCCACTAGTCCATGGACCGGCCTAGCCGGCTTGGCTGGCATGACCCACTTGGCTAGCGCTACCTGACCCGTGAATGGGTGTGACCCGACCCCCGGAAGGGGCAGCTCGGCCCCCAGTGGACATGAATCATTGGTTGGGGCCTGCCATTGCTTTGGGGGGGGAGCTCTCCCCTGTTGGTAAGGTGGCGCGGCAGAGCTATGGGGCACCACCAGGTCACCTGCATGACCCGTAGGGTGCAGGTCTGGGCCCTCCGCCGCGGCTTCCAATCCATGGCTATCCTCAACGGCACGCAATAGAGTACTGCTCTCCTCCTCTTGTGGTCGGCCTGTAACACCACGAGATTTTATGAAAAATATTTTTTTTTATTTTATTGATGTCTTGTGTTTTACGCTACAACAAAGGATTCCTGCACAACACACAACCCTAACTTGTCTTCATTACACGCAATCATGACCTTCCTCGATAGTGTGTGTTGTACGCAATACCGAGTTTCACTAAAGAACGATATGCTATTAAAATATTATTAAAACAAGCCGTTATGAATAGTAATAACCACTTTTTGAAATTTTGTAAATTTTATCATTCAAAATGGACTTCATTTTTGGATTTTGAATATCGAAATTAGCCTAGGGTGAAATTTTGGTATTTTTCTGAAAACATTCAATTTTTGATGAATAGTGAAAACACTAAGTTACAATTTAAAAACCGACTTTTTATTTAAATAATTACTTATTTTATTAAATTTTGTTTTAGGTAAAAATTGACACATAATACCTATATAAGTTTAAAGTAATTCGTTGGAGTCATTTTATAATAATTTTAGATATATAAAAATTTTATTGAACTTTTGACCGTCTTTTACCCACCTCCTAGGAGAATTTGCAAATTTAGATAAAACTTAATTTTACCGCTTTTGTGAATGGAATTTCAAAAATCCGAGAGACATGGTTGATGTCTATAAGTAAAATGTGGTTCAATGAGATGAAAATAATTTTTGGTGAATAGTAACTTTTTACTTTTATTTAGCACGGTTAAAAGTAAAGAGGGTAATTAAGGGTAAAAATGATATTATTATTACCCTAACACATGTACTAATTCTATTTCATAAGTGTAATTCGACCAAAAACATCCTTAGGAATAAAATATGACCATTTAGGCCCACTTGGATTAGATTAGGACATTTATTATTAATTTATTTAAATAAGGGTTAAAATAGTTAAAATCAAAGTTTAATAAGTAAATCATTTTTAATATTGGGTTATACATAAGATAAATTTGACTATAAATATTCATTGGAAACTAAAAATATTTCCTACATAATGGTATTTTATTTTTAATTTTTAAACATTAAATAATTTAATTTATTTATGACACAATGATGATGTAGTAATTATATTACTAATGAAATATTGACATAATTGATGTTATAAATACCCAAATAAATGTAATTTGAGACTTTATGAATTCCAATAATTTTCTATGTTAATATTACATGTTATTATTGATTTAATTAACTATCTTAAAACTAATATTTCTTTTATGATTTTCACAAAAAACAATTAACAAATAGTTTCAAAATTGACATAAAATAGTTTTTTAAAACAAATATTATATTATTAATTTTTATATTATTCATAAAAATATAAGGTTCCGAAAAATGAATTAGATAAGGTTATATATATTAATAATTAACAACTTGGGGTTCGTTTGGCTTGTTATAGTAAGTTTATTAACCTTATAGTGTAAAAAATCAAGAAGACACGGTAAAAGAAAAAGTGTTTAACTTAAAGTTAAATCTAAATGATAAGGTTAAAATATAAACCTAAACATCTCTAAATTATATTGGATGAGAGGATTTCTACCCATCCCCATCTTATCTTCTAAATAACTCAATTTGGAGCTATTCAAAAATAGAATATGACTTTATAATAAAATAATATTTTTTGTTATTCCAATAGTGCCCCTCTCCTCCCTTATAAAAGGGCACCCCCTCCCTCTCTTCCTCACACCACTTTGAGCCTTAAGCCTCGGCCAACCCCTACCAATTTCTTGTCTCCAATTCCCTAGAAACATCCTATAGGTCCTGGTCTTCTTTACAGACCAATTTTGGTGACATAATAGGAGGTCTCAAAGAGGCTCTTCAAAGAAGAGGTAATGTCCGTTACCAATTCTTTCAACTTTATTTATTCTTACACTTCTTCTTCTTTAGTTGTTTCATTATGAAGTAATAACATCAGTATCACTCATATAATGATATGTTATTATAAGTATGAAACAACCCTATTTCACCATCTATCCATCCTACGGAAAACGAAATCACCGCACGTTCGTACGTACGGAATATCGTATCCACGCCATGGTGTAATCTATTTTACACCACCACCTTACTTGGACAGGTATAATGGTGTAAATAAAAACTATATATGATTATTGTAAAGTGATATTTATTTTGAAATAGTATACATACACTCAAAGAAAATTCAACAATCATTGGAATGATATCATCATTCGTGCGTACGTATGGACTACCGTCTCCACAATGTGATGAGATTCATTCTCCATGTTAACCATTCATGAATGATTATAAAGTATATATAATAAGTAATCATGGAATATATGAAATAATAATGATATTTGATTTATGTACATATATATATATATGTATGTCATCTACTTAATTCCATTCAACTCAATAAGGAAACTAAAACAACGTTCATGCGCACGTACGACCTACCGTCTCCATGAACGGTGTATTTCATTTCATTTAATCGATCTATCATATATATATGTATATAATGAAATATATATTATATGTAAATCATTTTTTACATTCTGGAATTAAGTAAATCATGATATAAGTAACAATATCTAGAACAACAAGTCCAAACACGTACGATAAATAAAACGATTTAACCCAAAACGCTGCTTTAACATGGAACTTACAAAATCACGGGTAATATAAAGTCATAAGTGAACCATATATGATATAATAACAATGAATATGATTCTATAATAAGTAAATGACATTATTTAAATCATTATACAGGAGGTTCGGAAATGTACGAAGCATATTGGATCTAAGTATTTACTAGGGTTATATTTATCATCCATGTCCATGTTTTATAAAAATGTTTTCATGTATGTTTAATGTCCTTTTTACCCTTTTTTTGACTTTTACCACGTGTTATGGAAGGAATCTTCCTTTTGATTACCATACAAGGAACATTTTGAATTTTCGATAAAAGTACGAGAAAAATGTTATTTTTAACTTATACAGCGTGAACAGATTTTTACGGTTTCATAAGGTCTCATTTTCATGAAGCTTACTCGATAAGATTTTATGACTATTTTCATCAAAAATACTTTTCTTTTAAAATTCCATGGCATTTTGTGAAAAGAAAATTATTTTGATGAAGAAAGTATATTTTCCTCAAGAATTCATTTCATGTGTTTTATAAAAAACATTTTCCATCTAAGATGACATTATTTCATATGTGTTTGTTTCAATTGTAATGTCTTTATGATTTACATGGTTTAACTTTTCTTTTTGTGAAATGTTATCCATTTATTTTATATAGATTATGTGATGATGGGATGATGTTTGTGAAACCCATTTTATTTGTTGGGTTATTATGAATGATGTGTGTTTATTTTGTGGCACAAGTATGAATGATTTCATTATGAGATGGGTGGGACCTATATATCCCTCCAATTCATTGGGTAATGATTTATATCTCATGAGATAGACATGGCTGGAATGGTAAGTTAATCCGGTTCAGTGTTACAAGACTGAAACGAGGAGTGAACTTAATTCAGAAAGGGACTTTGTCCACTAAGATGGTCTTGGAAGCAATGCCTTGGCCACTATGGAAATCATAACATCTGCTGAATGGTTTCCACAATTACATGTTTTATTCCCATTATATTTTATCATGGTTGATGTTCTATTATGATATATTACTTACATACTTCCACGATTTATGTCTTTGCTCAAGATTCTGATGTTTATATTTCATGTTCAAGTTGTTGCTTCCAAATGTATATGGATTGTTTTATGTTATCTGTGTTTCCCCTTACTAAGCATTTGAGCTCACCCTTTTTATGTTTTATTTTCCCCAGGAAATAAAGAAAGGTTTTAGGTAAGGAAACAAAAAGGGGAAGATTGTTATTGGAGTTGTTGAAAATATTTCAACATGATTAGAAGTTTATATTCTGAGATTACAAAGACACTAAACTATTACTGTCCTCGTGTGTCTATTGTTGTTATGTATTTAGTATTCCGAAAAAGTATTGTAATGTCCATGTACTTCAAGCTTTTGGTCTCTACAGTTGGTATCAGAGGAAAGGTTTAGTCAACCATTAAAAACTAGGATACACAAACGTTAGTGAGATCCCTAGAGATATTTCTTTGGAATGTCTAGGGATGTCCCTAAGGATAAGTATATGTATAGGATATAGTCCTAGAACTACAGTAACGATCATAAAATTTAACCTAAGATGTTAGATATTTAAGGTACCCCCTTTATTATGTTGTTTTCCCTAGCATGATTTTTTCCTCTCACACTATTATTTTTGGGTTTTAGACGATGGCTGGAACCCGAAGGAACCGTGTTGATCAATGTAATGGACCATGCAATGATTGTCCTCCTGAACAAACAAATGTTTTCGGAGATGGAGTGAAAAATCTTATTTCTATACTTACACAAGCTATGAATCATTCGAGACTTCCAAATGAGCAGAGAAGGGAACAATATTCTATTGAGTCCTTCATGTGGCAATGTCCACCTTCTTTCAGTGTGTCTTCTGATCCACTTGTTGCAGAACAATGGATCAGTACCACTGAAAAGATATTTTTAGTTCTTCAATGTTCTGAACATGATAAAGTCATCTTATCAGTATATCGTTTGAAAGGTGAAGCGGATCAATGGTGGAATCTTATCAAGAATACGAGGCCAAGAGATGAAATTGAGTCCATAGAATGGGATGAGTTCAAGAACTTATTTTTCAATAAGTACTTCCCTCATATTTTTCGAACAAAGATGGAGAAGGAGTTTCTCAAACTAAAGCAAAAGAATGATTAATCTGTTGGTATATACGAAGCAAATTTTACAAGGCTTGCAAGGTATGCATCTGGCTTTATCATCCAACCTGAAAGTAAAATTGATTGATTCTTCAGTGGCTTAAAACCAAACCTTCGAAGGGAATTAGCTATAAGAGACTTCAGTAGCTATGAAGAAATTTTTCATTGTGCTATCAAGGTAGAAATTGAAGTTGGTGTCACATATCCATCTCATGGTTTTGACAAGAAACGAAAGATGGAGTTCAAGGAGAAATCTCCGAATAATGTTGAAAAGAAGATGAATGTTTACTTATGCTCAAAGTCTGGAAAGAAGCATGGTGGAGATTTTCATAAAGGGACTAGAAAATTTTTTAAGTGTGGAAAAGAAGGTCATAGAGTAGTTGAGTGTTGAAGTAATGGAAAAGGGTTGCTAATGGTGTGAATAAAGAAAATACTGCAGAGAACGCACCACCAACACTTCAATGCTTTAAGTGCAATGAAATGGGGCATTATTCTAATCAATTCCCTAATCCAAGGGTTAATGATGTCGACATGAGAAACCACTTAAGGAAAATGACAAAAGGAAGTCACATGAGATCACTATTGGCAATGTTGAATATGAAAACAATGTGGTGGAATGATTAAATGTTTATGTAATGGGATTGAAAAATAATGTTGTATATAATATCATGGAATATTGGAATATTTATGTATTGGTCTATTGTGGTTTTCAATAATTTTATGGTATCGGTAACCATGGAAATTGATTGAGATATTTTTCTAAAGAAGATGATATGCGCATAATGAAGGGATAAGGAGAAAATGAAATGTTTGACAGTATTCATGGGCTCATTACTGATATTAGGTAATAGTTATATCATGGTTTGAGTATATAGAATTTTGGGGTTCTGGTATGTGGAAAGAGTTAACTTTTGACAACACTCATGTTTTCACTATGATTCAATGGGTATTCATTTTTCAAGAGAATACATGATTAAGGCCTTCGAATGTTTGGAATGTGACCAACAAGACATATCTTATGATATATTGGGATCAACGAGGGTATTAACATGCTTGTTATATGAAATCTCTGGTAATCATTTTCACTATATTATGAGAGTGAAATGCAGTATTATGGATAAGCCTAAAGATTGGAATGGATTACGTTGGAAATAAGTTAGTATTGTTTAAGGAAAGAAATTTTTTCGATATTATTGATGGGATGTTATATTAATGTAGTTTTAGAAAGAGGACAACATGTAGGATGAGCGACAGCCCGTCACGTCGGAGAAGGCTGTGGGAATCGAACCCACAACTGAAATGTGACTGACCTTTATCGCCTACCACTGGCCTACAGTAAGACCCTGGTTAGTAGAAACTAGTTCTTTTTTATTAAACGGTATGATATATGATGTATAAGTTCATTTTTGAAACCATATATGATTAATCTAACCATAAGATGGACTTATAACTTTTGCAAACCTTTTGTTTGAAACAGATGGAATCACCCATCATTCTATCACACAATCTGCTAACACATCATTAATAACAAATTCAACTTCATTTCTTTAAGGGATGAAGTGTAAATTGTTCAATTCCCGAACAACCGTAAAATTGTACCAAAATAATGTATGTATTTCTTTTAATTCATCTACTTTAGGGAAATGATCTTGAAAACCAAAAATGTTGTCCTAGTTCCCTTATATCCGATGAATCAGATGGTACCTTAGATGATCACAAATCTATGGCTTTGTGATTATTGGATTTTTCAT
The DNA here is from genome assembly GCA_963277665.1 of Viscum album. Lineage (NCBI taxonomy): Eukaryota > Viridiplantae > Streptophyta > Magnoliopsida > Santalales > Viscaceae > Viscum > Viscum album. Next base: position 219,404,893 of record OY728138.1, read on the forward strand.
AGCCATTTTCTCTACCACTCTCCATCAGAACATGATGGTTAGGTTTCTCTTCCATATCCATATTTTCACCTAAGTTCTCCTATGTGGAAACCCAGTGATTAGTTAATTTGGATAACCGTTATGTTTCATACTTTAGTTTTTAAAGATTGGTTTTGGTATTCCTTTTTACGATGTGGATTTCTATTAAAGAAACTTTTGAATAGTAAACCATTTATAACCCCGACGAATTTCGAGGGAGAAATTCATTTCAAGGGGGTAGAATGTAACACCCTGAGATTTTATAAAAAATATTCTTTTTAATTTTATTGATTTCTTGTGTATTACGCTACAACAAAAGAGTCTTGCACAACACTCAACCCTAACATGGCTACATTACACACAATCATGACCTTCCTCGATAGCTTGTGTTGTACGCAATACCGAGTTTCACTAAACAACGATATGCTATTAAAATATTATTTAAACTAGCCGTTATGAATAGTAATAACCACTTTTTTAAATTTTGTAAATTTCATCTTTCAAAATGGACTTCATTTTTGGATTCGTAATATCAAAATTAGCCTAGTGTAAAATTTTGGTATTTTTCTGAAAACTTTCAATTTTTGATGAATAGTGAAAACACTGGGTTACTATTTAAAAACTGACTTTTTATTTAAATAATTATTTATTTTATTTAAATTTATTTTAGGTCAAAATAGACACATAATACCTATATAAGTTCAATGTAATTCATTGGAGTCATTTTATAATAATTTTAGATATATAAAAAGTTTATTGAACTTTTGACCGTCTTTTACCCACCTCCTAGGAGAATTTGTAACCTTACATAAAACATAATTTTACCGCTTTTGTGAATGTAATTTCAAAACTCCAAGACACACAGTTGATTTCAGTAAGTAAAATGTTGTTCAATGAGATGAAAATAATTTTTGGTCAATAGTAACTTTTTACTTTTATTTACCGTGGTTAAAAGTAAAGAGGGTAATTAAGGGTAAAAATTATATTATTATTACCCTAAAACATGTTATAATTCTATTGGATAAGTGTAATTAGACCAAAAACAACCTTAGGAATAACATATGACCATTTAGGCCCACTTGGATTAGATAAGGAAATTTATTATTAATTTATTTAAAGAAGGGTTAAAATAGTTAAAATCAATGTTTAATAAGTAAATCATTTTTAATATAAGGTTAAACATAATATAAATTTGACTATAAATATTCATTAGAAAGATAAAAATATTTCCTACATAATGGTATTTTATTTGTAATTTTTAAACTATAACGAATTTAATTTATTTATGACACAATGATGATGCAGCAATTATATTATTAATGAAATATTGACATAATTGATGTTATAAATACCCAAATAAATGTAATTTGAGACTTTATGAATTCAAATAATTTTATATATTAATATTACATGTTAGTATTTATTTAATTAACTTTTTTAGAACTAATATTTCTTTTATGATTTTCACAAAAATCAATTATCATATAGTGTCAAAATTGACATAAAATAGTTTTTTTAAAAACAATTATATTATTAATTGTTATTTTATTCTTAAAAATCTAAGGCTCGGCCCAATGACTTAGATAAGGTTATATATATTAATAGTAAACAACATGGGGTTCTTTTGGATTTATATATTATGTTTATTAACCTTATAGTGTAAAAAAACAAGAAGACACGGTAAAAGAAAAAGTGTTTAATTTAATGTTAAATCTAATTGATAAGTTTAAAATATAAAACTAAACTTGTCTAAATTATATTTGATGAGAGGATTTAAACCCATACCCACCTTATCTTATAAATAACTCAATTTGGAGCTATTAAAAACCGAATATGACTTTATAATAAAATAATATTTTTTGTTATTCCAAAGGTGCCCCTCTCCTCCCTTATAAAAGCGAACCTCCTGCCTCTCTTCCTCACACCACTTTGAGCCTTCCAGCTCGGCCAACCCATGCCACTTTCTTGTCTACAATTCCCTAGGAACATCCTATAGGTCCTGGTCTTCTTTAAAGACCAATTTTGGTGCCATAATAGGAGGTCACAAAGAGGCGCTTCAAAGAAGAGGTAATGTCCGTTACCGATACTTTCAACTTTATTTATTCTTCCACTTCTTCTTCTTCAGTTGTTTCATTATGAAGTAATAACATCAGTATCACTCATATAATGATATGTTATTATAAGTATTAAACAACCCTATTTCACCATCTATCCATCCTAAGGAAAACAAAATCACCGCACGTGCGTACGTACGAAATATCGTATCCACGCCATGGTGTAATCTATTTTACACCACCACCTTACTTGGATGGGTATAATGGTGTAAATAAAAACTATATATGATTATTGTAAAGTGATATTAATTTTTAAATAGTATACATACACTCAAATACAATTCCACAATCATTGGAATGATATCATCATTCGTGCGTACGTACGGACTACCGTCTCCACAACGTGATGAGATTCATTCTCCATGTTAACCATTCATGAATGATTATAAAGTTTATATAATAAGTAATCATGAAATATATGACATAATAATGATATTGGATTTATGTATATATATATATATATGTATGTCATATAATTAATTCCATTCAACTCAATAAGGAAATGAAAACAACGTACATGCGTACGTACGGCCTACCGTCTCCATGAACAGTGTATTTCATTTCATTTAATTGATATATCATATATATATGTATATAATAAAATATATATTATATTTAAATCATGTTTTACATTCTGGAATTAATTAAATCATGATATAAGTAATAATATCAAGAACAACAAGTCCAAACACGTACGATAAATAAAACGATTTAACCCAAAATGCTGCTTTAACATGGAACTTACAAAAGAACGGGTAATATAAAGTCTTAAGTGAACCATATATGATATCATAACAATGAATATGATTTTGTAATAAGTAAATGACATTATTTAAATCATTATACAGGAGTTTCGGAAATGTACGAAGCATATTAAATCTAAGGTAAGGGATAATTTTGCAAATCTCATTTTTATCTGAGATTGGTTACTCGTAAGTATTTACTTGGGTTATATTTATCATCCACGTCCAAGTTTTATAAAAATGTTTTAATGTTTGTTTAAAGTCCTTTTTACCCTTTTTTGAATTTTACCATGTGTTTTTGAAGGAATCTTCCTTTTGTTTACAATACAAGGAACTTTTTGACTTTTCGACCAAAGTACGAGAAAAATGTTATTTCTAACTTATACAGCGTGAATGGATGTTTATGGTTTCATAACGCCTCATTTTCATGAATCTTACTCGACAAGATTTTATGACTATTTTCAACAAAATAATTTTCATTTAAAATTCAATGGAATTTTTTGAAAAGAAAATGATTTTGAAGAAGAAAGGATATTTTCCTCAAGAATTCATTTCAAGTGTTTTGTAAAAACCATTTTCCATCTAAGATGACATTATTTCATATGTGTTTGTTTCAAGTGTAATGTAACTATTATTTACATGGTTTAAATTTTCTTATTATTAAATGTTATCCATTTCTTTTGTATGGATTATGTGATGATGGGATGATGTTTATGAAACCCATTTTATTCATTGGGTTATTATGAATGATGTGTGTTTATTTTGTGGCAAAAGTAAAAATTATTTCATTATGAGATGGGTGGGACCTATATCTCCCTCCAATGAATTTGGTAAAGATTTATATCTCATGAGATAGACATGGATGGAATGGTAAGTTAATCTGGTTCAGTGTTACAGGACTGAAACGAGGAGTGAACTTAATTCAGAAAGGGACTTTGTCCACTAAGATGGTTTTGGCAGCAATGCCTTGGCTACTATGGAAATCATAACATATGCTGAATGGTTTCCACAATTACATGTTTTATTCCCATTATATTTTATCATGGTTGATGTTCTATTATGATATATGTCTTACGTACTTCCACAATTTATCTCTTTGCTCATGATTTTGATATTTAAATTTCATGTTCAAGTTTTTGCTTCCAAATGTTTATGGATTGTTTTATTTTATCTATGTTTTCCCTTACTGAGCATTTGAGCTCACCCTTTTTATGTTTTATTTTCACCAAAAAATAAAGAAAGGTTTTAGGTAAAGAAACAAAAAGGGGAAGATTGTTATGGGAGTTGTTGAAAATATTTAAACATGATTAGAAGTTTATATTCTGAGTTTCCAAAGACACTAAACTATTATGGTCCTTGTGTGTTTATTTTTGTTATGTATTAAGTATTCCACAAAAGTAATGTAATTTCCATGTACGTCAATATTTGGGTCTCTACAAGGCCAGTGCCATCCGCTACTATCCTCCATGGCCCCTTTCAACGAGGGTGAATGATGTCGAGCTGCCACCTCTTTAGCTGCTGACAGATACCGGCAACTGCAATCACCCCCGCCAGAACCGGTTTTTGTCGCAGTCTTGCCAGTGCCGCACCAGCGGTCTTCTGTGGGTCATAGGGTGATCTCTGGTGACCTGTTGTTTCTTCTAAAGGTATCAAATGCCTCCCTGGGATTCCCTGTTTATCGCTTGACCTTCTGTTCCGGGTTTTATCCAATCCTGAATAAAAATTTTGCGAAGAGCGCATAGATCAAAAAAGTAGTAAAGGGTTCGTGCCTTATTCTTTTGGCTTGCTCCCTATGTGTTAGCTTGATATCATTAGGGAAGAATACTATTCAACAATTCATCTAAATCTAAACCAAATAAAAAACCTACCCGGATTATACATCTGCTGATGACAATCGATGGAACCTCCTTTTTTCTTTGTCGTCGGTTCAAGATTCGATGTCATTCATCACCACTTGCTGGAACTGGTCTCATCCTCCAAGTGGTTAGTGTCATGGTACTTTTCCAATGCTTTGTTTCTTGATGAAGTCGTTCCAACACTCCACCATGTGCTCCATCTAAATAGGATAATGGGATGGTGAGTAATTCAAGTGGTATTAATGGGGTTAATTTAATTTATAAACCTTCTAAATTACAATGGTTATGTTATAAGAATAAAGGGGAGTCAAACCACTAAATGGATTGATGGGTCATTGGTCTGACCACCTTCACTCATCCGTTGGAGGAAAATAAAAAAGAGAAATAATATAACACTGTTATTTATTATTATTTTAAATGTACAAAAATTTTCATTTTCTCCTGACCTACTGTGGTCGAAGTGATTCACCCCTTAAGAAAATCTCAGAGCTGCAGATTCAATGGTGCCCTCAGATTTTAAATCTGATCACTAGTTCAAAAGTTAAAAAACAACACCCCCACGTTTATTGAATATACCTAAAAAAAGTTTAGAAATTCATTCCAAGCACACCAGGCCTGAGAATCACATGCCGTCAATTTTCAGAGACTCGTAATAATTCCATATATTTCAAAACATTACATGGAAAATCAAGGACATTACATTTGGAATGTATTTTATTATGTGAATATATTTACCAAGGGTATATCTAATGAAAAGAATCAATAATTTGGTACAAGTATGGGTTCTACATCTGAATATAAAGAGACTGAAAATGACATGTGACATGTGTGTGATGTTCTTCCAGTATTTTTTACCGTAAACATAAGAAGAATGATTATATTATGGTTAAGGAACCTTAGTAAATGATTCATATTTAATATTTAACATTCTAGGAAATATGTATTGTGGAAAATGTAGATGAATCATGAGTAACAGTATAACAATAAGGTTGGATAAATGATGTATTTATGTCATATAACTCAAAGATTATGTTATATGAGTCACAAATTATATATGTATTTTTAGTATAAGTTTTAATTAAGGACTGATAAGGATATTCCTAATGGTGATGATGATATAGAAATAATTATTTCATAGTAATGTGATATTTGTATTGAGGTAAGGTATCCCTTAATTAAGGTCTGATATTGAGATAATGATATTTGGATAAAGATATGTTTTATATGAATAAGTAAATTGATGGTACATATTACCCTGTACCTAATTTTTGAAAAAGTGGTCTATGTCATCTAGGATATAGTTTATAACTTCTTGGATTTAAAAGATGTATCTAGTAATCATTGTAATAAGGAATCATGAATGTTTTATAAAAGGATTTATAGTAAAACAAGTTATTACCATGTTTCAATGGAATATATGATTAGGATATTCCCATGTTTGGAATGTGACAAAAACTGGTACATTGTGATATATGGGAGATCATTGTTAATTTTATTTAGTAAATTTTTTTGTGGGGTTATAATATTAAGCATTTAGTAAATGTTTGTGTTAAACTTTAGATGATGTTAGTAAGATTAATGTGTAATATCACCACATGGTGATTTATGAATATTGAATAATCTATTCTATTTTTTTATGATAACTAATGAGAAATGGGATGGGATATCATGAATATCATGATATTTTAGTATTTCAAGAATGAAAAAATATTCTTCCTTCCCTGGAGTAACGGATGAAGTCGGAATTGTTCAATGAAAAACCAAATGGTGATATTTACATATAAAAATGACTAAAATCATTGTAGTATATCTTCTTGTGAAGGTTATTAAATATTAGGAAAAATGTCATTGATGCAAAAGAATTTATCATAGTACCTTCATTTTCAATGAATCAAATAGCCACGTATATCATCATTGATTTATTGATTTTTATTGATAACTTTATCACGACCATTTTATCTCTAACTCTCCATGAAAACATGATAATAATATTTTTCATCCATATTCGTGCTTTCACTTTCCACCTAAGTTCTCCTTTGATGAAACCTAGTTATATGTTAATTTGGGTAACCACAATGATTTCAAAAATAATTTTTAAGGGAAACCTTAATATTTATTTTTACGATGTGGGTATCTATGATGGGAAGTTTCCAGTATTAAAAAATAAATAACCCATAAAAAATTAGAGCAATAAATTCATCTTAAGGGTGTATAATGTAACACCCAGAGATTTTTTTTAATTTGTTTAAATAGTTTAACCTTTCTAAAATTTTTTATTTCATGAATCACTAAATATTGTCTACTTTATAGAAATATGTTTGGATTTTGTTACACACAACACCTAGTTAATCAAATACTAAACACAACATAACATTTATCTTTCCCTAAATGTAATTCTACAGTTTTCATACAATACATTAAAGTTTAACTTTCAACTATAGGTCGTGTAAGATGCATAATTGATTTTTACCGAATAACGATATAACATTAAAATATTATTTCCTATAATAAAATATAATATATCCATAAATTTAGTATATATTAAAAAGGATAACTAAATTATGAAAATAAACTGACTAAGAAAATATAAAATGAAATCATTTGATATAATTTAATTAGAAAATAATATGAAAACTGTTTGAATATAAAGGAATACATTATTATTATTTTTATCACAGAGCTCTTTCATCCTTATAAATTATAGAAATTAATATTTTTAAGTGATATCAATGTAATATATATTTATATTATTCTATCAATTTTTTTATATTCATCCAAAATATTTGATAGTCTTATAATTAAAAATCATTTTTTATGCATATACTAATATATTATTATTATGGAACTTTTACCACCTTTTAATGGATAACATATTTTAAATATAATTATTTGAACATTTATAGCTATTAGAAGTCCAAATAAAATTATTATTCCAAATATAAAGACAAAAACTATCCTAGTGTTTATTTTTGGTATTTATTTTGTGAAGTTTCATTTTTTAATGAGTAGTTTAAAATACGGAATTCTAATTCCAAGATCCATTTTCATCTATTTTTTAAAAAGTTATTTTAACTTTTTAATTAGATTGAATGTTTAATTAGATCATATATTTATCAATTAATTCAAAATTGGTCAGTTTAATAAATGTTACAATGAAAATGGGTATAGATACTTCACAATCTATTGGATGTTTCTACATTATAAACATACATTGTCATCCCATCTGCGAAACTACATTTAAATTAATTTATTCCACTTTTATACTTTTAATTTAGAAAATTAGGTTCCATATTTGGAAGAAGAATAATTTATAATATATAATATAGTCAAAAAATGTTCTGACCAAAATTATAATTGGAAGTAATTAAAATAAATTACAATGAACGAGATAAAATTAACCTTAATAATGAACTAAACATTAATATTAAGGGAACAAATGACCTAGAAACTTGTCCAAGATTTTTTGGATGGATATATGTAGGATATATCACCCATTATCTATAATTATGTTCCTTATGGTGTCCAACTTAAGGTAAAAACATGGGTGGATTTCCCATTCCCAAATTTTAAAAGTGTCACTCCTCTACTATAAAAAGACATCCAATCCTTCAACACACCTATAAATCCCCCTTTTCATGGTCATGATATGAACAAATTTCTCCTTAAATCACTCCCCTAACCATATAATCCTCCCATTTGGAGTAAATACATGCATGTATCCACTTGGTGTAAACCAAAAAGAGACCCAAATTAGAGGTAACATTCATTCAAAAAACAATTAGTTTTATTTCTTACCTAACTATTTCAATTATACTTATATAGTGATTATATAAATTAAATAGTATCATAAATATACTTATATATTGTTATAATATGGTTTATACCTACACTTCACACACATCCATCTAATTGGTAATGAACTTTCAATTTGTATGTATAGATAAATATCATCTCATGAAATGGTGATTGCTTATTTTTTCATTTACTACCTTTCATGGTTGGTAATTATGATGGAACATAATTTTATATATTATATATAAATTTTATATTATTTCTTTATTCTTATTTAATTTTCTAAAAAACATATCTTCACGCATTCCATTTTTTTAAATAAGATAGTTTTGTTTGAGGAAGTGTGGACTACCACCCCCTCATTGTGATCTGGTTCATTCACACACTACATGAAATGTATTAAGTATGTTTTTAGTGAAAATATGTGATATAAATGCAATAATAAGTATAATTTAAATATTATATATATATATGTTATTTTATTTCGTTTTTTCATTACGATAATAAAACAAAAACAACGTTCAGGCATACGTATGCCTTATTGTCTCTAGGAACGGTGTATTCCATTTCACACATAAATATTCTAATATTATTATAATAAATATTTACCTAATTTAAATTATATTTACATATTTTTTACGATATTTAAATCATGATATTTATATAAATACCAAATAAGTAACAAATTAGGACACATGCGAAAAACATAGAGAATATTACCCGAAGTGTAACTTTAACATGAAATTGTTAACAAGTGGGTAATATAAAGTGATAATAAAACAATTATTGTATTATATAAAAGAAAATGGTTAAATTATAGATTTATAATAAAATTTAATTTAATATAAATGTTTTTAAGGAGAACTATGATAGTCAAGACACAAGGTAAAAGAATTTAATCTCACTTTTTATTTCTCTGAGACACATTCCTTAGTCACCACTCATTTATTTTGTGTTGTGTTTATATTGCTCATGGATATATTATATTTTTTTAATAAAAATATTTATGGGTATTTAAATATAAATTTTATGACTTCTTTTTCATAGGGGTTTTTTTAAAAGTTACCATATCAGTAAATAATTTTTGTCTTAATTTTCTTTTTTTGAGACACATGAATTGTTATGCATCTAAATTTCCCTATGATGTGGACATAATACCTTTAAAATTTAATATCATGAATATCCTTTTTCATGATATCTTTAGCTTTATGTTATTTAATCTCATTACCATGGGAGTATGGTTCAAAGCTACTAATTGGTATGCATTTATTGAAATAATATCATCATTTATCGATGTTGTTTATGATTATTATTCTGTTGATGAATTATTATGATCATTATTTCAAAAATAGTCATTAATTTTCACATACATAATTTATTAATGACATTTTCATTTATTGGTATAGTTTTACCACTCATTGGTTCATAATATTATTAATATAGTGATTTTAAAAAAGTTATACTTTACCTCTCTCTTAATTCATAAATCTATGTTCTTTCAAAACTATGTTTGATAAAAGATTTCAAAATTTTATATAATTATCTTATGAAATTTAAAATATAGTTTTAAATTTTTTTCATTTTAAAAAAATTGTTTAAAAATTTATTCTTCTTTTTCTTTTTCATTCGATTCAATTTTCTATACTTTCTACGAAGAAAAAGGAATGTTAGGCCTGTACAGATTTACCAGTAGTCATCACAATAAATCCCTTAAAGCTTAATTTACATGTTTAAAATTTTATTCATTAAAAAATAATTTATTTTACAAATATTTTATAAATTATGTTTTTAAATTTGTTTTCAGTGAGGAAGGATTTCAAAAATGAATTATGTTTAAAAAGTATTTTTATTGGAATTTAAAAACATCCATTATAAGTTTCCAAAATTTTGTTTTCAAATAAAATCATTTAATGGGTTTTTCAATTCTTCTTTTTTATGGCTGAAGGATATTTGCAATTAAATGGATTTCGAAACTTTTTCAGTATTTACTTATATGTTTTCAAAGTATTTTCAATTAAATGTATTTAAAAAAGTTTTCAATATTTATTTATATTTTTTATATTTTTTTCTTGAAAAACGATTTTATAAGTTTTGAATATTATTTGTTATTTTTTAAAAGATTTTTTTTTGAAATTTTGTTTGGGATTCAGTTATATGTTTTCAATGGAAAATTTTTTCAAAATTTTTTCAAACTTATTTTATATGTTTTCAAAGAAAATCCATTTCGAAATTTTTTCAATATTCTTTCATATGTTTTGAAAGAAAATTATTTTCAAATTATTTTCATGATTAATTTATAAATTTCATGTTTATTTCAAAGATAATATTTTAAAAAATGTTTTATATTATAAGAATAATTTTTCTAGAATAAATTTCCTCATGATTTTTTTAAATATCTTTAAAAATTTATTCTCATATAAGATAACATCCATTTTTGTTACTCATGCCTTTATTGGGAAATAATTCAATGTTTCCGTTCATTATATTTCACTGAATCGTTTTTGTTTAGAGGTAATGATGTTTATGAAACCCATTTTAATTTTATGGGTTATATTCTTTTAAAAACCTATTTTTATCATGGTTTTTGTTTTTTGATGAAATGATTATAAAACTTTTATATTTTTCCACATGCTATTAGATGATTACATTTTTATAATACATATTTATTTTCATGGGTTATGAAATGATGATTTATGTTTTTTTTCACATGTATGTTTGATTTAATTATGTGATGGGTGGGACCTATATCTCCCCCAAATGCATTATTTATAGATTTATATCTCTTGATATAAACTAAGATAGTATTGGGAGTGAGACTAAACTACTAATATCACGATGGGTGTGAGCCATGACAATAAATATGGTTTATAGAGTGAATTCATACTACTAAGATGGTCACGGGAGAGAACCATGACTACCAAGATGGTATGGGTAGTGAACAAACACAACTAATATTGCCTTGGAAAATATTACTTGACTACTATTAAAATCAATTTATATGCTTATGTGCCTGCAACAATTCCATGTATTATTCCAATGTTTTTCTTTCTTATCTTATATTATTTACTTATTATTAATGTACTATGAACTACCAATCATAATCCCATGATTGATGTTTATGACCTTATGATATAAATTTTGTGGTCAACTAATGTTATGATCATATAATGTTTTGATCACATTATAATACCAATATACTCATGTTAATTCTTACTTATCTCTCTTGTTTACCCTTATTGAGCATATGATCTCACCCCTTTTTATGTTTCCTTTCCCATTTTGTGAAGATATGTTTAATGTATGATTTTTCTATGAATGATGAGTTTTATGAAGAACCTAGTGATAAATAATTTACTTCACTTACATACCAATGTTTATGTTTCCATGTTTCCAACAGAACAACACTAATAAGGTCTTTGGGAATCTATTTCTGTAGTGAGTTAAGTATTTAACAAAAGAGATGTAATGTATGTGTAAGTAGAGTGAGGCTCACTAAAATTAGAAATATAGAAAAGGTTTAGTAAACATTTGGAATTTATGATGACAATACATTAGTGAGATCCCTTAGTATATTTCTATGGATATGTATAAGTATGTATCTAATGATAAGTATACGGATGAGTTAACATTTAGGAAAATGTCTAGGAATTTTGGCCAAGGATATAGTGAGTGGATTCATATTATTACATACCATTTTGGATACTACAAGTGTATGGGGGCTCTGGAACAACTATATAAAAGGGTAAAAACTCTGACAAGGCCTTTCAGGCATGAATTAGTATAACCCGGTACATGAGAGTGAGCTTTTTTTCACACCTAGTTCAACACTCCCAGGGAAATGATTTTGAAGTTTACAAAATCTTTTTAAACAATAATGATGTTTTTGAAAACATTATTACTATTAATATCATAGGATAAACCTTATGTTTCATGAATTAAAAATTAGGTGTCATGATTTAGACATACTATTTTTTATTTTTCATGATTATGTGGTTTTCTTCTATGATAGGTATTTATCACCCGGTGCATTCTAGTTTCTTTAATGTATTGCACAAGAAGAAACATTTTTGACATTTATTGTTGCATATTTTAAAGGTATGGTCATTATTTGAATCGATTAACCAAGGGGAAATTTGATAATGAGAATCCAAAAGTCGTTATAGGTATTGGTTGTACCTCTAAAGATAAAGAGACAAAAAATGGCATGTGACAGATATGTAATGATCTTCTAGAATTGTTTACCTTAAACATTAGAATAATAATTATATTGAGGTTGATAAGACCTAATACATGATTCATATTTAATATTCTAGGAAAGAGGTATTAAGTAATAATTCAATGAATCCCGAGTAAGAGTATGATAATTAGGTTGGATGAATAATGTATTAATGTATTGGAATTCAAAGATTATGCTATATGAATCATCAAAATATGATTACATCAAGTATAATTATTCATTATGGATTAAAAACGACATGTTTATTGTTGATGAAGACATAGAAATGTAATTTCATATATGAGTGATATTTTCATTAGGGGAAGTTAACACTTAATTAATGATTGATGTTGAGATTAAGATCTTCAGATAAAGATATGTTGCATATGAATAAGTAAATTAGAAGGTATATTTTACCCTATAATTGATTATTGATAAAGTGGTATATGTCCTCAAGGATTAAGTTTACAAATTCTTGGATTTTAATAATGATTACAGTAATCATTGGAATATTGAAGCATTTATGTTTTCTAAGAAGATTTTTGGTAATTCAAGTTATTACCATACTTCAAGGGAATATACAATAAGGGTATTAATAGATTTGGAATGTGACAATAAAATGGTAATTTTTTATATAAGAGGGATTATTTGTTACACTGATTTAGTAACTTTTTTTATAAGGGATATAAGGTTAAACATTTATGGGCTATTTAGGTAAAACATAAGATGAAGTCGGTAAGATTAGTATGATAACTTACCACATGAGGATTTATGAATACTGTATAACCTATTAAAATAATTTCTATTGATGATAATGGATTAAAAAGGGATGGCATATCATGGATACTGAGACCTTTTAGTACTTTAGGAATGAAAACTTCACCATTATTCCATATAGTTAGAGATGATGTGGGAATTGATCAAAGAAAAACCAAAGGGATATATTTTTCATATGTAAAGTAATAAAATCTATTAAGTATATCCTCTTGTGAAGTATCTCCAAACATTATAAAAAAGTACCTTGAATCAAAAAAGGTTATCCTAGTACCTTTGATTCCAATTAATAAAATGGCCCCTTAGATCACCATAGACTTATAGATTTTTGTTTTTTAACTTTATCATAATCACGTTCTTTATCACTCCATATTAGAACATGATAGTTATAATTTTATTCCATGTCTATATTTTAACATCCCCCAGTGTTTTCCTATGTGATAAACTAGTTATATGTTACTTTGGGTAATATATATGTTTCAAACTATTATTTTATGGTAAGTTTTAGTAATTATTTTTTACATTGTTGGTTTCTATGATAGAAACATTAAAATATTAATCAAATAATTAACTAGATGATTTTTGAGAGATAAATTATTTTTATGGGGGTAAAATGTAACACCCTGAAATTTTGTGAAATATTTTTTTGAAATAATTTTAACTTTTATCTATATTTCATTTTATGCATCACTGAAAATAGTCTATTTTATTAAACTATATTTGTAATGATATATATAAAAAACGTGTTAATTATAAAAAAACAAAACATAATGTTTATATTTCCCTAAATTGAACACTTTGGTTAGCTTATGTTACACAAAAGTCTGACATTCCTCGATGGCATGCATAACATGCAAAACTATGTTATGCCAAATAATGATACATTATTTATATAATATAATAATATATTACCTATCAATTAAATTTTTAGTTACTAAAATTGTTACCTAAATTATGGAAATATATGTTTTAAATAAATATAAAATGAATTCAATGGTTACAAATTAATTATAAATGTATATTAAACCCGAATGAATATGAAGGAAAATATTATTATTTTTATGCTCGCAAATATGCTTTTTACAAATAAATTAAATCAATTAAAATTGGTATGTGATATTTATTTAATATATATATATATAAACATATTATATTAAATTATTTGTTTTTATATTATTCTAACATATTTGATTGGATTACGATAAAAACTAACCCAATTTCATACATAAAATACTATTTTTTTATTAAGGCACTTTTGCCGCATTTTTATGGAGAATCTATTTGAAATCCCATTTTTGGAACTTTTAAAAATCTAATATGTCATAATAATGTTAAAATTGTAATTATAAACGTTAAATTAATCTTAGGAAGATTTTTTTTGGTATTTTTCAGTGAATATTTAATTTTTCATTGATAGTGAAAAATGTTCAAAATTAAATCAAAATTTATTTTCATATAATTTATTTTTATGGATAAATTATATTTTCAATTGGTTTAAACTTTTTTTAGTAACTTTTTTAATCAATTAATCCAATATAGGTCATTATAATCAATTCCAAATAGAAATTGGGTATAAAAACATAGCAAACATTTGGGTGGTTTTTACTTTAAAAATATGCCTTGTCGTCCCATTTGTGGGATTAAATTTAAAATAATTCATGCCACTTATATGAATGGAATTTGTAGAAGGGGATTAAATGTTTTTAATATGAATAACTTATAATATTTAATAAAATTAAAATATTTTTTACCAAAAAAATTATTGAATGTAATTAAAATTAATTACAATTATGAAGGTAAAATTAAGCATAATAAGGGAATAAACCATAATAATAATGGAATAAATGACCTATAAAGTAGTTAAAAAGCTGTTTTCCCCATATTTATAACCAATAATTAATTTTATATAATATGGTCCAATATGGGAGCTATTTTACCTGGTAAAATGTGGGTGGAATTCCATTTCCCAAAATTTACAGGAGTGTCGCTCCTCCTCGAGTATAAAAATTCATCATCTCCTCAAACTTCATAACACATCTCAAACAACTTTTGATTGAACAAGATCTAAAAAATATTTTTTAAATTTCCCTCCCCTAATCATATAATCCTATCATTCATAATAAATCCATCCAAGGAATCCCTTTGATGCAAACCAAAAGGAGTTACCTGAATAAAACGTAACATTCTTCCTAAAACTCTTTAGATTTATTTCTTTCTTCACCCATTCAATTATACATATTACATAACAATAAAAAATATCTATATACTCAATATAATGATAATTTTTTATAATAAAATTTAGTCCTACACTTTCATGCACATCCATCTAATAGGTAAGAAACTTACCATTTAAGAGTACGGCGAACTACCGCCTCACAAAACTATGATGTTTGTTTTTCCTTTACAACTAGTCATGGTTGTGAGTTATGAGGGAAATAATTTCCTTATATGATATATATTATAAATATTATGTATTTAGTCATCATTAATTATTTTGAAAAATATATCTTTATACCTTCCATTATTTTTTAATATTATAATTTAATTTGACGAAGTGTAGACAACCGCCTCCTCAAAGCGATTTGATTCGTTCACACACTACATGGATTGTATTATGGACGTGTTTAATGAACTTATATGATATATATTTCATAATAATGATAATTTAATTATATTATATACATATATACATATATGTTATTTTATATCTTTCTTTCAATATGACAAAAAATGGAAACATCGTTCACGCATACGTACAACCATCCATCTCCATGAATGATGTATTCCATTTCATAAATATATATTCTATAGATTATTATAATTAACATATAATGATTATAAATTATATATATATGATTTTTTAACTTTTATAAATCATTATATAAGTATAAGGACAATTGATATAGCATATTAAGACACATTCAAAAAACGAAGTGAATTTTACCGGAAGCGTAACCATAACATGAAATTGTATACAAGAGGTTAATATAAATTCATAATAAAACCATATATAGTATTATATATAATAATATGGTTTTTTGAAATATTTATAATAAACATATATTTATAATATAGGATTTATGGATGACTACAACTAAATTCAAGACACAATGTAAGGTAATTTCATCATACTTTTTATTTCTATGAGATACATGCCTTATTCACCATGAATTTATTTTTTGTGGTGAGTAAAATTCACAATGATATATTATGTTATTATTATAATAAATTTTATGGGTCACATATCCATTTTATGATCTTTCTTTTATGGGTTTTAATGTTTCAAAAGTAACCAAATTGGTACTGTAATTTTGTCTCAATCTGCCTTCATTGAGACACATGTCATATTATGAAACTATATTTTTCAATGAGGTGGATTTAATATATGTACCATGATATATCATGAACATAAATATTTTAATTATATATTTTTATTCATTTAATTTAATTTTTCTTACATGGGGATTATGGTTCTAATATAACAAGTTGTAAGAATTTATTGAAACAATATCATTGTTTATTGAGATTGTTTACGATTATTCTCACATTGATGAAATGTGATGATATATATTTCAATAAACTCATTAATTTTCTTATAATATTTTTATTAATTATATCATCATGTATTGGTACTATTTTTCCACTATTTGATTTGTGATATTATTTTGAAGTTGTTTTTAATAAACTTCGACTTTACCTATATCTTCTGTTAGAAATTTTTGTTCCTTCAAAACCATGATTTCTAAATGGTTTCTAAATATATTCTATGATTGTCCTTTGATCATTAAAATAAAATTTTGCCCAATTTTTCATTTTAATAAAAAGTGTTTAAAAAAGTAATATTCTTATCATTTTCCAGTCGAGGAACATTTCTATACTTTTTATGGTGAAAAAGGAATGTTCTATATGTACAAATTTACCCACCATCATCACCGAAATTCACTTCAAAATTCTTTTACAAGAATAAAAAGTTTTTTGAAATTGATTTTTTTTCATAATATTCTATAAATTCTTTTTTTAATTGGATTTCAATGAAAATGGTTTTCAAATTTTTTATGTTATTAATGTTTTTTAAATGATTTTAAAAACATCCCTTATATGTTTTCAAAAAGGTTTTTCAAGTAAGATGATTTTGATGATTTATTATTCATAATTTATATGCAAGATATTTAACTTCAATGAATTTTTTTTCAAAATTTTTTCATGCTTCCATAATAATTTTTCAAAGTATTTTAAAAGAAATGGTTTTCCAAATGTTTTCAATATTTAATTATAAGTTTCTAATGTTTTTTAATGAAAAATGTTTTTAAAACGTTTCGAAGCATATATTATATATTTTCAAAAAATTGTTTTTTATTTTGTTTCAAGATTAAATTATAGGATTTATTATTAAATGAATTTTAAAATGTTTTTATCCTTCTTTTATAAGTGTTCAATGAAAATGGACTCCAAATTTTTTTTTCTTGTTTTAATTATAAGTATTCAATTTTATTTTCAAAAGGTTTTTATTGTTAAAATTAATTTTTTTTTGGAATAAAGTATATTTTACTAAAAATTATTCTAAGATATCATTCAAAATTATTTCCTATCTAATATGACATCCATTTTTTATACTCATTCCATTCTGAGGAAATGATTCATTTTTTGCATTAATATTCATTGTCTAAATGGTGTATGGTTTGATGTCATGATGTTTATGAAACCCAATTTTATTTCATTGGTAATATGATTTTGAATGCAGTTTCTTTTCATGGGTTATGTTTTTGATGAAATTATTATTAAACCTATATCTTTTTCCACATGTTATGATATGATTAAAATTTTATAAAACCAATTTCATTTCGTGGGTTATGATATGATTTTATATGATTTTGTGTACCACGAATGCATGATTTCATTAGGAGATGGATGGAAAATACATCTCCCACAAATGCATTGGATAAAGATTTATAACTCATGCTATTGACTCAAATGGTCTTGGGAGTATACCTTGACTACTAATATGGCCATAGGACTGAACCATTACTACCAATATAGTATGGGGAGTGAACTCATATTATTTATATGTCCATGGTATTGATCTATTACGACCAATATGGTATATATAGAGTGAACCCATACTACTTAGATAGACTTGGTAGTAATTCCTTGACTATTAAGTAAATAATTTTCTATGCTTATGTCTCTTCCATAATTCCATGTATTATTACTAAGTTATTTTTTCATGGATTGTGTTATTTATTTTCTTATGATTCATTTCTTATGAACTAACATGATTTCTTCCATGATTTATGTTTATGATCTTTTAAATTTCATGGTATAATCATATAATTTTATGATCATGTTCTCATACCCCTGTACTCATGTTTAGGATTACATGTCTCCCTTGATTACCATTACTAAGAAAACGAGCTAAAAAAATTTATGTTTCCTCTCCCAGGTTATTAATATATTTATTATGTATGAAATTCCCAAGAAGGATTGTGTTCATGGATAACCTAGTGGGAGATTATTTTGTTCATCAATGTACTAGTGTTTATGATTCCAAGATTACTAAGGCACTAATTTAATACAGCCTTTAAGAATATATTTAATTAATGTTTCAATTATTTTGAAAAATTGATGTAATATCTATTTATTTCAAGAAAGTGTCACTATAGGTAGTTTTCAATCAATGATTAATTTCTTGAAAAAACTATAAAGTCTCATCTTTTACAAAATTTAGGAAATTATTCTATACATAACATCAAATTAAATCACATGGTTATGTTCCCTAATCTATGTCTACCTTAATATTGTACCAAATTTTTCTAATGAAATTTCTATTAATCCAACTATAACAGCCTCTTCCCCCAATAGTCTAGAGCTAATAGTGTCATTATTACATTATCATCAATATAATTTGTCAAATCCCAAATGACTGATCAATTTTCCAGTATTTGATAGAAATGTAATTATTTAATATCCATTTTATATAAGGGATAAAACATAAATCATAGAAATGACAAAAATTTAGAATCATTGAACTAATTAAAATAATATATATTCAATTAATTTTGAATGGAAAAAACCTAATGGTAAACACAAATACTAAATAAGGGTTAAGTTTTGTGCAAAACATAATGAACAAATATGTTATAATCTATATAGAAAGGTAAGTAATAAAAAACAAAATACATTTGATAAGTAACATGAGCACAAAATGAATCCATGGATAACATAAATGACATATTATGATGGATAATAATAACTGAAATCTCAATTAAAAAAATAAATAATATTGGATTTAATGGTCTCTAAAATCATGATATTTCAAATATCAATATCATTCATAATACATTGTAAAACTATATATAAAATCTAATTTAATATAGCCAAATGGGTTTTCTAATAAGACATGTTGATACACCAAGGGGATGTATAATAAGGGTCCCAACCAATTTCTTAATTTCCAAATCATTCCCTATATATCAAATGATCTATTAAATCCAAGAATAATATTCTGTATCAAAAAATATCTTTATTGAATAAAAAATAAAAATTTATCAATATTTCCATAGTTAATAAAATATCATAATATGTAAAAAAAATTTGTAAAAATGGAATCTGGTTTATGAAATATTCATATTCTTTATATATAGAATATGGAAATTTAGGAGAAATAAAATTTACATTGGGAAATTATCATAAAAATGTGATTGTTTTAACGGATTATTAACAATAACAAAATTAATCTAGAGATAAGATTAGACCATTAGTTCACTAGGATATTATGTTTTTATAATAAATTATGTCCATTAAAATAATAATGGAAATGGAAGAAAAATAATAAAATAATATTTATTAAATGTTATTTATTTATATAACTATTGAGAATGTGTATATGAAGCTGAATGTTCAAAACTTATTACGGTGGTGGGGAAGTATATTATCACCATATAAGGTTAAAAACCTTCATGTTGGGTTTTTATAAAAAAATAAATTTTAAAAAATAGTACAATGATTCCTTTATTCACCTATTTAATGTTAATGGACAACATATAATTTCCTTGAAAAATCATTTTACTACATTAAAGTCCTTTTGTTAAACAATTTTTAAAAACAAGGATATAGGGGAAAAATATATCTCATTAAAATAGAAATAAAATTGATTTTTATTTTAAAATTTTATTTTATAGATTAAATTGAAAAATAATGAAAACATAGAATTAACTTTTTAAAATATTTAAATATAATTATGATAAGGAAATTTTTGTATCTTTTGAAGGATAAATGATAATATTCCTTCAATTAAGCTAAATGAAATCCGAAAAGAAAGTGATATATTAAAATAATCTATTTCGTATATATTAACTTATTGAATATAAACCATTGAAGTAATAAACTTTAATTTAAACAATAACCATCATGAATAAAAAGTTATTTATATTAAATAAATCATTGGAGACGTTTATACACTACAAAACAAGTGAATAACTGCATATTAACAACTGTATCTCAATGGAATGTAAATTGATAAGAAATACCTTATGACAAAATGCCATTAGATTAAATCACATAAAACTACTATATAATTATATTAATAGCGTTATTAATTTATAACAAAACAATATTAACATTTATAATATAATATATGATCCTATTATTATATTTTACCACCAATTTTTAAATAATATTGCATTATTTTCATTATGATATGTGTTTATTGTCTTGTCTTCTCATGCATGTTGTGTCATGAAGGATCCATTTAATATGAATATTATATAGATCCATAAAATATAAAATATTATTAATGTTATATATATCATATTTAATCCTTTAAACATTTTTATAAATATTTATCAAATTTTAATATGGAAAATGAATTGCACCATTTCGTGGAAATAGTCGACCGTACGAATGCATGAGCAACAATAGCATTCCCATAATGGGTGAAAGGGTATTGAATATGATGAAATATTAATTTTATCTACACTTCATAAATTTATAATTATTATATTTTTTTATTTTTCCATCATTATTATTATCCATGTGAGTTAGATATTTAAAAAATTACATCAGTTCGCAAGGAAGTAGTCCACTATACTCACAAGCAATGGATTTTTTCCCATTTGATGGAGATGGATATGGATAAATATTATTCCATAAAAATAATAAAAACAATGAAGTATCCTTAAATATAACATATTCTTTATTTTGAGTCAATAATTAACTTTGTATCACTTTTTGGATGTATTCAAGTTTTGAGTTTTAGAGAATTATGTCATAACTCATACATAGAAAAAACTCTGTAATACAATGTTGTCACATTAGATTGGTTTACATTTTTCACATTATTTAAAATATTAAATATCAATCATTATTTCTTTTCATAGAAAATATTCATGACCATCAACATGACTTCTTATGTTTTCTTACCCAACATTAATCCCTATGAAAAAAAAATCTAAAACGTGGCATGAGAACAAAACGATTAGTAAGGGACATGAAGATAAAAAAACCCATTATTGTATTTAAAAACATTAAAACCCAATGAATTTTTTACCTTTATCAAATTTTTATTTGATTGAAATAAATAAATAAATTTCACCTGAAGAAAATCACTTTTTTCTTAAATGAAAATCATTTAACACAATAGAATGAAATTAAATTCCCATTTAATAAAATTAGATGATCACATTCAAAACCCATTTTAAAAATGTTTTATAAGTAACTAGATCATAGTAAAATACATATGAGAAACCATTTTTTACCTCCATCATTTTTTCCTGTGGAGATATGGAACAATTCCTTTGGATTTGGAGACCTGTAATGGGTATCACCCTATTTATAACATATATCATGCTGACCAATTATTTATGAGCTAAAATGTGGAACAAACATTCTTATAAACTATATTAGTATCACCAATTTTCATGAGATATAATGGGTCTCAACCAATCATATAATCAATATCATGATTAATCGCGAGCTACAATGGGCACCAACCCATTGTATAAATTGTATCTGCCACACCAGTTATTCATGATCTATAATTGGGTGAAATCTATAATATATGTTTTATCAGGGTAAATAATTTTTCGTATAATTCTCTATTACCATTTATTGAATAATATTTTTTATTATTTCACCTTTTCATCATAAATCCATTTTTTAAAAAATTTAAAACCATATAAATTTTTTTTCATATAACAAATATGATTAAAAAACATTCTTAATACCAATATAATAATAAAATTGTAAAGATGGTTTTTTCACTGAATAAAACATGAAATCATATAATGTAATAAATAAGTAAAATAATTTTTATGGTTTTAGAAAAATTTACGTCTCCATATATGTTATAAATATAACATTATTTTTATTATTTAACAAAATGTTATATATAAAATATATGTAATGATAACTTATGGAAAAAAATGAAATAAATTAAAAAAGATACTTAATATTGAATCTATAAATCATTTTTTCTGTATAAAAACACTCATAATGTCATTTTAAAAATATGGACCAGGATGGGAATGAGTTTTCAGGGATAATTTAAAAGAATATATATTTTTAGAATGCCCCTTATCACATTAAAAACATTTCAAGCATAAGACCCATGAAATAATAACATTAAACATAATATTAAAAATCATTATTATATAGAAATTAGAGGTTTAACAAGTAAAATGGGATTTATATACACCTTATAAATGAATATAGGTGTATAACATCAAAATATTCCCCAAATAAAAGGAAATTGATACATAGTCCTTTACCTAGAGTGCGACTTGTCATATATGTTCTTTATCATCTAGAATAATTATAAAATATTAATTATTTTATTTATTTAGAACCTTTTTCACGTAATTTATTTGTTATATTTTACTAATTAATATTTTATATACATTTAATCAATTAATTATGTTTATGTTGGGTGTTTCGATGTCATTTGGATTAGATTTCAAAAATTTCTGCAACAAGTTAACTATTTGTATGAGTGGTCAATTTTAAAAATATAAAAAATAAGAATCAGAAACTAATTATCATATTTATACATCAATTAAACTTTTAAAACTAATCATAAAATATGATTATGTAAAATGAAATACTATTTGATCATTGAGACATTAGGTCGTACATACTCATAATTAAATTTCAAATTTTCAACGATCATTAAAGAAAAGAGGTATGAAACATTTTATCTATATTTAATGATAATAATATCGTATATTTAATATTATTTCATTAAATATAATTATATATTTCAATATTTTGATGAATTGGGTAAACAAGAATTACATCACTTCATGGAGACGGTTGACCACACGTATATGAATGAAATTATCATTTATCATTATAAGAAATAAAAAGATATATTATTTTTTAAGATTGAAAAATAATTCATAAATGTAAAAAATATTCCATATATATCACATATATTCATTAAATGTATCATTATTACCCACCAGCTAATGAGTTAGTAAAAAATTAATGACATTGCTCCGTGGGGAGTAGCCCGCCGTACACATGAGCGACGTTATAGTATCCCTTATAGAATGGAAGTGATGAAGTTACGTGTGATATGATAAGTAAATAATTATAAATATGTTCCAAATATCATATATATATATATATATATAATTTAAATGCATCATTATAACATTCCATTATAGGAAATGATGGAAAATGAATGATATCAGTTCTCTAGATGGTAGTCCATTGTGCTCATGAATGGTTATTTCTTATCTCATATAATGGAAGATGAGATGGATTTAGATGATTAAATTAATATAATAACATACGATTATTCGGGATATAATTTTTTTGTTATGTAATATTAATATAATACTATTTTAATGACTTTTAAGAAGAAATAAAATAATGATTCTCTATTAATCATTATACGTCTTTTTTGGAAAACCACTGTAGGTATGGACCAAAAGCATTCATATGATGGAATTATGATAATAATAATTAATCAATGTATTTTGGAGTTAATTAAGAAACATTTTTATCATGGATTAGAAAATAAAAATTTCAATGTAGGTGTGAAGAGGAGTAAATTGAGGCGGCCTTTTATAAATGAGTTGAGTGACAAACATTTAATTTTAAAAAAGAAAAATGTGTACTCACATTTTTTACCAAAACAAATTATATGAAATATAAAATATCATACCTTACACATTTAAAGGTACACAAATGGGACTAAAATAGATTTTATACAAATTTTTATGTCATTTTAACCCTATTAATTTAAGTTTACCTTCTCGGTAAATCCATCATTACCATAATTTCAGTAATTAATTTCTACTATTTTTATAATTCATTATGGTAAAATAATTAGTTGACCTTATTAGAAAATATAAATTATGTTGATTAAAAATGTAGAAGACATTTTACCAAGTTAAATTAATTTTATTTTAAAAAATTAATTCAAAACAAAACTAGAAACGTGATGAATAAACGGGTTTTCATGAAGCATATTATTCAAGAAAACATTGATTTTATATAAACACAATGATTAATAATGATAATTAATTAAATACCAATTAATATTATTTGGAATATAATTTATAAATTAAATTAAAAAATACTCATTATTTAATGTCTCAATTATATAAAATGGAGAAACATTATTCACATTAAAACAGTTTTCAGAAAAATCATACTTTTAACCCAAAAAATCATATTGAAAAACAAAATAAAATATTTATAAAAAGTAATTAATTAAGTTTAATATAACAAAATAATACATATTTTACATTATATTATAATAAAAATATAATGGGAATTTTAAATTATTTATTTTATTGAAAAGAAATGACATTTTTACCAAAATCATCAGTTTTTCACTATTCACGGAAAAATCCATATTTTTCTGAAAAATCCCAAAATTTTACCATATATATATTTTTATATTATGAGTTATGAAATAGGTTAATTTTATTAAATTAAATTTTCTAAAATTTCCAAAAACTAATCCTAATATTTCCATTCAATAATAAGTAAAAAATATTTTCGACAAAATCATATTTTGGAGGAATAACATTACTTTAGTAAAAATTGGTTAATTATTTACAAATAATTAATCAATAATTAATAATAATTATTATATATATATATATCATAATTTAGTAAATACTATTCATAAATTCGGATTTAACAACTAGGTTATTACATTTATCTATTTTTCTATCATTTAAGCATGGTGTTGCGTAACAAACATGCTATCAAGCATAGCTGACTTTTCTAAAATATCAATGTGTTACATCATATACCCCATTAATAAATTTAAACCTAAATATTTTATGTTTATATCAATAATTTAATATTTAAATTCTTAAAATATATTTTTTGGTATCCCACATCGAAAAACGTTCAGTAGGATATCCTTCTAATAACATAGAAAATGAAGTACACATCTCATCTAGAATGACCCATAACTAGGTTTCAAGGTTCGATAAAAAATGTTGGAAACGAAAATTTGGAATTATAGGATAAGAATAATTTAAAAATAATTGTGGATAGTGATATAGATCATTGATCAGAAGAAGTTGAATTATTATTAGAATGGTTAGGACATCAATATCATAAATTTCCAAAGAGTTAAAAGATTAATTAATTCATTATAAATGAATTAAATAGGATAATTATTTATTTTTGCTGATATTTTTTTAGATTTGAGGATTTAATTAACCATATTAACTTAAAATATAATTAAATATACATACATGGCTATTATAATATCAACAATTAATGATTTTCCACCACACTCTAATATTTTGTCTAATGATGAGTACCCAAGATGAATTTTCATTTATTTAGTACTAAAATAAACATATAATGGATCATATAATCCCAAAATGGTAACCAAAAATTTATTATATCAATTGAAATTAAGTAAATAAAATTTTAGCAGAAGGTAAGATGTTTCCTGAAATTATAGTTATCTTCTTCATAAATATTATTAATCTCCTAATCATCAAATGAATTTTTAATACAATGGTTTTCTATACGATAAAAAATATGTTATAAAAATAAACCTTATCATTTTATTTAAGAGAATTTAATTTTAAATAGTGATTTAATACTAATCATGACATCAAAAAGGCTAGTGGTAGGCGTTTCACCGTTATCAACCATCGATTGTGGGTTCAAGACACACATAATTTCTTAGTGTGACAGGTTTTTCCCAAACATTATCTATAATTTTTATGAAAATGTCATTTTAATAAAGTTTAAAATAATATGACGAACATCCTTGAAATAATCCTAATAATAAAAGCTCATGTTAGGCCTTAATTGTTATCAATATCATAATACTCATTTCTGAAAATGTAAAGCATAATTCACATTAAAAAAATGACTTACATATACTTAAAAAATTAAAAATCTTCAAAAATTTCTATAATAAATTTATCATCACATAACTTAAAACATCAAAAGTATTGTGTAAAACATTGAACTTATTATTATCCCTTGAAAATATTGACCACCCATGAGCTTCAACTACTTAACCAAATTTCCCAATATCAATTAAAGTAGTTGAACATTATTTCTTTAGGAGTTTCTATTTCAGATCATAATGATTTTCAGCCTCAGTAAGAAATGTCAAATATAAATTAGAATAATTTAGCAAATCATTATATCTAAAAAACGTCACCATTTATTAGAAAATATTTTTCTAATAATTTAAATGTACTAGGCATTTTTATTTTTATTCAATAACCCTTTAAAAATACCTATGTCACCAGTAAAACTTTTAAAATCCTTGAAACTATTCACCAAAGTGTTGTTTATCCTACTTGGAACATGTTTATGGGCTGACCACCAATCATATTAGTTTTCTTCATAACCATTTCCTACTACAATTTTTATTTCTTCGTATTTTTCTCTCATGGAACATATTAGTTAGAAAATTATAACTAAAATTTCTCAGCATAAATAAAATCATTCTAATGAGGCTAAAACACTTCATAAACATGGTTTCAATCCTAAGAATAAATGAATAATTTTACTATTACTATCCCGAATAAAATCTGGCACCTAAATAAATAATATTATGAAGTTTGATTCATATGTGTCCACTGAATCTTCATCCCTTTCCTTCATTTACATGAATTTCTTCTCTTTCATATGATGAAAAACATTAGGGAATTATTTATCCTATAATAGATACATAAATGTTTCCCATTCCATTGAGTCATGTGCTATTTCTCTATGGTGTTCTTAACCAATAACCAATATGGATTAGGTTCACCTTAAAAATGAATAATGGAAATGTTTACCTTTTGACATTCTGAACGTCCCTTTATATCAAATATCTCCTCTACAGAATTGATCTATCCATCATCTACCATAGGGTCAGATGATCTACTGAATAATAATATAGGTTTTATCATTAAATGATTTAAAATCATCATGTTCATTTTTTGTAGATCCCGCTACACTATATCATGGAAAAATATTCATTTATTAATATTTTCATATCACCCATCATAGAAAAAACTACTCTATTCTAATTCCATCCATCATGGGATAAAAAATTATAAGAATATTTTCCTCTCGATTCCTTCCTAATAAATATTCCCTATTTCTATTATATAAAACAATTCTAATATAAATATTTTAGATGAACTACCATTGTAATATTCAGATTTGATATCATGGTAAGTTAATAATAAGGTAAAACCATTCAACAGAATTCTATTATACTTATCATAAACTCTTATGTCATCTATACTAATATATGATTCCCATTGAAAGGAATCAACCTCAAACATTATGTTATATTTTGATTTATTCTTGAATTCAATACCCTTCACATAAAATTTATTTTGAGGTTTTGAGTTTTAGATAATTAGGTCATTAATTATACAAAAACCCCAAATAATAAAAATGGGACACATATGATTAATATAAATCTTTCCCATAAAATAAAACTTTTAAAATAATTCGTAATTACTTTTTCATGGATGTTTTTGATGACGTTAAACATGATTTATACCTTTGAATTAACTGCCCTTAAGCCCTATGAAACAATTTAAAAACATTGGATAAGATAAAAATTCTTAGTAAGTGGCATAAAATGAAATTAAACTATTAGTCTAGTAAAAACCCTGAAAACACATTAATATTTTTACCTTTATGTCAATGTTATTTGAGTGATATAAATATTTTCTACTTTAATAACATGATATTTTTTCTGAAATAAATCCATCAAAACCCAGAACATGTAATTAAAAACCCTTTTGGGGATATAGAACATCACATTCATTGCGAATTTTATTCCTATGACCAGAGTAACTATATCCATGTTAAATCCATTAGAAAACCCCCTACATTGCTCTCTCCTTTTTCCTATTGAGATAACAAACATTACACAAATAATTGGGGATCTATAATGGGGGTCACTCATCAAATATGTTGTAATAACCCGAATATTCATTTCAGGTATGAATCATGATTTCAGGAGTTTTTGAGAAAAGGGGAGAATTTATAAATTTACTAAGTACACTCTATGTCCTCCTGAGTACACGCCATGTACCCAGTTTCCATATAGAACCATGTCTTGGGTGTGTAATAGCCAAGACTTGGCTATGTGGGGTGACATTACAGACCTCTAATCTCAAGGGCCGGTTAAGGCAAATACACATAATTGTTATTAACAATACATGATGTGTACTTTTTCGTTTAATAGACTATTCAAACGGGGGTTGCGTCTAACCCTCATATTCGTCTTCTTCTAGCCGTGCCTCATGATGGAGCATACAAAATCAACAATTCCCCTCTGAGCCAATGATCCATTATCTATTCTCCAAATCAAATAGTTTGGGTCGTGTTGGAATCACCTCGATGAGTTATTCCTTCTTTTAGAGCCTCTCCTCCTGATTCCTCTTCTTTCATGAGTTATTCAAGGTTTAATGTTTTGACCTTTCTTTAGATCTATGACATTCTAGGCCGATTCAATGGCCAATGTTTGAGAGTGTTCTTCATAAAACATCAAGGTAATTGGTTTTTTACTGTTTCTGGTTTTTCTTTGAGAATATATGCAAATGTTCGGATTACCCAAGTTTAGGGTATTTCAGTTTAAGGAAATTAAACCATGTTTTATCTACCTTAGCTTTATTGCTGGATTAGAGGTTTTTATTGTGGTATTATGTGAAATTATATGTTTAATGAACACCCAAGGGTTCATTTTTTTTGAATGTTTAGGGTCATTGGGTCTAGGTTTCCAAGGAGGCGGACATTGTTAATGTTCCTTTCTTGATAAGATCGAAATGACTGTCTTTTGTTGATTGTGAATTTCTTGTGATATGAATTCGATATGTTTAGCCATTTAGTAGTTGAGATTACATTGGGTTGCTTGATATCATATATACATGATTAAATTGAACAATTTTGTGAGAGCCTGGTGTAGCTAGACCACATGGCAATTGACGTTGAGTGCTTCCTAAGAGTGTGTGTTATATTTTATGATACGAGACCACGTGTGGGATTGACAGTGAGTGCTCCCTCACAGTGTCTATAGTTTACATTACAAGACCACATGGGGAATTGAATTTGAGTTCTTCCCTAGAGAGTCTGTAGTATTTATGGAAAGACCATAGGGGGAATTGATTATGAGTACTTACTCAGAGCGTCTTTTCCTTTTAATTTCATTACATGGGTAGAGGGGTTATATGGTGTGAGTTACCTAGAGGGTTAACATAAATATTGAATGTTTGTGGTGTGTTTTCCAAGATAAATAACATGCTTGGATTAGTTCCTGTAAGGTAGTCTTCTAAGATACCTGTTGTGATACATACTTGATCAAATGATGAATAATAAATGTTAATGAATATAAATGGAAACTGTAGGATTATAAAATTTTGTGTACTCTTAGTTCTTTGAGATATTTCTATTATTACCTACTATATATACTCACTGATAGTTATGAATAGATCTTGTGGTGGTTGCCTAATGGGATTCATCTCACACCCTATTTGGGTAATGTTTTCAGGCAAAAAAAGATTATATTTTTGCAGGTGTAGATAATGGAAAAATACCTTCTTATTGTGGTACATGATTAAATAGTGGGAGCTGGATAGCATCGGGCCAAGAATATTGTTGCGATGCTGCTAGAGTTTTTCATTTTTCTTTGTACATTAATTTAGATGTATTTCCATCCCATTGTGACTTGTTTGGATGTTTTCCAAGACAAACGTGACATGCATCATTTATATATATGTGCTTCAGATGTTTATTTACATTCAATCTTCTACTATTTACATGTTTTATGGTATTTTTCTTCTACTACTATTATTATTTGTTATTGAGATGTGCATACTATGAAAATGAGGGTATAGTTTCTACACTATCACACCCAAGGCCCTCACTGCTAGTAAAAACCCATTAGCATTCCGGGAAATGCACTTGAGGCATTATGACCTATCGGGTACGTGGCCCCTTTGGGCAGAACATAGTACTGGGACATTACAAAAGTGGAATCAAAAGAGGTTCTTTTATGCTTTTTATTACTATTAGAGCCTATAGAAAGGGATAAGATGGAATGGTTGGTTGGAAATAAGTTCTGCCCGAGATTATTTTACCCATGTATAGAGAAACAAAAATATACCTAGATTATTTCAATTTTTCTGGTTTTGAAATTGTTATAGTTGATTTGATTTCACCATTGGGTGAGTCACATGATTTTTGTTATTGTGATTTATATTATTGGGGTTCTATTTCTGTTGCAACCATATGAGATTAGGGTATGCCATATCATGCATCATATAAGTACTTACTGGAGAATACATGTCATGCATTTTGTCATGGCATTTAGGATAAATTACTGATTTCATATTGTTGTGATGGGTGTTGTGATAGATATGCATGTTATTGTGATAGATTCCATGATAGAGTGCCTACTATTTTGATAGGGTATTGGAAAATTTAATGTTTCATTTTAAGGGGTGCCAAACATTGGTCCCTGAGGTTTTATGGGCCCTCATGGATTAGAATTTGGTGGATCATGTAATTCATTGCTCTGTTATACTTTGTGATATACATGAATATGATTCCAATATTTGATTCGGGATGACTATGAGAAAACACATATTAAAATTTGGAACTTTAATGCTTGATTTAGTGATTTTATGGGGTTTCAGAGTAGTTTATGTGGCTTACAATCTGGAAAAACAGAGAATAAATGGCGTGGATGATGAATTCATTCCATGTATCATTCTATTTGGGAAGAAAATGTTTTTCTTAAGAATATGTAATGTAATTTCTCTACACGTTGTGTATCCATTTACTGTGTGACCATCCATGTGGGAAAAGACATGGGTTGGTAGTCTTTTCTTGAACACACTGTGTACTAGGTGTACACACCATGTTTTAGGGATCCATGTATCCAGCCATGTGGAAAATGACACAGGTCAATGAAATACTTCTAGTACATTCCATGTATTACATTAGATTCCATGTAGTTTTTTTCTAAGAGAACCATGTAGTCCTAGCCTTGTAGAAGTACTTGGGAAGAAGGGAACATTCAAGTACACAGCGTGTCTTGGGGAGAACACACCGTGTGTATGCGGTGTTATAAAACCAGGTTTTTCTAAATACATGCCCAGGTAATGGCATAATGGAACAAACCGTGTATAGTGCATAAATGCCATGTAACCCTATTTTGAACAACTTTAATGGTTTTCCTTCTATGATCCATTTTTCACTTATATGTTATTGTTTATTTAATCTTGTGTTGAGGTGTGTGCTTGAACATGAATTGTCATGCCACTGAGACATCCTCCGGTTGTACGATAGGTTCAAAGTGATGATCAGACATGAAAAATAGTAGACTAATTACTACTAGAAGATACTTTCATCATTCCCTTCATAGAACCAGCTATCATTTCGTATAGAGGAGCCGATACATAGTTCTGGGAAGGCTTCATGAGGATAATGAAAACATTCCTTGGAGAACTGCATCATGTCGCATCTATGGAAGAGTTAAGGTAAGTTTTTTAGAAGAAACATTCTATCACCTTCTCAAGAGATGGAGGACTTGAGGCTTTAGAGTCATGGGTAGAATCTATACTATATATCATTGAGAATCAGTAGAAAACTCTTGAAAGGAGGGTGAAACTCGTGACATACATACTTCTTGATTCCGCCAAGAGATGGTGGAATGTGAAATCACAGGTGTGTTTCCAGCGGGTTATGGATTGGGATGAGTTATAGCAGACCTTCTATGACTTCATCAAACTAGAGACTGTAAGGGATGACTGATCCTAAGGGTTTATGAGTTCGGAGAATTGTACTCTCTCAATTAGGTATTATTATTCTTGCTTCAACAATCTACAGTGCTTCACACCCGTTATGATGGGTGATGAGTTATTTTTGGCGAGAATGTTTTAGGATGGTCTTAGGAATGACATCTGATCTCAGGTGAACATCTTCTGGTTGAATTCCATATCATTTATAGTCAACCAGGAACTGATCACCGAGCGCAACCATAGGGATTATAGAGAAATGGTATAGGGCAGTTCAACATCCATATTTGGTAAACATCTGAATGATAGCAGAAAGTGTTGTAGGGAGTCTTCGCATAGAGATCTGAGTATGTGGGATTTTTCTTTCAGGTAGCCAGGTGGTGTGAAAATAGTGTGGGAAGGGCAGACATAAGAAACCTCAGTGCTTGTGAGACCCAGTTGAGTGCGTATCTTACAGAAATACTAGGCATCTTCAGTGTTTCTGCAACATTATCCTTCCAGAAGCTAGTTGGTGAGGATTGTTTTCAACTCCTTATACCGGATTAGGACCAATAGTCCCACAGCCGATGGGGGGATGGATTTCTTCAGGAAGATCAGGACGACGTGGTGGCTATGCCCATAGTATTTAGACATAAGGTTTTTGATAGCTATTGGGTAGATCCGCTAAGATATCATGGAAATCTTTACTAGGGCACGGTGCAGTTCAGGCATTTGCACTGGAGTAGGTCTAGCAAGATTAGGATCCCATACCCTATATAGTTAGAGGTACGATTTTGGTTTCCTTAGTTTTATCTTCTTCTCCTTTTGATACCAGGGCTTCCCATAGATTTATATCTGTACATGTTGTGGAGCGACTTGGGATTTGTATCATTACTTTTGTTGATATCATGATTCTGGACACTCTTTTAAGGACTAGAAAGGCTAGTGTACATTAGTGCAAGGATTTCCCTCTTGTGTTTGTTGGGTGCCACTTCTTATGGGATGTTTATGTCTTAGAGATTACAGGATATGAATTCATTCATATAATGGACTAGTTAGTTTCCTTCCAGGTTGTTGTCAATTTCTATCATTGTAGGGTGAGTTTCAAGTCACCAGAGGGAAGATTGTTTCTATATATGGAAAACTTGGATGTCTAGGAAAGCAGAGCTGGACACGAGCATCATGGGTTGAGAGGTGTTATAGCCCAGACTTCTAGTCTGTATCTGGATGTCCAGGGGTCTTCATAGATGGAAATTCCCCTAGTGGTCGATCGTTTCATTGATGTATTCCCAACTGTCATTTTAGGTATCCCTTTGGAGAAAGAGGTCGACTTTTCTGTTGATGTTGTACTCAGGGTAGTGCCAGTATCCACTCATCCTAATATGATGGATACACAAGAGTTACAAGAGCTCAATAAGTAGTTGGAGTAGTTATAGGATAAAGTATTCATCTGACCCAATACTTCTCCTTGAGGTTTGCCTATCCTGTTTGCAAAGAAGGTGGATTGTACCCTCATACATTGTGTAGATTATTGGAAGCTGAACAAGTTGACTGTTAAGAACTGATATCCCTTATTGAGGATTGATGATCTATTTCCTCAGCCCGAGGAGCCGGATTGTTATCAAATATTGACTTCGGAACTGATTATCATCAGCTGCATGTTATAACATCAGATATACCTCTTACAAGCTTTCAGAGAAGGTATGGTCTATATGAGTATGTGGTTATGTCGTTCAGTCTCACGAAAGCGCTAACAGTTTTCATTGCACTAATGAACTGAGTTTTCCATTCTTATGTGGACCCTTTTGTGGTTGTTTTTATGAAATACATCTTATTGTACTCTAACACTCGACATGACCATGTTATCCATCTCGATATCATTTTGGGTACACTGAGAGAGCATCAGTTATATGCTAAGATCTAAAAATTACACTTTTGGATAGACCAAATTCACTTCAAGGGTCATGTTATCTCGGTGATAGGAGGATTAGTAGACACAGTGAATGTGAGAGAATTAGTTTCCTAGGAGAAACTGAAGAACTCTTATGAGGTATGCAGATTTCCAGGGTTGGCTGGTTACTAAAGATGTTTAATACAAGACTTTTGATGGTTTTCATCACCACTTATGGTCCTGACTAAGAAGGGTATGAATTAATCGTGGTTAGATTCTTGTGAATCAACATTTCCGGAGATGAAGGGAAGGTTGACTTCAACACATATACTAGTTTTGACAGAGCCGATAAATATTTACACTTTTTACTATGATGCATCAGGTATCAGGCTGAGAGCTGTGTTTATGTAGGGGGGAGGAGTTGCTGCGTACGGGTCTGGGCAGTTGAGGCCAAATGAGAGGAATTACCTGACGCACAATCGTGAGTTGGCTACAGTTGTTTATGACTTGCGCTGTTGGAGAAATTACCTTCTGGGATAACATATTTTGGTATACACTGGCCATAAAAGTATCAATTATATCTTTACTCAACATGATCTAAATTTGAGATAGTGAAGGTGGGTTTATTACCTTTAGTCTTTTGACATTGATCTTGCCTATACACCTGGGAAAGGTAATGAAGTGGCCAATACGTTGAGAAGGAGTACTTGAATTCAAGCAGCTCAGGAGGCCAGTAGTGAGTGGAAGCCTATGGCTTTGTTCTTTAAGATAAATTTATAGGTGCACGGTAGAGAGGGGAAAATGTTTTTTCTTCTGTATCTATTACCAATACCCTTCCGGATCAGGTTTGAATGAGGAAGATATCAAATCATAAAGGCCTAGTCCTATTTGAGAGTGTTCCAAGAGAGGACCCTACTCCTGGGTGGACAGTAGGTGAGGATGAGGTTTTGAGATTTTAGGGATGCATATTGGGGTCAACATACACACATTAAAAGATGATGTGAGACTTTCCTACTTTATATTGGGTAACTCATTCGAGTTTAACCTAGATGTATCGAGATTTTCATCATCAGTATTGGTGTCTATGTATGAAGAGGGATGTAGTTGGTTTTGTTATGAGATGTTCCACCTACCACCAGGTGAAGACGAACCACCAGTGACCAGATGTGATTCTACGGTAGTTAACCATTATTGATTGGAAGTTGAATGATGTTGTTATGGATTTCGTGACAGGTTTATCGAGGTCACCTTGAGGGAATGATGCAGTTTGGGTTGTCATTGATAGACATACTATGTTTGCACACATTTTACCAATCAATGACACCTTCAGTTTTTATGATTTTAGAAGGTTGTATATTTGATAGATTTTACATTTTCATGGGGTTCCACAATCTATCATTTCAGACAGGGACACTTGTTTTACTTCATATTTCTGGAAAGGGAAACAGAACGCTTTGGGTACCCAAGTACTTCTGAGAACAGCTTACAATCCCCAGACATATGGCCAGTTATAGCGCATGATTTTGTTGCTAGAGGACACGATTTGAGAAATATTCCTAGATATTGGAGGTTCCTGGGAGAAGCACATACCTATGGTGCAGTTTTTGCACAATAGTAGTTTTTAGAAAACCATTCATATGAAACCTTAGGATAATTTATATGGTAGGCCATTCCAATCAACTCTCTATTGACTAGAGGTAGGAGGCACAACTATCCTGGGACCTTTTATTTCCTAGGAGACCATAGAGTAGGTGGAGTTGATTTGGAAGATGATGTTTGCTGCACAATCATGGTAGAATTCTTATGCTGATTGAAGGAAACGTCCTCTAGAGATGGAGGCCGGAGATCAGGTTTTGCTATATATCAAACCATGGTTGGGACACAGGAGGATTAAGAGATAAGGAAATATTTCACTAAGATACATTTGGCCGTTTTACTTTTGGGAGAGAGTCGGGCCAGTTTCTTATCTGATGTAGTTACCTTAGTGGTACTAGGATATGCATGAAATCTTCCACATTTCTCAGCTATGGTGTTACTTCTTAGACTCATCTCATGTTTTTCAATCCAAGGAGGTTGACTTGTAGGTGAATGAATCGTTTCGGGAGAAACCTATCTGGATTATTGATCCCTTTGTAACGGTTATTCATGGTCTCTATGGTCCTCTGGTACGGTTTTAGTTGAAGCACGACCGATTGAAGGACACGACTTGGGAGAGGGAGACCGAGGTGCGATCGCAGTGGTTGGAGCTGTTTGAGGATTCCGATTCACCGCATTATTAGGGAAATTCGATGATGAATTTAATTAAGGGGGGATGTTTGTAAGAACATGTATCTTCATTTTATGTATGAATCTTGATTTCGGGTGTTTTTTAGAAAAAGTGGAGAATTTGGAAATTTTCTAAGTACACTCCGTGTATTTATGTATACACATTTTGTACCCAATTACCACGTACATCCACATCTTGGGAGTGTAATAGTCGAGACATGTCCACGTGGGGTGATGTGGAAGGTCGCTCATGTCGGGGTCTAGTTGAGAAATATACATGGTGTGTTCATTAACAGTACACGTCATGTACTTTTTCTATTAATTCACTATTATGATTGGGGTCATGTGTAACCCTCAAATTCATCATCTTATATATGTGCCTCTTGAAGGAGCATACATAATCTCAGATTCTTCTCTATGCCACTGATCCATTATTTGTTCTCCAAATCAAACAACTTACACTATGTTGGAATCACCTCAGTTATTTCTTCCTTCTTCTATAGCCTCTCCTCCTGATTTCTCTTCGTTTCTGAGTTATTCAAGGTTGAAAGTTATGAAATTTTTATCGATCTACGACGTTCTAGGCTGATTCAAGGGAAGGAATTCGAGTGTGTTCTTCATACAACATTGAGTTAGGTGGTTTTCTTCCCTTCGTGGTTTGTCTTTGAGTTTATATTCCAATGTTCCAATTACCCTTGTTTTGGGTATTTCAAGTTAAGGAAATTAAACCCTATTTTATCTGCCTTAGATTGATTATTTGGTTAGGGGTTTGTTTATTTTATTTTCTAA
This sequence comes from Viscum album, assembly GCA_963277665.1. Lineage (NCBI taxonomy): Eukaryota > Viridiplantae > Streptophyta > Magnoliopsida > Santalales > Viscaceae > Viscum > Viscum album. Next base: position 219,442,571 of record OY728138.1, read on the forward strand.
AATTTCATGTTTAAGGAACACCCCTTGCATGAACTTCCTTGTTTGAATTTTTAGGGACATTTGGTCTAGGTTGCCTATGAGGCAGACCTGGTTTCCTAGACTTTCTCGATTGGATGGAACTGATTGTATTTTGTTTATTGTGAAATTGTTGTGATATGAATTGGATTTGTTTAGCCATGTAGTAGTTGATATTACTTTGGGATGAATGATATCATATATAAAAGATTTAATTGCACAGGGTTGTGAGAACCTAGTGTAGTTAGACCATAGGGGGAATTGATATTGAGTGATTCCTCAGAGTGTTTTTCATAATTGACACTACGAGACCACAAGGGGAATTGATGGTGAGTGCTCCCTCAGAGTTTCTATAGTTTATGTTACTAGACCACATGTGAATTTCCATTGAATGCTTCCCTAGAGTGTTTGTAGTTTTTTTTTGGAAAGACAATAGGGGGAATTTACAGTGAGTTCTTCCTCAGAGTGTCTTTTCCTTTTTATTACATTACTTGTCTAGATTTGTTTGACTATGTGAGCTACCAAGAGGGTTAACCTAAATATTTAATGTTCATGATGCGTCTGCCAAGCCAAAGCACAAGCTTGGATTCAGCCCTATTAGTTAGTCTTCTAATATATATGTTGTGACACTTACTTGATTAAATTATGATCATTAAATGATAATGAATGTTAGTGGAGACATTAGGATTATATACATTTGTGTACTTTAATTCTTTGCTGCATTTCAATTATTACCTTCTATATATACTCACTGACAGTTAGGAATAGATTTTGTGGTGGTTTCCTACTGGGATTCATCTCACACCCTGTTTGGGTCATGTTTTTAGACCCAAAAAGATTATATGGTTAGAGGTGTATATAAGGGAAAGTTCTATTCTTACTCGGGTACATGATTTCCTTGTTGGATCTAGAGATCATAAGACCATGTTTAGCAGTGCGATGCTGTTGGAGTTTTCCTACTTTCTTTATGCTTTGGTCTATTTGTACTTCCAACACATTGTGACTTGTTTGGATGTTTTCCTAGACAGATGTGGCATGCATCGTTTATATATATGTTCTTAAGTTGTTTATTTACTTTCAATCATCTGTTGTTTAGTTATCATGTGGTATTTTCCTTATGCTACTGTTATTATTTGTTATTCTGGTGTGCATAATCTACCAACGTGGGAAAAGTTTCCCCACTATCACACCCAAGGCCCTCACCTCTAGTTGGTAGCCTCTGGCATTTAGGGAAATGCGTTTGAGACCATGTGACCAACCTATTACGGGGCACCTTTGGGTGACACCAAGAAAAAAGACATTAAAAAGTTGTCTCAAATAAAGTTCTGTCTACTATGTCTTTATCTTTTGAGCCTATAGTTAGGGATATGAATGAATGGATAGATTTTAATAATTTGTGCTTGGTAGTAGCTAACCAGTGTACAAGGAAAAGACAATTTTCCTCAATTATTTCAATTTTTCTGGTATTTCAATTGTACAATTGATTTGATTTCAGCATTGGGAAATTCACAAGATTTGTGTAATGCCCCGACCCTAATTACCTATAATCAGTTAATTTTTACATAACATTGGAAAGATAAAAAGAGATCATGTCCCTAAAGACCGATCATTTTAAAAGCCTTATAAGTACTGGGTACATATATAATTTTTACATTACATTTTGAAATGAAAAAGAAACATTGTGTCTCCTTTTAACACACTCATATCCCATAGCCAATCCCTACAGGTCATTTATAATATACTTATTTGAATCCTGGGAAAAATAAATCATAATAAATGGGTGAGCTCAGATTCTTTGTAAGGATAACAATATAGTGTAAAACTATCATAAATAAGCATAAACATCTAAGGAAATCCATAAGACTAAAACACAAGACTTTTAAACTTAAACGTCAGCATAATATGGTAAAGATAAATAAAAAATTCCATTTTTTTATTCACATATAAATTCTACTGGTCAGATAATCAAATGTAATATCAATAGCTATGCTCATAATGATTGAATTCATAATTTCAGACATCATAACCACATATTCAAGGCCTCATACCAAGACTATAAATAAAAAATATTTTCATAGCCTTTTTCCAAGATCCTATTTTGTCTCATGAGACCTACCAATTAATCAAGGGGATACAGTAGGCCCCACCCATCACTTACAACTTCCAATTCATTCTTCATATGAAAAGGGTGAGACATAACATAAACATTCATATTAAACTAACATACGAAATGTTAATACTTTAACCATAAACTGTGAATGATAAAAAAATAGCACATCCACTGTAAGACATATCATAAAATTATCAACACAATATGGAATATTGTATAACAATAAATCAACTTCAATTTAACATAAATTCCATCAATATATGTTGACATAGATGAAATCAATACAAAAACTGTTTCAGAAAAATATCTCTTTCTACTTTGAAATTATTTATAAGTCACATAATTATAAAAGAAAACATTTATTTTGAAAATATTAATATAAACTTGAAGGGGAAAATTTAAAGGTTTCATAATAGAAAAAAATTGATGCACCCTCAATATAAGTTAACATAACATTATTTCCTTAATATTTTGAAAAGGTAATAAAGTGCCTTGATTGGAAAATGATAGAAAGATTACTTTGAAAACATTTTTTAAAAAGCAAAAAAGGTTATAAATGACTTTAACCAATAGTATAGGAAATAGTAAAAATGTTTTTAAATACATTTTTGAGAAAGAAAAATGTGGATGTTAAATAAGTCCTAGTAGATACTTACATATAAACAACCTCAAATAATTAAGAGATTGTAAAATTAACTATTACCTTGTACATTTACTTAGTTGATGTTATGTTATCCTCATGTATAATGGTTAAATAATTATTATTAAATTATACAAGAACCACATACTTAAATATGATATCATATATGATCCTCTAATATTTCTTTGTTAATAATATATTAGTATCATTAGTTTGGGTGTTAAATGATTCATTTTACTTTATATAAAAGTCATATTTTTTATAGATATGATGTATTTGATTCATTTCCAAAAGTGATATTATATTATTAATCATTAATTTTTTTAATCACAAAATTAAAATTATTCTAGATTGGTTATGATAGGGAATTAAATCTCATCGTGTCGTGGAAACGGTAAGCCGTATGTACACATGAGCGACAATATCATTCTATTAATGGTGAAAAAGAATGTAATTGGATGTTATATTATATATACAGAATAATTAAAATTTTATATTTATTATTTAAATCAATTATAATCATTATTATACCCATCCAAATAATGAAGTGTTGAATAACCAACTAGACCACGACGAGGAGATGGTAAGCTGTACATATGCATGTATAGTGACTTTGTCATTCATAGGATGGATAGAATAATGAATATGGTTATACCATATTTATAATAACATATTAGAATGTATAAGGTACTTGAGTTATTATTTTAGTATGGAAACAACATAAAAAAGAGGATGTGGAATAAGAAAAGAACTTTGGAAGAGGTGATGAAATAATTACCTCTTCTTCGGGTGCTTTGATTTTATTTGAATAAAAGGGCTCCATAAGTTGGCATTATGATCAATGTAAGGACTCTAGGATGAAGTGAGGGTAGTTGGGAGGATATTTTAGTTTGGTTTTTATTATCCATATGACTTTGGATGTGTGAATTTAAGATAAGGGAGAGTACCCTTTTATAAGAAAAGTGAGGGGCACTTTAGAAAAAGATTGAAATATTAATTTGTTATAAAATAATTTTCAGTTTCTATTATCTCTAAATATATTTATTTCAATGATAAGGTTGTAATGGGTCGAAAAAATCTCAAAAAATAGGTTTTAGAAAATGTTAGGTCACCATATTAATCTCAATATGTTGATTTAACTCTTAGATAAATAGTTTAACTCTTACCATGTATTCTTGTATTTTTATACTACATGGTTAATATAGTTACTATAAAATGACAATATAACCTCAAGTGGTTAATTAATAAAATATCTATAATTATATAAGTCATTTGGATGAATATTATATTATTATTATGATTATATCATTTAATAAAATAGTATTTGGTTTAAAAACTCATTTATGTCAATTTTGACAATATTTAGTATTTGGTTTTGTGAAAGTCATAACAACTTGATTAATTCGAAATAAATATATTTAATCAACCCTAAGATGTCATATTAACCTATAAAATTCATGTATGGCATCAAAAGATTCAATTTACATTTATTTTAATATTTGTAATATCAATTATCTTTAATATTTCATTAATAAAGTAATTACTCCATCATCATTGTGTCATAAGTAAATTTAATTATATAATGTCTAAAAATTATAAATAAAATACTATGATATAGGAAATATTCTTATATTTATAATTAATATTTATAATTGAATTTATCTTATTTATAACCTAATATTAAAAATTATTTGGTTATTAAAATTTGAATTTAACACTTTAAACTCTTCATTAAATAAAATATAAAAAATGTCTTAAGCTATCCCAAAGGGATCAAAAAGAATCCTATTTTTGTCTTAAGGTTGATTTTTGTCGAAAAAAACTTATCTGATATAATTAGAACATGTGTTGGGGTAATTTTACATTATTATAATATTATTTTTACCTTTAATTAACCTGTTTTCTTTTAAATGTGGTAAATAAAATTCAAAAGTTATTATTCACCAAAAATTATTTTCGTCCAATTTAACCAAATTTTATATACTTATGACAATAATGTCTATTTTATATTTAAAATTCAATTCACAGAAGGGTAAAATTATAGTTTTTGCAGATTTGCAAATGTGCCTAGAAGGAGGGTAAAACACGTTATAAAAATCAATAAAATTATATATATATATATAATCTTATTATAAATTTACTTAAAAGAAATAAATTTTACTAATATGGGTATTATGTATCAATTTTTACTTTAATGTAAATTTAAGTTAAAAATAAATATTTAAATAAAAAGTCGATTTTAAACAATAACACAGTGTTTTTTACTATTCATCAAAAATTGAATGTTTTTAGAAAAATACCAAAATTTCACCCTAAGCTAATTTTGATATTAAGAATACAAAAAAAAAGTCCATTTTTAAAAATAAAATTTATAAAATTTCATAATGTGTGTTTACTATTCATAACTACTTTTTAAATGGCTAGTTGATTGGTCATGGTGTGCTAGAACTCAGAGGTATGTGCATCATAAGATATTGTATTATTCAACAAGAAACATAACATGGAAGATTTGGGTGTTAATTTATTCCCTCCAAATAATTTCATCCTCAAAATTTCTAGAATATTACTGTATAAAAAGATCTGGGTGGTTCTTCATCATAAGTTCCTCTTGTTCCCACATTGCCTCTTCCATTTTATGGTTTCTCCAAATAACTATAACCAGATGAGTCATTCTATTTTTCAACACCTGTTCTCTGGTATCATGAATTATGATAGGATCTTCACAATAAGATATATTATGTTACAATTCTATTTCTCTATATGTGAGTACATGTGTTGGTTTTGTCATGTATTTTCTCAATAGTGATACGTGGAACACATCATGAACTTTAGAGAGACTTGGAGGCATTGCCAAACGGTAATCTATAACTCCAATTCATTCTAGAATTTTGAAAGTTATGATGAAATTGTGAATTAATTTACCCTTTTTACCAAATGGAATAACACCCTTACATAGAGATATCTTCAAGAAAACATGATCTCCTACTTCAAATTCCAAATCCTTCCTTTAGTTATCGGCATAGAAATTTTGCCTACTTTGATATTCATTGATGTGGGTTTGGACAATCTTCGCCTTTTCAATTGTTTCCTCAATATGTTATGGGCATACAGGTTTTCTTTCTCCAACATCATTCAAACAAGTTGGTGTGAAAAATCTCTTTCTATATAACACTTCATATGGTTCCATATGAATACTTGAATAGAGGTTATTGTTATATGAAATTTATACCAAAGGTAAATACTGATCCCACATTCATAGAAAGTAATGTTTTCAAGATCTCAACATGTCTTCAATGTTTTGAATAATCTGTTCTGATTGTCCATCAGTTTGAGGGTATTAGGCAGTGCTCAAATGATGTTCAGTATCTAGGGCTTTTTGAATACGTTTCCAGAATCTCTATGTAAAATGGGGATCATTATTAGAAATAATCATTATGGGTACACCATGAAGTATTACATCTTCATTAATATATATTCTTGCTAATTTTTTAAGTGTTAAATCTTATATTATAACAATAAAATATTATGACATAGTAAATGATCAACAATAAACCATATTGCATCATTCCTTATAAGAGTCTTAGGTAGCCCAATGAAAAAGTCCATCATAATATCATCCCATTTCCACTCAGGTATGGGAAGAGGTTGCATGATTCCTCTAAGATGTTATCTTACAGCCTTCACCAATTAAAAAACCATATATCTTGAAACATAATCAGAAATATCCCTCTTCATATTGTCCTACCAAAAATGTTCTTTCATATCTCTATACATCGTAGTTCTACCAGGGTGTACAAAGAAATTGGATCTATCAGAATCATCCAAAAATTCTTTTTTTAGGTCAGGTATATCGAGAACACAAAGCCTCTTTCCAAATTTCAAAATTCCATCTTTATATATGAATTCAATCAATCTCCCATCATTCATAGCTTTAATTTTCTTTTAAAACTCCTCTTCATCAGTCTGAGAATATTTTATCCTTTCTAGTAAATATGTTTTGGAAACCATTTGAAAAAGTATCGATGTTTCACCTTCCACGATTATTCCCTTATCCATATTTACTAGATTCATGAACATAGTATCCCTTTCAAATCTCATATTGTTTATAACACCATTATCTTTTCAGATCAAAGCATCTGCCACCTTATTTTCCTTCCCTGAGTTGTAGTGTATTGTGAAATCGTAATCCTTGAGTAGTTAGTGCCATCAACTTTTCCTCTTGTTATTTTCTTTCTGTGAGAAAATATACTTTATAATCTTGTGATCGGTATATATCTCACATTTTTTAATATAGATATAGTGTCTCCATATCTTCAAAACAAATATTACAGCTTCTAACTGAATATCATGAGTGGGATATTTTTTTGAATTAATTTTTAGCTACTTTGAAGCATAGTCAACAAATCTATCGTTCTTTATAAGGACACAACCAAGTCCATTTTTTTGAAGAATCACTATAAATAAAAAACCCATCATTTCTCTATTGTAGAGTCAAGATAGGAGAATTGACTAATATTCTCTCAAATTCTTAAAAACATTCCTCAAACCCTTTTGTATAAACAAATTTAACCCCTTTACGTGTGATCTTGGTTAATGGGTTAGCCAATCAAGAAAAACTTTGGGTAAAACATTGATAGTAACATTCTAAACCAATAAAACTACATACCTCAGTTATACACGTTGGTGATGGCCATTCTTGTATTTACATTATCTTTGAAGGATCAACAGAGATTCCATCCTTAGAGATAACATGGCAAAGAATGGAAATCTCTAAAATCCAGAATTCACACTTATTGAACATCCCATATAATTCATTTCTTTTAAGTGTTTTTAGAATAGAAAGCAAGTGATTTTAGTGATCTTCATAGATTTTAGATTATACCAAGATATAATTAATAAATAACACTAAAAATTCATCAATATATTCCATGAATACTCTATTCATTAGATCCATGAAAATAGAGGGTAAATTAGTCAGTCCAAAAGGAATTATTGTAAACTCATAAGGCCCATACCTGGTTCACAAAACTATCTTTGGAATGTCTTGCATATTTACGCACAACTAATGGTATCCAGATCGAAGGTCAGTCTTTGAAATATATTGATCTCTATTAATTTGATAAAATAAATCATCAATACGAGGTATGGGATACTTTTTCTTTATTTTTATAGCATTGATCTCTCTATAGTCAATACACAACCTCATAGATCCATCTTATTTCTTAACAAAAAGAACAGGTTCTCCCCATGGAGAAAAACTAAGGAGAATGAATCCTTTATTACTTAATTCCTCTAGTTGATTCTTTAGTTCCACTAATTCCACAATTGCTATTCTATTAGGGGTCTTCGATATATGCCCTAAACTGGAAATCAAGTCAATGGAAAACACAATTTCACATTCTAGTGGATGTCCAGGTAAATGCACTAGAAACACATCAACATATTCTTTCACAATAGGTACATACATTATTTGAACATTCTTTTCCTCACACATAGTTTTTCACTCCCTTCCTCCCTAATAATTGAATTTAGTAGAGCTACTAGGGGTGGAACTATATGAGAATTAGATGGTGATGTTTCTGCTCTAAAGATAAAGGATTTCTTATCATCATCAAAAACTGTAACCTCCTTCTTCTTATATTAAATTTTCATAACATGGTATAAAATCCAATCCATACTGAGGATTGTATAATATTCAATCATGGTTATGAAAAAGAATCATAAGATTTTGCATGTTTATGTTCCATAATGGGAACTCATTGAAAAAAAAATTATTGCAATGGTACTTCCCTTAAGAGTTTTGACTGAAAACTCCCTTAATAAGTCAAATTGAAAATATGTAATTTTCTTGGAAAAATTGGATGATATGAAGGAATTCATTGATACATAATCAAATAAAGAATTGGAAAATTTTTAGGAAACGATTAAAGTACCTTTCACCATGACATTCAGAACATCAACCTCGGTATTAGTGATCGCATAAGCTTGGCCTTGCTCCCTTTTCCTTTTAAAAGGTAAGTTTATTTTATGCATAGGAAATTCATTTGAATAATGTACCAAATCTTTAACATAATAGCATTTAACATTGTTATGTTTTCTCTTACCATTGAATTTATGAGTTTGGTGGCATTTTTCTCCACACATATAACAAACTCCCATTCTATTTAGGCAAGTACCAAGGTGTTTATTCCACATTTAATACAAGGTGGAAATACAAATTTTTCCTTCTTCCCCTTATTTATCTTTCCATAGTGTTCAGAAGATCACTTCTTCTCTTTCTTCACTTTAAAGTCATAAGACTTAGAGAATTCATTTTCTGTCTTTATAGCGCATGAGTCTATATCTTCGTATGACGAGAAGGATTGTGAGACTAATGATCATTGGAGAAATGGTTTTAAACCATAAAATAATCAATAAATAGTACTTCTAGGGTTGTATATATAATCTTCAGCATGCCTTGCTGACCCTGTAAAGTTATCCTCATACTTTGCGACATTCACATCCTCCATTTTCCTAAGACTATGAAATTTCTTTTCCATATTCACTCGATGTTCACGATGAAATTATTTTTCTAAAAACATCGCTTTATACTACCTCTATTATCTTTTTGATACTTCTTCATTCTCCTTATTGTTTTGAATAAATGACCACCATTGATCTTCATATCCTAAGAGGTGATAAAATTCTATGAATACTTTTTCCCTTTCGCTACTCACAAAATAATGAAATATTTTATCTAAGGAACTTATCCATTCCTCATCTACAAATGGATTTGTAGTCCCATTGAATGTTGGTGGTTGTGGTATCATGAAGTGGTCTAATATTGATCCTCCAAGTTGTGGATCAGGGTGCTCTATATGGGTAAGGTTATTATTCATAACCCGAGTGATTTGTCCTAGTACGGTTATAATATTTTTGGTACCAGTTGCATCACCCGATCCTCTATAATTATCTTTAATAGGATGGTAATCCCTACATGGATTACATACGTTGTTACAGTTTCCATTCCTTCCACTTGGTGACATTTCTAAACAATGTAATATACAAGATTAGTTCAGGAATCATAATGCATAATTCCAAACTTGTAAACTACTCAACATAAATTGAAAAGTTTATGCATATAATTTATATTCATAAAAATATTTTCTTTGGGGAATTATTTACTCATAAATCCTTCATAATGGTTTTTAAATAAAATTTGAATTATCCTAAACATATCCCCAGGGAGTGTCAAACCAGGTGCGTAGTAAGGCCCGTTGTCATATACCAGGATACCCCAGGTCAAGCTCGAAACTCCTTGTCAGAGTTTTCACTCCTAGGTACATTTATGCAAGAGCCACATCTCCTTGTAGTATCCATACATGGTTGTATTACATGGAAAACCCACATAATATCTATATTACCAACGTTTTTTGGATTATCTTATATACTAATTTTGAAATTCTATCTTACGGTAATGTTCTATAATCATAGTTTTTTTAAACATTGTTTCCAAGGATTCTATTAAACTTACTCAGATAATAACTGTAATTCCCCAACCCCAGCTTCCCATAGTCGGTACATTATTACCAAATATTGGCATGATAACAGGGGAAAAAGTCCCAAATGACTGATCAATTTAGTATCCATGTAAGTACAAGATACATATATAAGTTTGAAATTACATTATAAAAGGATAAATCAAAATTTTTTCTCCTTTTAAAAAACTCATATCCCTTAGAATATCTCAAAATCTCATTCATAATATACTTTTCACATCCTGGGAAAAATAAAACATAGGAAAGGGGTGATCTCAGATGCTCAGTAAGGATAACAATATAGTGGAAACTGTCATAAATAAGAATAAACATTTAATGAAATGTATAAGACTAAAACACAAGAATCTTAAACTTATAATTATGCATAATATAGAAAAGATAAAAAATGTTATTTACTTATTCACATGGACATTCTACTAGTCGAATAATCACATGTAATATCAATAGCTAATCTCATAATGATAGAATGTATAATATCGGACATCATAACCACATATTCAATGCCTCATGCCATGAATATAAATAAAAAATATTGTCAAGGTATTTTTACAAAACACTAGTTTGTCTCATGAGACCTACTAATGCATCGAGGGGCTATAACGGGCCCCACCCATCACTTACTAAGTCCAATGCATTTAACATATTAAAAGGGTGATACATAACATAAACATTCATATTAAACTAACATATGAAATTTATATACCTTAACCATAAACCATGAATGACATAAAATTAGTGCATCCATAGTCAAACATATCATTAAAATATCAATAAAATATGAAATATTGTATCATTATAAATCTAATTCAATTAAACATAAAATCTAACAATAGATGTTGATATAAATGAAGTCAATACAAAAACTATTTTAGAGAGACATTTATTTATACTTTGAAATCATTTAAAAGTTGCATAATTATAAAAGAAATCATTTATTTTGAAAATAATCATATAAAATTGCAAGGGAAGCTTCAAAGATGTTATAATGGATGAAAATATCCGCACTCACCGTATAAGATAAAAACCATTTTCTCCTTAATTTTTTGAAAAGGTCATAAAGTGTCTTATTCGGAAAATGATTGAAAAATTTCATTCAAAACATATTCTAAAAAGTTAAATAAGGGTATAAATGACTTTAACCCACGGTCTATGAAATAGTAAAAATGTTTTTAAATACATTTTTAAGAAACACTGATGTGGATGACAAAGAAGTCCCTGTAGATACTTACGTATAAACAACCTCGGATAATGAAGAGATTTTGAAATTAACCCTTACCTTGTACTTTTCCTTAGCCAAGGGTACATCCTCAACCTGTATAATAGTTAAATCATTGTTATTAAATTACTGTATAACAACATACATATATATAATATCATATACGATCCTCTAATATTTCTTTCTTAATAATATATTAGTGTCATTGTTTTGGGTATTAACTTATTTGTTTTATTATATATGTAATCCATGTTTGTTATGGATAGGATGTAATTGATTCATATACAGAAGGATATTATGTTATTAAACATTATTTTTTTAATCATCGAAGGAAAATTATTCTTGAATGGTTACGATGGCGGATGAAATCTCATTGTATCGTGGAGATGGTAATCCATACGTATGCACAAGCAACAATGTCATTCTATTGATGGTAAAAACATATTTAATTGGATGATATACTATATATAAAAAATAATTAACGTGTTTTTTTTATTATTTACATTAATTATACTCATTATTATAGCCATCTAAATAAAGAAGTGTTGAATAACAGACAACAACACGGCGTGGAGATGGTTAGTCGTACGTACGCATGTATGGTGACTTTGGCACTCATAAGATGGATCGAATAATAAATATGGTTGTAAAATAATTATAATAACATTTTATTATGTATAAGGCACTATAGTTATTATTTTAGTATGGAAACAACAACAAAAAGAGGAAGTGGAGGAATAAAATAACTTCGAAAGAGGTGATGAAATAATTATCCCTTCTTCGGGTTATCCTTTTAATTTGAACAAAATGGCTCAATATGTTGGATTTAGGATCAAATAATGACTCTATGATGAAGTTAGGGTAGTTTTGAGGAGATTTGAGCATGTTTTTTGCGATCAAGTTGGCCTCGGAGTTGTGAATTTAAGATAAGTGGAAGTACCCTTTTATAAGAGAATTGAGAGGCATTATAGGAAAAGCTTGAAATATTAATTTATTATAAAATAATTTTTTTAATATCATAAAATGGTTTTATTTATAGGATAAGGTGATTATGGGTCGAAATAATCTCAACCAATAGGTTTTATAAATTTTTAGGTTACCATATTAACCTTATATTTTTTAATTAACTTTTAGTTAAATAGTTTTAACTTTTACCATGTATTCTTGTATTTTTATACTAAATGGATAATATAGTTACTATAAAATTACAAGAGAACCTAAAGTGGTTCATTAATTACATATATATCATTATCTATGTCATTTGCTTTCATCATAGTTTTTGAGGACTGTTATATCATTTAATAAAATTTTATTTTTAAAAAAACTCATTTATGTCGGTTTTGACACTATTTAATATTTGGTTTTTGTTAACATCCTAAAAACTTGATTACGTCAACAAAATTATATTTAATCAACCATAAAATGGCATATTAACCAATAAAATTCGTGGATGGCATCAAAAGTTTCAATTTAAAATTATTTTAATATTTGTAATCTCAATTATTTTTAATCATTCATTAATAAGATAATTACTCCATCATCATGTGTCATAAATAAATATAATTATATAATTTATAAAAATCATAAATAAAATAATATGATGTTTGAAATCATTTTTCTTTATAATTAATATTTATAATCGAATTTATTTTATATATAACCCTATATTAAAAATGGTTTAGTTATTAATATTTGAATTTTATAGTTTTAACTCTTCTTTAAATAAAATATAATAATTGTCCTAATCTGACCCAAATGGATCATAAAGGATATTATTTTTGTCCTAAGGTTGATTTTGGTCGAAACAAACTCATACAATAGAAATAGGACATGTTTTGGGGTAATTTTATATTATTATAATATTATTTTTACCTTTAATTACCCTATTTACTTTTAATCGTGGTAAATAAAATTAAATGTTACTATTAAACAAAAAATAGTTTTATCATATTGAACCAAATTTTACTTACTTATGAAAACCATTTTGGTCATATTTTTTAAATTCAATTCATAGAAGCGGTAAAATTACATTTTATGCAGATTAAAAAATGTGCCTAGAAGGTGGGAAAAATACATTATAATGTTCAATAAAATTATACATACATAATATTAGTATATAATGACCCTAATGAATTAAATTGGACTAATATAGGTATTATGTATCTATTTTTACTTTAAAATAAATTTAATTTAAAAGTAATTACATAAATAAAATTCGGTTTTAAACAATAATGAAGTGTTTTTCACTATTCATCAAAAATTAAAAATTTTCATAAAAATACCTAAAATTCACCCTAAGCTAATTTTGATATTAAGATTCCAAAAATGAATTTCATTTTGAAAAATAAAATATATAACAATTTTAAATTTGGATATTGCTATTCATAACTACTTTTTAAATGGCTAGTTTGATTGGTTGTGGTGTGCTAGAACTCGGAGCAGCATACAACGCAAACTATTGTATTATTCAAATAGAAACATACTGTGGATGCATGGGGTGTTACAATTTTTTTTGTTATGATATATATCATTGAGGTTCTATTTCTGTTGCAACCCGATGAGATGAGGTTATGACATCTCATGCATCATATAGGCAATTGGTAGAGATCACATGTCATGAATTTTGTTATAGCCATTTAGGATGAATTACTGATTTCATGTTGTTGTGATAGATGTAGTACAATATATGCATGTAATTGTGATAGATTTCATGATAGAGTACTTTCTATTTTGATAGGGTATTGGAAAATTTAATGTTTCATTTGAATGGGGGCCAAACATTAGTCTCTGATGTGTTATGGGCCCTCATGGATCAGAATTTGGTTGATCATGTGATTAATTGCATTGTTATACATTGTTGAATACATGAATATGATGACAAGCTTTGATTCGTGTGGATTATGGGACCGAATGGAACAAAATTTGGAACTTTAATGATTATTTCCGTGTTTTTATGGGGTTTTGGAGTAGTTTCTGAGGCTTACTATCCAGAAAAACTCAGAATACATGACGTGTGATAGTGAATACACATAATGTATCCTTTTGGGGGGGAATTAAATGTTTTTCTTACATACACGTCGTGTGATTTCTCTATACACTGTGTATCCGTTTATAGTGTGAACAACCATGTGGGTAGATACATGGGTTGGAAATATTTTCATGAACATGGTGTGTGTAAGGAGTGCACAACATGTTTTGGTTATCCGTGTATCAATCCATGTGACCAATGAAATGGGTCAGTGAAATCTTTCTAGTACATGCTATGACTAGCATAAATATGCCCTGTAGTTTTGTTCTAAGAGAACCATGTAGTACTAGCCATGTATAATTACATGGGAAGGAGGGAACATTCAAATACACACTGTGTCTTATAGAGAACACACTGTGTGTATGGGGTGTTAAATGACCAGGGTTGGAAGAAGTATATTCCCATGTGAAGGCTTAAGGGAATATGTCGTGTAGAGTGTATACAGACCATATAACCATGTTTTTAACTACTTGAATGGTTTTCCGTATCTGTTATAATTTTGAACTTATAAGTTTTTGTTTCTTTAATCTTGTGCTAATGTGTATGCTTGACCTTGTATATTCAATTCACCAAGACGTCCTCTAGTTTTATGCTAGGTTAGAGGTGATGGCCAAACACCAGAAACGATAGACCAAGGACTACTAGCAGATCCTCCCATCATTCCCTTCATAGAACCAGCCGTCATTACGGATACAGGTGCCGATGTAAAGTTATGAGAAGGCTTCATGTGTATTATGCCAAAATTCTAGGGAGCAACGCATCCATCCCCATATATGGCAGAGTTGATACAGGTTTTTCAATAGAATCATCATATTCCTTTCTCAGAGGATCGAGGACCTCATGCTATAGAGTCATGGTTAGAAGCCATGATGTCTATCTTCGAGCATCTAGAGACACCTCTTGAGAGGAGGGTGAATCTCACGATATAAATGCTTTGGGATTCTACCAAGATATGGGGGATGTGATATTAGAGGTGGGACATAAGCAGGTTATGGCTTTGGAGGAGTTCCAGTAGACCTTCAATGACTACATCTACTTGGATACCCTAAGGGCCAACTGAGATGGAGTGTTAATGAGTTTCGATCAGAATACTCTCTCATTCAAGGAATATTATTCTGGCTTCACCAAGCTATATCACTTCATACCCATTCAGGGGGTGATGACTTATTTCTAGAATGAAATTTTGAGGATGGTCTCAAGAATGACATTAGATCTCAGGTGAACATCTTCGGGTTGACTTCCATATCTTCTATAGTCAACCTGATGCTGATCGCTGAGTGCAACCTGAGGGATTCTGGAGTAGTGGGCTAGGGCGGTTCAATATCCAGTGTTGGTACCCTTCCAACTGATATCTTAAAGCACCATAGGGAGTCTACAAGTGGATATCTGATTAGGCATGATTTTTTTCAGGTATCCAGGTGGTGTGCTACATGTTTGTGAAGAGAGGACATAAGAAACCTCAGTGCCTAAGAGACCAAGTTGAGTGATGATCTTGAGGTAAGATGGGATATCTTTAGCATTTCTGAAATGCCCCCATTACATCAGCTATTTAAGGAGGATATGTTTCGACTCCTCATACAGGATCATGACCACCAGTCCCACATCAGGTTGGTGGTCAGAGTTCTTTAGGTCGTTCCGGACAGGGTGGTGGTTGTGGTCGTAGTGGTCAGAAACAGGTTTTTCGACAACCGTAGGGTGGATCACCTCAGGGATCCTAGAAATCTTCACTGGGCCATGGCGTAGGTCAAACTTTTGTGCTATATCATATCTATAAATTTTAGGATCCCATACCATCAATGGTTAGAGGTTCAATTTTGGTTTCCTCAGTTTTAACTTATGCTCTTTTCGATACAGGGGATTCCCATAGATTTATTTCTATACATATTATAGAGAGCCTTGTGTTGTGTATCTTTACTTATAATGATATCATGATGTTGGAAACTCCATTGGGGACTATAATGTCTAGTTTTTATAAGTTTAATGAGTTCCCCCATGAGGTTGGTGGGTGTGACTTATTATAGGACCTTTATGTCTTAGAGATGACGAGCTATGACATCATTCTCAAAATGGATTAGTTAGTTCCCTTCATGGTTGTTGCCAATTTCTATTATCATTGGGTGAGTTTCACGTCACCAGAGGGAATATTGTTTCTACATAAGGGTGAATGGGATGTCCAGGTGAGAAGAGATGGACCAGGGCATCATGGGTTGAGAGGTGTTTTATCCCAGATTGTTAGTCTGTATTTGTATGACCAGGGGACTTAAAAAATTTAATTTCCTCCAGTGGTTGGTTGTTTCTTGGATTTCTTCCCATATGAATTTTTATGTTTTCATCTAGAGTGAGATATAGAATTTTCTATTAAACTTGTTCCTGGGGAAGCACTATTGTCAATTCCTCCTTATAGGATTGCTATGCCAGAGTTTCATGAGCTCAAGAAGAAGTTGGAGGAGTTATAAGAAAAAGTTTTCATCTAACCCTGTAATTCTCCTTGGGGTTTTCCTATCCTATTTTCAAATAAGGTAGACAATACCTTCAAACTTTGCGTGGATTATCGAAAGCAAAAACTAGTTGAGTGTTACGAACCACTATCCCTTATAAAGGACTGATGATCTCTTTGATCAGCTTTGAGGAGTCCGAGTGTTCTTGAATATTGACTTGAGATACTATTAACATAAGTTTCATTTCATACCATTAGATATACCTATTACGTCCTTTTAGATTAGTTTTGGTCTATATGAGTATGTGTTTAAGTCGTTCAATCTCACAAATGCTCCGGTAGTTTTCATAGAAATGATGAACCGAGTTTTCCATCCTTACTTGGACTCTTTTTGGGTTTTATTCATGGATGACATCTTGGTGTACTCTAACAATTCGCATGACTATGCTATCCATCTAGAGATCGATTTTAGTACACTGAGAGAGCATCATTTATATGATAATCTCTCAAAATACAACTTTTTGGTGGACTAGATTAACTTCTTAGGTCATGTTATCTCAGAGACAAGTGTATCAGTAGACCCAGAGAAAGTGAGAGCAGTAGTTTATTGGGAGAAATAGAATAATTTCTTTGAGGTATATAGTTTTCTAGGGATGTCTGGTTACTACATATGTTTTATACATGACTTTTAATGCTTAGCAGCTTCATTTACGGGTCTGACTAAGATGAGTACGAAGTACTTGTGGTCTGATTCTTGTGAGTCACACTTTTAATAGATGAATGGAAGGTTGAATTTAGCACCAATACTAGTTTTTACAGAGTTGATAAAGAGTAACACTTCTTATTGTGATGAATCAGGTACTGTTCTTGTAGCAGTGCTTATGCAGGGAAAGGAGTTGTTGCGTATGGGTCTTGGTAGTTGAGGCCACATGAAAAGAATTAACTGACACATGATTTCGAGCTGGTTGTAGTTGTTCATGTGTCGCGCTGTTGGGGACATTACCTTTTGAGAGATAATTTTTTGTTGTAAACTAACCACAATAGTCTCATGTATTTTTTTTACTCATCATGATCTAAATTTGAGATAGTGAAGGTGGGTTGAGTACCTTTTGTCTTTTGACTTTTTGCTTGCCTATACACCTGGGAAAGGAAACGCAGTAGCTGATGCATTGAGTAGGTTGACTCGGATATTGGTAGTTTAGGAGTCCATTTGAGAGTGGAGGCTTATGAACCAGTTCTCTAAGATGCATTTGGAGGTACACAACAGACAGTGGAAGAAGGTTCTTTCTTCTGTAGTCATTACCTCTACCATTTTGGATCAATTTTAATGAGGAAGCTATCAGATTCCGAATTCATAGTCTTATAAGAGAGTGTATCATGAGAGAATCTTTCTCTTGGGTGCAATATAGGAGAGGATGAGGTCTTGTGATTTCATGGATGCATATGGGTTTATGCAAAAATACTTGAGGAGCTGATGTGAGACTTTCATACTTTAGGTCGGGCAGTTCATCCTGGTGTAACCTAGATGTATCAAGATTTTCATTGTTAGTATCGGTGGCAAGTAATGAAGAGGTACATAGCTAGTTTCATTATGAGATGATCCACCTACCAGTAGGTGAAATTGGATCACTAGCGACCAACCAGGATACTACAGTAGTTACCCATTCTTGAGTAGAATCTGAATGATGTTGCAATGGATTTTGTGACTGGTTTACCAAGGTCTCCTTGAGGGAATGATGCATTTTGGGTTGTCATTGAAAAAATCACAGTGTTTTCACACTTTTTAATGATCAAGGATAGCTTTAGGGTTGATGATCATGGATGGTTGTACATCTGAGAGATTGTATGTTTTCATAGGGTTCCACACTCTAACATTTCAGACATGGATGTCCGCTTTACTTCACGTATCTGGAAAGGAAAACAGAAGGCTTTGGGTACAAAATTACATCTAAGTATAGCTTACAATCTCCAAAAAGATGTCCAGTTAGAACACACAATTCAAGTGATGGAGGACGTGCTTTGAGAATGCGTCCTAGATTTTGGAATTACTGGGAGAAACACATACCTCATGTGGAGTTTTTCTACAAGAATATTTTTCAGGAAACTATTCTGATGGAACCTTTTGAGGCGTTTTAGGGTAGGCCAGGGCAATCACCTATATTTTGGATGGAGGAGGGAGAGGTAGCGATGTTGTGACCTCATCTTTTCTAGGAGACCATAGAGTAGGTGGAGTAGATTCATACGAGGATGGCTACTTCTAGTCACATCAGAAGTCTTATGTTGATTGACGGAGACAAACTATTGAGTTTGATCTTGGAGATTAGGTTTCCCAAAATATCACACTGAGGCTAGGACATAAGAGGATTAGGATACAAGGAAATCTTTCACTAAGATACGTTGGAATATTTAGGGTTTCGAAGAGAGTTGGCCCAGTTTCCTATCAGTTTCAGTTACCTATGAGGTACCAGCTACGCATGACATCTTCCACGTTTCTCAGCTATGATGTAATTTCTCAGACAAAACTCATGTTTTTCAACCCGAAGAGGTTGAGTTTTAGGTGGATGCATCGTTCGAGGAGCATCCTATCTAGATTGTGGATCTCAAAGAGAAGGTTCTCCATTGATGGTATGTTCCTATGGTATGGGTGTTGTGGAAGTACATATGAGTACCGAATGAGTCTTGGGATAGGGAGACTGATGAGTGATTATAGTGGTTGGAGATATTGGAGGATTCCTCTTCGACACATTGTTAGGGGATTACAGGGACACATTTCTTTAAGGGGGGAAGTTATTATGAACTTGTATCTCAATTTTAGGTATGAATTTTGATTTCGGGTGTTTTTTAAAGAAAGGGGAGAATTTGGAAATTTACTAAGTACACGTCGTGTTCTTATGAGTACACATAGTGTACTCAGTGTCTGCGTAAAACTATGCCTTGGGTGTGTAATGGCCAGAAAATGGTTGTCTGGGGTGATGTGCCAGACCGCTAAAGTCGGGGTCCGATTGAGGAAAATACATGGTGTTTTCAATAATAGAACATGTCGTGTACGTTTTTTTAATTGACTATTATGATCAGGGTCGCATCTAACCATCAAATTATTCTTCTTCTGGTTGTGCCTCGTGAAGGAGCATACCAAATCACCAATTCTTCCCCAAGACACTGATCCATCATCTAATATAGAAATCAAACACCATATATTTCATTGGAAATGCCTTTGTGTGTTCTTACATCTCCTGGAGCCTCTCCTCCCGATTTGTCTTCTTTTATGAGTTATTCAAGGTTGAACATTTTGAAATTTTTGAAGATCTAAAAATCTCTAGGCTGATTCAAGGGCCTACATTCGATATTGTTTTTTGTAATACATATTGGTAGGTGGTTTATTTCATTTCAGGTATTTTCATTGAGTTTATATGCCAAAGTGGTGATTACCCATGTTTCAGGTGTTTCAGGTTAAGGAAATTAAACCCTATTTTATCTAACTTAGTATGATTATTGGATTAGGGGTTTTTGAGTTATTATATAAAATTTAGTGTTTAATGAACACCCCATGGGTGAATATCCTTATTTGAATGTTTTAGGCCATTTGGTCTAGGTTTCCAATTATGCGTTCCTTGTTTCCTTGCGTTTCTTGATAGGATGGAACTGATTCTCTTTTTTTTATTGTGAAATGCTTGTGATATGAATTGGATTTGTTTATCCATGTAGTTGTTTAAATTACTTTGGGATTCTTGATATCATATATGCACGATTGAATTTCATAGGGCTGTGAGAACCTGGTGTACTTAAAACACAGAGGGAATTGACATTAAGTGCTTCCTAAGAGTGTCTATTATATTTCATGCTATGGGACCATAAGAGGGATTGACGGTGAGTGATCACTTACTGTGTCCATAGTTTATGTTATGATACCACATAGATAATTGATGTTGAGTGCTTCCCTAGAGATTCTATAGTTATTCTGGGAAAATCATAGGGGGAATTGACACTGAGTGCTTTCACCGAGTGTCTTTTCCTTTTTATTGCATTACTTGTCCAAAGGGGTTAGATTGTGTGAGATACCCATAGGGTTAACATAAATATTAAATGTTTGTGATGCATTTTCCAATCCAAATCACATGCTTGTATTCGATCCTGTTAGGTAACCTTCTGAGATACCATTGCGATACTTACTTATTTAAATGATGAACATTAAATGCAAATAAATTTAAATGAAGACATTAGGATTATTTACTTTTTTGTACTCCAATTTATTTTCTGTATTTCCATTATTACCTGCTATATGTACTCACTAATTTTTAGGTATAAATATTGTGGTCATTGCCTATAGGGATTCATCTCACAGCCTGTTTGGGTCTTGTTTTTGGACCCAAACATATTATATGGTTGCAGGTGCAGATAAGGGAAAGTACCCTTCTTACTCAGGTATATGATTAGCTAGTTGGAGCTTGAGAGCATAAGATCAAGCATAGGATTGTGATGTTGTGGGAGGTTTCCTATTTTCTTTGTAATTTGGCTTAGTTGTATTTACAGTACATTGTGAATTTCTTGGTTATTTTCCTAGACACATTTGACATGTATCATATATATATATGTTCTTCTGTTGTTTATTTACTCTCAGCATTCTTTTGTTTACTTGTCGTATGGTATTTTGCTTCTTCAACTATTATTATTTTTTATTTTGTTGTGTATACTCTCCCAATATGGTCATTGATTCCCCACTTTTACTCCCATGGTCCTCGCTGCTAGTCAGAAGCCTCTGGCATTCAGGGAAATGCGCTTGAGTCCATGTGACCAACTCGGTACGAGGAAACTTTGGGCAGAACCTAGAACCGGGACGTTACATAACCTATATTACGTTTGTAAGAACATGATTTTTCCTTGGGGTATGGATATTTGTTTTTCAATCTTTTCTTAGTTTAGTTTCTAAAAAATTGCCCAAGGTGGATGATTCTTGAGGTCATAGAGAGCTCAAGTGTTTTTGATGTATCTTCAGAGCCTGTAACCTATTGTTGGGGTGTTTTTACATTGGCGCACATTTAGTGAAAAATATGAGGGGAAGTCCACATAGTCTAACAAATCCATGAGAGGCTGGATAGTGGGAGCCTACTGGATGCACAGTTGGATGAAATGGTGTGGGAGGAGGTGCACTCATGTGTGATATGGTATATAATTTCAGAATATTTTAATAGAGGATCATTGCATGGTATGGGCATAGTTTGTGACCCATGCAGGTAAAATGTTTGAGGGACCTTTTCTCCAACAGTAGACTATGTGAAATGGAACATGGTGTGAAAAACCATTCCTATAAACTGTGATTCCTAAATATTTTGGCTAATTTTTTTTCCATTGAATTTTTGTTATCATGAAAATCTTTTTCCTTCAACCGTTACAAAACAAGATGAGCCTTTCAGAAACCTTCTTGATTCCTATTCTTCAATTTCAAATCGACTCCCCTTCTAGACTGTAATTAAAATGTGGTTCGTCTCCTTAAATACACAATGGTAGGGACTCAATTACTTTTTAGAATTTACTGATTCTCCTAGATATCAAATTCGGTATTTGGATTTAGTCTCACACACATGAATTTCTGATTCTTTGTCTGTTCATCATATTTCTTCCAAAATAGGATGAATTAGAGCTTGGTATTGGGTGAGCTATCTAGAATGAGACTAAGGTAGGTTCTCTCATTCCATTCACTAAATGTCACATAGTTTATATATGTTGGGGTTCTGCATGCCCACTATGGGGGTATCACATTAATTTGAAATTAAATCTAGTTATTTCTTTTAATTTTATAGGTAATAAAATAGTATTATTAAATAATATTAAAGGTTTTATACATTGAATAAGAACCACCCCATGGGTGAGTTTCCTTTATTTACCCTTTATGGATTTTATCCTTGGATACCTTTGATATGTGCCCTTTTCCCCATGTCATGGGATGTCAAAATTCTAGTTTTCCTATGAAATAAATCGAAATGCTATGACTTGCAATTTAAATAAGTTATGGGTATGTGATGAATGATTTACCCCTTTAAATATGCATTCATTAATTCTAAAAGTTTTTATTCCTTTCCTAGGAGTATAAATTATAGGAAATAACTTGAATTTTTGAAATTGGATTTAATTTCCCTAATTATTTTTTCTCATGTGAGTTATAGGAGAAAAAATCCATGTAGTATATTTTTATACCCTTGACCCTTATTATACAAGTTATTCCATAATGATTAAATGAAAATCCAAGCCTTATGAGGATGGATAGTGCTTAATTAACCTCCTTGAGGTGATATTCTTTAAATGCATTTAGTTTTGACCTTATAATGTGTAATGAAATGTAAATGGATTTGATTTTTTAAAATGTTAAATAACATTGAGTGATACATGGATTCAACTAATAATTCCTTAGATGGAATCATGTGATAGTTGGCCACTATACCATGAGGGATATATGGATTCATGTTAGAATACCATGGATGGAAACAATGGTTATTGTGATATTTTCATGGTTGATTCATGGATTCACATTAGAATGTCACAAATAGACTCATTAGTTTGATTATGATTAAGCCATGGTTGATACATGGAACTATGTGAGTAATTCCATGGAATAACTCATTGAGTCTAAACATATATTCCATGTTATACTTGTAATCCTATGGATTTCCAAGGACTATCTCAAATGGTGTGGAATGTATACCACATCTAGAGTGATAGATGGGTTCATGAGTGGTTCTCCATGGATGGGATCAAATGGTGTTGGTAGATTATACTAGGATTGATACTTGATGTCCAACTTAGGAATATCATGGGTGAACAGAGGTCCTATATGAATTAAATGGATGAAATGGATCTTATTATTCATCTATCAAGGAAAATCACAAACATAGAGTCATTTTTTTAATAATATTGATTTGAGGGCCTTCAGAGGCATCATTTGTGCTTATAGTTACACAATAAATTTCGGGCTTTAGTCAAATCTCAGAATTTTTAAAATCAATATAATGGGGTTCTTAACTGAAATGAATGTAAATTAAAACCAATATACATATGTTTTTTACCTTGATTACTTCCTTTTTTTGTTTTATTATCGCACACTGCTTTTCATATATGTTTATTGACTATTGGGAGGAGACCTTGGTTGGTTGTCTTCTGGTATATTGTCTCACACCCTATCTGGGAAGCTTTTGGGACACAAATAGTCTATGTTATTAAAGGTACCATAAGGGAAAGAACCCTAACACCGATATATGATATGCTTCATAGGAGACGAATAACATGGGACATTGTTGAGGCTTGATATGTTACTGGGATTGTTTTTTTCAATTATGTACTTTTTTTATATGGTTATACATCTTCCTTACATCCATATTTTGGATATTTTCATAGAAAATGTGATATTTGTCTTTATCATTTTTTGTGAAATGAATTCTAGATGATTTATACTATCAGTATTCCATTTTTCATTACAATTGTATGGTTTACTATTTCTACTAGTTGTTTGATATTTCCTATATGATACATTGGTAATGGTGGAATAGTCTCCCCACTAACTCACCCATTCCCTCAATTATAGATTTAAACCTCTATCATTTTGGGAGATGTACTTGAGGCCATGTGACCCACTAAGGACCGATGAACCATTCAATGTAATTCGGGTCCGGGACATTACAAAATGGTATCAGAGTAGTCTTTTCTAGTTTTCATTACTATTTAGTGATAATAAAATGGGAGTATAGATAAATTGGATCTTGGTAATGATATGTGATAGGGAATAGTTATCCCATGTAATGGTAAAAGACAAATTTCCTCATATTTTATTTCTATTTACTTGATTTTATTGTTACAGTTGATGTGATTCCACCATTGGGATATGAAGTCGATTTCTATTATTTTTATTGATATGATTATGTGTTTCATTATGTGAAACCTGATGAGATGAGGGTATTCCATCTCATCCGTCATATATGTACTTCTTATAAATCCCATTCCATGAATTTGTTTGATGCCATTTAGATATCACTATTTATTAAGTGTTAGTGTGATAGATGATGGGATAGATCTGAATGTTGTTTGGATATGTATATTGGTATATGTTATGGCATGAAATAGATGGAAGTAATGATTTGGTCACTGAGGTTTATTATCCATCATGGATCAGAATTTGGAAGATCATGGTGCATTCATAAATTAAATTATTTTATGATGTGATATAATAGGATGCCAAGCTCTGATTCATAGGGAGTATGGCCCCCAAAAATCAGAATTCAACATAACATTGGAGTTCCATTATAAATAGATTTGAAACATATGAAATGAGTAATAATTAAATAAATGTGGATGTAAAATCAGTTTGAAAGAAATAAATATGGAATCAAGTGGATCCTAAATGGATTACGATAGAGGATTTGAACATACCCAACCTTAGTAGGGTAATTTTGGTAGTGCATCTCACTTTTTGGACACCCTAACCTAACCAATGGGATAGGATGAGTGGTTATTTATTATTAATGAAGGTTTTTACCAATCAAAATTTGATATATGTGCTTCTAAGCTACAAAATTTGATAATGACTATGACCTGAGGGGAGTGTTTGGCACTCTAGGGTCACACCACCACGATTACCTCCATTTTTACACCAGGAGGGTGATGATGATCATACCCCATAGGTAGTCGGCATTTATATACCAATGGATTCTCTATTCATTCCAGTTACAACTCTAGGAGTTGAACCAGACATAGGTACTAAGTCATAGTTCCATCATGGTTTCCTACGTTTGATACAAACCATTTAGGGAGCATTGCCACCTGATCACACTATGTAAGAGTTGACACATGAGTTTCAGGAGTAGCACCACAAAAATTTGTTTGTGATGGAAGAGTACATGCTGTGAATTCATGGCTAGAAGCCATAATATCTATCATTGATCACTTAGAGACACCTACTGAGAGGAGGGTGAAGCTAGCTATATACATACAAAATTATTCAACCAAGTGGTGGTGGGATATTACCACTCAGATTGATCTTTATTAGTAGATGGTCTGGATATAGTTTTATATGTCCTCCAATGATTACTTCTATATGATGAAATTGATGGCTGATGGAGCCTTGGAGTTCTTATATCTAGAGGAGGGAGAACTATCTATTATGGACTACTTAAGATGTTTTAATGAGCTCTAGTGTATCAAACTTATTATGATGGGTGATGAGTTGATGAAATATAGGAGATTCGAGGATGGTCTAAGTTATGATATCCAATTATAAGTAAATTTCTTCCATCTTACTACTAATTCTGGAATTTAAAATCATGCACTGATCATAGAGTGTTTATTGAGGGAAGATTGAGGTAAGAGCAAAGGCGGTTTGACACCTTGGATAGGTACTGCATTATACGGTAGTAGGAAATGTCATATGGAGTATCGACGGGGTAAAATTAGCCGTCAAAACATATCTTTAGGTGGGTAGATGAGGTGCTACCAATGTGATAGGATGGGGAATATGAAGCCACAATGTTTGAGGGACTGATTCATGTGGCATTGATGTAAAAAGATAGGCCATCTACAACGTTTTTTCAGAATGTTTCCACTAGTATCTAGTGAGAGAGGGTCTGCACCGACTCCACATTTAAGAAAAGGGTCAATAAATTCTCACCCAGTTGGGAGATGTGGTATAACATGCCAATCAGTCTGTGGTGGTGGTTGTGGCCATAGAAGCCAGAACCCAGGTTCACAATTATAATAAGCTAGATAACCTCACAGTATCTAGGTCGTGTCACAGAGTCACAGTATAGGCCAAGTATTTATAGTTTAATAGACCATGTTGAAATAGGATCCCATACCATCTACAATAAGAGGTACTATTCTAGTAGCTTCCGTTTTAGCTTCTGCAATTTTTGACATAGGGGTTTCGTATAGTTTCATATATGTGCTTATTGTAAATATCCTTGGGCATTGTTTTTATACTTATTATGGGGTTATGTTTCTAGACACTTTGTTAGTGATTAGAATTTAAGGTGTGCATCATTGCAGGGAGTGCCCCCATAAGATTAGTGGATGTCACTTCACATGGGATCTATACACTCTCGAGATGATAGTTTTTGATATCATTCTCGAGATTTACTAGTTTTTTTTCCTTTCAAGAATTTTATATCAATCTCTTAGGGGTGTTGGTCATTTTTGAAAAAAGGAAAATTGTACCCTCAGGCTATGCATAGATAACCAAAAACTGAACCAGTTTACGGTTAAGTATCGGTATGCTCTACCACAAATAGATGATCTATTAGACAAGATCTGAGGATATTGGGTCTTATTTAAGATTTATTTGAAATCTGGTAATCATCAGGTTTGTGTTAGATAATCATACATACCTTGTACAACCTTTAGGAGAAGGTGTGATTTGAATGAGTAGTTGGTTACGCCGTTCTCTCTAACGAATGCGACGACATTATACATAGAATGGATGAACTTAATGTTCCATGCATACCTTGATTCATATATGGTGATTTTTCTAGATGATATATTGGTGTAATATTTTAAAAAAATCGGCCTTGCCACCATCATGTGATCATTCTAAATACACTAAGATATGATCATTTATATTCTAACAACACAAACTACCTGTTATGGATGGATCAGATTCACTTCCTAGGTCATGTCATCTTAGAGACATGAGTATTAGTGGAACTAGAGAAGGTGATAGTGGTTGCAACCTGGGAGCATTAGAAGAATGAATATTTGGTATAGAGTTTATTTGGGATAGATGGTTACTATATGAGTTTTTCACAATACTATTCATACTTAGCTATCCATTGATGGGATTGACTAAGAATGTTTTGGATTATTTTAGGTAATTTTCCTACAATATAGCATTTTATGAGTTGAATGTGTGATTGAATTTGAAACCAATAATGATTTTTTTCGGAGCTGGACTGGAGTTACATTGTTTACTTTGATGCATAAGGTATCAGACTGGGAGAAATACTTATTCAAGGGGATTAATTTGTTTCATATGGGTCATCTCATTTGAGAGCACACGATAAAAAATACTTGATGCATAATCTCATGTTAGATGTGGTGGTAAATGAATTGAATTTTTGGAGACATTATATACTATGAGATGGATTTACTGTGTAAACGAAAAAACCTGCCAGTATATATTTTCATAGTGCAATATAAACTAGAAATAATGAAGGTGTGTTTATTATATTTAGTATTTTGATTATTACCTTGAATAAATTCCTGGTAAAGGAAATGTAGTGGCCAGTATTTTGAGAAGGGTGACTCGGATAAAAACCATGCAATAGGCTAGTAGTGAATGGAAGATTATGGTGCTGTTCTCAGAGATGCACTTGGAGGTGCATGATAGTTAGGGGAAGAAGTATCTATAATCATTAGTTATTAATTATACCTTACCAGACAGAGTGAAGATGAAGAAACTATTAGATTCAGAAGGCCTATTTCAATGGGAGGATGTGGCAGGTGAGGACAGACCGCCTGGTTGGAAAATATCTAAGGATGATGTTATATTAGTACATGTTCACATGTGGGTCACATCAGTTATGCACAATGAGATATTGTGTGATTTTCATGATTCATATTGGGAAGCGAAACCTGGTGTCACCACGATGTGTCAGTATTTACATCGTTAGTATTGGTGGCAAGGAATGGAAAAGATACAGCTAGTTTTGTCATGAGATGTTCCACATGTCTCCAAGTGAAGGTGGAATACCAGCGATCCGCCAGACATTTGAAGTAGTTACCCATTCTTGAATGAAAATGAAATGTTGTCGCAATGGATTTCATGCTAGGATTATCCAAAGATTAATCTATGTAAAGATGTCATATGAGTTGTTGTTGACAGGATCCCGACGTTTTCTCATTTCCTTCTGATCAAGGAGACCTTCAATGTTTATGAGCTTGGGAGGTTGTACATTCATGTGATTGTTCAACTACAGAGGGTCCCAATACTATAATTTCTAACAGATACCCTATGTTTAAATCTCAATTCTAGAAAGGGATATATAGGTGTTTGGGTACATAGGTGTTTTTGAGAATGACATACCACCCCTAGATAGATGGCATGTTAGATCGCACTATTCAGGTGCATGAGGATAAGCTGCGAGCATGCGTCCTGGATTTCGGGGGCTCATGGGCGAATAATATACCCTCGGTTTAGTTCTACTATATGAATATGTCTTAGGATACTATTTTGATGGTCCCATATGAGGCTTTCTCCGAGATATGCTAGGAGATATGAGAATTGAGAGACATGGTAATCTCTCTCCAAGATATGTCGAACCGTTCAAGAATTGGAGAGGGTCCAGTCGATAGCATATTAGTTATATTTACCTCATATGTACCGGTATATGCATTACTTATTCCATGTTTCTTAGCTATGATGTCATTATTTAGGTCTGTCTCATGCCTTTCAGCCCAAGAAGGTTGAGTTATAGGAAGATGTGTCCTTTAAGGAGCATCATATACGATATGTGGATCATAGCATGATGGTTCTCTGAGGCCAGTCCATTCATTTAGTAAAACTTATATGAAATTGCATTTAGGTTCAGGAAGAGACTTGAGAGAGGGTTTTTTGTACGGTCATAGTAGTTAGAGTTGTTCTCAGATATTACTTCACCACCCTTGGAAGGGTAATTCTGGGATGAATTGTTTTTAGGGGGGATTTTTTTAGGAACCAGATTCATCCTTGAGTTTTAAATCTAATAATTTCCATATTTTCTCATTTAAATTGCTAAAACATGGCCTTAGTGGATGACCATAGAGTTCATAGAGAGCTCATATATGTTTTGGGATTGTTCTGATCCCAAAACTAGCTCTTGGGGTGTTTTTAGCTTATCGCATGGTTAGTGCAAACCATGTGGGGAAGGCCGCAAACTTTTACTAATACATTAAAATATGGATAGAGGGGGAATAAATATCATGCAGCTTGATGATATTAGGTGGGAGTAGTTTCAAACCCATGCCACATGGTTTGCAATTTTAGTATATTTTGACAAAGGCACTTCACACGGTTTGAAGATGGTTAGTGAATTGTAAGGGTAAAACATGTGATGTCCCTTTATCCTAGGGTATACTATACGACTTTGCACATCATTTTAAAAATATTTCACCTAAACATTTTAACCCAGATATTTTGGTTAAAATGTCAATTTTACCCTAAAATATTTTTAACTTAAAAATCCTTCCCCTTCCTTAGTTGCACAACCAGGTGAACCATTGGGAAGCCTTCTTGAAGCCTATTATTCAATTTCAGATCTACTCTGTATTTAGAATCTGATTTGAATACAGTTTTCCTACTAGGATCTGTAACAGTAAGGCCTTAATGCCTTTTTAAATGTTCTTTATTCTTCTCGATATCAATTGGGATATTTGGATTTAGGCTCATATTACCTAAATTTCCATTCGTTATATATTATTTATATTTATTCCAACAAATGATGAATCATAGATTGATAATGGATGAGCGATCTAGTATGAGATTAAGGTAGGTGGTCTCATTCCCTAAATATCAAGATGTTTATATATGTAGGGGTGCCATGAACCCACTTTTGAAGAATCACATTATTTTTAAATTGAATCCCATTATTTACTTTCATCATATAGGTAATTGAATATGACTATTAAACAACATTATATGTTTTATTTCTTCTATATGAACCACCCCATTAGTATTTTTCCTTGATTGAACCATTATGGGTTTCAGACTGGGATGCCAATGAGACGTTCCCTTTTTCCCCATCTCATGGGATATCAAAATTTCAATTATCCCATGAATTAAATAATAATGTTGTTAATTGTAACTGATGTTAATTAAGGGAATGGGATGGATGGTTTACATCTTATCCCATGTGTTCCTTAATGCTTAATGTACGGTTTCCTTTCCCTTGTCAGTAAATTATAGGCAAAAACATGAATTTTTTAAATTGGATTGAATTGATAAAATTATTTATTTTCCCATTTGTGTTTTATAATTACAAATAAATTTAGTATATTTTTATTACCTTGATCACTATTATACAAGTTAATCGCTCTTGGGTAAATAAAAGCCCATACCTTATGAGGTTGTACAATTCTTGTTCAACCTCCTTGAGGTGATATTTGTTAAATGCCTTTAGTTTTAACCTTGGAATGTCTAAGGAAATGTAAATATAATTTAATTTGATGAATAATAAATAGAATTTAGTGATAGATGGATTTAAATTAGAATCCCATGGATGAACACAAGTAACTACTGACTGTTATACATTGAGTGATATATGGATTCCCATATGAATTCCATTTATGGAATCAATGGTTACTGTGATAATGTCAAGGGTGATACATGGATCCACAATATAATTCCACAAAAAAATCACATAGAATTTTCTTTGATTAATCCATTGGAGATACATGGATCCATGTAAGGGATTCCATGGTGTACTCATTCAGGATAAACTTATTTTCTGAGTGATACTTGGAATCCAATGGATTTCCAAGGACGGACTCATATGGAATTTACATTATAAAACATATAGAGAACTATATGGGTTCATGAGAGTTTCACCATGGATGATCATGTAGGGTGTTGGTTGATTATACCTATAGTGTTAATGGAATTAAAACATATTAATATGAAGGACAAACTTAGGTTCTATATGAATTAAATGGATCATATGATGGGTCTACCAAACCAAATCTCAATCATGGATCCAGTCTTGATTAAAATTGATTAGATGGCCTTATGAGGGATTTTTTATTTCTTATTGTCACATGGGAGATGCTAGGATTGAGATAGATCTCAATATTTATAAATTTATCATAATGGGATTGTTAAATTACATGATTGTAAATGAAAAGTAGTGCATGTAGGGTTTTTTTACATTAAGTACTACCTTGACTAATATTTTCTTATTGCACACATCTAGTCATATATATTCAATGACAATTGGTAATGGACCATGGGTGGTTTCATGATGTGATTTCATCTCATACCCCATTTGGGATACTTTTGGGACCCAAACAGAATGTATGATTTTAGGTAAAAATTGGGAAATTTCTCTAATATAGGTACTTCATATGCTTGTTAGGATCAGAATATCATGGGATCATGATGGTGCTTGTGATGTTTCTGGGATTTTTTTTCCTTTGTGTACTTTTTATATGGATTTAAATGTACCTTGTATCCCTATTTTGGATGTTTTCTTAGAACACGTGATATATATTATCATCTTGTATGTGATATTTATTTTTGTTGATTTATACTTTTAGTCTTATAATGTTTATTAATGTTGTATGGTTTATTACTTCTGATACTTCTGTGATATTTCCACAGTGATACTCTAATAAAGATGGAATTGCCTCCCCAATAACTCACCCAGGCCCTCGCCCCTAGTCAACATTCTCTGGCATTTTGGGAGATATGGTTGTGGCCATGTAACCCACTGGGATCAGGGGACATTTCAGTGGAATCCTTGTCTGAGATGGTATAGGGTTCATACATTCTTAATGCATAGTACTGGGGATCATCCCTTAATATAATATATATCGGTATAGAATAGTTTTTATGATCCATTAGGGGGAACAACCCTTCATATAATCTATATTGGGATCACCTGTGAACTATAACGGGGTTCAACCATTAGTATAAGTTTTACCAAGATCACCACTTATTCAAGATCTATAATACGGATCAACTCATTGCATAATATATTTATCAAGGTCACATGTTTTTCATATAATTATAACATTACCTTTTATGGATGAAAAATATTTTTCATGGTCCTTTACATCATAAGAAACTTGTTTAAACACTTTTGAACCCATATAAAAAATCTTTTCGAATAACAAATAATATTTTTCCAAAAATCCAATTTCAATACCTAAATACCTAGAAAAATGGAATTATGATTTTTCATTGAAGAAGAAATAAATTATTGTAAAGAAATATAGAAATACAATAATGGTGATGGTGGTGGAATAATTCACTATTTTGATATACTTAAAATCTTGAGCAGTCCTATTTTTTAAAAAAATGTTCTGTATAAGAACGTAAAAATATTACTTTTGAAAACCATTTAATTAAATTAAAATGATTAATAAAATGAAATTTATAAATATTTACTTTTCAAATAAAAACTTTCATAAATTTATTTTATAGACAAGTGCATAAAATAGAAGGAGTTGAAAGGAAAACTATAAAAGTGATTTCTCTTAACGAAATCCCCTTAACACTTTAATAAAATTTGAATCATAGTCCCCAAGAATGAATAACCATAATAATGTAAATATCATGATAATATATAAATTCATGATATATCATATCAAATGGGCTATATATACACCTTATAAAATAATAAATGTTCATAACATCAAAAAATTCCTCAATGAAAGGAAATTGACATGAAGTCACATACATTGAATCCAACCTGTAATGTACTTTCATTATCAACATGAATAAAAAAATATTTTAATTATTTAATCTACATTAAAACCATTATCATATTTATTATTCATATTATTTCCCTTAGTTCTGTGTTATGTACAATTAATTAACAAATTAACTTAATGTTAGGCGTATCGAAAATATTTGGCTTATGGGTCAAAAATTACATTAATAGGTTTACTATTGGTCAAAGTGGTCATTATTAAATATATCAAATTGTAATAATAAGAAAAAAATTATCATATTTATACTTAAATTATACAATATTATTAATTATTCGTATACAAAATGAACTACTTTACGATCATACAGATGGTAGGTCGTACGTATGCATGATTAACGTTTCTATTTTCAGAAATCATTATGGAATAGAGATATGTAATATTTTATATTTAATTAATTATAATAATATAATATATAAAATATAATTTCTATAAATATACTTAAATAAATAATTATTTTTTTATCTGGAGATGAAAAAATGAATCACGTTGCTTTGTGGAGGCGGAAGTCCACAAGTCTAGAGATGACACTATAATTTTTTATTATAAGAAAGAAAATTATATATATATATATATATTAATAATTATAAATATTTCATTAATATAGTTTTTATTTGAATAATATCAAAAATATTAATTAACTTTATCATCATTACCTTCAACGTAAAGCGTTTTTGGAAAATAACTCATATCACATAGCAATGCGGTAGTCCTGTGTACACACGAGTGACAATATAATATCCCTAAAGAAATAGAATTTATGAAGTCATAAATGGTATCATAAAAAAATATTTATATATATATATTAAAAATATAACACATATATATATATACATTAAATCAAATTTAATGATGGAAAATGAATTACATTGGTTCAACATGCTGTTGTTCGTCACACATGTGAATGATGATCTTATATCCCATTTGATGTCAATTAAAGTAAATTTAGGCTATTATATAAAAAATAATAACATATCATTATGTGGGATGAATTTTCTATTATATAATCACAATTGAGTAATATTTTAAGTACGTTGAAGAAGAAATAAATTAAAGACACTCTATTAATAATGATATCACTTCTTTAGGAAACCTCTTTAGGTAAGTTGAAAAATCCTTCTTTGGAAGAATTTATGATCAATTCAGGGGATATAGGTATTTTAGAGGGAGTTATTAAAGATGTTTTGGTTTTTTATTAGATGAAAAAGGCCTTTGAAGGTGTGAAGTGGAGTGGATAGGGGGATTTTATAAGTGAGGTGGGTGGCACACTTGTAATTTTTGAAAATGAAAACATATAACCACATTGTCTTTACAAGGAAAAGGCTAAAAAATAGACTATTTTATAGAATTATACACCATAATATATATTTTAGATATATTTTAGGTGATTTTGAGCCACATTTTTTTAGTTTAACCCTGGTATGTCCCTATTTACATTAAATTTGGTAAATTATTTTTATTGTTTTAAAATTTTGTTATTGTAAAAAATTAATTTGAATAGATTATGTAATATAAAATATTCTGATTAAAATTATGGAAAAGATCTTTAAAAATAAAATTAACATAATTTCAAACATATTATTTAAAATATAACATGCAGACGCGATGAAATAGAGGGTTTTCAAGAAGTAAAATTTTAAAGTAAAAAATTGTTTTATATTAACTCATTTTTTAATAGTAGTATTTTAATGAATCAAAAATATAATTAATTTAATTTTAATATATAAATTTAATTTAAATAATACCATATTTTTTATTTTATTTATTTATCAAATTTGAGAAAAATTAATAACATTAACACTGTTTTAAGAAAAATAAATTTTTAAACAAAAAATATATAATAAAATCCAATATAAATTTGATTAAAATTTACTTGTGTGTATTAAATATAAATAAATAATAATTATGTTACTCTAAATCATATTCAAAAATTACTATTAAATTTTATTTACTTTAATTACTGAAGATAAATGACATTTTTGTAAAAGTCGGTATTTTTTACTATTCACAGGAAAATATATAGTTTCTAAAAACCCCGATAATTTAAAACTACGTAACTTATGATATTAATATTTCAAAAAATAAAGTTGTTTTATAAAATAATTTTTTTTAAAATTTCTATAAATTAATTATTATATTTCCTTAGAAAAGGTAATAAAACTCATTTTTATGGAAAAACTATTTTTTTTGAATAATGAGACATTAAATTTTTTGTATTAGTTTTAAAAATTTATATTTTTTAGTTAATTTTTGTTTATATATATGATATAAAGTATAAATATTTTTCATACCCA
The DNA here is from genome assembly GCA_963277665.1 of Viscum album. NCBI lineage: Eukaryota > Viridiplantae > Streptophyta > Magnoliopsida > Santalales > Viscaceae > Viscum > Viscum album. The sequence continues at coordinate 219,478,286 of OY728138.1, forward strand.
CCAATTTGATGTTACGATTTTAAACATCATATACTTAGCATGTTGTTTAATCTCTATGTTGCGTGTCGAACATGCTATCAAACATAGTTTAATTTTCAAAATCCTTGGGGTGATGAAATAACATCTCAATACATGGAATATAATGGTGCCATTATATTTTATGTGTTAATAAATAATTTAATATAATAAAATCAGAAAGGAAAAGGAAGATCATTTTAATGGAAATTCTCTTCTCTTAGAAAAACCTCAGTTTGATATCATCTTAATAACATATGTTTGGTATTATGGGGATACCAAAAATTTTAAAACACATCTATGGTTTTTGGGGAGATATTATTTCTTTTATTTATGAATAAAAATTTAGTGAGAGGTATGATTATGGGAGTGGAGGGAGTTCCCTTTTATAATTGGAGAGGATTGAAATTTTTCTTAATATTCAAAACTATTCTATAATGGGCTTTCAATATCACAAAATGTATCTATAAATTGTTATATAATGTATTTTATGGTGTTTATGGTCTCTAAATACCTACATGACATAGAAAGATATGATTTTTAAACATTTTCTCCCTTATCGTCTAGGTTAACCTACTTTTACTATTTTATTGTCCACCACGATTATTAGTTTTTTAAACCTAGGTAATTAATCCACTAGACATAAAATAAAATTATCCATATTAATTAATTTATACCAATTGATTAAAAATATTAAATTTAATTTATAAAAAATTAAAATAAATATGTGTGAAAGATTACTTTTAATAGAAATTCATGCGTCAATAAAACCTCAATCCTAACCATAACTGTAGTTGTTAATTTCAATGTGTATAAAAAAATTATGAACACAGAATAAGATGAAATTATTTACTAATATTAATTATTCCGATTTAACATACAAATTCCATTTTATTAAATTAAATTCACATAATTGATATAATTTATCATTGAAACAATCCCACAAATCATGTTCAAAATTGGAATTGCAGGAAATGAATTTTTCACTTATAAGATGATTTTCTATTAACTATATCACTGGTAATCACAATTACATTAATTTAAATTATTATATTTATATATATAATATTGACATTGTATTTAATTCCTTCATTATTATTGAATATTTTAATTAATTATAATTGGTAGATGATAATACATTTCAAATAAAAGCATTTTCCTGAAAAATACCCATTTTACCTCTAAATGATCTTATATTTATTTCAATAAAATCAATAGTTAATAAATTTTTAACCACTAACATTATTAGATATTATGAAAAATAAAATTAGGTTTTTTCAAACATAATTATTTTATTATTCATAAAGGCTTATTTCTTTGATAAAACTCTGAAATATCATTCTTGTATAATTTTGGCCAAGTAAATTAAATATAAATATTCATCCTCTCAAATTATAATTTTTGAACAATTAAATATTAATTTTTTTATCTTATATATTTATTAAGATTTAATTTACACTTAATATAATTGAGGCTTAGGTGTTTCTCCTTCGTTATCCGTTCTAAGGGTTTCTGAACTAATTGTAATGTAATGAAAATAGAAAAAAGGGACTTAAATCAAAAGGTTTCCCCATTACTTGATTACCAATGATAATATAATCCACGGGAACCCAACTTTAACACAAAAATAAATTATTGGATGATAAAATAAATGATAAGTGTTCACATTAGAAGGATTATAACACTCAGTATTTTAAAAGTGTATTTAATTTCACTAACTTATGTCATGTTATTCAATTTACTTGTATGAATTCATATAATGATATAGTTTAGAATTCATATTTATAAAATGAAATCAATATAATCCAACCATATTGATGTGTATTAGTTTATAGAAACTATATCTTGGGTTACATACCAGAATTAAAAGATAACTATATTTATAAACATCCAAATACATCCAATTTATAGGGCACATCAATATCTTTCATATAACTAAATATAACCACATGAAATCCAAAATACATTTAAGTTTATGACTAAATAGACAAATAGCCGACCATCATTTTTCTAGAAAAATCATAAGCCTCTATGATATTGTGGGGTCTAGACTTGCTTCCATCTATCTAAGGATACTTTAATCAAGAGATACCTCAATTTCATCATAATTACAACACCTACTATGTATAAAATATTATTAAAATATTAATGTGATCTTATAACATTTTAAAATTCAATTAAATGTAGTAGAAAACTAAATCTATTATCGTACATAGCATGTAACCTATCTGTTGTGTATATATCAATTTATTGAATTATTTTATAACTTCAGTCGTAATAAAATATAAAATCATAATATAACAAAAATATTAATCAATAATTCAGGGAAAAAACTATATAAATGAATAATTTAAACATTTAATCATGAAATATATATTTATATACAACCCATAAATAAAATAATACATTATGAACATTTAATAATTTGATAAATATAAACAGATTATACTTATATAAAATATGAATTCCTTTATTTTATCCTTTTATATTGAATTATAAATATATATGTGTCATTAAATGAGTAATAAAAAATTTTAATTTTACATTTATTATGTAAATAATTTACGTATATAAAACCTGGACATTCTAAAGTAAGAAACTAGTATTTAATAGTGTTTATGACATACAACCCCAAGTTTAAAAAGGGTATATATTAACTCAATTATTTACAATATATTTACTATAATAAATAAATATAACATATTATATGTATTTTAATACATGAAGAAAATATTTATCATGTTTTATATTCCACAATGACTTTCCCTAATATCTTGTGTTACAAATAAGAGGGACCTTCCTCAATTGTGTACATTATACACAAGACTCAGTTTTACTAAACAATAATATATTATTAAAATAATATTATTATTTATCCTAGAGATTATTTTAGTGGTTATAAATATTATTAACTATATTTTCAAAATTTATGGTTTATATAAATATAAAATTAATACATTGGATCCTATTTATTGAGAAACGTAAATAAAAACCAAAAGAATATAAAAATTATTTTTTTTATATGTGCTACCAAAATAGATTTTTCTTGACAAGAATAATTAATTAAAATTATTTACATATTTCAATGAAATATATTTTTTATATATTCAATCAAATATTAATGATATTTATCCCTTAGGAATGGTATGTGTAAGATTAGTACAATCCTTATTATATACCTAAAAGCCTATAATTTTTAAAGAAAAGTTTAGCACCTTTTAATGGAGAACCCATTTTAAATATGAATTTTTACACTTTGATTTATTTAATATGTCATAATACAATTCTTCTTTGAAATATAATCATAAAAATTATGTGAGGGGAATGTTTTTATTTTTTTCAGAAACATATAATTTTTAAATGAATATTTAAAAATACTAAACTTTTGTAATAAAATGTTTTTAAATTACATTTTATATTGGTTATAATGTTTAATTATATAATTTATTTTATCAATTTATACAATTTACATGATTGGGATCAATTTCACATTGAAATAGTTTGTAAAAACTTATCAAACTTTTCGGACTTTTTACTTTAAAAAAATGTATTGTCATCCCGCCTGCGGGATAAATTTTAAATTAATTTCTCCCACTTTTTTATTGTAATTTTGAAAAATGGATTCCATATTTGTAATTAGTAAAATTTATAATATTTAATAATTTCATCTTATTTTTTACCAAAAATATTAGTGAATTTAATTAAAATTTATTACAACTATGAATGAAAATCATAAGATTAATAAAGTATTAAACCTATAATTTAAGGGCTCAATTGACTTAGCATGTAAGATCTCAACATTTTCTCAAGTTATATCGAGTGTGATATCATGTAATTTTTGTTTTTAGTAATGTAACCTTGATGGTAGTTGTGACTTGTTGTGCATCTGGGTGAAATCTAAGAATATTTTGGAGAAAAGAAGTTATGCATGGTTGGCGCACAATTTGTACAAACCATGCAACATCTAAGGAGAAAATGTGCAGTATCTTGTTTATTGAGTAAGTGGTTTCATCACAGTTAAAGACCAATTTAATAGGACATGAGAGGTATCCCCATAAAGTGTCCCTTGAAGAAGTGGATAATGCACGGTTAGTGCACATTTACTCTAACAGTGTGACCAAATTGCGCGTAGGTCGGTAGTGACATCCAAAAATTGTGGATCTCACTCGTTTTCAACCATTAATGACATTTTTAACATCCTATGAGGCCATAACTCTGGAGTTTACTTTCTTATGGGTAATGTAAGGTTCTCCCATTGACCCAAAATATTCTTAAGTCATTACGATCACTATAATTTGATATCGAAATCTCAAATTGAAGATCCTATCTTCTCCCAATAAGTGGATTTCATCCTGATGCCACCCTTGTTAATTCTTATATATTTCATTAAACTTTTCATGGAAAATTTCTTCTATTTCCTTGGATATAAAACATTATTGTGGGTATAGATCTAGTATTTTGGATCTAGATCTAGATTAATGATATCTTTGTGTCTTGGATCATTATTTTGGTTTAGGGATTTAGATCCAGAACTCATATCTACATCGTTGTGCTACTCAGATTTTGGGGGCTTCCATTTAGAAAACATCCATAATCTCATCGCAGTAAGTGGTCTAAATATAATTCCAATAGTCATGGATTAGATATTTATATGAAAAATTATATAATTTCTTGAATATCTTAGCAATTGATTTCCTTGAATTGGGTTAATTAGATTGACCAATTTATTAATCATAGCTTTGTTGAAATAGGTGATTAATTGGGGAATTATAAATGAGACTAAGGGGATGACCTATTTGATAATTAATTTGGGGAAATTTATTATTATAGGTAGTAATTTTAATATAGGTAATTAATTGGGGGATTAATTATAATATATTTAAATGGATATATTTAGATAATTAATTTTCGATTAATAATTTTCCTTTGATAAAATGATCTAGATAACTAATTTTGGGATTAATTATGGAGAATTGAGATTATAATGAGATAATTAATTATGGAAAATTAATTAGGGAATATGAATTTTGATATTGATTAATTAATTAATGATTTTATTAATGGTTTGACAAAAAAAGTTAAATGTTGAGTTAACTAATAGAATGGATGTTTTTAACTAATTTTTGAATTAGTAATGGTATTGAAATAGATAATTAATTGATAAATTAATTATCTAATAAATATGGGGAACATGTTCATTCTAAATTGAGAAGTAAAATTTGTTACATGGTCGTCATACAAATGGGTAAAGGGAATTGGAACAAGGTCATTATAAATTGAGAGGTATAAATGGTAACATTGTAATTGTACCTATAATTAAAGAGAATGGGAACATGGTCATTCTATTGAGGAGTAAGCATGGTAACATGGTCATGTTACTTACATTTGAGATATTGGTAACTTTGTAAATGTGGATTATAAATGTAAAATTAATACATTAAAATATTGGTACTTTGATTTATGGACACACAAAAGAATATTCAAACTCCATAATGAGTTGAATCAGGTACTAAGTTATCAAAGCACCATGAATAATTCGATCATTGGAAGGAATCAGGTAATATGATATGATATTTCCAATGAAACTCTTCGGGCTATGGTATGATATGAAGTTAGTGACGTGGTGTAGGTATCATTGGGAAGCCTGGAGTTAATGTAGTTAGATATTAATAAATGAAAATATGTTAAATTGTTTATTATTTCATTGTACTTATTTTCATATAGAACAGACCGCATTATCTTTTGACTAGACATGTTTTAGACATGGTTGGTGGTGGCCTTATGAGTTTTACTCATACCCTATTTGTGTTTCATGATCGGTACCCGAATAAATTACATTGTTTCACGATTAGATAAGGGAAAATTCCCTCAGATAGGTGTCTTGTAACACCCCATTATTTCATAGTATGTTATTTCATCAAAGTATTTCAATAACTTGCACTACACCCAACATTGAGTTTAAGCACACCACGACTTACCAAACTAGCCATTCAAAAGTGTTTATTAATAGTATTTACTAAAATTTGTATTTTATATAATCCTTATAATTTTAGAATCCATATTATGAGTTTCTTAGACATAATGTATGAACAAATACATTTTTTCAGATAAAACAAGTATTTTTCAAAAAATGAAATTTTACTGCCTTTTAATGGAGAACCCTTTTTAAATACAATATTTGAAACTTATATATATTCAATTTGACAAAATAAATTTCTTCTTTAGAATCGGGACATAATAATTTAGTTTCAATAAATTTTTGGTGTTTTTCTGATAACTTTCATATTTTGGTGAATAATGAAAGATTCTATATTTTAACTGAAAACAACTTTTAAAATCAAAATAATTTATTATATTGAATTATAAATTTTAATGGTTTGGAAGTATAATTAGATTATATTTTTTCCATTTAATCCAATGATGGTCATTATATGTAATTTCACATTGAAATTGGACATAAACAAGTGTCAATCTTTTGATATTTATTATTTCTTAAAAATACGCTTCTTGGTTTTGACAACGGGAATTAATTTTAAATTAATTAATGCAACTTCTATTTATTGAAATTGGAAAAATAGAATTCATTTTTGAGTTCGGAATATCAAAATTAGCTTAGGGTAAAGTTTTGGTATTTTTCTGAAAACTTTCAATTTTTGATAAATAGTGAAAAACACTGAGTTATTATTTAAAACCCACTTTTTATTTAAATAAATATTTATTTTATTTATATTTATTTTAGGTTGAAATAGATAAATAATACTTCTATAAATCATTGTAATTTATTGGAGTGATTTTATAATAATTATCGATATATAAAAAATTTATCGAACTTTTTACCATCTTTTACCCACCTCTTAGGAGCATTTGCAAATTTACATAAAACTGAATTTTACCACTTTTGTGAGTTGAATTTTGAAAATCCGAGAAACACAGTTAATATAAAGGAGTAAAATGTGGTTCAATAAGATAAAAATAATTTTTGGTGAATAGTGACTTTTTACTTTTATTTACCATGGTTATAAGTAAATAGGGAAATTAATGGTAAAAATGATATTATTATTACCCTAAAACATGTCCCAATTCTATTGGATAAGTTAAATTTGAACACAAAATACCTTATGAATAAAATATAACCCTTTATGTCCACTTGTATTAGATTAAGACATTTATTATTATTTTATTTAAAGAAGAGTTAAAAAAGTTAAAATCAATGTTTAATAACTAATATATTTTTAATATAGGGTTATACATAAGATAAATTTGACTATAAATATTAATTAAAATATAAAAATATTTCCTAAATAATGGTATTTTATTTATAATTTTTAGAGATTAAATAATTAAATTTATTAATGACACAATAATGATGCAGTAATTACCTTATTAATTAATGAATCAAATAAATAGTATTAAAAAAATTAAAATAAATATAATTTCGAAGTTTTTATGAAATTCACGAATTTTCTAGTTGAATATGACATGTTAGTATTAATTCAATGTATTTTTTTTGAATTAATCATGCTGTTATTAGTTTATCAAAAAACAAATACCAAAGAGTGTCAAAATTGACATGAACTCGTTTTTTAGACAAATATTATATTATTAATTGATATAATAGTCCTAAAAATATAAGGTTCATCCAAAAGACTTATATAATAATATATATGACATTAATTAACCAATTGAGGTTATATTATCATTTTATATTATGTTTATTAACCTTATAATATAAAAATACAAAGAGACATAGTAAATTTCAAACTATTTAACTAAGAGTTAAATGTAAAAGTTAAGGTTAATATGGTAACCTAAACCTATCTAAAACCTATTAGTTGAGTATTTTTCGACCCACAACCACCTTATATTTTAAATAATTCAATTTTTATCCATTAGAAACTGAAAATAAATTTATTATAAAATAATATTTTGTTTTTTTTCCTAAGGTGCCCCTCACCCCTCTTATAAAAGGGCACTTCCCCTTATCTCAAATTCACACCTCCAAAACCATTTGGATCGACCAAACTCTGCCCAAATATCCTCCCAACAATATTACCTTCATCCTAGAGGCTTCATTTGGTCATAAATCCAACATAATAAGACCATTCGATCAAATCAAAAAGAAGAACCCGAAGAAGAGGTAATGATTTCACCACCCTCTTTCAAGTTCTCTTATTCTTCCACTTACTCTTTATTTGTTGTTTCCATTATAAAATAATAACTCCTATATCTTATATATACTGTGATGTTATTATAAATATGGCACAACTATATTCATTAATTTATCCATCTTATGAATGATTATTTCACCATGCGTGCGTACGTACGGCTTACCGTCTACACGCCATGGTGGAATTTGTTATTCAACACTATGTTATTTGGATGGATATAATGATGAGTAATATGTAAAAAAATAATAATAATAACATGATAATGTCTTTGTAAAATTAATATACCATCCAATTCCACACCTTTAAGGAAATTATATTGTCACTCGTGCGTACGTACGGATTACCGTCTTCCCAACACAATGAGTTCCATTTCCTTGTCCACCATTCATCAACGATTATAAAAATATATATTACTAATAAGTATGTAATATATGACATAATAATTCTACTGGAGATATATATATTTATATATATAAATATATATTTACTTACAAATATCTTATTCACTTAGTTTCGTTCAATATGATATGAAAACGGAAACATCGTTTATGCGTACGTACGGACTACCGTCTCCATAAAAGGTGTTTTTCATTTCATATATATGACTGTTATACATATTTATATTCTAAATATATATGATATATAAATCATGTTTTATATTATGGAAGTATTTAAATCTTTATCTAACTGATACAATCAAGTGTAAGAATATAAAACACGTACGATAAAGAAAGCGAATATTACCCGAAATGTTAATTTAACAGTGAAATTATTATTAAATGGGTAGTATAAAGTCATAAATGAATCATGTATGATATCATAAATATTAATATGGTTCTGTTATAATTTAATAACATACTATAATCTTCATATAGGAGGTTAAACATACCCTTGACTAAAGAGAAGTGCAAGGTAAGGGTTAATTCCTCCACCACATTATTATCCGAGATTGTTTATGTGTAAGTATTTACTGGGAAATTTTTATCATCCATGTATATTTTTCATAAAAATATTTTCAAAATGAATATTTTAAGGATTTTTGTAAGGAACCCTTTATAAAGATCATAATTTTAAATGTTTTAATGATTTATCTTTCTAAATTTTTTAAATTAATGTCTATGTTTTCAAAATGATGTTAATGATTTATTTATATGGACATGAATGTTTTGAAATGATAATTCTTTTCAAAAGTTTCAAAGTGGTATGTGACACTTTGATTCAAAAATTCATTTTAAATTACTTCCTTTATAAATGTGTGAATTTTAAATGATTTTTAATAAAGAATATTTCTCTCAAAAAGTTTTACTCATCATTTTCAACTATGTCAACATCCTTTATAGGATATTATTTTTGATTGAGGTTGATTTATTATAATAAAATCTTCTATATTTAATTTAATGTGCTAGGATATGTTTGAATTTGTATGTCCTTTTTTTATTCCATTAATATTTTACGGTTAATTTATTGACATTTCATATGCCATTTTTAATACGAATGTTTATATTATGTTTCAACTTTTTCATATGAGGAATGAAGTGGACTTAGTAAGTGACGGGTGGAGCCCTCTATAGCTCCTCAATGCATCAGTAGGTCTCAATAGACAAACTAGTATCTTGCCTCGATGCCTTCACAAAAATTTTATTTTTATTCTTGGCACAAGGCCTTGACTATGTGCTAATGATGTCCGGCGTTAGACATTCCCTCATTATAAAATTCGTTATTACATGTGATTATTAGACTAGTAGAATATCAATGTGCATGTTTATATGGTAATGTTTGATTTTTTTTTTTTTCATATTATGCTCATTTTTATGTTTAAAAAGGCTGTTGTTTTTATCAAACATCTTTCCTTAAAAGTTTATAGCTTCCGCTAAATTATTTACCCTTACTAGGCATTTTAGCTCACCCCTTTCTTATGTTTTATTTTACCAGGATTCCATGAAGTGTATTATGATTGATATAAAGGGTTATGATAAAGGGAATAATGGAGTTCCCAAGGAACTATCTATGTTGTGTTTTATGTTTGAAGTTGTAATATAAAGTTAATGTATGTAATCTATTTTCCAAGACTGCTAAATTGATCAATCCTTCAGGACTTGATTCCTTATTATCATGCCAATGTATTAAAATAATGCACCTTCTCTGGGTAACTGGGGTCGGGGCATTACAGTTGGTATCAGAGGAAGTTTAGAAATAACGTTGGAAACTAGATTTAGATAAGCTATGATTAGACCACATTACCCTATGATAGACTTCATAGATTAGTATAGAAGAACTTATTTGAATTTTGGTAATGTAGAGATTTTTTGAGTTTTCCTAGAAAATATATCCCTTTCTGGATACGAGCAGGTAGGGGCATCTCTGGAACAGATGTACCTAGGGTTAAAACCTGAAACACCTCTTTGAGCTAGACTTGAATAGGAACTGGTTCATGACAATAGTCCTTACTGCACTCTTGGTTACGACACTGTCGGGGGATAAGTTTTTGATAATTCTCATTTTCATTAAAAATCATTATGAAGGATTTACAAGTATAAACCTCCTCAAAGAAAATATTTTTATTTATTTTATCCATAAATTGTTTAATTTATGTTAGGTTTTTTATATATTTGGAATTATTCATTGCAATTCATAAACTGACCTGGTGTATGCCATTGTATAGAAATGCCACCTAGTAGAAAGAAAGTGAACTCCATCAATACGTATGTTCCAAAGAGTAATAAGGATCATATATTTCACAGTATTAAGCAAACATTTATAAGGGAAATAGTCTCCCATGTATTATCAACATATGAATAAATAGTATCATGTGTTAATAAGACATGTAAATAATTCTCTGAGTCCTATGGATTTGAAGAGAAGCAAGAGAAGAAAAGGATGGAAGAGAGAAAGATGGATAAAGGGAAGAGGGAAAAGAAGGATTTTCCCATATGTGATAAATGTGTAAAGAATAAACTTGGTAAATTATTGAAGGGAATGGTAGTTTGTTATAATTGTGGATAAAAAGGACACCAAGTACGTGATTTCATGGGTAAGAAAAAGTTTTCAAAGGTAAAATGCTTCATCTGCAAGGTGTTGAGACACTACACGAATCAATAAGAGTATACCACAAATGATGTTATTTGATAACAATCAAGTTATGATACTACCTCATATGAAGAGGAATGACTACTGTTTTTATGTTGTTATTATAGAATTATTTCATTTGAGTGTTGTATCAATAGTATACTGGTTACATGAATTATGGAGGTAAATAAGCATTGTACTTCAGTACTATTTTATTGATTATTTTAGATTATACGGTTCTATGAAAAGTGACTTAATAGTAAGCAACACTTTTTTAGAAAATACATGCTTTAAAGAAAGGTAATCTTTAATATTGTCTTGATAATGAGGTAGTGATTTTGGAATAAGAGATTGTTGATTTAGATAAATTATATTGAATATTCTTGACTTCCTTGAAACTGATTAATGATTTGTATATTCCATCATTATTGGAGTTTACAACTTTTTTGGATAGAAGGAGTATATACAGTATTCTATAAGGAATAAGGGAGCGTGAATGTAATCAATAAGGTTTTAAGGTACTTCATGATGTTGCGGTATTTTAAAAGAATAAACGATGAAGGCGTTCACATGTAATTACCTAAAAAAATGATCGTCATTGTGTTTATCTTCCTTATAAATTTTGGACTAAGAGTTTGAATATAAGTATTTTTGATAAGTCTAAAGGTTGGAATGGATTATGTTTGAAATTGGATATTATTGTTATTGTTATTTTTGGATTCTTATAAAAAGAACAACCCAGAGGTCGGGCGACAACTAGTCACGTCCGGTAAGGCTGCAAGACCTGAACTCACAACCGAAGAGCGATAAAGGTGCATCACCTATGACTAGACTATGTGATATACTGGTTTAAATAATTTAGTTTTTTTAAATAGTACAAAAAAATAATTATAAGTTCAGTTTTTTGGAACCTTATACGATTTGGATAAATAGAATATTTTTTTTGAAATCACATGGAGTGAAAGATGAGTTTTTGGTAGGAATTAGTTTAATTATGAAACTCTACTTGTCAAGTATATATATATATATATAATTTTTTACCTCTTATTAAGACTAAATTTTATTAACCCGATTTCTGATGTGGGTTTTCCCCCCAAAGGTATTTCCTATTTTTAACCATTTATTTTCAAAAAACAATTTCCAATTGCGATGATGCAATTTATTGAAGGAGGGATGAATGAAACACCCCAAGATTTCATAGTACGTTATTTCTTCAAAGTAACTCGATAAATTGCACTTAAAGAAACACTGTGTTCAAGCGCACCACGACTTACCAAAATAGCTGTTCAAAAGAAGTTATGAATAGTATTAACTGAATTTTTTACTTTATATAATACTTATAATTTTAGAATACATATTATGAGTTTCTTAGACTTATGTAAGAACAGATGCATTTTTTTGAGATAAAAGAAGTATTTTTCAAAAAAAAACAATTTTACTTCCTTTTAATGGTGAACCCTTTTTTAATCCAATATTTGAAACATTAATATATTCAATTTGAAAAAATAAACTTCTTCTTTATAATCGGGACATAATAATTTAGTTTCAATAAATTTTTGGTTTTTTTTGATAACATTCATATTTGGGTGAATAGTGAAAACTTATATATTTTAACTGAAAACAACTTTTTTAATCAAAACAATTTATAGTGTTGAATTATAAATTTTAATGGTTTGGAAGTATAATTAGATTATATTTTTACTATTTAATACAATGATGGTCATTGTAAGTAATTTCACTTTGAAATTGGACAAAAACAAGTGTCAATCTTTTGATTGTTATTATTTCGTAAAAATACGCTTTTTGGTTTCGACAACGGGAATTAATATAAAATTAATTATTGAATCTTATATGTTTTGAAATTGGAAAAATAAAAATCATTTTTGAATTCAGAAGATCAAAATTATCTTAGGGTGAAGTTTTGGTATTTTTCTAAAAACATTCAATTTTTGATGAATAGTGAAAAAATACTAAGTTATTGTTTAAAACCGAATTTTTATTGAAAATAGTATTTATTTTATTTAAATTTATTTTAGGTCAAAATATATACATAATACCTATATAAATTATATTTAATTCATTGGAGTCAGTTTATAATTATTTTAGATATACAAAAATTTTATCGAACTTTTTACTATCTTTTACCCACTTCCTAGGAGCATTTGAAAATTTACATAAAACATAATTTTACCACTTCTGTGTGTTTAATTTTGAAAATACAAGTGACACAGATAATATCAAGGAGTAAAATGTGGTTCAATAAGATAAAAATAATTTTTGGTGAATAATAACGTTTTACTTTAATTTATCACTGTTAAAAGTAAATAGGGTAATTAAGGGTAAAAATGTAATTATTTTTACCCTAACACATGCCCTAATTCTATTGGATAAGTGTATTTTGATCAAAAACAACCTTAGGAATAAAATATGAACATTTATGTCCACCTGGATTAGATTGAGACATTTATTATTATATTATTTAAAGAAGAGTTTAAAGAGTTAAAATCAATGTTTAATAACTAAATCAATTTTAATATAGGGTTATAGATAAGATAAATTAGAATATAAATAGTAATTATAAATATAAAACAATTTCCTATATAATGGTAATTTATATATAATTTTTATAGTTTAAATAATTAAATGTATTAATGACACAATAATGATGCAGCAAGTACCCATTTAATGAAAGAATCAAATAAATGGTATTTTAAAAATTAAAATAAATATAATTTCAAAGTTTTTATGACATCCAACAATTTTATAGGTGCGTATGACATGTAAGGATTGATTCAATGTATTTTTTTGAAGTAATCATGCTGTTATTAGTTTATCAAAAAAACAAATACCAAAGAGTGTCAAAATTGAGATAAAATAGTTTTTAAAATAATATTATATTATTAATTGATATAATAGTCCTAAAAATGTAAGGTTCAGGAAAAAGACTTATATAATAATATATATGACATTAATTAACCAATTGGGGTTCTTATGAAATTTTATATTAATTTTATTAACTATATAATAAAGAAAGTCAAAGAGACATGGTAAATGTAAAACTATTTAACTAAGAGTTATATCTAAAAGTTAAGGTTAATATGGTAACCTAAACCTATCTAAAACTTATTGGATAGTTTTTTTATCCCTCACTACCTTATATTTAAAATAATTTATTTTTGAAATATTATAAACCGAAATTGAATTTATTATAAAATACTATTTTAAGTTTTTCCTAAGGTTCCCCTCACCCCTCTTATAAACAGGCACTTCCCCTTCTCTCAAATTCACACATCCAAAGCCATTTGGATCGGCCAAAATCTTCCCAAATATCCTCCCAACTATTCTACCTTCATCCTAGAGGCCTTAAATTGGTCATAAAGCCAACCTATGAAGCCCTTATGATCAAATCAAAAGGAAGAACCTGAAGAAGAGGTAATGATTTCACCACCCTCTTTCAAGTTCTTTAATTCTTTCACTTACTATTTCTTTGTTGTTTCCATTATAAAATAATAACTCCATTATATTATATATACTGTGATGTCATTCTAAATATGAAACAACTATATTCATTATTCTATCCATCTTATAAATGATAATGTCACCATTGTGTGTGCATACGGCTTACCGTCTCCACGCCACAGTATAATTTGTTATTTAACATTGTGTTATTTGGATGGATATAATGATGAGTAATATGTATATAAATAATTAAAATGACATGATAATTTCCTTTTAAAATTAATATAAAATCCAATTCCACACATTTAATGAAATGATATTATCCCTCGTGCATACGTACGGATTAATGTCTCCGCGACACGATGAGATTCATTTCCACGTTCACCATTCATCGACGATTATAAAAATATATATTACCAATAAGTATGTAATATATGACATGATAATTCTACTGGATATATATATATATATATATATATATCTATGTACTTACATATATCTTATTCATTAGTTCTGTTCAATACGATATGAAAACGGAAACAGCGTTTATGCGTACGTACGGACTACCGTCTCCAAAAACGGTGTTTTTAATTTCATATATATATCTATTATACATATTTATATTCTTAATATATTTGATATATAAACCATTATTTATATTCTAGAAGTATTTAAATCTTGATCTAAGTGATAAAATCAAGAGTAACAAGTTAAAATACGTACGATAAAGAAAGCGATTATTACCCGAAATGTTAATTTAACATGGAAATTATTAAAAAATGGGTAGTATAAAGTCATAAATGAATCATATTTGATATCATAAATATTAATATAGTTCTGGTATTATTTAATAACAAACTATGATCTTCATACAGGGGGATAAATTTACCCTCGACTGAAGGAAAGTGCAAGGTAAGGGTTAATTCCTTAAACTCATTATTATCCGAGATTGTTCATGTGTAAGTATTTACTGGTATATTTTTATCATCCATGTCCATTTTTTATAAAAATGATTTCAGAATGAATATTTTAAGGATTTTTGAAAGGTACTCTTTATCAAGATCATAATTTTAAATGTTTTAATGATTTAGCTATCTAATTTTTTTAAATTAATGTCCATGTTTCCAAAATGATTTTAAGGATTTATTTATATGGACATGAATGTTTTGAAATGATAATTCTTTTGAAAAGTTTCAAATTGGTATGGGACACTTTGATTCAAATATCTATTTTAAATTACTTCCTTTATAAATCTGTGACTTTTAAATGATTTTACAAAAATTATATTTCTCTCAAAAAGTTTTACTCATCATTTTCAACTATGTCAGCATCCTTTACTGGATATTATTATTGATTGAGCTTTATTTATTATAATACAATTTTTCTTAATGTATTGAATGAGTTATGATATGTTTGAATGAGGATGTTCTATTTTTATACCATTCATGGTTTATGGTTAATGTATTTACATTATTATGCTAGTTTTAATACAAATGTTTATGTTATGTTTCAACTTTTTCATATGAGGAATTCAGTGGACTTAGTAAGTGACAGGTGGAGCCCGCTATAGCTCCTCGATGCATCGGTAGGTATCATGGGACAAAATAGGGTCTTGGAATAAGTCCTTGACATAAAATTTATTTTTAGTCTTGGCACAAGGCCTTGACTATGTGGGAATGATGTACAGTGTTAGGTATTCCATTATTATGAAATTAGTTATTACATTTTATTATTCAACTAGTAGAATATCCATGTTCATGTTTATATAGTAACGTTGGATTTATTTTTTTCATATTATGTTCATGTTTATGTTTAAAATGGATGTTGTTTTTATCACACATCTTGCCTTAAATGTTTATAGCTTCTTCTAAATTATTTACCCTTACTGGGCATCTGATCGCACCCCTTTCTTATGTTTTATTTTCCTAGGATTCTAAGGATTGTATTATGATTAATATAAAGGGTTAGGATATAGGGAATAATGGTGTTCCCAATGAACTATCTATACTAAGTTTCATGTTTGAAATTGTAATGTAAAGTTAATGTATGTAATCTATTTTCGAATACTACTAAACTGATCAGTCCTTCGGGACTTGATTCCTTGTAGTCATGCCAATGTATTAAAATAATGCACCAGCTTTGGGTAACTGGGGTTGGGGCATTACATGGGTGATTGAGGGTGGAGCATGTATAAGGGGAACTAACATGGTTCAGAACCAAATTGGGGAGTCATAGTGCCTTTATTTTCAGTTTCATTATTGAAAATTGACTCTTATTTTTGTATAACAAGTTTTCCCATTCAGATGAGTATTGTATTTCAAGTTTGGATATCCTGTGACATGAGTATTATTCTAGTTATATATTCTTATGTTAATTGAGTATTTACTTCTGTTTGTGTTTTACTGTGATAAAATAGGGTATGGTGTACCCATTAATGACTTACCAGACCCTCGCTTCTTGTCTCCAGCCTTTACCATATTGGGAGGTGGGCCTGAGGTCATGGGGTGAACCAGCTTCGGGAACCGTTTCGTGGCACCCAGGTTGTGACGTTACAAAGTGGTATCATAGGTAAATTTTTCATTCTTCTTCTTTTATCTTATTTCTTTTGGAAATGTAGATATGTTACTCGGATGAGCCTAGGATTGGTAATGAGCTCATGCATGGGAGTTTCCAACCTATGTATGGGGTAAAACCTGAGTAATCAATGTGGAATTGCTGTTGTTATTGTTTGTTGTTATGGATGAATATTATTTAGCATTGGGTGATACACTTGTGGTGTGATGTGACTATTGTCTCTGAGAATTTTTTAGTATTTATTCGTATAACAAAATGGCACAATATTTGATTATGCATGCATCCTTCTAGTAACTCTTAGTTATTGTGACATGTACCATTTTAGACACGCATAGGAAAATAAGCCATGGGTAATTTGATGATCTTAAATTATTTTCCTTGTTGTGAGGTTGAAATGAATAATTATGCCTAAAACTAATTGAGAATAATTATAAAATTATGGAAAATGGGAATAATTTGTTGTCTTAATGAGAAATGTGATAATGATAGTGTCTATAACGTTGTTAACCAAAACCTAGGTGTAGAATGGTTAAGGGTAGTGATAGCGCCTCAGTTTTGACCGTGTTCCAAGGTGTGGGAAAAATATTATTGTGATTATTTCCTCTTACATAAATTTTATAAGGTTGTGTTATGAGACCTCAGACGTGTGTATGGTAATGTAGAGAGTATCCCTCCACAATACTTATTGAGGGGATGACCGAGGAGAATGCCTAGGAATGTTTTTCCTATTACCTAACTTAAGTAACTGATCATTGTAGCTAATGATGATGAGGAGTATATCCAATAGAAATTCTCTCACTTAATTTAATTCTTGGAAATTTACCCATAGAGAGTTATAAAAAATCATGTATGAGTTGACAAGGGAGATTTAGTTTTACCACCCTCTTACTTTAACTAAAGAGGGTAAACCTTAGGGACATGAATTATTGGTGAGTCCATAGTGACAATACTAGACTATTCAGTGACTCCAACTGAGAGGATGGTGAATTTTACATCTTATATTATGTGGGTATTAGCAAAGAACTAGTGGGACATTCTGGCATGAACTGGAAAAAATTATGGTATGTTATGGAAGGACTTCTTGGAGAGGTTCATGGAACACTTTTTTTCCAGAGAAGCTATGAAAAGAAAAACCTGGTGAGTTCATGAATCTGAAAAAAGGGGAGAGTATTATGGATATACTATGATGGATTCTATATAGAGTTAAAATTGTTTTCTACAACGTTATCTGGAGATGAGGCAGATACAGAAAAAAAATTAGTGTGGACTTATGTGTGAGATTAAGTATCGTGTGATTATCATTAGGCTGAAGAAGATTATAGATGTGGTGGATCATGATGTCATAGTTGAATGGAACATGAGGGAGGCTTCCATTACTGGACATGTAGTTGTTTCTAGATGATTAGGAGGTACATCTTTTTAGAGCAGGAAGCACTGTTATGAAAAATTTATCTAATGCAGTGGGAAGTAGAGTGCATAGACAAGTGGTTTGGTTAGATTTGACATTATTGAAGTGATATATCATTAGTTTGGTAGTCCAAGACACTATCGTTGACACTATTCCTAACCACCAGAAGAGTGTCGATCTTACAACAGTATGGGACATATACTGATGTTATGCAGGTCGCAGTGATAGACTTGTTCCAAAGGAGTAGCTGGGTAGAGTAACACTATGGGAAGGGGGTCTTCTACACCATATTGGGCTGGAAGATGGAGCTATACTAGCTGGGGTGGTAAGGCTAGTGGGAATGGTGCTTCTAGGTAGGAGAAACCACATCAGAAGTGTGGTACAACTCATGGGAGTCATAAATAAGGACTGGGAAGAGTGGCAACATAGTTACATGTAGTACAACCTACTCTTTTGTATAGTGAGTCAATTCCAATGAGAGTGAGAATAACTATTCTAGTATCTTCTACATTAGATGTTGTCTTGTTTGATACTGGTGCCTCTCGATCGTTTAGACCTACAAAAATTGTTAACATTTTGATCCTAGTGTTGGAGGTGGTGAGAAGAACAATGACTATAGATACACCATTGGGAGTACGATCTATATATATCTACCTATGAAAGGGACATTAACAAGAGATCAGGTAATATCGTTTCATATGGCATCTCTATGTTCTTGATATTATGTGATTCGACATGATTATAGTTATGGATTGGCTAGTCGCACACTGAACCCACATCGATTTTTACCATAGGATAGTGACCTTTGTTTCCCCTAAAGGTGACCATTACATTCATCTAGGAGAGCGGGATATACTAGTAGACCAAGCAAATCCAATTACATAATAACTAAGAGATCTCACTGCCCATGTTTCTAGAATTTTGTTGGATGACATGGGAGTTTGGCATTATTTTCTTCCACTAAGGGTATAACTATTTCATTTTGTATTTCTTGAAGACTTAATAGGGCTACCACTTGACAGATATGTGGAATTCACCATTGTTTTTGTAGTTGGGACTTGTCCAGTATCTATTCCACCATAAAAATCGCACTGATAGAGCATAAACAGACTAATACTCAGTTGGAGGAGTTTGGGGATAAGGGATTTATCCATCTATGTACATCACCTTGAGGATCACCTAACTTTTTCTCAAATAAGGTTAGTGGTAGTTTATGTTTGTGTGTCGATTATCGAATGTGTAACAAAATAAATGTGAATAACTAATATCCTCTTCTGTGTATCAATGATCTATTTTATTGATTTAAAGGAGGTTCTGTTCTCTCAAATATCAAGTTCAGATCTGTGTATCAACATTTGAGAGTAAGGGCTTCTGATATACCAAGGATTTCTTTCAGAAGTATGTATGGCCTTTATGAGTTTTTCGTAATGCTGTTTGGGATGACAAATGCACCTGTAGTGTTTATTGGTTTGAAGAAAAGGATATTTTATCTGTATCTAGATCAGTTCATGGTGGTTCTTTTGGATGACATCTTGGTGTACTCCAAGACCCATGATGATCATGAACAACATCGTTACATCATCCTCGGTACACCGATAGAGCATTAGTTATATTCTAAGCTAACTATGTGTGTGTTTTAGATTGACCAAGAACACTTCTTTGGGAAACTTAACTCAGAGAAAGGTGTGTCAATGGATCCAAAGAAGGTTCGGGATGTGGTTTATGTGGATCATTCCAAAACATTTTTTTATAACTAAAGCTTCCTCATATTAGCTTGATATTATTGAAGATTCCTTTAAGACTTTTCTTTTTTTCCAGTGATGATTTTAGTATTGACTAAAAAGGTATTAATGGTTGAATGGTCAGAGGATTGTGTGAGAGTTTCTCAGGAGTTTAAGAACTACTTAAAATCATAACCATTTTTTTCTAACTGAGTCTAGTGAGGATTATATTGTTTATTGTGACACTTTTCATATCATACATGATGTTGTTCTAATGTTGGGAGATTGAGTTGTGGCATATGTGTCTCGGTAGTTAAGGCCTCATGAATGGAATTATCCTATGAATGACCTCAAGTTGTAAATATTTGTTTATGATCTGTTGGATACACTATCTTATGGTATAAAATTTTATAGTCTATACATATCAAATGATCTTGAACTATATATTTTCATAGCATGATTTTAATCTTTATATATAGAGAATGGTTGAGTATATGTTGTCTTTCGATTTTTAATAGACATATACAATTGGGAAAAGAAATAGTGTGGATGATGCCTTGAGAGATAAAACTAAAACTCATATGGTTTAGGATTAAATTTCATAGTGGAATACAAGGAAAAAATGGATGAAATTAATTTGGTGCTTCTAGAGAGTTAGGAGTAGATGATTCTGGTTTCAGTTGCAGTCGATTCTATGCTGTTGAGACAGATCAGGGATAGATGATGTGAGGATCTGTGATGAATAGCCTTGATGGATGGATTTGAATGTGGGGAGACACATTTTTACTGGTTTATAGATGAAGATAACATCATATATGTACAGAATCGAGTTGTAGTACCTATGAGAAAGTGAGAGGACATCAAGAAAAAATTTCATGCCTCAAAATGGAAAGTGTATCTAGGTTTGACCAAAATGTATCATGACCTATAATGATAGTTTTTGTGTCCAAACATGAAATAGGTTATAGTAGGGTTTGTGATAATATGCTTAACCTCTCATCTGGTAAAGGAAGAACATCAATGACATGAATGATTAATTCAATAATTGCCTATTTAGGAATGGAATTGGGAAGACGTGAAGATGGATTTTTTGGTGGTTATTATGATTATGCTTACAAAGAGTGATGATATTTGGTTCATTATTGATCTACTAACAAGGGTATCACATTTCTCGCCTATAATAAAAACCTTCACAGTAGAGAATTTGGGAGAACTGTACTTTATGGAGATAGTCCATCAGTATTTTGTTCCATGAAGTATAGTTTCAGATCATGATTCATGCAATACTTCGTGATTCTAGTGAGGTTTGCAAAAAGAACTCAGTACACAGGTATTACTGAGTATTACATTCCACCCATAGACAAATATACAGTCAGATCTTACTATAGATGTGCTTGAGGATATGCTATGGGAATGTGTGCCTAACTTCGGTGGATATTGGGAAAAGAACTTGGATTTAGTGAAGTTTGTCTATAATAATAGTTATTAGGAAACAATACATATGAAACCATTAGATTATCCTTATACTAGGCCTTATATATCACTATTATTTTGGATGGAGGTGAGTGAGTTAGAGTTTGTTTGACTGTGTCACTTACATAATACATTTGATGAGGTACAATTAATTTGAAAATGTATGGCTATGGTTCATAGTAGGAAAAATTCATATGGTGATAGATGTTAAATACCCTTAGACTTTACATAAAGATATCATTTATTCCTTAGGTTATCACCTAGTTTGTTCCACCATAGGATATAGATATAGGGAATAATGGCACATAGGTTTGATGGACCATTTGAGATTGTGGAGAGAATCGGGCTGGTGGTGTACTGAATAGCTCTTCCACTAAGATACAGAGTGATTCATGATGTTATCCATGTATCACTACATCGATTTTATCACCCCTAACCTTCTCTTTGGATCAATGTGGATGTGGTTGACCTTCATATGGATGCTTCCTTTGAGAATAATCTGATATGTGTGTTAGATTGCAGTGAGAAAGTTTTGTGGGGAAGGACTCTGCCAATAGTTCATGTGTTATGGAAACATGGATGTGTGAAAGAGGAAATTTTGGAATGAGAAGAAGATATTATGGATCAATGGAATGTTATTTTTGTCTAGGAATCTTGTAAATTCTTTGAAGTGTAACTCGAGGATACGATATTATAAGGTGGGGAGATTGTAAGTTCCCGTACTTTTTAGAGTTATCTTGGCCGTGATTTCATGTACTTTTTTATATAAGAACCTTTGATGTTATTTTTGACTTGGGGTGTGTTTGGATGACAACTAATAAAATTTAGGTTAAAAGTAGTTCTGCATGGTTGATGCATGGTCTATACAAACTATGCAACCGCCTAAGAGAAATCGTGCACTCTCGGGTCTTTTTACGAAGTGGCTTAGGCATTATTAATGCACAGTTTGAGAGGACGTGTTAGTTATCCATGTGATGTTTCCCATTGAAGTAGTGTCTAATGCATGTTTAGTGATCGGTTTGTCTAACCACAAAACAAAACAATGCACATGCTGATAATGAGATCCTGAAATTGTGTATCTCACTTGTTTTGAACCTTTAATGAAATTTTTCACCTCTTATGTGGCCCTAACTCATTATTTTACTTTACTAAGTGTAATGGAAGTTTCTACCAACTACCCTAAGTTATTACAAGGCTTTTCGAACACTGTTCAACGAGATCAATAGCACGAAATAAAGATCCAATGTTCTCCCCATATGTGATTTTCATCCCAATTCTTCACCCATTTTTTATTCTATCATTCCTTGATATTTTAATGGAACATATCCTCTATTTCCTTGGATCTAATCCTCTTTGATGAGGTCTATATCTAGGATTTTGGATCTAGGTCGAGATTTATGAGATCATGATATTCATTATATTGATTTTTTATTTAGGGATTTAGATATGGAACTCATATCTACGTCGCTGTGCTGCTTGGATTTTGGGATTTTTATTGAAAAAACATACATCATGGAATAAAGGTAGCTGGTCTAAATATAATTTCCATAGTAATGGATTTGATATCTATATGAAAAATTATAGAATATCGATCATCTTTTATAAATTGATTTAACAGAATTTGGTTAATTAGTTTGACTATTTTATTTATCGAAACATTATTGAAATATGTGATTGATTAGGGAATTGATCATGAGACTAAGGGCCATACAAATATGAAAATTAATTCGGGGAAATTGATTATAAGCTGTAGTGGTTTTAATCATGTTAATAATTTGAGGGATTAATTATGAGATGTTTTAATAGACAAGTTGAGATAATTAATAGTGGATTAATTATGATCCTTTCATAAAATGATCTAGACAATTAATCTGTGGATTAATTATGAAAATGTGATTTTAGAATGAGATAATTAATTCTGCAAATTAAATTATGGAATAGTAATTGTAATATTTATTAATAAATTTATCAAATAATTAATGGTTTGAAGCACATAGTTAATGGTTGATTTAAATATTTGAATGGATGTGTTTAACTAATTGTTGAATTAATAATGGGATTTGAGTGGATAATTAATTGATAAAATAATTAATTGATAAAGAATGGTAACATGGTAATTCTTAATTGAGATGTAAAAATGGTAACAATTTCATCATACTTATGTGTAAAGTGAATGGTAACATGATCATTATAAATTTAGAAGTATACATGGTAACATGGTCATTATACCTAAGAGTAAAAATATTAGGAACATGGTAATTCTACTGATGAGTAAGCATGGTAACATGACCATCTTACTTATGTTTGTGATATTGAAAACATTGGAAATAATTCTTATAACATTGAAATTAAAGAATTAAAATAACGTGACATCAAGTTATGGCCACAAATGAGAATATTAAATCTCTACCTTGTGTCAAATCAGGTAATAATATATGATAGAAACATGAATACTTTATGAATTAATAAGAAGTAGGTATTAAGATTTGATAATACTTAGGGAACACATTGGGCTCTGATACAAGATAAAGTTAGTACTGAGGTACGATTATATTTAGGAACCCTGGGGTTAATGTAGTTAGATGAGAAAAAATGAAAATGTGATAGTCAATTTATTATTGAATTGTACAAATTCCCTTATAGAACTGCATGCACTATTTTTTGACTGGATAGGATTTAGAAACCATTGGTGGTGGCCTACTGAGTTTTACTAACACCCTCTTTGGACTTGCTGACTTGTACCTAAATTGATTATATTGTTGCAGGAATGGATAACAGAGAAGGTCATGGGATAGATTGCTGATTGGGGAAGGAGCATGGATTAGGGGAATTAACATGGTTCAAAACCAACTAGGGGAGTCATAGTGTCTTTTTTTAGTTTCATTATAGACACATGAAACTTATATTATCTTTTCATGTTTTTTCTTTTAGTTGAGTATTGTATTTCCTGTTTGGTTATCTTGTGACATCAGTATTTTTCTAGTTAAATATGCTTATGTGAATTTCTTATTTACATACGCAGTTATTTTACTCTAATAAAATATGATATATTCTCCCCATGAATTACATACCTTACCATCTATGTTATTCAACAACCTATTGCATATAGGGAGGCACACATGAGGTCATGTGGTGAACTGGATTAGATCACCGTTGTGTGGCACTCGGGTAGGGAAGTTACATAGCCACTTGTACAAAACCCATTGGTTTGACATATCTCATCCATTAAACTACATTACTGAGTATGGTTTATTTTATATTATTATTTATGTAATTTAATGGGTACATCTAACTTTTTTCCAATAATTCTAAGTGAGTCATTTTACATCCCCATAAAATGACACCACTCCACCCACTTCTTCACACATCTCAAACCACATAGGTTTGAAAAATATAAACCTAAATAGATTCAAAATATACCTCCCCTTTACCTTGAATCCTCCCTTTGGGTATAAATCCTTCTTATAAAGACTTTTGGTATGAACCAAAAGAATTTACTCGATTAAGTGGTAACATATTCTCTCAATATTTTTAGTTTCATTTCCATTACCCACTCCCAATGCTCTTATTATTCTATGATTACATAAAAAACTAATATTCTATATATATGATGATGTTTTTAGGTTTATATTTATACCTAATCTTACATACAACTCTAAATAATGGTTAATGAACATACTATATCTATGTACTGAGAACTACTCCCTCCCGAAACAATGATTGTTCATTTCCCCTCACCACCAATCATGGTGGCCATTATGATGAAAACTATGTTAATATATGTTATAAATGATTTTTATTTCTTTTTTATAATTATTTAATAATTTTATAATAGATATATATAATAAATTCAATTTTATGTTAATAAGATAACATTATTTGGGGAAGTATGGACTACCACCCCCTCAAAGCGATGCGATTCGTTCACACGATACATGGAATGTATAAATTTTTGTTATAATTAATCATATGATACATAAAAAATATATATATTATATTTGTGATATAATTATCTTTTTGGATATATATATATATATATATATATATTTATATAATTTTCTTTATTACCCTTTCATACACATAAAAAATGATAACGTCGGTAGTGGACTTATGGTCAACCCCCTCCTCGACATGATGTTATTCAATTTACACCAAAAGAATTATATATATATGTTTATATGATTTAATAACAAGCTATTAATTATATAATGATCATTATGATAATATTTTGTGTTACTTACCTTCTTTCCATAATGGTCATTGAAAAATTGGAATGTTACTCATGCGTATGTATGACCTACCGTCTCAATGATTGTAATGTTGGTTAATATTTCATAACCATATTTAATGATTTGATTTAAAATTATAATTTATGTATAAATGTGATGTTTATGTAATGATTATTATTCTTTAAAATTCAGACAATTAACCCATTGGCCACAGTTGACATGCAATAGTTTTTTCGGCATATAAACTGAATTTGATCAAAACACCCGATGTAAAATTAATTGACGAAGTAGTTGTAATTAACATGGTAATAAGTGAAATAAAAGTAATTATAAACCAGAAAATGATAATCAATCAATTTTAAAATTAACATATGTTTATTAGAAATGATGTGAAATGATTCTCACCCTAGAGGAAACTCAAGGTAATGAATTCATGTCCCACCTTTCATTCAGTGATGCATACTTTATTGGTGTGCAACTAATTCATTATATATGGAGTACATACTGCCACATTAAAATGTAATATCCTGAACTAATTTATCTTCATATTATTTAAATGTATCATTTAATGATTATTACTTCTAGGGCTTCCAATTCATTTTTTACCATAGTTGTCAGCGATTCTCATCTCACTTTTAACAACAGTGAGATAAATGTGATGTCCACCACTGACATCATTTGGGTGGATTATTTATTGACCCTTTTATTATATTGTACCATTAATCCTCATATCTTAATATTATACTAAGAATTAATTTAATATTATTCCATCATGAGGATTATTATTTAAAATGTTTCGAAGTGGTATGGGACACTTTGGAATATTTAAATTTTATTTTCCTCCTAGCTAATCCAAATGATCTTTCAATGGAATTTCAATTCGAGGAAATTATAAAAACGTTGTTAAATTAACCCTTTAATTCTCAGATAGTTATTAATGAACATTTGAAATTATTTGTACCTTCCACTATATATACTAAACCTGGGTTATTCTATGCTTACGTGTCACCTCCAGAAGAAACCACGTCACCATTTTCAAACCTCCATTTAACAAATAACCCTCCTCTTCCCACTCGCAACCCCGCAATACCCCTTGGAAATTGACTCCAGCCTACGCATTATTGTGACCCAACTTCATGTTTAGGGTTATCTTCTTCAACCATCCTCCCTGGGCATCACTCTCAATCGAAGGACATTTCATCCAGCTCGTAGGTTGAAAATCCACTTATTCTCTCCCTCGCTTAGTCTTTCGGTCCCTCATCCACTACCCTCTACTCCACCTTCTCCATCCCCACCTTCTCCTCCTCCGTCTGCTCAGCGTTCGGCTCCCCCATTCCCACAAATTCCCACTCGCAGACTTCGTATCTGACGATTTAATATGATATAAATCGATTCGGAAACACATTCTGGTACACAGTCTGAAACTCCTCCTGGATTATCGATGATCTTCTTGGATAGTAATATTATTGTAATAATGGTGCAGGGATTTCAAAGTAGAATTTGAAAATAAGAAGTCCTAGGAGGATGCAGTAACCTTTCTTCACCCTTGCCCTCTCACGCACGTGGTGTGTGGTCCTGGAAGCGGTGGGCTATTGTAGTTTTTTTCAATGTACAGGATGTTCTTCCACGACTTCGCGATTTCCAATCAGCGACTCTACTTGGGTTTTCGGCACCTGTCCTATTCTCGGATCTTCCCTCTCATGCTTGTGGGGGTCTTTCTCAGCGAAGGAGGGCCTCATCAATTTTCTATGGATCTAAGGTGGCAAATTCCTCGGTGACTTCATGTTTTCCGAGTGTCGGCGTTGTTCAGTCTTCCACTCTTTGCGGCTGTGTTTTTTCGGTGGAGATCCTTGTCTTTGACAACTCTGAAAGCTGTGAAGATAGCTATAGATTTAGTTCATCTGTGGTTGTTGGGATATGGTCCTCAGTTCAGATCTCAGACTCCTGGTTTCGCAAAGTTGACGATGGTTTGTTTTGTGCTCTGGTACAGTTTTGTCTCCATTTCGCGATGACGCTGCAGGTACGTGCCCGACCTGATCCCTTGGATCTATCCTCAATTCACACTGTTGGTTTTGGTTGGAATCATTGGCATTTTTTGATATTCTGT
Organism: Viscum album; assembly: GCA_963277665.1. Lineage (NCBI taxonomy): Eukaryota > Viridiplantae > Streptophyta > Magnoliopsida > Santalales > Viscaceae > Viscum > Viscum album. Next base: position 219,506,506 of record OY728138.1, read on the forward strand.
TTACTGGTTGTGGTTGTGGATTTGAGTCACTGCAAGCTCTGGTTATTGGTTTGGCTGATATGTGTTAGGCGATGTTTGGTGTTGCTATTCAAGCATACTGGGGGACCTTCCAGGAGCTGGGTTCTTCCCAAGGGGTGCTGGGTGTTGTGGCATTATGGATAGTTATGTTTTGAATTGTGGAATGTTGGATGTTGTTTGTTCAGAATGTTTTGGTTGATAGATGCGGATCTGTAACCTCTTAAGAGATGTTGGGTTAGGAGGTACTCGATGTTGTAACATGCCATTTCCTATTGTGACGAGGATTGCTGGTTGCTGCTTGCGTGTGATGTCTTTGGTTTGCTTCTGCCTAGGTTGTTGCTCCTGGAAGACATCTTTTGGTGGTAGTGCTATTGTGCGGTGTCTTGATGATCTACTGGGTGTCTATTGGAATTGGATTCAGGGGTGTGGCTGCTCACCGTTGTCACTCCCCTTGACTCGTTCACCCACCTATGCTCTTGCTACCCCTCCCATCACACTGGACTCCATTTTGGCCTGGTATGATGGTGCATGTGGTGGTTTTGGGATGGTGTTGGTGGTTCAGCTCGGCATCAAGGGTGCGTTTTGGTGGGGCGGTGGTGTTAAGTGGTGTAGGCCTGAGAACCTCAGTTTGGAGTTTAGGCTGATGGTTGCCGAACTTGGTATAGTGTTGAAACATAGTGGTGTTGAGACAAGGTTTTTTTTGGTGCTGCTGATATTGTGCTGCTGATTTTGGAAGAATTTTTTGTTGATGCCTATGGTGTTGTTGGATGAGAGGTGCTAATGTTGCTCTTGTGATTGGTTTTTTGTTTCTTTTTCCTTTCTTTGTTTTCCTTTTGGGGATTTTTGTTTGGGTATGGGTCAATTGACCCTGCTCCTCCATGGTCTACAGTGTCCTATTTTTCTTAATAAATTTGGGGGGGGGCAGGAATAGCCTGGTTCTCGCATCTGCCTTGCTATATCGGGAGAACCACATTCACCGGACCTATGATTTAATCGGTCATGGTTCTTCTATGTTGACGGATTCATTTTTTTACAAAACCCTAATTGATGGGATTGTAGGTGAAGTGGATGCGGGAGTAAGCGAGATTAGACAAGGTGGAGATGATCATATGGGAGTGCTATGAGTTTCTAAATAATTTAGTGGATGACAGTGATACAGATTTGGATGAGCCACAGATCTAACATTTGTTGCAGACTACGGAGGCCATTGGGATGGACTTCCCAGATGATGATTGGCTTCACATTATTGTCTTGATCCATGGTATGCAAGCAATTATATCATCTCTTCATCTGTACTATAAATGGTTGATCCAACATTGATATCAGATCTAGGGAAGGTGCTTCTTCTTCGTCAATTCGGGGAGCTCCCTCAATGGGCTGTTGTAGGTGATATTACAATTTCAAACTGAGTTAATATAACTTTCATTAATTATATTCACAATCTAAATCCATAATCACAGGTTACACATTTCCTCTCGGTTGTTCTTTCCATGAATCCATAGTTCATCACAAGGTCATTAAAAGTCTGGGTTGCAGTGTCAAAAAGTATCCTCCAATCTGTTGCATGTCTGTTTAGCTACATATTAATGTTATGTCATCTCTCTTAAAAGGTAACACTTCTATTACTTTCAGCCAAATATTTCCACCCACAACAATCTAATTTCCATTCAATTTATCATATTTGGGTTTTTGATTGACTTTGTTTTAATCCATTATGCAATGACTACCAAATTAGTTTGTGTTTTTACATTTGTTTTGTGAAATATTTTTAGGTAACCAATTCTATGGTTTCATCCTTATTTTCAGGTTAATATGTTTTTAGGGTGCTAAATATTGTTATTAGATGGGATATTTTCACTATTTGTACTATTCTAAAATAATGGAATTATTTATTTTAAAATCATGAATCTTTGTTAACTTTCATTGTTTTAGATGAAGGTTGTCAAGTTGCACTTAGAAGATTCAATTATTTCAGAATAGTACAAATATTGAATTAGTTTGTGTTTTTACATTTGTTTTTTGATATATTTTTAGGTAACCAATTATATGGTTTCAACCTTATTTGTAGGTTAATATGTTTTTAGGGTGATAAATATTGGTATTTGCTGGTATATTTTCAATATTTGTACTATTCTAAAATAATGGAATTATTTCTTTTAAAATCATGAATCTTTGTTAACTTTCATGGTTTTAGATGCAGGTTGTCGAGTTACGCTTGGATGATTCCATTAATTTGGGTTAAAAATATATTGGTTCTTGCTGATTTAATTCCTGCAGTTGGCTTAATTAATTCAAAGTGTATTGGTATAGGTTATGAAGGTTAAGTTAGATGGTTTCTAGGGAATCAAGGTGATTTCATTCATTTCATATTTCTACCGTCTAATTTTCATTTGAGAACTAGGATTCCCATGATGTCAAGTAGTATCCTCCAATTCGTTGCAAGTATGTTTAGCTACATATTAAGGATGGGTCATCCCTCCAAAAAATAGGTAACATTTCTATTTCTGTTAGACAAATATTTCAACCCAAACACTCTTATTTTGATTCAATTTATCATATTAGGGTTTGGGATTCACTCTGATTTTATTCGGTATGCAATGACTGGTAAATTACTAGGAGATTTTACATTTATTTTGTTTTATATTTTCAGGTAATCAATACTCTGGATTCATCCTTATTTTAAGGTGAATATGTTTTTAGGATGAAAAGGACTGGTATGTGCTAGAATATTTTCAGTATTTGTCCTATACTAGGATAATTGAATTATTTCTTTTAAAATCATGACTCTTTGTGCACTATCATTGTTTCAGATGCAGGTTGTTGAGATGCGGTTGGATGATTTAGCTCGCTTTCAAAAGATATAATTTATCACTAATCTAATTCATTCAATTGGCTTATTTAATTAGAACTGTGTTGGTTCATGTTTTAAAGGTTCAGTTAGATGGTTTATAGGGCATCAAGGTGATTAAATTCATTGCATATTCCTACCATCTAATTTTCATTGGATGTACTCTGATTGTAACACCCCAAGCTTCTATGGTACGCTTCTCTTTGAATAATGTGATAGCGTGTGTTGTACGCAACACCGAGTTCTAACACACCATAACTAATCAAACTAGCCGTTATGAATAGTAATACCTACTTTTTGAAATTGTATATATTTTATATTTGAAAATGGACTTCATTTTTGGATTCGGAATATCGAATTTATCCTAGGGTGAAATTTTGGTACATTTCGGATAACTTTCATATTTTGATGAATAGTGAAAATTACTAAATTTTAATTAAAAACAACTTTTTTAATCAAATTAATTACTAGTGATAAATTATGAATTTGAGTGGTTTTAAAGTATATTTAGAATATATTTTTACCATTTAATATAATTTTGGTCATTGGACATAATTTTACAATTAAACCGAACATAAACAAGTGTCAATCTTTTGATAGTTATTATCTCTTAAAAACACGCTTTTTGTTTTAACAGCGGGAATTAATTTTAAATTAATTTCTGCCACTTCTGTGTTTTGAATTTAGGAAAATGGATTCCATATTTGGAATCAGGATGTTCAAATTGTGTAAATAGGTAACTTTTATTTTTAGACATTTTGAATAGTTACTGTGGTAAATATTTTATTTACCATGGTTAAAGGGTAAATCCGGTAAATAAGGGTTAAAAAAATAATATTATAATAATACAAAATTACCCTAAAACGTGTCCTAACCTTATTGGTGGACACATACCCGACCATGGGCATCCTTGGGTCAATTTGGGGACCCCTTGGAGCCACTTGTATGTGGTAGGGACACTTTATATTAATAAAGTTAAAATAAAAATAAAAATGGCATAAGCTTACATCTTTTAGAAGAACAATTTTTACATAGGGTTATACATGTTGGATTTTCGATTATAAATATTCATTAGAAAGATAAAAAGATTTCCTACATAATAATATTTTATTTATAATTTTTAGACATTAAATAAGTTATTTTATTTATGACACAATGATGATGCAGTAATTACTATAATAGTGAAAAATTAACATAATTGATATTATAAATACCCAAATAAATATAATATGAACCTTTTAATGAATTAAACTAATTTTCTAGGATAATATGATATATTAGGATTTATTTAATGGACTTTTTTCGAAGTAATCAATCTTTTATGAGTTTCACAAAAATCAACTATTGAATAGTGTCAAAATTGACATAAAAGAGTTCTTAAAACAAATATTATATTATTAATTGATATTAAATTCCTAAAAATCTAAGGTTCGGCCAAGAGACTTATATTATGATAGGTTAATCATTAATGGACCACTTGGGGGTTTCTTGGATGTATATAGTAAGTTTATTAACCATAATATATAAAAATACAAAGAGACATTGTAAAAGTGAAACTAATTAACTTAGAGTTAATACTTAAAGATAAGGTTAATATAAGTACCCAAACCTGTATAAATTCTATTGTATGAGTTGTTTTCGACCTATCCCCACCTCATACTTTGAATAGTCAACTTTGGAGCCTTTAGAAACCGAATATGAATTTATTATAAATTAATATTTCTAGCTTTTCCAAAGGTGCCCCTCACCCCTCTTATAAAAGGGCACTCCTCCTTCTCATTTCTTCACACCTTCAAAGCCTTTTGGTTCGGCCAAACTCTGCCCAAATACTCTCCCAACATCCCTCAATACAACCTAGAGGCCTTAGTTTGATCAGAAAGCCAACCTAAGGAGCCCTTTTGATCAAATCAAAAGGAAGAACCCGAAGAAGAGGTAATGATTTCACCACCCTTTTCTAAGTTCATTTCTTCTTCCACTTCTTCTTCCTTTGTTCTTACCATTATGAAATAATAACTCCAGTATCTCACATATACTGTGATGTTATTATAAATATGGTACAATCATATTCAGTATTCTATCCACCCTTTGAATAACATGTCACCATACGTGCGTACGTACGGCTTACCGTCTCCACGTCGTGGTGTAATTGTTATTCAATATAATATTATTTGGATGGGTATAATAGTGATGTGTAACTCATGTAAATAATAAATATAACATGTTAATGATTCTGTATATATGATATACCATCCATTTATATATTATTTTAATATCAAAAGAATGATATTGTCGCTCGTGCGTACGTACGGACTACCGTCTCCACGAACGCGATGAGATTCATTCTCCATCGTAACCATTAAAGCGTAATTATCATTTTATGATTTAAAAATGATGTTTAAGGACTTGATATCATTATGGATATGAATAATATACAACCTATCCTTTACAAACATGTCTTACGTAACAAAACATATGAAAGAAAACAAGTTAACACCCGAAACAACGATAATACTAAGATATTATTATCAAATCAATATTAAAAGATCATATATGATATCATATTAATGTATATGATTCTTGTATAATTTAATAACAATTATTTCACCATTATACAGGAGGTTAACCTACCACAACCAAGGAAAAGTACAAGGTAAGGGTTATTTCACAATCTCTTCATTATCTGAGGTTGTATTATACGTAATAATCTACTGGGATCTCTTTATCATCCACATCCATGTTTCTTCGAAATGTATTTCAAAACATTTTTACTATTTACAAGAATATGGGTTAAAGTCATTTATACCCTTGTTTGACTTTTTATAAGAGGTTTATAAAGTAATCTTTCCGTCGTTTTCAAAACAAGGTCCTTTTTAACCTTTTCGACAGAATTGAGGTAAGAATGTTTTTTTTAACTTATACGGCGGGTGCGGTTATTTTCCGCCATTATAAAATCGTCGAAGCTTCCCATACAAGCTTATAAGAATATTTTCAAAGAAAATGTTTTATTTTATATGGATCTTAAATGATTTCAAAATAAAAGGAGATATTTCTTTAAAAAGAATTTTGATTTCATCTATGTCAACATCCTTTGATGGATTTTAAGATTATTTGAAGTTGATTTATTATGATACAAAACTTCTATATTGTATTGAAGGTTTTGTGATATGTTTGACTGTGGATGTGCTATTTTTATACCATTCATAGTTTATTGTGAAAGTATTGACATTTCGTATGCTAGTTTTAATACGAATGTTTATGTTATGTTTAAACCTTTTCATATGGGAATGCATTGGACTTAATAAGTGACGGGTGGAGCCCGCTATAGCTCCTCGATGCATCGGTAGGTCTCATGAGACAAACTAGTGTCTTGGCACAAGGCCTTGACAAAATCTTATTTGTAGTCTTGGCACGAGGCCTTGGCTATGTGGTTATGATAGTCTGGCATTATGCATTCCAACATTATGAAAGTGGTTATTGATTTTTGCATGTGATTATTCGATTAGTAGAATATCCATGTGAATAAGTAAATGGCATTATTTCATTTTACTTTTGCCATACCATGTTGAAGTTCAATTTTAAAAGGCTTTTGTTTTAGTAATGCATTGCCTTAAATGTTTATTCTTATTTATGAAAGTTTCCGCTATATTGTTATCCTTACTGGGCATTTGAGCTCACCCCTTTTCTATGTTTTATTTTTCCCCAGGATGTGAAGAAGTAAATTATGAATGACCTGCAGGGATATTATGAGGGGATAGTAGTGTGGATTATGGAGACATTATGTTGTTGTAGTAGTTTTTCATTTTATGATGTAATGTAAAACTTATGAATATATCTAGTGTTTCCAAGGCTACTAAACCAATCGGTCTTTCGAGATTTGATCTTTCTTGTGATCATGCCAATGTTATGTAATAATGCACCGACTCTGGGTAACTGGGGTCGGGGCGTTACAGTTGGTATCAGAGGAAGTTTAGTACAAACCTTGGAAGCTAGATTTAGATAAACTCTGATTAGAGCACATAGACCTAAGATGAACTTTGAGGATTAGTATAGAAGAACTTCCTAAAATTTTGGTATTGTAGAGACTTTGTGAGTTTTCCGAGCAATACATCCCTGTCTGGATACGAGCAGGTAGAGGCGGCTCTGGCACAGATGTACCTAGGGGTAAAACCCGAAAACACCGCTTTGAGCTAGACTCGAACGGGAACTGGTGCACGACAACGGGCCTTGCTGCACTCTTGGTTACGACACTCCCGGGGGATATGCTTAGGATAACTCTCACTTTCTTTACAAATCATTATGAAGGGTTTATGAGTATATACTTCCTCAAAGAAAACATATTTATGATTATGGATTATATCCATAGATAGTTCAATTTATGTTTAGTGTTTTATAAGTATGGGATTATGTATTTTGATGCATAAACTGATCTAGTTTATGCCATTTTTTAGAAATGGCGCCTAGTGGAAGAAATGGAAACCGTATCAATGCACGCACTCCATGTAGGGATTGCCCTCCTGCTCAAGATAATTATAGTGGGGCTGGTGATGCAACTGGTGCCGATCAGCTAATCACCGTACTGGGACAACTTACTCAGGTTATGAATAATAACCTTACCCGTATGGAGCACCCTGATCCGCAGCGTGGAGGATCAATGTTAGATCGATTCATGAGACAACAACCACCAACGTTCAATGGGAGTACAAATCCCTTAGTAGCTGAGCAATGGATATTTTCCCTAGAGAAAATATTTCAGGCTTTGGGGAGCAGTGAAAGGGAAAAAGTTATCATGGCAGTTTACCGCCTCACTGGAGATGCTGATCAATGGTGGTCATTGATTCAAAACATGAAGGAAGATGATGAAGTATCAAACATGGAATGGAGGGAGTTCAAATATCTGTTTTTAGAAAAATACTTTCCTCGCGACCATCGAGCAGATATGGAAAGGCAATTTCTGAGTCTGAGACAAAAGGAGGATGATAATGTCACAAAGTATGAGGCTAACTTTACAAGGTTAGCGAGGTACGCTGGTGATTATATTCGCAACCCAAGAAGTAAGATTGATCGTTTCTTTGATGGGTTAAAACCATTTCTCCGTCGAGCATTAGTCTCACAATCCTTTTCATCGTACGAAGACATTGTCTCATGTGCTATAAAGACCGAAAAGGAATTCTCTAAGTCTTATGACTTTAAAGCAAAGCAAGAGAAGAAGAGACCTGCTGATCAATCTGGGAATGGAAATAAGGGGAATAAGGGAAAGGTTGAATATCCATCTTGTGGTAAGTGCGGGAAGAAACACCCCGGTGCTTGCCTGAAGGGAATGGGAGTCTGTTACAAGTGTGGTGAAAAAGGCCACCAAGCTCATGATTGCAAGGGGAAGAAGGAAGCTACCAATGTTCAGTGCTACAATTGCAGGGAGATGGGGCATTATGCAAATGCATGTCCTAAGCGTCAGGAGAACTTACCTCAGAAAAGGCCAAGGGATCAAGGCCAGGCTTATGCTATCACTACTGCTGAGGTAGAAACTCCGAAAGACGTGGTGGCAGGTAATTTAATGGTTTCCTCAAGTTTAGCAAATGCATTATTTGATTCTGGATCATCGCATTGTTTCATATCTTCCCAGTTTGCTAAGAAAATTAGATATTTCCAATTTGATTTAATAAGGGAGTTGTCAGTTAAAACTCATAAGGGAAGTATCGTTGCAACAAAGTTTTGTGAATCAGTCCCCATTAGAGCACATAAATTTTCTTTATCTGCTGATTTCATCGTCATACCTATGATTGAGTTTGATATAATCCTCGGTATGGACTGGCTTTCGGACTATGATGCGAAGATTTATTGTAAGAAGAAAGAGGTTACGATTCTTGATGATAATGATAAGGAGCACCTTATTTTTAGAGCAGAATCGTCACCACCTAATTCTTATTTAGATCCACCCCCTGTAGCTCAACTTAATTCAATTATCGGGGAGGAAGAGAATGAAATAACTGTCGGTGAGGAAAGGAATGTTCAAATAGAGGATGTACCTATTGTGAAAGAGTTTGTAGATGTATTTCTGGAAGATTTACCTGGACATCCTCCAGAACGAGAAGTAGAGTTTTCCATTGATTTAATTCCTGGATCAAGGCCTATATCGAAGACCCCTTATAGAATGGCCACTGTAGAGCTAGTCGAACTAAAGAAACAACTAGAGGAATTGAGTAATAAGGGATTTATTCGCCCTAGTGTTTCTCCATGGGGAGCCCCTGTTCTTTTTGTTAAAAAGAAAGATGGATCTATGAGGTTATGTATCGACTACAGGGAGATCAATGCTATAACGATAAAGAACAAGTATCCCCTACCTCGTATTGATGATTTATTTGACCAACTGCATGGAGCTCAATACTTTTCAAAGATTGACCTTCGATCTGGATACCATCAGTTGTGTGTGAAGAAGGAAGACATTCCGAAAACAGCATTTCGAACCAGGTACGGGCATTACGAGTTTACTGTAATGCCGTTTGGATTGACTAATGCACCCTCTGTATTCATGGATCTAATGAATAGAGTTTTCAAGGAGTATCTCTATGAATTTGTGGTGGTATTTATTGATGATATCTTGGTATACTCCAAAACCTACGAAGATCATGAAAATCACTTGCGCATTATCTTGAAGACTCTGAGGAGGCATGAATTATATGGGAAGTTTAGCAAGTGTGAATTCTGGCTTCAGGAGATTTCTTTTCTTGGCCATATTGTCTCTAAAGATGGAATCTCTGTTGATCCTTCTAAGACCAAGGCAATCCAAGAATGGCCAGCACCTACGAGTATAACTGAGGTACATAGTTTTATTGGTTTGGCAGGTTATTATCGACGTTTCGTCCAGAATTTTGCCCGATTGGCTAACCCATTAACGAAGCTCACACGTAAAGGGGTTAAATTTGTTTGGACAAAAGAGTGTGAAGAATGTTTCGAAGAACTGAAGAGAAGATTAGTCAATGCTCCTATATTGACTCTACCATCGGGGAATGATGGGTTCGTTATTTATAGTGATGCATCAAAGAAAGGACTTGGTTGTGTCCTTATGCAGAATGATAGAGTTATTGCCTATGCATCACGACAGTTGAAAATTCATGAACAAAACTATCCTACTCATGATCTCGAGTTAGCAGCAGTGATCTTTTCTTTGAAAATATGGAGGCACTACCTCTATGGTGAAAAATGTGAGATTTATACTGATCACAAGAGTTTGAAGTATATTTTCTCACAAAAAGAACTCAACATGAGGCAAAGGAGATGGCTTGAATTACTCAAGGATTATGATTGTACGATACACTACCACCCGGGGAAGGAAAACAAGGTGGCAGATGCTTTGAGTAGAAAAGACCATGGAGTTTTGAACAATATGAGAATTGAAAGGGATCCAATTTTCATGGATCTAGTGAAAATGGACATGGGAATAACCAGGGAAGGTGAAACATCAATGCTTTTTCAAATGGTTGCCAAACCATCTTTACTAGAAAGGATTAAGAGTTCTCAGACTGATGATGAAGAATTCCAAAAGAAGATTAAAGCTGTGAATGATGGGAGATTGAGAGACTTTGCGTATGAAGGTGGAATTTTGAAATTCGGGAAGAGACTTTGTGTTCCCAATATACCTGATCTAAAAAGGGAATTGCTGGATGATGCTCATAGTTCCAATTTCTCTATACACCCTGGGAGCACCAAAATGTATAGAGATTTGAAGGAACATTTTTGGTGGGACAACATGAAGAGGGAGATTGCTGATTTTGTGTCAAGATGTATGGTTTGTCAACAAGTGAAAGCTGGAAGGCAACAGCCTGGAGGAGTCATGCAACCTCTTCCCATACCGGAGTGGAAATGGGACAATATTACGATGGACTTTGTCATGGGGCTACCAAAGACTCCTAGAAGGAACGATGCAATATGGGTTATTGTCGATCGTCTTACCAAGTCAGCACATTTTCTTGCTATAAGAGAAGATCTACCCCTGGAACGTCTAGCAAGACTATACATTAATGAAGTTGTGAGACTTCATGGAGTACCCCTATCGATTGTTTCTGATCGTGATCCCCGTTTTACTTCAAGATTTTGGAAAAGTCTTCAGAAATCCCTGGATACTGAACTTCATTTGAGCACTGCTTACCACCCCCAGACAGACGGACAATCAGAACGGACTATTCAGACCTTAGAAGACATGTTGAGATCTTGCTCACTTTATTTTCAGGGTATGTGGGATCAATATTTACCACTAGTAGAATTTTCCTATAACAATAGCTTCCATTCGAGTATTCAGATGGCACCATATGAAGCGTTATACGGAAAGAGATGTCGTACACCAACCTGTTGGGATGGCGTTGGTGAAAGAAAACTTGTAGGCCCAGAACTGGTGGAGGAAACGGTGGAAAAGGTGAAGGTAATCCAAAATCACATTAAAGCAGCTCAAAGTAGGCAGAAGAGCTATGCCGATAATCGAAGGAAGGATTTGGAATTTCAAGTCGGTGATCATGTTTTCCTGAAGGTATCTCCATGGAAGGGAGTCATACGTTTTGGTAAGAAAGGTAAATTGAGTCCCAGGTACATCGGACCTTTCGAAATTCTAGAACGAATTGGGGCTGTAGCTTACCGATTGGCAATGCCGCCAAGTCTCTCCAAAGTTCACGATGTGTTCCACGTATCTCTGTTGAGAAAATACATGCCTGACCCAACGCATGTACTCACCTATGAGGAATTAGAACTGGAACCGGATCTGTCTTATTGTGAAGAGCCCGTCAGGATTCTTGATACAAGAGAACAAGTACTGAGAAACCGGACGACGCGTCTGGTAAAAGTTTTGTGGAGAAATCATAAGATGGAAGAGGCAACGTGGGAACCCGAGGAACTTATGATGAAGAACCACCCGAGTCTTTTTATGCAGTAATACCCTAGAAATTTCGAGGACGCAATTATTTGAAGGAGGGGATAATGTAACACCCCAAGCTTCTATGGTACGCTTCTCTTTGAATAATGTGATAGCGTGTGTTGTACGCAACACCGAGTTCTAACACACCATAACTAATCAAACTAGCCGTTATGAATAGTAATACCTACTTTTTGAAATTATATATATTTTATATTTGAAAATGGACTTCATTTTTGGATTCGGAATATCGAATTTAGCCTAGGGTGAAATTTTGGTACATTTCGGATAACTTTCATATTTTGATGAATAGTGAAAATTACTAAATTTTAATTAAAAACAACTTTTTTAATCAAATTAATTACTAGTGATAAATTATGAATTTGAGTGGTTTTAAAGTATATTTAGAATATATTTTTACCATTTAATATAATTTTGGTCATTGGACATAATTTTACAATTAAACCGAACATAAACAAGTGTCAATCTTTTGATAGTTATTATCTCTTAAAAACACGCTTTTTGTTTTAACAGCGGGAATTAATTTTAAATTAATTTCTGCCACTTCTGTGTTTTGAATTTAGGAAAATGGATTCCATATTTGGAATCAGGATGTTCAAATTGTGTAAATAGGTAACTTTTATTTTTAGACATTTTGAATAGTTACTGTGGTAAATATTTTATTTACCATGGTTAAAGGGTAAATCCGGTAAATAAGGGTTAAAAAAATAATATTATAATAATAAAAAATTACCCTAAAACGTGTCCTAACCTTATTGGTGGACACATACCCGACCATGGGCATCCTTGGGTCAATTTGGGGACCCCTTGGAGCCACTTGTATGTGGTAGGGACACTTTATATTAATAAAGTTAAAATAAAAATAAAAATGGCATAAGCTTACATCTTTTAGAAGAACAATTTTTACATAGGGTTATACATGTTGGATTTTCGATTATAAATATTCATTAGAAAGATAAAAAGATTTCCTACATAATGATATTTTATTTATAATTTTTATACATTAAATAAGTTATTTTATTTATGACACAATGATGATGCAGTAATTACTATAATAGTGAAAAATTAACATAATTGATATTATAAATACCCAAATAAATATAATATGAACCTTTTAATGAATTAAACTAATTTTCTAGGATAATATGATATATTAGGATTGATTTAATGGACTTTTTTCGAAGTAATCAATCTTTTATGAGTTTCACAAAAATCAACTATTGAATAGTGTCAAAATTGACATAAAAGAGTTCTTAAAACAAATATTATATTATTAATTGATATTAAATTATTAAAAATCTAAGGTTCGGCCAAGAGACTTATATTATGATAGGTTAATCATTAATGGACCACTTGGGGGTTTCTTGGATGTATATAGTAAGTTTATTAACCATAATATATAAAAATACAAAGAGACATTGTAAAAGTGAAACTAATTAACTTAGAGTTAATACTTAAAGATAAGGTTAATATAAGTACCCAAACCTGTATAAATTCTATTGGATGAGTTGTTTTCGACCTATCCCCACCTCATACTTTGAATAGTCAACTTTGGAGCCTTTAGAAACCGAATATGAATTTATTATAAATTAATATTTCTAGCTTTTCCAAAGGTGCCCCTCACCCCTCTTATAAAAGGGCACTCCTCCTTCTCATTTCTTCACACCTTCAAAGCCTTTTGGTTCGGCCAAACTCTGCCCAAATACTCTCCCAACATCCCTCAATACAACCTAGAGGCCTTAGTTTGATCAGAAAGCCAACCTAAGGATCCCTTTTGATCAAATCAAAAGGAAGAACCCGAAGAAGAGGTAATGATTTCACCACCCTTTTCTAAGTTCATTTCTTCTTCCACTTCTTCTTCCTTTGTTCTTACCATTCTGAAATAATAACTCCAGTATCTCACATATACTGTGATGTTATTATAAATATGGTACAATCATATTCAGTATTCTATCCACCCTTTGAATAACATGTCACCATACGTGCGTACGTACGGCTTACCGTCTCCACGTCGTGGTGTAATTGTTATTCAATATAATATTATTTGGATGGGTATAATAATGATGTGTAACTCATGTAAATAATAAATATAACATGTTAATGATTCTGTATATATGATATACCATCCATTTATATATTATTTTAATATCAAAAGAATGATATTGTCGCTCGTGCGTACGTACGGACTACCGTCTCCACGAACGCGATGAGATTCATTCTCCATCGTAACCATTAAAGCGTAATTATCATTTTATGATTTAAAAATGATGTTTAAGGACTTGATATCATTCTGGATATGAATAATATACAACCTATCCTTTACAAACATGTCTTACGTAACAAAACATATGAAAGAAAACAAGTAAGTTAACACCCGAAACAACGATAATACTAAGATATTATTATCAAATCAATATTAAAAGATCATATATGATATCATATTAATGTATATGATTCTTGTATAATTTAATAACAATTATTTCACCATTATACAGGAGGTTAACCTACCACAACCAAGGAAAAGTACAAGGTAAGGGTTATTTCACAATCTCTTCATTATCTGAGGTTGTATTATACGTAATAATCTAATGGGATCTCTTTATCATCCACATCCATGTTTCTTCGAAATGTATTTCAAAACATTTTTACTATTTACAAGAATATGGGTTAAAGTCATTTATACCCTTGTTTGACTTTTTATAAGAGGTTTATAAAGGAATCTTTCCGTCGTTTTCAAAACAAGGTCCTTTTTAACCTTTTCGACAGAATTGAGGTAAGAATGTTTTTTTTAACTTATACGGCGGGTGCGGTTATTTTCCGCCATTATAAAATCGTCGAAGCTTCCCATACAAGCTTATATGAATATTTTCAAAGAAAATGTTTTATTTTATATGGATCTTAAATGATTTCAAAATAAAAGGAGATATTTCTTTAAAAAGAATTTTGATTTCATCTATGTCAACATCCTTTGATGGATTTTAAGATTATTTGAAGTTGATTTATTATGATACAAAACTTCTATATTGTATTGAAGGTTTTGTGATATGTTTGACTGTGTATGTGCTATTTTTATACCATTCATAGTTTATTGTGAAAGTATTGACATTTCGTATGCTAGTTTTAATACGAATGTTTATGTTATGTTTAAACCTTTTCATATGGGAATGCATTGGACTTAATATGTGACGGGTGGAGCCCGCTATAGCTCCTCGATGCATCGGTAGGTCTCATGAGACAAACTAGTGTCTTGGCACAAGGCCTTGACAAAATCTTATTTGTAGTCTTGGCATGAGGCCTTGGCTATGTGGTTATGATAGTCTGGCATTATGCATTCCAACATTATGAAAGTGGTTATTGATTTTTGCATGTGATTATTCGATTAGTAGAATATCCATGTGAATAAGTAAATGGCATTATTTCATTTTACTTTTGCCATACCATGTTAAAGTTCAATTTTAAAAGGCTTTTGTTTTAGTAATGCATTGCCTTAAATGTTTATTCTTATTTATGAAAGTTTCCGCTATATTGTTATCCTTACTGGGCATTTGAGCTCACCCCTTTTCTATGTTTTATTTTTCCCCAGGATGTGAAGAAGTAAATTATGAATGACCTGCAGGGATATTATGAGGGGATAGTAGTGTGGATTATGGAGACATTATGTTGTTGTAGTAGTTTTTCATTTTATGATGTAATGTAAAACTTATGAATATATCTAGTGTTTCCAAGGCTACTAAACCAATCGGTCTTTCGAGATTTGATCTTTCTTGTGATCATGCCAATGTTATGTAATAATGCACCGACTCTGGGTAACTGGGGTCGGGGCGTTACACTGATACTTTCCATTGAAGCTATTTCCAACTTGATAATATTTTTTTATTTATGATACATTCATTATTTGTTCATGAAATAGGTTTCGGATGAAGGATTTTCAGTTTTCTTCCCTCTACGGTGCATAGGATTCAATTATTTGAGCATCTTCAATGATCTCTATTGAAATGGAGAACATAAACGGTGTTGCGTGATTCAAGGTCTTCCTCTTCAAATGAAGTAGGTTCGTGTTCTCCATGGGGACAGTAGTCTGTCACCGTCATTGGTGCTTCTTTAACTTAACTGGTTCACAGTTATTTTACTTAATTGGTTAGCAGATCATTTTTGATTTGTTTGTTCGTCAAGATATGATTTCACATCTAATTATATGTGTTTGAATGGTAAAGTGATGGTTTAGTTGAAGCTGTTACCTAACAATCTTAGACCACTACATACATAGGGTCTTCCAATCTTCTAGATAAAAATGTTTGTATCACATATTTACTTATTTTATCTCTTCTCTTACATTTCTCATATTTCTATTTTCATTATATTTTTTCTCTTCCACCCATTTTTTAAAACAAAGGATTATTTTCATTCATTATTCTATCATCATAGTTCATTGACTATGCTCAGGTTTCTTTAATTCAGGTTGACAGGATTTGTAATCATCTTTTAATGATGGTATCTCACTGGATAAAGGGTTTATTTAGTTTTACTACATCTTTAATGATTTATGAAATTCTATTTTTAATGTTCAATGGTTTTCATTTTATCTTTCATATGCCCTTTGTATTATTATCATCATTCATCATTATATAAACAAAAAAACAAAATTATTAGAGATTTAGTTGTTTTATCTCTTCTATTAATATTTTAGTATCTCTATTTGCTTAAGATTTTTTCTCACACCATGACAATATATCTGTTCTTCCATTTCATCAATTGAAACAACTATTTAATTCATTAAGACTATATTTATTCATATATTCATTTTTTTAGGGTTCATAATTTGTTCGACCTCTTCAATGGAAATGTGGTGGTTTAGTAGACGATGTAACAAAAATATCCTAGATTTCATTTTATATAGGGTCATCCAATTTGTGATCGAAAAACATTTGTATCATAGATTTAGTTATTTTATCTCTTCTATTAAATTTTTAATATTCTATTAGCTTAATAGTTTTTTGCTTCCATCAGTTTTTCAAATCAAATGATAACTTCTTTTCTTGATTCTATCATCTTTGTTCACTGATTCTACCCATTTTTTTTATTTCAGGTTTACATGTATCGTAATCATGTTTACTACATGTTTTCAACAAAAATAGAGGTTACACTGCATACTCTTGAATTTGATCATTTCTTGTAACATGTAATACTGTTTCAGTTGATAATGCATTCATAATTTTTTAATGTTTTTCAAATGCTTTTAAATTTATTTTAAAATGTTTTAGAAATTATTGGACATCTTCAACTTTCATACCCTATAATCAGGAATACCAACCAAAACATCCAAACTATTTTAGATGATGAGATGTTATTCATATTCTCTTCTAACTTCATTTGATTGAAATATTACAATTAACAACAATTTTTTTTATTTTATTATAGAGGCTTGAGAATTAACTGCAGCATATGGGGAGATTATACCAACATAATGACTCAATACTTGGAAACAAACAATGACCCTTCTATGGGTACTTATCATGCAATTAGTAAGAGACAAAATATTGAGTTGTATGCTTTCCAGGTAACTATATATTTTTTATATTTTTCACCCTTAATTTCGGTAATTAAACCATCTTTTGTAAGTTTCAGTTTATTGAAATATATACATTAGAAATGATGGTTTTTGTGTCTAAAATGGGTGGTTATTTGTTTAAAATAGTTTCTTATTTGTTTTAATAAATATTGTTTCATAATTTCTATTTACTAATTTTTGTTTAACCATTTCTGTTTAATAAATTCGTTTAAACCATTTCTGCTTAATGAAATTAAAAATGGGGTTTTTTGCACTGTGGTTTCACATTTGAGGCTAGATATACAAATCCACTATTCTACCAGCATTTGAAGATAAGGATGTTAAATCTGTATGTTCTTTCCAGATTCGTTAAAGCATTTTTTATCCTGTATATGTGGTCTATTGCATCTTGCATTCTTTCGTTGTTGTACTACCTTATTATTATTACTATATAAATTATTGTGGTTTTATTTAGTTGATCATGAGTTTTTATTGATCAATGGTTCAATTTTTGGCATTTTAAAATTTTTATGATGAGGAGTTTCATTTACCTGCACATTTGGAGATACTCCAATCCAAAAAATTCTTAATTCTCAATTGATGTAACCACTTTTAATTTTCCAAATCGTATTCATTCTTTTGAACATAACTCATAAAAAGTTCTTTTTATCATTGATAATGAGCATTACATTTGAAGCTTCACTGACACCTTCGATGAAAAGCAGTTAATAATGTTTACAAATTTTTCAATACTATAACACTAATTATGCACATTAAATTTTTGTTTTGTTTGACACAATACAGGAACATCATTGTAGTGGTTCTTCAGAGGTAAGTAGTGGTGTTGAAAATATGAAGGGTGCAATGTTCTTCAACATTTCCAATTTCTATATTCCACAACCAAAAGCCACCAAAATCTTATATTCTTTTATTCTTTTCTTGATAGCATCATCATACTGATAGGTCTTTTACTTTGTACGTTGTCTCCAGAATAGTTGCTTCAACCTCAGAAATGAAATATACTAAGCTGCAAAAATGATAACTACAATAACTATTATATTAATTGCACTTTTATCTCATTACATTCATTACTATTAGGGGTTTTATATTCCTTACATATTCCAAGGCACAGTTATTTTCAATTTCACTTATCTACAATTAATTATATGATATGTGCTTCAATGATTACACATGCCATATTATGTTACATATATATTCTTTTTAATTATTTTTCTATGAAAAAAATATTACTGCATGATTTTGAATATGATAAAGTGATTCAACATAATTTGTTGATTTGTCAAGACACCCCAGGATCATAAAGTCATCATAGTTACCTGGACATGTCAACGATGGAAAATTTCAACTGGGATTGAAAATCTTTAGTAAAGTTTTTTACTGCAACCACAATGTACTATTGAATATTCTTGTTCTTTGTTAACTTTTTTAGATAACTGTTTTTTACACGCTGCAAGGATGAGGAATGAAACAAGTGATTGAAATGATTTATTTTTTATACTATTCAATACCATAATATTAATTTATATTGCAAGGCCATGTTTTAGTGGTAAATTTTTGTTAAATTGTGCAATTATGAAATAGGTATCAATTTATTGCAGTTATCTGTTTGGATATTACATTATCTCATTTAAAAAACCCATTGGTATTTGGTGATCTCTGGTCCTTAAACCAATATTAGTCATTTATATTGCAACACCATATTTGAATTCAAACATTCTGTTATACTGTACAGTGATGAAAGAGGGAAGTAGTTATTTATATGCTATGTTCAGTATACTATACAATTCCAGAATGGCCAATTTAATCTATTTAATTGTATGAATCAGTTCTCAAATTTTAATATTCTTTACTGTTTATTAATCTTTATTATTATTATTATATTTGTAGATTGATGTTGCTGGATGAATCTGAAGGTGTAGATTTATTTCAACAATACCTTCTTCCAAGAAGCCTGTATAACATGATCTACCAGAAAAACTTCTACATAAATGAAGGTAAAAAAGGTAGCAACAATTATTAATTGGGTTTTTTCATTATGTATTCCCATTTATCATCTGCTTAGATGTGTTTTTTATTATTACGAACACTAATGTATTTTTATTTCTCATTCATATATAAGTGCAATCTCCTTCCAAAATTAATAATTGTTCTTTATATATCCATTATTAATTCAAGTATTTTAATTGTGTATCCATATTTTATGGACTCCTATCCCATTTTTATGCACCAACACATTTTGTTCGCAATTTTTATGAAACTGTTGTTCTTTTCAATGAATTATTTCCACTTATGGTTTCTAATTACTACCCATTGTATAGTTTACTACTTTCCTAATTTCTTTTGTTTATCCAAAATATTGTATTTCCTTCATAAAAGCAGTGAACCATATTGTCATGAGAATGCATAAACTAATAATTTTGTTTCATCACCGTGCAAATGGACGGGTGAGTACTATTTTTTTTAAATTTTTTGTACTGAATAAGTTTTATAAAAATATTAATGAAAACCCGACTTTATTTATCCCATTAGTGGGAGCACCTATTTTATTCTAAAAGCCTTTTTTAAAATGTTTTTCAAAATTATTTTCAAAATGATTTGGTAAAGAAATTTTTACCCTTTCTGTATTTTACCACTATTTTCAAAGTAATATTGTTGTCCCTTTTGGAATAAGGAATTTTTTAACAATTATCCATGAAAAAGGAATATTATTTTCACCTTGTACGACTTGTATGGATTTATCCACCATCATTTCTTGGAATCCACCAATTAATTTTTAAAATTTTTCTCTTTAATGTTTTATTTCAAAAGATATTTTCAATATAATATACTTTAAAAAAAATTTTAGGAGAAAAGGATATTATCATCAATATTATTTTGAAAATTTATTTTTATACTTCATTAACATCAAAAACCATTTAATTTACTCAACTTATGGTATATTGTATTGATACCATACATTATCTTCCTCTAGATGGTTCATGATTGATTTGGAAAAGGATAATACTCTCATTAAATTCCATAATTAATTTTAATACCATTAAAATATTAAATTTCATATAATCATTTTATATTGAAATTACCTTAAATATCCATATCATTTTTCATGGTTATGATTATTGCATGAACCATATACCATTTTTCATATAGTGTTTACTTTGAAAGTTTTTTTATTTTTTGGGGAAATATTTATAAACTCATATAATTTATTCAATATTCATATTTTATAAGTATCATTGATTATTTTAAAGATTTTTTCATGCAATATAGAGCTTCGAGAAAAGATAATACATTCCCTATGGGTTTCAGATTAGTTAATGAAAGCTCTACGGGTTGGAGACTAGTGAATGAAATCCCCTCGAGGAAGCAGTAGTCTCATTAGATAATTCTGTTGGTGACACATGTTTTAGATTTGATTACAAGTAGAATAGAGTTGTAAGATACGTTTTGGGGACTAGTTAATGAAATCCCCTCGATGCATCGGTCATCTCATGAGATGAAGTAGTTGGCTAACCATCATAGATGGTTTTTTACCCGACTATTAAACTATCTTGTGAAAGGTATTGTTAGTAATATATTTTCATGTGCCTCAGACATGATGTCCAATAATAATTCATTGACATTATATTAGTTTTAGTTAATATTCATATATGAGATTTTTTGTTGAAAATTTTTTGGAGACATTTCATTTCAGTTTATAGATAACATGGAATGTGTGTTTAGTTATATACCATGCCATATTTATTTTTCATTATCTAGTTATTTGAATAGAAAGTTTTTCTAGTTATTAACTTTCCATGTTTATTATTCACTTCCTTCAAAATTTATTGTTTATATGGAATGTGAGTTTATTTTTTACCATGTAGTAATTATTATTCTCATTGATTCATTATTTCTTCTGCTACATTTACCCCTTACCGAACATTTGATCTCACCTGTATTATGTTTCTTTACCTAGGAATCCAAGAAGCGTACTGCAAAAGATTTATAGGGATTTTCTATATGGATTAGAGTTATCCTCAATGTTATTTATTTAGATTGATGATTTTTTTATTAGTGTATTAATTTATAATAAAAGAAACATTTTTATATCTGGTTTACTAATACTACTATACTAATTGGTACTTCGTGGATAAATTTCTTGTAATAATGCCAATATAATTGATAGCATACACTAGTATCATGGTTTCTGGGGTAGGGTCACTAGTGTTAGTATCAAAGGAAGTTTACTAGACACATTTGGAACTAGATTTAGGAAAAATAGGTTAGAGAACATTACCCTAAAGTATAATTTGAGTATAAGTATAGATGAAAACCCTAGAATTTTGGTAAAGTGTATATTATGTGGGTCTTCATGGAAATAAAACCCTATTGAGATACTAAAAGTAGATGTGGTCCAGGAAAAGATGTTACTTTGATTAGTAAGTATGAAAAGGTGTTTGAGACCTGATTTAAGGTATCCTAGTACATGAAAACAGGACTTACTGTGCACATAGTTTGACAATCTTAGGGTATATTATTAGGATAATTCACTTTTTCTTTACAAACCATTATGATGAATTTGAATTGATAATGACAATAAATCATAAAGGTTAAAAATATGGTATATTAGATTGAAGATAAGGTTTTAATATTTAGTAATCCATGAGATGATATTATGGAAACCATTAGACCAAGGAAAGATCTATTTTAAATTAAAATAGATGATGTTATTATATATTTTGGTTTTATTTAAAACATCAGTTAAAAGGATATTTAGTAATTAAACATATTTCAAGGATGTACATCATATTTGTATTGGAAATTAAATTAATCTTGTTTTAGAAAAAGACAAAATATAAGATGGGTGACCACCAATCATGTTTGACAAGGTTGAGAGACTTGAACCCATGACCGAAGGTTGATAAGGGTTTCACACCGACCATTGACCAACACAACTTCATAGTTATTTTTTCATTGTTTTCATTTAATCGATTTGATGAATAAATCTTAATAATAAACTTTTAGTATCAGTTTTGAGGATTGAAGATTAATCTATTAACCATATTGGTTTTGGAAGATAGTTAAAGGAAAATAGTTATACATTTCACTAGTTTATAGGCCTTACGATTCTTTAAAATATTCGTTACTGCTCCAGGAATAAAAAACCATTATTGGTAATTAATTTTTTGGAGTAAAGGGATGAATTATAAATTGATCAATGAATAACCAAAATTAGGTTTGTTCATATAATATTGAAACCTATAATGTGTTATTATTTCAATTTATTTATTTTCAGTAAAAGAATTACCTATATTTAGGAAAATGTATTAGAAATAAAATGTTGTCATAATACCTTTTTTTAAAAATATGGCGTTCAAAATCATCAATGATTTATGGATTTGAGGCACTAGACATTCTCTTTTTCATTAAATTGTTTTTGATTGATGAACTCATTAAACACCTATAAATATTTACAATTTTTCTCCATGTATGTATCTCTAAATTCGACTAATGTGCTCTTAATTAGAGATCTTGTTACATGGTAGTCCATGTGAAATTTGTACTTCACATACTCTATTTCCCTAAGGATATTTTATGACCCCTTCTCATGATGCGGGACTTAAACATAGGAAACATAAAATAATATGTCACCAAGATCATGTTTAAATTCTAAGAAAACAATTTAACTAAGGTGGAAAGAATATAACACCCCAACATTTTAAAGTAAGAACCTTGTATTAACTAGAGTTTTTCACACACAACTCCAACTGTAAAAAGGGAATATAATAACCTTATTCTTTAAAATATATATTATATATTAAATAAATATCAAATATTTTATAGTTTTTAAAACATGAAACACCAGGTTTTCTTATGTTACATTCAATAATGACCTTCCTCGATAACTTGCATTACATGAAGAGAGACCTTACTCGATATCATGTGTTATATGCAAGAAAAAGATTTACTATACAATAATATATTAATAAAATAATATTATGATATGAACTATCCATTATGATAGAGTTTATAAATATTATTAACTATCTCATGAAAATTTATGGTTCATATAAATATATAATTAATAAATTGGTTACCAATTAATGAGAAACAATAATAAGAACAAATTAGATATAAAAAAAGTATTATAATATTTTTCATTCTGAAGGACTTCTGTCTTGATAAAAGAAATTAATTAAAAATAGTTACTTATTTTAATGAAATATATATTTTATATATTCAATCAAATATTTTTTATATTTATCCATTATGTTTGATATGCATAAGATTACAACAAACCCTAATTTACACATAAAACCCTATATTTTTATAAATGAAATTTTATGCCTTTAAATGGAGAACCCATTTTAAATTTGAATTTTGAAACATTAATTGATTTAATATTGTGAAATAAAATTTATATTTGAAATAAATAACATAAAACTTATGTTAGGCTAAATTATTTATATTTTTCGAGAACATATCACTTTTTAATGAATCGTTAAAAATATTGAAGTTTAGTTCAAAACAACATTTTGTTTTATATTATTTATAAGGATAAATTATATTTTATATTGGTATTAAAGGTTAATTATATCATATTTTTATAAATTAATTAAATTTAGTTTTTTTGGATTAATTTCACTTTTTTGTTGAATGTAAAAACTAATCAATCTTCTGGACCATTTTACTTTAAAACAAGCATTGTTGTCCTGCTTATGGGATGAATTTTCAATTCACTTCCTCCACTTCTGTCATTGTAATTTGAACAAATGGACTCCATATTTGTAATAAGAATAATTTCTAATTTCTAATATGGTCAAATTAGTTTAGGAACAAAAATATTACTGAATGTGATAAAAATTAATTACAATTATTAAGGAAAAATTGAGATAAATAAAGGAACAAACCTTTAAATTAATGGACAAATTGACCAATACACTTGTCCAATACCATTTTTTAGGATTATATTTGAAATTAACCTTCCATTATTTTTTTTTTGGTTTGATATGATTTTTTGGGAAATATCAAGTGTACACCTAACATGTTTCCAAAAATTCCAAGTGAGCCTTTTTCCTTCCCTATAAAAGGCTACCAACTCTCCCACTTCTTCACGCCTCTATAACCACATTGGATCAGACATGATATTCCTAAATAGATTCAAATAATCCCTAAAAAAACCTTTAATCCTCCCTTTGGGAATAAATCCTTCCATTTAAATCTTTTGGTTTAAACCGAAAGATGCTACCAGATTAAGAGGTAATGTCTTTAATCAATCTTTTTAGTTTCATTTCCGTTATCCAATCCATATAATATTATTATTATTTTATTACATAAAAAAGTATAAAAAAGTATACCTGTATTTTATATGTTTATATTTCATCCTAAACCTCCAAACACCTACATCTAATAGTTAACAAACATACTGTTTCTATGTACAATGAACAACTACCGCATAAAATGATGATTGTTCATTTTTCCCTTACCACCTTTCATGGTGTCCATTAAGATAGATAATATATTTATATATTTTATAAATAATATTTATCATGTCGTAATAATTTTCTAATCCTTTAATAATACATATGTTTACTACTTTCCATTTTATGTTAATATGATAATTTCATTTGAGGAAGTGTTGACTATCGCCCCATCCGAGCGATGTGATTCATTCACACAATATAGGTAATGTATAAATCAAGGTTATAATTAAAAATATGAGAAATAAAAGTTAAGTATCTAATATTATTGACAAAATTAACTTTGTTCATATATATATATATCATTTTCTTTATTACCCTTTCACTCACATAAAAAGTGATAATGTCAGTCGTTAACATGTGCACTACCACATCCTCAACATGATATGAATCATTTTACATTAAAATAATTAAATATATAAGTATATATGTTAAATAACATGATATTTATTATATAATTATCATTAAATAAAGACATGTCTTTACTTACCTTCTTTTCATAAAGATAATTGAAAAATGGGAAAGTTACTCATGCGTATGTAGTGCATACCATCTCTATGATTGTATCATTGATTCATTTTCATAAAAATATTTAAGGATTATTTTAAAAATTATAATTGATATATGAATATGGTAATTATATTATTATTATTATTCTTTAGAAGTTATATAATTTCAAATTTGACCATAGTTTACCTATAAAAGTTTTTTTCGACATATAACCCGAATTTGGTCAAAACAACTGATGTAAGCATAATTTTTTATCTAGTTTTACACAACATGGAAATATGTGAAATAAATGTAAGTATTAACATGATAAAGGTTATAAAGAGAGTATACATTTAACATATCTTTATTATAATGTTATATAAAGGGTGTTTAACTAAAAGGAAACTGAAGGTAATAGATTCATATCTTACCTTCCTTCTGTGAGACATACATTACCATTATACGCTTAATTTATTATAAATGGTGTATAAGATTCTACATTTAAATGTAACACAATAAATTATTTTATATTTATTGTATTTAAATTATTCATTTAATGATTATTTCTTTTGGGTCTTCCAATTCAATGTTACCATATTAGAAAGGGGTTCTCATATCACTTTTTACATCTATGAGATAAATGTCATGTCCACTACTTTCATAATTTTTGTGGTGTATCTACTACCCATTTTTATATAATATCATTAATAATTTTAGATTCATGGTATCTTAAATATTAATATAATATTATTATTTCAGGAGATTTATTATTTCAAATGTTTCAATGTGGAATGAGACACTTTGGAATGCATAAAAATTATTTTACTCAAGGCCAATCCTAATGATATTTAAATAGAATTTCCTTTAAAGGAAATTATTTAAACATTTTTAAATAAAATGTTTTATTCTCCTATGGTTTTTCATGACCCTTTTCAATTATAACTACCATTTTTCACTCTTTGGTACTCAAACGGTTTTAAAAAATGTTTTTAATAAATCCCAACGTTATTTATCTCTTTAGTTGGAGAACATATTTGCTTATAAAAGATACATTTTATTAAAAAAAATTCAAAAAAAATTTCAAAATGAATTGGTAAATAAAGTTTTACCATTTTTTATTTTACTCATGTTTTTTAAGATTCTTTTAATTGATTTAAAGACAAGGAAACTTTTTATCCTTTAACCGTGAAAAATGGAATGTTTTTTTCCTTGTATGGCTTATATAAATTTACCCACCACCATTCCATTGAAGCACCTCATTATGTTTTAAATAATTATTTTAAATGAAAATTTCTTCAAAATGGATTTTAAAATAAAAATGCTTTCAAAATATTTTTCAACAGTAACTGATATTTTCCTCAAGCACATTTTTAATAGATATTATTTTTGTTCATCAAAATCGATAACACATTGTTTTACTCCACTTTGGGTATATTGAATTGATACCATCCTTAATAATAATCTAGATAGTTTTTTATTGATTTCAAAAAGGATAGTATGCTCATTTACTTCCTTAATTACTTTCAATCCCCTTGAAATATGCAATTTCATATAATCATTTTACATTGAAATTACCATAAATATCTATATCATTTTTTCATAGAAAGGATTATTCCCTAAACCGTATACCATTTTTCAAAAAGTTTTTACATTGATGGTTACTTTATTATTTGTGGAAATACGGATAAAATTTTATCATTAATTCAACATAGATATTTTATAAGGAACATTTTTTATTTAAAATCTTTGGACACACACTCAATGGGTTGTGGACTGGTAAATTCATGCCCTATGGTTTAGAAACCAGTTAATTTAAGCTCTATGGGTTGGGGACTAGTGAATGAAAGGTCTTTGATGAATCAGTAGTCTCATGGGATGAATTAGATGGAGAAAAACTCTCTTTTTCTTCTATGTAGAATAGTCTTCTAAGACACGAGTTGGAGACCAGTTAAAGAATTCCCCTCAATGCATCAATAGTCTCAAGAGACGAAATAGTTGGCTAACCATCTTAGATGGGTTTTTCCTGATAGATAAACCGTCTTATGAATGGTATTGAATGTAATAAGTTTTCATGTGCCTTAAACATGACTTCCAATATGAAAACATTTCCTTCATATTAGTTTCAGTTATTATTAATCCACGATATTTTCTACCAACATATCTATGGATACAATTATTTTCATTTTATTGATTGCATGGAATGTGTATTCAGTTATTTACCATTTCATATTTATTTATCCTCATTATGTTATTTTAATGGAATATATTTATGTTTATTAACCTTCCATGTTTCTTATGCACTTCCTCCAAAATTTAGTATTTATTTGGAATGTGATTTCTGTTATTACCATGTCATAATTATTATTCACATTAATTCATTATTTCTTATTCTATATTTTTTCCTTATAGAGAATTTGAGATCACCTTTATTATGTTTCTTTACCCTGTAATCTATTTAGAATACTATGAAATATATTTAGGGATTTACTAGATAGATTAGTGTTGTCTATGAGGTTATATTTTATAGAGAGGAAAAAAATATGTCATAATTAATCTATTCATTTATAATAAAAGACTCATTTATGTATTTGTTCTACCAAGACAACTAAATTGATCGGTCCTTCATGGATTTATTCCTTGAAATCATTCCTATATAATTGATAGCAAACACCGAATCTAAGGATTATGGGGTGAGTTCGTAGAACATAATTTAAATATAAATTTTTTTAATTTTATTTAAAGCATCATTTTACAAATTATCAAAACTCCTTTGGTTATTGTTTAAATAAATTCTCAATTAAGGCCTTTTAATTTCAAAAAATTAAAAAAATAACAATGAGAAATTAATATATATATATATATATATATCATTATATATATCCTTACATTATAATTTACATAAAATATATAAATTACACTAACTATATCTATGTAAAATTTTCATTTCCAATTATATGTTCCACCATATAATTTCAAATATTATTTAATATTAATACTTTCTATTATGGATATTAATCCTTTTAAATTTTTTCTAAATATTTAATAATTAATTATAGTAATTTTATTATTATTTAATTAATTAACCCTTAAAAAATTAATTAATATACAAAAATAAACTTTTGAAAAATATATAATGATTTTATAAATTTTATTATTCAATTAATTTTTGAAAAATTAATTTTTTCTACACATATAATATTTTTAAATATATTAATTCAATAAACCATGTAATTACCTATTATATATCTTATTCTATGATAGATTATTAATAGTTTTGACCTATCCTTTGATTCTTAGAATGTCATATTAAACTATTAGTAACAATATCATCATTACGTTACAATGATCTATTGTCCTTAAATTAAATAGTAGAAATTAGTGATGTAACACTCTATGACTATTGATATCATATGATATAATACAACAATAATAAAAAAATTATATTGAACCATTTTTTATGATATCATGTATTGTATGTAGTGATAATTTCTATGATTATGGCATCTAATTTTATAGAGACAACAACAATTAATTTTCTATACATTATTCAACAACATAGAAGCTTCTATCCAATTTTTAAATATAATTTTATATCAAAACTTCTTAAATGAAATATTTTATTATCAATAATTCATATTTCTTAATTTTGAACCTGATTTGAGGAATTAGGATACTTGGTATTTCTTTCACACCATTCATGGTTAAGATCATATAATTAAAATGAGAACATAAAATAAGTCATTCATATAAACCTATAAAATCACTACATTAGATTTGATATTTGGGTTATGAATTACTTTTCATCGATAATGGCTCTCTTAAGTAGATATCAAAAATCCACACTAATCTTTTGTGACAGTTTTGAATAATTAGTTAAATATTTATCCTTTTCTCTAATACTATTGAATGGTTTATAAGGGCCCAACAACACCTGTTCAATGAAATGGAATACATTTAAAATATCAAACCACTAATCACCTTGATATGAAAAAACATAATCCATGTGCATATAAAATTATGAACATGTTACTTTCACCAATTTCTGATACAAAAACAATCATCAATAATAGTGGGTTGATAAAGATCCATTTAGAGAAACCAATGTATTCCTCCCAATATGATTTATCTATGACATAATCTAAATCACATAACACTAAATTGGGATAGTTTTTGTGACCAAACTATGCCAATACCTCTTTTGAATAATGATTAAGGAAGATGATATAATTGAGAGATTTTATAGAATAATCATGACTAAGTATAAATCCCCCATCTCAGAATTATTTTCCTTTTTGTATAGGAATTAGGGAAACTCCTTGATCCTCTATAAATTTAACTATTCATTAAATTTTGAATGAATAAATGGATTTTGTTACAAATATTACATCCTTTGGTTGAATAAATTATATTCAATACATTTATTCTTATGAAATTTCATCTATAAATTGTAGTTTAAGAAGATTATTTATTATTAATTTTTAACATTAAAATTCCTTAAGTAATGATATGGTTTATAAGTGAATCCCACAATCTATTCGAACACATAACAACACCTTACGATATCTCATATGTCATACAATACTATTAATCATATAAAAATCAATATGGTATCATTATATCTTAAATAATGACATGTCACAAAAGTATATTATAAACATGGATTTTATACCACATGATATCCTCTTATCATCTCATATGACATTTCAAATATAAATCATATGTCTATAGGATTTGCGGAATATTTCCATGAATCCAAACATTGAACCCATCACAAGTAATAAAACAGGAGGGTTCAATGAATATATAGAATCATTTCTCAAGAATATGGTTAAAATTATTTTCTTCAATAAAAACATGATTATCCCAAAGAAATTATAATTTTTTTATATATTATTTTTGTTTCTTTCATGTTCATGGTTGTTTTTTTTCAATTTATAGATTCAAAGTTGAATTATCAGAATTTTAATCACTCAATCAAGGAGAATTAACTACATATATTATCAAGAATTTAATAAATATATCAATGCATGGAATATCAATCATCAATAAGCATTCAGTGTATGAAATAACTACATTTGCATGTGTGGTGATATGATTAGACATTTCTACAGTGTGGACCATCAATAGGACCAAAAAATTTTACAAGGGAAATAACTATCGTAAACTATAATTTAACATCACTTAGTCAGGCTTCCATATGAGTTTTTTGATCTCTTATTCATGGGAAAAACCCAAATAATGTTGACTATACTCTAAAATATTCATAATAAGTTATAATTTAGTTGGAAAAAATATTAATATCCTCTTATCTAACTATATAATATTATTCATATTTTGGACTCATAAAAAATAATAAAATTACAATACATTCTATTATAATGAGAGAAATATAATTTTCGCCTAAGGATAGGACGAATAATAGGTAAAAGATGTTTTTGGAAAGTTTCATCACCATTGGGGGAATGTTGGTTAAAAAATTTATAGATAGAAACTTCTCACTAAAAAGGTGAATCTGATAAATGAGATTAAATAAAATTTTCATTAATATATACAATAAAAATTCAAGACATGATATTCATTAAAAGGGTTTATCATAAATTTTATACATTATGAATTAGATGTTTGGATCTAAAATCTAACAATTTATAATTGATTATAGAAAAAATATTGATTCGTGATTGATTATTTTGTAAATTGAGGATTTATATTTAAAATTCATAATGTTACACATGAAATTCACAATGAAATCTATACAAATTAAATCATTTTTAAAAATGTCCATGAAACATAGTGTATAATAATAGAAAATGGTGAAATCCTACAACCCCTGTACATTTGTACAACTATGAGAGACATTTTTAAAAAAATTTGAATGGATTGAAGCAAGGTGTTTGACAGAGATAGTGGTATAAGAATAATTCTATATTTACATGATGATGATAAGGAATGAGAAAGATTACATCAAGGTTGTAATAAATAAATATTTTACTTCCTTCTCTCATGAACTGAAATTATCCAAGAAAAAATGAATCATGAAACATCCACCATTTTAAAATTAAATTTTTGTTAAGGAATATGTCACTAACTACATTGTAAAATATATTTGGTTCATGGAAGAGACTTAAATTAGGTATCTCTCATGGAAATATCAATCTTATTAACCCATATTGGGGAATAATTAGTCTTGCTATTGTTTTCAGGTTTTGTTTGTTTGTTTTTTATGTGTCTAAATTCCCAAATCCAAAAAAGTGTTTTTTCCTCTTTGGTTCCCACGTAACCAAAAATTGGATTTACAATTTTATAATAAAATTATTTTTCCATAAATACAAGTGTAAAAAACTTCTTACTATGATACCTATGTAAAAATCTTATTAGAAAAGGAGCTCAATTCTTAATTGGATGCATCTAAACCCCCTTTGGCCACTCACATTTCACAATATGATGATATTTATAGAGGTACACATGAATATATATAGATTAATGATATTTTAAAAGATATATTATATTTATATTAATATTAATTTAATTAAAACCAACTTCTATAATAATTTAACAATTATTATCAAATTTGTTTCAATACAAATACAAATTTTGGTTAGAATCAACACAAGAATATAGAACAAATAGAATTGTAACCAAGTTCTACCAGGATATAATATAACAATACGAACTCTAATACCCCATGAAAAAGTAATTTGACCATTCTGTAGTCAATTTAATCATCTTTGGTAGTTGTTCCAACCATAAAAATAATATGAAAACCTCGATCAGGAAAATATGATGATGTTTTGATTCCAAAATCAATTGAGTAGATAAAAAAATAAAATTATCTTATAAATATGTAGACCACTCTTTGAAATATCATCAAGTAGGATAAATTCTTCAAACTCTACAATAGATATTACCTAATAATATATTAGCTAGCAAATATAATATTTCAAGTCCTATGGGGAATAAAGTGAAACATTACCATAAATGAGATACATAGGAAAATAAAAATAGTGTGGAAAAAAATTAGTGGAAAAGTAGTAAAATATAGTATATTTTCATGAGATAACATAGAATACTATCAAAGATGGAAAATAAAAACAAATAAATTTGAATGGGATGAGGATCATTCGAATAAATATAAAAAGTTCATCCAATTGAAGCATCATATTCCATTCATAAAAATAATGAGTGAAAGAATGGTTAAAACTAAAAAAATATATTTTTTTTCTTAGAGATATACAAATATATCTATATTTGAATATCATTCCTTTGAGTACTATCTAAAAATTGAATGTATGTAAAATTAATTAAAAAATGTGTTTAAAAATGAAATAAGATGACATTGTAGAAAATATTTTGTTTATAGTAGTGTTGACTTATCAATTAAACCACATAAGTATAATCAAACCTCAAAAGTCTTGTTTTACTAATATGTAATCTATATTAAAACACATATAGTATATAGTAATTGAATTGAAAAACTAAATTATAATATAAATAAAAAATTATTAAATCTATAAGTATAAAATATATTTCAAATTATATTATCCTTATGAATATATCATCTCGTTTATGATTAAATACATTGATGTAATTGGTTTCATTGTGATTTAATTTTAATTTATCTCAATATAATCAAATCCACCTATACTACATTAATAAATCAATATAATTTAATCAACTAATTAATTCAAGATAATTTTACAATGTATAACCTATCAAGAAAAATGTATTCAAACTTATTATTCATAATTAAATACATTGAACCTTCTTGGAAATCACCCATTAATAGTTATTTTTATAAATTATTTATTATGTAATGTGATTAGAAAGATGTATCAAGATTATTTTAATTTTAAATAAAAACATTATGAATGAATATGATAGAAAATATTATATAATCATCCATGTAATCTTTACTTATTAGCTCTAATGAGACTAAACAATCATGATATAAAAATATAAAACCATCAATAACCTGATCATATTATAAACCATAAATAAAAATTGAAATGATGAATTAATAATTATGGATTCAAATAATTGAATAGAAAAGACTTGAATGTAATAAATTCTCAATATCACAGTAGTATAATGTTATAAATATAATTCTCTATATGATTATAGTTATCAAGAGAAATAAAAATAAAAAATCAATTGGTTAAACTATCTAATATTCATAAATTAATAAAACTAATCTGGCCTTGTAATTTTAAGATGCATAATGAATTATTTTTAAAAAATAAAATTATAAATTAAAATAATCATTCCATAAAAGAAAACAAAAATGATAAAACCAACTCTATATACTGGTCACAAGAAACCACTATGATGTGGTTTCTTCTGGACCCTCAATATTATTTGAATTCCATGGTCATCTTAGAGGAAAAAATAAGTGGAGGAATATGATATCATGAGTCTTTTATTTTCAAACCACAAGAATCTAGTAATGGATTACATACCCTGACATCAGTTTGGTCCGCTTATCATTGTTCCCTGTTATAGGTAGGTTCATCATAACCCCAACTATTGGGTGTTTCATTCAATTTAAATTGCATTTTTTAAACCATATCAGGGTTTACTATGCATCATGATGTGGTTTATATTAGATTTTTCAATCTATAGTGATCCAATTTCAATAAATTATTTAAATTACCTACAAATTATCATCGAATATATAATCATGGTATAATTAATTTAATTTCACAATAATAATTCATTGACTAATCTATATTAAAATAAAATGATATAACTATTCTAAATTATATATTTTCATTTCCTTGAAGAAATAAAATCTCGATAATGATTTTAAATAAAACATATCATTGAAAAGGGAAACTAAAAATAAATCATACTAATGGATGAAAATTTATTATTAAAAATCATCAAAGAATACAACATATCTTATAGGGTACTCAATCATTCATTATTATTAATTTCAATTTTTATATTCTATTATGATTCAACTTAGTTTATCATTATTCTCTATATATTCTAGATTAAATTTTAATGTTTATTAGTAAAAATAATTTAATATTATCTCTCAAGGACATATAATTTAGGTATTTTTTAACATAAATAATATAAAATTTATCTATAATATTTCAATTTATTTAAATATCCACTTTAGAAATCAAACCCCACTAGTCATATGGACTTTTTAAATTCTTTTCCCGGGGATAAGTGTTGATAGAAGTTTGTGTAAAAATTTTAAAATGCTCATAGGGGAGGATATATTATTGAAGAAAAGTAGTACACTTCTAATTAGACTAAATAGAAACTCTTTAATACATTAATTAAAAGTGTAATCAAATATTAACATATTTCCATTATATATATTAGACAATGAAAATCCAATAGTTTTAAATAGTGAAGATTTTTTAATGTTTACACTAATTTATTTATTTTTATTATTTCTTAAATGGCACAACATCCCTGAAATTAAAATGAAAATTAATTTAGTAGAAAAATCTACCATAACTAATAATCAATCCCTAAAAATTTCCATTTAAATACATTCTTTACCAAGAAACATCAAGAGAAAACCCATTTCACACATTCAGCTCTAATTAAATCTTACAATAATACCAAATAATGTTTTATGAAGGTAAAAAATATATTTTTAATGTAGTTTACAAAATAGAATATCCATGGTTTCTACAGGTATAAAAGAAAGTCATAAATATGTTAGTCCTAAGGATTTTAGTACCTAAAAATTTTATATGTGTTCTTACTATAATTTGTGTTATTAAACATCTAATACTTAGAAAACCAAATGGAGAATGTTATAATAGATATTAATATACTAGGAATTATGGATGGAGTGAATATTGTTACAAACAAGGACCATGATTATTGAACCACTTCATGATCCAGGCAATCTGATCATTTTTAAAAGAAATGGTTTTGAAGATAAATGATGGAAGATACAATATCTATCTTTCCATTTTATCCCAAAGAACTTATTATAATTCAAATGAAATTAGGAATATACTATACACTACTTTGGGGAGTTTACTCAGGGTTATAAGTGTAGATAAATTTTATGAATTTGTATTTATTGTTTAGGGTATATATTTATTTTTAGATTTAAAAAAGAAAAACCCCGCCATATTAATTCTACCACACAATGGCCACTAAAGATTTATATGAAAAACAACTTTTAGGTATATTAGAATATATAATTATGCTTTTTATTTTAATTAAATCGTGTTTCTCTTATAAATAATTCTTTTAATGTATTTTAAATTCATGTAATTTTTTTTATTACGTTCAGGTATTTTTAAAATTTTATTAAAATATTTATTTGTTTAAATCCTTAAATATTTCTTCAGTCTTTGTTTTAAAATGAAATTTTTTTTAACTTTTGAATACTCATTTTTTATATATGTAATGTACCATTAAGGAAAATTATTAAAATTTGAATGGGTTATATCTTTAATTTTTATATTTAATTTATTAATAGTGTTGTTTTTTATTAGAATCATCCCATGAATTATATTTAATTTCATTCCATGAATATTATTTTACAATTATAATTATTAAAGGAATATTTCCTAGATGTTTTAATGGATTATATAGTGGGAAAACATGGAATTATCATTTTCTTTTAGGGTAAAAAATTCTAAAATTTATATTATTTATTTATTTGATCAAAATATATAGATTAATTTAAGTTGAATTGGTGGATTCGATCATATTGAAATTTTTTACAATTGAATCACCATAAATCCAACTAATTCAAAGAATTTTCAAATAAATGAGATAATATATTTCCATGGAAACCAATTTTTAAAATTTTTTCTTAAATATTCCATGGATTTATATTTTACTACATTAAAATTTATTTTAATGATTGAATTAAAATATTCTTCAAGGTTTTGAACAAGGTTTTAAAAAAAGTAAACCCACATTTTTTGGATATTCCATATTCCCTTTTGGATTGATCTTTACTTGAACTTTATTATTACATAAAATTTTTATTTACATATCCATTATAATAAATTTCAAAAATTAATACCCATTGATGGCTTGATAATTAGAAGGCCTGTCAAACATTATAGAGGGTGTATTGTTAATAGAAATTGAAAATGATATTGTCACATCTATTTGTATTTTATTTCTAATTAATTAATGAAGATATTTTAAACAGTAAATTAAAATGTCTAACACCCCAACCCAAGTTACCCAGATTCGGTGAATTATTTTAATACA